>CM052712.1:43730169-43808962 GCA_028551405.1 Uromys caudimaculatus
TATGTACTCACTGATAAGTGGATATTACCTGAAACATTTGGAATACCCAAGTTTCACTTCATAGTAACTGAGAGTAACTGAGAGTAACTGAGAGTAACTGAGAGTAACTGAGAGTGAGGTCCCGGATGGAGGAGTTGGAGAAGGGACTGAAGGAGCTGAGGGAGCCTGCAGCCCTATGGAGGGAGCAACAGTGTCAACTGGTCTGACCCCCCCCCCCCCGGTCTTCCTGGAGGCTGGACCACCAACCAAAGAATACACATGGAGGGACCCATGGTTCGAACTACATATGTGGCAGAAGAGGGCTTTGTTGTCCATCAGTGGAAGGAGAAGCCCCAGTAAAGGGGAATGTCAAGGTGGGAATATGGGAGTGGGTGGGCGGGTGGGTGGGAGGTGGAATTCCCTCATCGAGATGGGGGAGGGGGAAGAGATAGGTGGTCTCCAAAGAGAAGACCTAGAAAGGGGGAAACATTGGAAATGTAAATAAAGTATCAAAAGAAAAAAAATGTAATAAAAAAAAGAAATAAAAAAAAAAGAGTAAAGAAGAAAGAAGAGAATTGTGAGAGGTGAGCTTGGTACATATAACTTGCTGAAGAGCCACTAATACAATTTGTCTCTTAGAGTTCAGTGTGCCCTGCACAGAGACGGGGCATGGAAATATTCATAACCACATAACCACAGTGCATAGGAGAGCAAACAGCAAGACGGAGTTTCTGTTGGAATGAGAATGGTTATAGAGATCATGGCACACACACACACACACACAGCACTGGATTTAACACAACTATTACTAAAAGAAATCATTAGATCTGTATGACATTGCTGGGAACAATTTCATATAAAGGAGAACATGAAAGCAAGAAGTGATTAGAACTGTTTGGCATAATACTGTACTTTGAAAACAAAATTAGAGAATGCAATGGTAGCTCCATAGGCATTGAGAACTGCGTGCAATGATGACATTACTTTACTCATAGAGTAAATTTTAAGGGAATATGGGCGATTTAATGTGTAACTCAATAGTCATGTATTCATCATCTCAATCTGTGAGGTTACAGACTGTACAGGCATGCCCAGATGGGAAGTTCTGTCTTGCCTGATTTCATCCCTGTACTTGTGTCATCTGACATAAGTTTATAACACACCTGGTTACAAGAATCAGCTGGGACAGCTCATCTCAGCTTCACATTTTTATCCTGGGACACAGTTTCCTCATGCAGCCTCCAGGATTCTACTAAGATGAGAACAGAAGCTGTAGGTTCTAGGAAAGTGTACTTTTGGAGAATTCACAGTGTCACATCTGGTCAAAGCAAATCATATGCACTGTCTGTTCCTGGGTTAGAGAAATAGGTACTGCTCTACTTAAAATAAGAAACAACAAAATCACCTTTGAAGGACTCCTGTGCATCACAGTCTGTATTGTCCACACACTTGTCTTTGGAAATAAGTTGATCACAATGGATGAGCAGTGGGGCAATTCAGCTAGGAGGAATGGACAAATGGACTCAATTTTCGATGCTGATGTGAGGAGTTACATTAGTAAGATATGGACTCACTTTTGAAATGTGAAGGAAACTTTCAGCACAGACTACATGAGAAAGAATAAACTTTGGTTATAGTTCATCGGTTTTTTTCGACAAAAATTGAAGACTTACTTCAGTAGTCACAATATTAAAAAATGTATATTTAATGTGGTGTGTATTTTATGAGAAATAGGTTTTAAAGTTCTTTCTAAATTACCCTACATAGTCAATGTGATTATATTAATTAGAATAGAATTCTAAGGCGGAGTAGAATAGTTAATCCTCAATAAGTACTAAAGAATATATGTTCAGGCATATCCACACTGATATAATGAAAAAATGTAGAGAAAATGAATATACATGAAAATGAATTTAGTTTATTATAAGGCAAATGGCTCATGTATTACAATAAATTAACTGTTGGATAAAGGTTAATGAAGAAATTGACATAAGTATCAAACTAGCAAATGTTTTAACACAGGATAAAAAATTGAAAATGAATCAAGTATATTGCTATTATGGTATAAAACACAGTTAATATTAAAAGAATAACTTTCTATTAATGCATAGAAGCTCAAATACACTGGAAATCATATGAGTACAAACTAATATAGCTTTTGTTTTTGCCCTCTGAGTTGCTAAATAGAAAATGCTTTCAGCAAGTTGAAGATAAACTGTAAAATTGACAATGCATCCAGGGTAGAAGTCTCAGTTGATAAGTTATGTTCACAGCACTTGATCACTATTCTAAACTTGGAAATATGTAGATTAAATGAACACACAGCATCATTTCTTACCTTAACAATTTCTTACCAGGTTTTACAGTGAAACATGATTGAGTTAACTCACTACAGAATTGTATTTTCCCAAAGTAAAAAAAAAATGCTGTTATATTCTTACTTATATTTATCTGCTTCTATTACTCATTTTATTCAATTACAATTGAAATGATACCCCCCCTTCTTGGTTACTCCTTCACAACCCCCCCATCCCATCCCTCCTCTCCCAAGTTCCCTTTGCAGCTATGAGGGTGCTCCTCGACTCATTCACCCACTCTCACCTCACCCCTTAACATCCCCCTACGCAGGGGCATCAAGCCTCCCTCCCCTCCCATTGATGTCAGATAAGGCCATCCTCTGCTCCATATGTATCTGGAGCCAGGGATCCTGCCAGGTATACTCTTTAGGTGGTGATTTAGTCTCTGGGAGCTCTGGGTGGTCTGGTTGGATGATATTGTTCTTCCAATGGGGTTGCAACCCCCTTCTGCTCCTTTAGTCCTTCCCCCTAGCTCTTCTATTGAGGTCCCAGGATATCATCCTGAGTGAAGGAACCCAGACACAAAAGAACACACGTGGTATGTACTCACTGATAAGTAGATTTTAGCTCAAAAGCTCAGAATACCCACGATACAATCCACAAACCATATGCAGTTTAAGAAGAAGGAAGATCAATAGTGTAGATGTTTCAATCCTATGTAGAAGGGGGAACAAAACAATCACAGGAGGTAGAAGAAGGGAAGGACCTAGGAGGGAGAGAGAAGAGGGAGGGGAAAAAGGAGGGGTAGAAACAGGTATTGGAAGGGACAGGAGAGAAGTACAGAGGGTCAGGAAATTGAATAGAAACATGCACTGCGGGATGGGGAACTGGAGGTAGTCACTAGAAAGTCCCAGACTCCAGGGAATTGAGAGGCTCCCTGGTACCAATGGTGATGACCTTAGTGGAAATATCTAACAAAGGGGAGATACAACCTGTAGAGACCACCTCCAGTAGATAGGCACAGTCCCCAGTTGAAGGATGGGGCCACCCGTGCCTATCAAAATTTTTAACCCAGCAATGTTTCTGTCCAAAGGAAAGACAGGAATAAAAAATGGAATAGAGACTGAAGGAAAGGCCATTCAGAGACAGCCCCACCTAGGGATCCATCCCATCTACAGACACCAACCATCCACACTATTGCTGATGCCAAGAAGCACTTACAGATAAGAGCCTGATACGGCTGTTCTCTGAGAGGTTCTACCAGCACCTGACCAAGACAGATGCAGTTACTCACAGCCAACCACCAGACTTATATTTATCTTATTCTTTGATAATTCTTGATAAACCATAGCATATTTACATAATGAAATAATTCACTAAAACTGAAGAGCATAGATATAAGAAATGTTTCAGATTCAGCTATATTTCAAATCCTATTGCTGAATCAAAATAGCAAGGTCAGACTTGGCATTGGTGGTTCCCACCTTGAATTCCAGCACTTGGGATTAAAGAGACAGGAAGGTGGATCTCTATGAATTAATTTGGTCTACATAATGAATTACAAGACATACAGGTAAATGTAAAGAGACCTTTTCTCAAACAAATAGACAGACAAACAAATTTAAAAATGCAAGGTTGACTGTAATATTTAACGTATGTTACTATTTATAAAATGTCAAAACCTTACAAACACTACTGTTTTTTTATGGGTCATGTACTAGCAAAAGTAAAATATCATAGATGTGAAGATATATACTAGTTAAAAACTATTGCCTCTAGGATACAAGGGAAATGAGATGAAGAAGAAAGCAATGAAGTTTTCAAATAAGCATGGAATGGCTTATCTCTTTTGAAACATTTCATGTAAAAGTGGTATAATCACTTAAGCATATTCTGGGAAATGGTCAAAATAATTTTTGCTCTATTATCCTCTGTTTGTCTGAAGATTGGTTAAAGGAAATTTAAATTCAAACCATTAAGTGGCTATATTTCTGGAAATAAAAATTGACCCAAGCTCACAAAAATATTGTTAATAAGAATAAGCATTTCCTGGTTATACATCATGTGCCAAGACATATTAGATAGACAATTTGTGTTGATCTTTGCCAGAACATTATGTGGTAGAAGTTTTTATTTCTTTTCTTATTTTATAAGTAGAAAAATTGAACTGTAGGGAGATTAACTGTACTGATGAAAAAATACCCTGTTCCAGCAACTGTACAAATGGAATTAGAACTTAGATACTGTGACCCATAATTTCAGTTCTTAAATATTATGTGAACATCATCCCTGAACTGAGTTTTTCCTTGAAAACTCAGTTATAAAATGAAGAAGTTGAAAGGCAAGATTGAATAGATTATGTGGGCCTTGTTAGGAGAACCCTATCTATTCTCCCATTGGTCTTACTTGATGATATTTAACCAGTGTGCTGATTTTGAAATGAATAAACATTTCATTGATGATCTCCAGGATGTCTATGGGGGTAGATGGTGTGGTTCTTGGTGACAAAATATAAGTGTGCTATCAGATGGTTATTAGCAGATGCTAGTCTTTGACTTCAAAACAGTCACTTATAGGAGTCAATGCACAGTCAGGGAGACATCTAGACACCAAATACTATCACCTCATCATCTCTTTTTAATATTCGAATTTTTAATTATTTGTTATTGTTGTTATTTAATGTGTGTGTGTGTGTGTGTGTGTGTGTGTGTGTGTGAGGTGAGAGAGAGAGAGAGAGAGAGAGAGAGAGAGAGAGAGAGAGAGAGAGAGAATGGGAAAGCAGAGTTGGGTTGAGAAAGAGTTGGTCATTATGGAGCCTTTCTCAAAGAAAGTCCTTTTTATCCCGCTCAAGAGAGATATAAAGAAATACATGTTGTCATGGATGAAACACTCCACTCTGCAAAAAAAATGCTAGTGTTGACTTGATATTTCTACCAGCTTCGTTCTCCCATGGCAGTGGAGATGAGGCAGTAGGTAGTTTTCCCTTCTTCAATTCTTTAAGAACTGAACATTCCATTCCTTGGTGATTGGGCTGAGTGAAAGCCTTCCTTCCTTCCTTCTTTCCTTCCTTCTCCCTCCTTTCTTTCTCTTTCTCCTTCCTGCACCCCTTCCTTCCTCTCTCGATCTTTCTCTCTTCCTTCATTCCTTTCCCACCCCTCAATTCCTTTCTTCCTTTCTCTCCTTCATCTGTCCTTCAGTCTGTGTATTCTTCATTTTGGAGAGAGGGTTTCTTTGTGTAAGAGAAATGGCTGTCCTAACACACTGTAGACCAGGCTGGCCTTGTTTGAGCTCACAGATCCACCTGCCTCCCTGCCTCTCCCTGCCTCCCCTGCCTCCCCCTGCCTCTCTGCCTCTCTGCCTCTGCCCTCACCTCTGCCTCTGCCTCTGTGTCTCTGCCTCTGTTAGATTTAAAAGTATGTACCATGATGTCCTGCAAACCTTAATACAGGAGTGCTTCATATTGCAAGGCAAATGGGGATAAAAAGGAGATTCTGCTCATCTTCCATTATCCTTCAAGCAACATATCTGAGCAAAACACCACAGTTTACTTCACTTTCTTGGCCTTACTTTGCTGTCCACTGGCAAAGAATGCAACGACAGTCACCTGCCAACAAGGCAGCTGCCTGAGTGTAAGTAATTATTTGACGGAAGTCCAGGTTTACTTAATTAGTTTGTGTATCATTTGTGTATGAGCATTACTCTTAAAATGTCATCCTCTTCTAATGACTGATAATGTTCATACACTATTGTCAGATAATACTCTAGTGAAAATATCTTAGCCTGGCTTAAGTTTCATAGAACACAACAATAGGAGTCTTAATGTAGTGTGAATAGTGAAAAGAAAACTACACAGACATTGGTAAATACTTTTCATCTGAAGCCTTTTCAAACCTATCTTTATGATTGGCTCAGTTTTACTTCTAAGTGGGGGTCTAGAGAACTTTGTTCACTGATCTAGGTTTGCAGAGGCAGATCAACAATAGAGGAGAGAAAGACAATGAGCCAGGGGATAATATGACTGCTTTAAAGTTTAAAGACCATGTTAGAAAAATTCTGCAATTTTCTCCTCATGTGAACCTTTATGTCATTGTTCTCTTCTCATTTAAAAGTATAATATTCAAATTTTCATAGTATTCCATTGTGTTCTTTTTATAACTCATGTAGACTAAGTCATTTGAGTTCAGAAAAATGTAGAACAATCTTTCTGATTCCTCTAACTACAACTGAGTAGAAGCCTTTTGGGGAAGGTTGGGTGTCTGGCAACAAGTTCAGTATATGATGAATTAATTAGCCAAAGGATCCTCCTACATGATTTTCTTTAATATAATTACAGCAGAATTTCAAGAAAACAATTCCATGCTACATGCTACAAAATGAGACTCTTATCACATATAGAGCCCCTATATTATGACTGCTGTTTCTAGCTCATCTTGACAAATCATTACCTATCTTCTACACTGAAATCACAAATCGAAACCGAGACTTTGCTAATTGTATCTTAAAAGCTGTTGTGATCTGCAGTGAAATAGAAGACTGAATATAAAACAAAGTAGCTTTCATTATATCCGTTTTTCTTTTAATATTGGGCTTCAATGATTATAGGCAATTATTCAACCATTTAATACTATTTTCACCCCCTCTCTGTGTCTGTCTGTCTCTCTCTGTCTCTCTGTCTTTATCTCTGTCTCTCCCTGTTTCTCTCTCTTTCTCTCTCTCTCTCTCTCTCTCTCTCTCTCTCTCTCTCTCTCTCTCTCTCTCTCTCTCCCTCTCTGTGATTTTGTTCTTAAAGTGGTCTCTGGGGATGCAATTGTGGTCCTCATGCTTTTGTGAAATGCCCTTTGTTGATTAGTCAAATCCAACTTCTAGTCTTTTTTAGTCTTAATTGTGAGATATAATCTTACTAAGTTCCCTAACTTACCCTTGAATGAACTATGTGACTCAGTTAAGATTTCAATTTGTCGTATTCCTGACTCAGTGTACCCAGCAGCTTGGATTACAGATAGCCAGGATTTTAGTAATTTCTGAAAGATGTATATATCCTATATGTAAGCATCTTGAATTAAAAATTAAAATGTATTACTACTCAGCTATTAAAAACAATGACTTAATGAAATTTGCAGGCAAATGGATGGAACTTGAAAATATTATCCTGAGCGAGGTAACTCAGTCACAAAAGAACGAACATGGTATGTACTCACTGATAAGCAGATATTAGCCCAAAAGTTCAGAATGCCCAAGTTTCACTTAACAGTAACCGTTGGACTGGGAGTGAGGTCCCAGATGGAGGAGTTGGAGAAAGGTCTGAAGGAACTGAGGGAATTTGCAGCCCCATGGAGGGAGCAAGAGCGTCAATGGGCCTGACCCCCCCCCCCTGGTCGTCCTGGAGTTTGGACCACCAACCAAAGAATACACATCTATGGACCCATGGTTCGGACCGCATATATGGCAGAGGATGACCTTGATGGCCATCCGGGAGAGAGGAGAGGCCCTTGGACCTGAGGGTGTTAGAGACCCCAGTAAAGGGGAATGTCAAGGTGGGAATGTGGGGATGGGTGGGCAGGTGGGTGGGAGGTGGAATTCCCTCATAGAGGCGGGGAGGGGGAGGGGATAGGGGGCTTCCAAAGAGGAGACCCAGAAAAGGGGAAACATTGGAAATGTAAATAAAGTATCAAAAATAAAAAAAATAAATAAAATTTAAAATGTAATTGACAAATATAAAAGAGTGTTTTCTGCTCTAGTTGGCAGTGTGAATCTGGGTGAGTAGGGTCTAAAAATGAGGCAGATTAGAGTCTCATTCAATAGCCATCTTTATTCAGTGCAATTTATACTCTGAGGATTAAGAAAAGTCACCCAAGAAGAGTGTACAATCTTAGGACCAGCCACACATGGCAAAAACATTTTTCCATAGAAACATATGAATAGCAACAGTTGAAATGAACTCACTCCTATCTGCTGTACATGGGAAACACATGAAAACACATTCCAAAATCAATTTCATGTTTTTAGAGAAACTGAGGACACAGGACTTTCTGTCTGGTTTTCTTCGAGTTTTCTTGAAAGCACTCAACATTTCTCTCTTATAACTTCATTCCTAGACTAGGTTCCAATAAGAGGAATAGGGAGAGGAAAGTAAGGAGGAGGAGGGGCAGAGAAAAATCCTCGAAAATCTTATTATTCTTATTCACAGTGCGAGATCGAAGACCTGACTTTGTTTCTCACTGCTTGGGGTAAAGTTTGTGTTTCTTATGGTTACTCTTCATGTCACAGTGATCATATAGAATGAGAACTCTATCTTTGTGACAATTGAAATCTATTTTCTTGCATTTTACAAATTTGAAGGTATGTGATAGTTCTTGCAATGTTGAAGAGAATAAATATATTGAGGCCACGTTATGCCTTGCTCCATCTTTATTATGTCATAGCTCAAACCCTACAGTACTATGTTCTACTGGCAACTGAGAAAGTGGGTCTTTCATGTGAATCCAGATTTATCTTTCCATCCATTTTGTGGCGCGGGTAGATGGCTATATACTACATATTCATTTCACTGTCATAATAATTTATTATTATTTATTATTTATTTATTTACTTGCCAATAATGTCAATGTTTGACTATTATTTAATCCCTCTATACCTTAATTTCTTCATTTGGAAAACTCAGACTGTGTTATTATACCTTGAATGATTTCCTTTTGTAAAGACAAACAGACATCACAATAGCATTTGGCAAGTAATGTCTATAATTATAATCACATTGTTGGTTTTACAGAAGACTTTGATAATTTAGGCGGGAACAGATATCATACAGGAAAGCAAAGTCCTTTCAATCATCTCTGTTGAATTCTTTTCATCTGTTAAGAGGATCTGTTAAAAGGTAAGGGGAGAGATGAGATAGTAGTTCTCTATCAGATGACAGCCTTGCTGCCTTCAGAAATGAACATGTTTGACTATGAATGGGAAAATGAATGTTTCCCTTCATTTGTTATAATAATCATGCTGCATGTCGCAATTTTCAAAACTAAAATACAAACTCCAGAGGGAGCCTTTAAATTTCAGTTGTCACTATTGTCAGGAGACTTGTAGCAAATTATTTTTAAGATTAATATGCAGAAAGATAAGGCAAACATAACCTTCAATGTCTTGGGAAGAATTTGATTTCTTGTCAGTTAATGCATTTCTCCTTTCCAAGTGGCTTCTTTGTGCAATATCACCACACCAGTGTTCCCTTTAGCTAAGGAGGCTAAAGATTGGTTTGTGAATTTTAAATATAACTTAAATGAAATTATATGAAATGTTATGAAAATTAGCCAATATAAACGATTGGTGATGAAGAAAATTTAGAAAAAATATATATGTATTTGTCTTATATTTTAATTTTCATTGCTATTACTGGCCACATGATTATTTTGCTTGTGCACACACCTTGCGTTATTCTTTTATTAGATTGCCCTAGCCTTGAAGAATGTGTAACCAATCTTTACATAGAAACATTTTTCTCTACAAATGAATATCTACACTTTAAAAAATGTGAATAAATGCATTTTAATTAGATTGTATAACTAGAACCAAAATAAAATAATAACCTGTTTTATAAGAGCTTTTCACTGAGAAAAATCTTTCCAGGCAAAATTCAAACATAGACACTTTCTGGTATTTTAGATAGAGTTTCCTTATGTAGTTTGATCACATGGGGTTTGGTTTACATCTTACTATATAGATGTCTTTTGAAATCTTGGAAGAACATATAAGAAGAAGAAGCCAGGTGTCTTAGTAGAGGATTGAACACATTTTAGTGAGCATAGGTTCCCTGTGGGTGGATTGTCATAATGGAGTGTATGTGTTTTGGAGAGTTATGTTTAAACACTAAGGCAAGAATGGTTCCTATTGCCTCCTTTTCTGCTTGCCTTTGGTAAATTTATGTTACTTTGCTTATGTTACTTTTACACTAATTGAAATTTATATTTGACTCTGAGTTTTCAGAATTTTGACATAGATAATTAACTGATTGCCATAGTAAGTGTCTTGAAAAGACACCGATTTCACCCAGGAACACATTTCCTGGATGTGCCACTTTATCCTATGTCCATGATCTCTGAATATTACCCTGAACTGTATCTTTAAGTGCATGGTCCAACATCTATTACTAATGGATTTTATCCCCCTCTGGATTTTACAGGATGTATGATTGTTTCTCACTCCAAAGGTACAATTCCTAGTATTTCAAATCTTGTTTTGGCAAGAGAGGTTTATAGTGCTTGCTAAATATGTCAGACAGAACTTCGGAAACTGAAACGAATGACCCAGAAGTTAAAAAATGCTTATGATTTCCTTGATTTTTTAAATAAGTACTCTGCCTATAAATTATGTCTATATATCCTACTCATATCCAAAAAATTATCTATGTAAATTCTTTGAACACATTTTGAAATGCAGAGTCAAGAAATAAAGTTGGATTTCTTCTGCTAATCAACCACATTGACCTTGAGCTAATACAAAGTATCTTATAGCTTCAAGATTTTGCTTTTGACTGTAAGAGTGTTAGATATATAATGATTGCCATACAGTCTTTAATATTCTGCACTATTTATAAATATCTTAGCCTGCCCTTGTGCCCTAGAAGAGCCCAAAGCACTTGGGCTGTATCTGGCCTGCTGAACCAAGCACAAATCATTGCCTAAGGGCTTAGGGCTTGGTCTGTCTGCTTTTCTGACAGCCTTTCTCAAGAACCATGAGGCAGTCTCAGAGCACAGGTGACAACATTGACTTGTATGATAGGTAGGAAGTCTGTCTTGCTCAACTTTTCCTGGTGGCAACTGATTTTCTTGTGTTAAATAATAGCTTGAAGCAAAATACACACCATTGAAAGAAACTCAAGTGACTTGAAATGATTTTTCTTTTCACCCAAAGTGCTGGGGATGAAGCCTTGCCAAGACTAGGAACTACTTTTCCACTGAAGTACTCCTTCAAAACTAGAACGCAGATTAAAAGATGTAAGATTTAAGGCCAACTAATAGTAATAACCTCATCAATATTAGGAGTGATGTTATATTTTTATAACATTATATTTGTATTATTTTACAATTTCACACAGTGTAGCTTGATCATATTTATTTCCATTCCTCCAAGACTCATCATGTCTCCATATCCACCCCCAACTTTGTGCCCTCATCTCTTTTTAATAACCCACAGATGTCCATTTGTGCAGTCTATACACTTATGACTAGGGCTAGTCACAGGAGCATAATTGACATTCCAGGAGTCAAACCTTAAAGAAAAGTGAATTTTCTCCCTCCAGAAGTCATCAACCAGAGCATAGCTCTTTAGTTAGGGATGAAACCTCAAGCACCCTCCATGGCTCATGCTAGAGTATTGAGTGGTTTATCTTGTGCAGGCAACCAAAGTTCCCATGAAATCAGGAGTGCAATAGTTCTATCATATCCAGAAGACAGTGTTTTGCTTTTGCTCCATTTGTGATTGAGCTAGAAGTCAATCACAAATGGAGACTTATCAAAGACATAAATTGAAGGAGACCAGAAATTAACAAGGACATATGAAGATGCTAAAGAGTATCCATATTTATTAGTTTCCATAACATGTTTATTTTCTTATATATTATCATGAGTACTGCTTAAGTATAGGTATTTCAGAAAGAAAAGATCAAAGCTTCCTCCTTAACATTTTATATAATATATCAATAAGGAAACATTCTGGTACCTCTGACTATCTTCAACTACTTCTCCTTAACACTCTGTCAAAGACTTGTATTTAATCATCCTTAACATTTGCCAGTATTCAGAAGTTTCATAAATGATATTATTTATCTTTTCTTCAAGAATTAAATACAGCCTTCAAAAGACATATTTGTGTCACTGTGTATTACAGATACATCATAGCTAATGAAGAAAGAATTAGACAACCAAGAGTATGCTAATGTCAATGAAAAATGCATTAAAACATTTAATTAGAGTTTTAAAACATTCTTTCATTGAAATAAGAATTATATGTATCTATAAAGTAAAGGACACTCTGCAGTGGACTGATTGTTTTGATAGTTGAAGATATGAAAATTTTCCAATATCTTTGCAATATTCTCTTAAAAATGAGACTTTCACTTCGGGTGTCAGTCTATGTTTCTTAAAACTACTTAGAATCAACGCATTTTGTTTGTTTAGTCTATTCAAGTTCTTTGCTTTTATTTGATGATTTATTTGTTTGTTGTGGAGATAGGGTCTTTAGTGGTTTGAGGTATGTATGTGAACCCCATAGGCTTATATGTTTGAATACTTTGTTGCCATTTGGTGGGGCTGTCTGAGCAGGACAAGGAGAATTGTTCTTGTTAGAGTAGTTCTTTCACTGGAGGCAGGCTTTGAGGTTTCAAAGGCCTAAGTCATTCTCATCCTTCTCTCTGTCTGTCTCATGGCTGTATTTCAAATTGTTAGCTCTCAGTTGCTGCTTCGGCACCATGCCTGGGTGCCTGTTGCCATGATGATGATGGTCATGGAATCCACACCTCTGAAACTGTACTCAAATAAACTAGTTGTTCCTAAAAGTTACCCCGGTCACAGTGCCTTATTACAGTATTAGAAATGCTACTAAAACAAGCTCTAAATACGTAGTTCAGGGGAGCTAGCTATGTACGTCAACCTACACTTGAACTTGTGGAATAGCCTCTGTGTCTGCCTTCTGAATACTAGGATTATTACCTGTTCTACAATTTTTTATAATTCTTCAAGTAGAAGGTTCAATTTGTAGTATTTTTCGATTAATTTTGAAAGATTCTGAGCATGTTTATCCATCTGTCTATTCATTCATCCATTCATTCAAGAAATAATGAGTTCTCTGGTCTTCATGTGATTCTATAGAAGTGGCATATGGCTTGGGAAATATCTGGCTACTTCTCTCAGAACATGGAAATCCAAGAATTTCTAATTACTTTATTTATTTTTATTCTGCTTACCTCTTCTACTTATATTGCTATCCTGGAGCATAATGGTTGGTGCTTAGTGTATAGTAAAATACCTACTGAAGCTACAAATCATTCTACATATTTTGGAGCTCATCTTTGCCACATCACAAAATGCTGAGTTAGAAAAGGTATCATTGCTTATCAATCCACATTCTTTAATTTTATAGTAGAGTGATTGTTTTGAATAAGCATAGGGAAGATGATATAGCCAAGGTATCACTGAAAATTAAAACTAGGTTTGAAATTACTATGTTCTGTCCCTTGTATAACATCTATTGAAATAGCTCATTCACAATATTGTGTATTTTAAACTAATGTTTATATAGTAGATATTCTTAGTAATTCTAAATATTTACAACACAAAGTATATTACAAATCATATTTTATAACAGATATAATCTGAAGTTAGGACTTCATAAAGTAAACTTTTATATGATGCTGATTGCATTTAGATCACTAAGTGAAGCTAACTTATAATTTTGTAGTCATAAGTTCTACCATGTCTCACTCAAATTACTAATGCTAAATATGGAAAGAAAAATGAGTTTATATCAAAAGTAGAAATTATGACTTCTTCTGATGTTCATTTTGGAAAATGTAGCCTGAAGAAATATCCATGTCCTTGCTCAAAATGAAGCTTTTAGGGAAATGAGGTGTATAATTTTCTTGAGGCAAGAATAGAACAATAGTATTTGGAGACAAACATTTAGACAGAAAGTTGGGTAGACTAAAAATAGTGACAATTCTTAAAGTTTAGAAGGGTAGTTACCTACAAGTTTTATTTTGTTCTTTCTGTTTGCTTATTTAAGTGGCTTGGCTTATCTTTACAAAATCTTTCCATGCTATATAGCTTACGGTGGTTTGTAGTTTGGCAAAAATTCACAGTGACATTTCTGTGTCAGGACCTGACTCTGGGCATAGTTTGCTTTGACATACCAAAAACCATCCTTGATGCATGTCTGAGTTCAAATTGTTGTTGAAGTTCATTTCAGTTTATATGGCAATGGAAAACATACTATATTATATTTCTATAATTGTAATTATAGAATTACAGAATTATAGAGAAGGCAAAATCACTTATATAGTTAGGATTTTCTCTGATACAAAATCTATGTGTTCATAACTTTTACATATTTAAGTCTTTCAGTAGACAAAAATTATGTTAAAAGATGAAAAGTTAAACATTTATTGTACAGCCAATCACTGAGTTACAGCTAACCGCTACTGCATTAATGGTTCTATGTATTCAACCCAAACTATCTTAATGATACCTCAACCATTTCACAAATAAAGGGACTAAGAACTAATGTCTCTTTCCCAGTCTTACTACTAGTAAGTGGTACAGCTGGGATATTGGAATTTTGATTTGTGAAATTGTAATTTCATTGTTGTATATGATGAGGTGATTTCTCATCTTTAATAACGTCATAATTTCTGTGCCTAGGACATAATCAATGAAGTAGAAAAACATACATTGAAGATTGAAGTTTTATCATAACATACCTTTTTATATGGATTGTATGTTAAAATATAAGTTTTTAATACGTTTTACTCAAAATGTTAATTAAATTTCCCTAACTACTTACAAAGTGTTCAAACATAGCAGGCAATCAACTGCTCTTTCAGTGTTGTCTGAGAGAACATATGATAGTTTCAAATTTTATTCGAATTTACTTCAACACCAAACTTTTAACAAATTGAAGTTAAGATGTAAATAAGACATAAACCATTTTATATCACCAATAAATATTTTAAGCTCTCTTTTCTTCTTGCTCTTCTCATTTCATTTTTCTTGATTTCTCCTAGAATTTTTCCAACCCTTTAGAATCCTAAAATACTAGCCAAAATCAAAGCTAAGCACTTGGGAAGAGACCCAAAGCACTAGCCCAAAGCAAAGATTCAAAGGGCCTTGCCTCTCTTACTATTATGATGTTTACAATGCCTAAGAATTGTTCATGCTAATTAGGAAACCGTAACACTTAGGACTCACTGATATTCAAGCAGCATAAATGTTATTTTGTACTCTGTGACCTTTTAAAAATCTCTAGATGTCACTGTGTCTTATGGACAGTAATATTTAGATTGTAACTTGAGGATGTCACCACAGCCATTTTGCCATAAATATTGGATGTGAGCATACAGTGTTTTTATATAAACATTGGCTAGCTAGAAATTTTTATAAGACCTAGATATATACAGAAAGAATGACTAATAAATACTGCAAAACCTTCTACCATGGAGATAGTTATTTGTAGAAATCTGCCATGATTTGCTTTCATTTTTGTTTAGAAAATTAGTTGACAAACATTATCATGTTTATGCAATGTCTGAGTATCTGTCTGACATTTCTATCATATTGTTCATTGGTAAGACATACTGAAGAATGTATGACCTAGAATATTCTCATGTGTTTTTGTCTCTAAATAATAATATCTCATCCCACTCAAAATTCTTGAATTGCTTTTGAAGGAAACTTTTTATTTCTTATTTTACTGTGGCTGGCAAAACTTTCTTTGGTCTTGTGTAAATTCAGATGCGGATGATAACCCAAGGTGGGACTTAAGAAGTGTGGGCATCATTCATGTTTGAGTGTGTAGATAATAATGCCAAATTTTCTCATGGTTAGTGAGATCATACCGAGTACATTTAGAAGGTTTTGGATATATATAAGCATGAAATAATGTGTGGCAAAAGTGTACTAAACTACATTTTCATGGTGACTTACATTTGTTTATGTAATCTTTGCACTGTGTAATCTCACAGCAAGAAGCTCATATGCCCTTTAACGTCAGCAAAGAAGCAAGTCTTGTAGAAGAAATAGCATGATAACTATAACTGACCTTGCTTTCAGGGCATCTAAGGCATATAATTGTGGTACAGGTGGCAGATATTATCATAATTATGCAAGTTTTACTTTACACATTTTCTTATGTGCAAATCCAAGAGTGTTAACAATGGTCAAGGGTTTAGTAACCATATGAATGAAATTACATCCATTTTTCTCTTTTACTCTAGCTCTTGGGTTTAACTGTTGTGTCAGAAGTAACATTTCCTTGAGCTCAGTTCTACCTGCTAGTTTACATGTTTAGTAAAAGCATCTTTTTTTTCTAAACCTCAACAGGCAATTTAATGAAACAAGGTTAAGACATGATGGGCCATATTTATAATAGCCAGAAGCTGGAAACAACTCAGATGTCCCTCAGCAGAGGAATGGATACAGAAAATGTGGTACATTTATGCAATGGAGTACTACTCAGCTATTAAAAACAATGACTTAATGAAATTTGCAGGCAAATGGATGGAACTTGAAAATATCATCCTGAGAGAGGTAACTCAGTCACAAAAGAATGAACATGGTATGTACTCACTGATAAGTGGATAGTAGCCAAAACATTTGGAATACCCAAGTTTCACTTTACAGTAACTGCTGGACTGAGAGTGAGGTCCAAGATGGAGGAGTTGGAGAAGGGACTGAAGGAACTGAGGGAGTTTGCAGCCCCATGAGGGAGCAACAGTGTCAACTGACTTGACTCCCCAGTGCTCCTGGAGGCTGGACCACCAATCAAAGAATACACATGGAGGGACCCATGGGTCGGACCACATATAGGGCAAAGGAGCGCCTTGTTGGCTATCAGGGGGAGGATAGGCCCTTGGACCTGAGGATGTTAGAGGATGTTAGCCCCAGTATAGGGAATGCCAAGTGGGAAGATGGGAGTGGGTGGTCAGGTGGGTGGGTGGGGGAATACCTTCATAGAGGCAGGGGGAGAGGGAAGGGGATAAGGGGTTTCCAAAGTAGAGACCTGGAAAGAGGGAAACATTTGAAATGTAAATAAAGTATCAAAAAATTTTAAAAAATAAAAAAAAGGGAAACTTAAAAAAAAAAAAAAAAAGACGAGTTGGTGACCTGTTCTCTATAAAGCTTTGATGTCTGCAACAGTTGTGTTTTCAAACGCGTAGGCTGAAGAGATCTTCATGTAAAGACACAATACATATGCCATTTCACTTGCCCCTCTGTGGATCGTGTTGTTCATGGCTTTTTGACATTCTTTTGTCGGTTTTACGTTAAGATAAGGCAATGTCGGTTTTCTTAGACAATCTATCAGCTACTAATGTTCAAATTTGAGCAGTGATAGCTTAAATGAGAATATAGGAATCTGAGATTTAGATTTAGTGTTTGTGTAGAAAACCAATTATTAACATTGAATTTAGAGACATTTTCAGACACATTTTTTTCTTCCAGAAATAATGCATTACTGGATATTTACTTTTCATATTTTCTTTTCTTAATGGTTCAAACAGTAAATTTTATTATGTATATTTTGTTGCAATTTAAGAATAGATTCTGCTTAGAGAATTTAGGTATAAGAATAAACATACATCAAGGATTTGAATATACCCAAATTTTAGGCTGGGTGTGGTGATACATGCCGTTAATCTCAGCACTCAAGAGGCAGAGGCAAGAAGATCTTTGTAAGTTTGCAGCCAGCCTGGTCTACATATTGAATTCTATGGCTATGTAAAGAAACCCCATCTAAAACAAAACAAAACACTAAATTTTGTTTGCCTCCCAACAAATCTACCTCCTATAGTATTATTTAATAATGTATGCTTTCAATTAAAAATATAAATAAAGCTGGTCATAGTGGCACATGCCTTTAGTCCCAGCACTAGGGAAGCAGAGGCAGGCAAATCTCTGTGAGTTCTAGGTCAGCCTGGTCTATAAAGTTCCAGTACAGCCAAGACTACACAGAAAAATCCTGTCTTGAAAAAACACAACAAAACAGCCCCCCAAAACCCAAACCCCCAAACAAACAAAAAAATGTAAAAGTAAAAACAGATGAATTTAAAGATTATTTTATAATAAATAAGGATGCTAATTTTGATATTCAAATGGATTTATATATGCCAGGAACTGAAGCTTAGCTCAATGACAGAGTAATTGCTTAGCATGCACAAGTACTTTGGTTTGATTTCCACTGCAAAATCAATCAACAAATAAGCAAACCAGACACAATGATGCATGTCTGTAGTCCTAGCTACTATATAGCCAAGACAAGAGATCACTGAAACCCAAGAGTTTGGTGCCAGCGCAGACACTCTTAATGAGACCTCAGTCTTCTTAAAACATTAAAACAAACAAATAAACAACTAGCAATTTCCCATAAACCCATATTTTCCTTAGGTTTTCTCAAATATAAAAATTTCTGTGCTGTCTTTTCTGAGGGCAGAAGTCTGTTTTACTACTGAATTCCCCACACAGAAAGTCCATCTTTCTTAAGGGTTTCACAATCAAGATCAATGAAGAAATCACCATTCAAAATTAAGTACAGGCTGATACAGAAAGTATCACCTCACCCACCTCACTTTGAGTGACCACAGTACTGACCAGGATGGAGTTGTCCATGCCAGGGCCTTTCATGGAATAATATACTTGCTCAGCAAAGAAGGCAGGTTGGCTGAGGGCACACTGCGCGCACACACACACACACACACACACACACACACACACACACACACACACACTGAAATATGATCAAATCTACTCTATTTTCCCTTTCAACTGCCTCTATCTTATGTAGTGTACTCCCTACCAATTTAATTTTTTTCTTTTGCTCGGTAACCCCTGAGAAAGTCTAGTTAGTGTTACCCAAATAGTCATGGATGTGAAGACATCACTGAATCAAAATCATCAGAAACCTACCAGATGACACATTCTAAATAATAAACAAAAAGAATGATTTTCTTTTTTCTCCCAGGCAATTGTTCATTACCAACATTGCTCCAGCAATGAAAACATTTTGTATGTGTAGCTATTCTGCTTGTATCCGAAATTAAAACTAATATTTCAAGTCTCATTAGCAAATTACATGGAAGAAAGCAAGTTATCATTTATATATTTATTCATAACCTATTTTTCTAAAGATAATAGCTTAAAAACATTTCACTAAGATCTAAAGGCAAATAATAGATTTTGGTATTCTTTATTATTAACTGATTTGTTTTGTGGAATTTAGTTGAAGTAGACAACTGAGGATGTAGGGTTTAGGAAATAGCTTTGGCAAGCCAAGAATAAACATTTATGTTAATGAATTGTTAATTTGTGATTAAGATGCATTTGTCCATTTCATAAAAGTCAATTCTTCAGGCACCTAACTTTCAGTTCATTCACAGTTTAGTTACTACCATAAGTTGAGGGAAAAATGAAAAGCAGTTGTAGTTAGGCTCTGTATTTACCAATACAGCACCACAGAGCTACAGTGTTAAGTGTAGAGTAGAGCCAATATTCCATCTCAACCATGTCTTCATGAGTAAAAGCAAGCTTGACAGCCCCTTGTGTAGTGGGAAGCCCCTGTTCGATATATGAACCTGCTTATTCCTTTAGCCATTATGTAAATTTATCTAAAATACCTAATATTTGCACAGATTACACTATAGCCCTAAATCTCCATTGATGTAGTTGACTGTAGGATCCTTAAATGCCTGCCATTTCTTCTTACCTGGTTCCCCATGCCTCTAATGAAGAAGTTAATGCATTGTTCACATTTTTTGTAACTAGAAGATGCTTCATTCGCTGGGTGGCTTGATCAAGTGCTGCTGCTTATAACAGCTTCATTAAACATACTTTGCTTGGTTAGAATAACAATAACCACAGCAACAATGACTTTGGGTTTATAGTCATTGAAATAGCTCCTGCATGTCATTGTCCAGCGGTCTTAGATAAATATTTTTTAAAAAGTCTTCCTTAGATATCATCGTAACCAACAAAAGCAGGAAACATGCAGCCACATTCCTATAACACTGCTTCCAAATGAACATATTCAAATATAAAATAAATAAAAGGGCAAAAATTTAAACAAAGACCTAGAAATCTAGTTCATTCAAAACTCCACTGAGAAGCAAGCTGCTTGAATACCAGATGACTAAGAATTGTTCCTAACAGGGCTTGCACATATCTGTACATCCATGCTTGCATGAATAATCTTTATTATTATTATTATTGTTATTATTATTATTGTTATTATTATTATTGTTATTATTATTATTATTATTGATACTTTATTTCCATTCCAGATGTTTTCTCCCTTTCCAGGTCTCCCCTTTGGAAACCCCCTATCGCATCCCCCCTCCCCCTGCCTCTATGAGGGTGCTCCCCCACCCACCCACCCATTCCCGTCTTCTCTCCCTGGCATTCTCCTATACTGGGGCATCTAACATACTCAGACCCAAGGGCTTCTCCTTCCACTGATGGCCAACAAGGCCCTCCTCTGCAACATATGTGGCCAGCATCATGGGTCCCTCCATGTGTATTCTGTGGTTGGTGACTGGACCACCAACCAAAGAATGAATAATCTTTATAAAATGCTGGAAAACTTATGTTTATATCTTCCAAATGGATTTTATGCTTTTGCTAGACAATCATGTCTTTGTTTTCAGGTTTTATCACATAGAAACATGTTTGATATTAGTTTATTTCTATCCACTACTCCAGTTATTTCAGTGGATCACATATTGGTTCCAGCATAGCTCCATCCATGCCAACTTAGCTTGTGGAAAGATACTAAAACATGACTAACTACAGATCTACTCAATGCTACTGTAATATCACCAGTTACTCCTACATGATTTTTGAAGTAGAATTCATTAAATGATAAAGTATATGCTTGCTGAATTTTCTTAGAATGGTGGTGGGGTATGTTTGAAAAATGCCTAAAGCTTTTAAGTATTTACGTATCTTGGCTTAAAAATTATTTTAACAATCTACAATAGTTTGTGTTCTTATGTGTCAGAGAAAATGAGCCACTGCAGTTTTTACTATCTCAAATTTCACCATTTTTCAGCATTTGAGATTTATGACCTTTTATAATGGTCTCCATCAAATACATGGTCTTGTTTTATGCTGTATAAAAATCAATACATAATTTGGAATTGCCCTTTAATTTATTCACAAGGCTCTCATGCATACTGAAAGTAAATTACTAGACACCAAAGAGAGACGAAAATCACTTTTGTCTGCATTGATTCATATTTTCTCATTTTATAGTCACATTCAGTCTTTCGAGAAACCAATTCAGATGTGATAAGATAAAGCTCATGAAAGTCACCATGGTATGAGAAAAAAATCCACCAATGAGGTCAGAATCTGGAGATATTTGAGGGTGAACATTCACAAAGATTTAAAGTTTAAAGACAGAGAAACTGCAGTCAGCTCTACAATTTTCAAACATGCTAGGTTTTACAGATTTTTCACAATTTGAGCAGTTTGAGCAAATGACCAATTCAGACTTAAAGTATTGAATTCCTATTATGGGCAATGGAGCTAAACTATGTGTATAGTGTCTCTGTACTTTTCCAGGGGCTATTTACTGGGTCATCTAGACCCCTAGTTCTCAAAAGCCAGCCTTCTAACTAAATGCCGAAGAATCATCCCTTTTATTTATTAAAGATAAGATGTCTTGGGCCACATACAAAAATGACTGACTCTAAATAACCAAAAGTGGTTTCTGGGAATTAATATTTTTATGAAGCTCTCTGTGTAATGATGTCCTAAATGCATGTTAACATGATGTATGCCACTCTTGTTTTACTATTTAATAAGAGCAAAAGGAGAGGGAGAGAAGGGCAAAATTGCTTTTTCCTAATGGGAACAAAATGCACAGATAAAATGCACAAACCTTCCTGCCAGACATACTCTCCCAGTTCTACGCCATTTGTTGTGGGACCATTGCTCTTCCCATCAATCGTCTACTACATTCTGATGAACTCATTCTGTGAGTTGTGAGCACACAGATGTCCCAAACCTGAACAACAGCTTTAGAAAGTTTTTAGCTGCCTTTCTATTTGTCTGAAGCAGTGCAATTTCTCAGACCCCTTGACTATTTTTTGTCTGACATAATGACACCATAAAAAAAGACTGATATCAAGGTCCTCCAGATAATTGTGCAGGAGGAAGCTTCCAGAGTCGTACATCAACCCTACCATATTTGTCAACATTTGAGCTAAGTGATCCACAAGTAGTCATTTAAAACAAATGAGCCTAAATTTATTTTCATACCAGTGCTGATAATAGCATTGAGCATGAACTCAGCTTTGCACAATGAATGGGCCTTAAATCTTTCATAGTACGTGATTGTTAATCACAGTGAGGATATTTAGAGAAAGAATAAGACTGAATAATTCAAGTTATTCTGACACCAATATTTGAATGCTTAGAGAATGCAAAAATAAAAGCAAAATATAACAAAAGGCTACTATTTCTAGTCTACTAACTCCCCCCAAACTATAAATATATTTCCCAATTGGAGAGTTTAAATAAAATATTTGACACTGTCATTGCATGCCAGTTTTGTGGACCAAATCATATGTGAAAAAATTGAATTCAATCTAAACTCTTACTAGTGATTAGTGTTTTATTTATTTTTGACTTATTTTTTAAGGTATGCTTGTGTGTGTCTGTCTGGGTGTGTGCACATGAGAAGGTGAATTGGCCAGAGTTATCAGATCTCCCTTGGAGCTAGAGCTATATAGGTGGCTATGAGCCCACTGACTTGTAGGAGAGGAAGGAACTTGAGCCCTCTGCATGGGAAGTGTCTTGCTAAGCCAACTCTCTAAGCCCAATGGTTCAATTCTTAAAAACATACTGAAATAAAGTTAGTAAGGAACTAATAAAATGTGTTCAATATATGTTGTTTTTAATATTATAAAATTTTTTGTTAAAGTTAGACTTCAGGGAGTATTTACAGTTTTGGTATTTAAATTGTGGCTGATCATACACATATCACACAAGGTGAATAACAAGTTCCAGAGAAATGGTTTTATTACAACCTTTCTTTCCAAATGGATTGCTTGTTTTGACATACCCCTGTACTTATGTAACTTTTATTTTCAATTTTTAATTTTATTTCTTTATTTTTGAGAGTTTCATTCCTGAGTACCTTATTTACATAATTTTCATAGCAAGCTCATTGCCTTCCCATTCTTCCCATGCCCCCTCTCAAATCCATTATTTCTTTGATTACTGTTGTTTTATATGTATTTAGTGTTTCCATGTGTATGAACTTTGGCATGAGTGCTTAAAATTGAATAACCTATTATGGAGTTTATACCACAAAAAAATTTCCTTCTCCATAACCATTAATTATTTGTATTTCATCATCTAAGGATAGATATTTCACCTATCCATGTTGGCCTGCCAACTGGTGGTATCATTATGTAGATCTTAGACAAACAGTCACATTATTGTGAATTTATGTGTATAATTCCCCTGTCATTGGTAGAAGACAGCATCTCATAGCAGACGTCCTGGTCCTCTAACCCTTACGTTTTCTCCCCTCTCTTCCATAGTGTTCCCTTAGTCTTAGATGTAGAAGCTGTATTGTTTGAGTTGGGCAGCCCACAGTCAATTGTTCTCTGTATTTTAATTGCTTATCTTTTTCTAATGATTTTTGCTGCAAAAATAAGCTTTTTATGAACAATGAGAACTATATTTATTTGTGGCTATAAGGCTAAGTACTTAGAAGGCAGTTTGGAATTATACTGGTTTAGAAACAGGGTAGTAGCAAAGTTTTCTCTAGCTTTTGTGACCTTGTGACCCCCAGGTTGTTGTCTCTTTGTGTACCAAGCATGATTTTCCTGCTGCTGAGTCTGCCCAAAGTCCAATTAGAGAGTTGTTGATCACTCACTGTATATGAGCATCACTACTGCACTATTAGATAGATATTTTCTGGTCATCAATGGTGGTCATGTCATGCTTCACAGAGTTTAGAGTCCAATGGGACTATTAATTACTTTTCTCTATTGGCAGCTTACAAATCACCTTTGAATTTATGAGAGCTGCTCTTCAATACAGAGTCTTCCAGGTCAGCTCCAGCTTGATTTCTCCAAGTACTGTATCTGAAGTGTATTAGAGATTTACATTCAATTTCTAGGAGGAAACTAAAAGAAATTTACTTATGTTGTTTTTGGAGTATCATAAACTTAGACCAACTACTCAAAGGGAGGTTTCTCATGTCTGATACTAGGGATATTGTCAGGTAGTCTATGGCTCTTGGGAAGACCATTGTTTTTCTAAGTGGTGTAACTTTATTTAAATTACTAATATATGAATATATATATGAATAGATATATATGTGAATATTATATATTATACATATATTTAAAGTAAACATAAAACAATGTGTTCTTTAATGAATATTTCAAACCCTCCATCTGCCTTTCAATGTTCTTACTTGCTTTCCTCATACTAAGTCCTTTACTGCATCACTCTTTTAAAATGTAAGCATAAATTTGGCTCCTGTCAAGAAACATAGCATAGAAAACATCATGAAATAATAATAGTGCTAGTAATTTATGTTGATGATATAGTAATATAATGACCTGCTAATAATTTATGTCAATGGTAATACCATTATTTGAATAATTCAACACATACTTTTGATTTTCTGTGAGCCAGGCATAGTATTAATTCCTGGACTTATAAAATACTAATAAGAATTATTACAATCTTCTAATGGGTCTACATTGTAATTCTTCTTCATATACAGACAGTAATAATATGTACTGTCTCCAAAAGATTTAATGATTGGGCTTGTACAAAATATTTGATGGGTGGGAACAGGGAAAGAATAAACGTATTCTAAATATTTAAGACTGCTTGTAATGCAGCTATGCTGTCTGAATGCTTGCTTTGCATGCATAAGTCTTGGGATTTGATTTCAGGCACTGTATAAGCCAAGTGTGTTGGCACATGACTGCAATCTCAGCACTTGGGACTACAAGTAGAGGACTAAAAGTTCAAGTTTATCTGTGGCTACAAAGTGAATGTGAAAGCAAATATTTGTTTCAAATTTCAAAAAGTTAAGAGTTGTAATTCATTTTTATAAAGTAGTCAGATAAGAGATATTTTCCTCTTGTATCAAGAAACATGTATTTAATAATCTGATATTTTTAGACATGTATTAGTGTTTCTCAGATTCTTTTAGATCTGTTTGGAACTGGTGGCCTATTATATAAATAGTTGACTCTTGCATTCTGGACACACTTAGCATCTTCCAACCCTAGTGTAATACTTCATTCCAAGGTGGCACTCAAACATGTGATGCATAAGAATAATTAAAATTAATACCTACTCAGGACCCACTATACATATTGATAGAACAAAGAGTAGTAGGTCCTGTGAAAAGATGTATGTGTCTATGTGTGTGTGTGTGTGTGTGTGTGTGTGTGTGTGATATTAAATCATCATGAAAAAGGAAGACAGTTTCTTAATTTGATGTTACTATCAGGAAAGTAAAGTAGTGTTGAAAAACAACCCAAAACAAAACTAGTAATTAACTCTGAATAGTTAACAAAATTAGCTATCATTTACTTATTTAAAATCCCTTTTATATATTTAAACATATAAGGAAAACCATATTTGAACAATATAAACATATTTTGAGGGTTATTGTATTGTTTCAGAGTTTGTGGGATTTTAGCAGATTTCTTGTACCATTTTCCATAAAGAAATATTATGTTTCAGATTTCAAATACTGAACATACATAATACATATATTTTTATACATAATATTTTTATTAAGACTGAATACATTCTTTTTATACAGAAAGATTTTTTAATAAGAAAATAATTAGCATTTATACCTAAAGACAGCTAGACAATACAGGATAGCCAAAGACTTTTGTAATAAAAAGGATTCTTGTGAATGATTTGTTTTGTTGTTTATTTGAGACACAGTCTCACCCCATAGCTCAGGTTGACCTGGAACTCACTGTACATAGCCCATTTAGGCCTTAAAATCACTTAGTTTCTCCTGTCTCAGCCTCCCCAGGTATTGGAATTAGAGACATGTACTGCCACACTCAGTGCAGAAATAATATTTTTAAGGACTTATTTTACTTTTAATTGTGTATATATCTATATCTATGTATGAGAATGAGGAATGTATTCTTTAGCATGAAAAATATGAATATTTTGTGATTACTAACACTGTTGATTTAAGTCAATCCTTAAATCACTGTCTCTGTTATCTGATTTGTAGGAATGATATGTGATAAATATCATTGTCTTAGGGAGGGCTGTATGTAGTAGATTAACAATAAACCTAGCCTGTGATGACCCATATAAAAGCAGCTTGTCATCATCATTTTATTTAAATGATCATTTTGTTCTGCCTCTGATTCAACATATCTTAGTAAGTTTCAAAGAGCACACATAAATTCTTATTTAAATTTGTTCACCTGAAATAAAGATTGAACTGGGGCACAGAGTGAACCAGCCTTATTTATTTTATGAATCAGTTTTGCAAACTTATGTTATTATATAAACTCTTCAGGTCTCCTTTCCCACACAGATAAAAATGAAAGAATTAGAAAATATTAATCCTCAGCTATTATTAATTATACTGCTAATTTAAATTGTTCTATGTGTGTGCTAAATGTGGCTGTCTGTTACACTAGCCTAAGACACACATGTAGGTTGGCATCACTTCTTCCCTAGATGTCTATAGGAATCTCCTGCCTGCTTTCCTTGCTTCCACATTGACCCCTAGTTAACACACACTCTAACAAAAGCTTGGATGATCGTGTAAAATGGAATTTTTATTAACTGTTTTATGGCTTACACTTATCCATGAACTTTGAATAAAATTCAAATGGTTTTTGTGGCATGTTCTGCTGAACCTTGCCCAGAGCATTCAGCTACAATAGTTGGAGTGGTGTTTGCTTGCTCCAGTGTCCCTATTATATCAACTCTCCCCCTTACCTGAAGAGTCCAGGTTCTTTTTCCACATAAAGTCCAAAGTTAGAAAATCTACTTCTTGAAAATAAAATAGTCTTTCTCCTGACCAAACACACAAACACACAATCTATCTATCTATCTATCTATCTATCTATCTATCTATCTATCTATCTATCTATCTATCTATCTAATCTATCTATACATAAAACCAGGTCTTATCTTTAATGTCATTTCCTAAGATATATGCTTCCCACATTTAATAACTCCCCTCTGCTGCTGTTGTCTGCCCCAACTCACTTAGACCTCAGTTTTCTGTTAAGTTCATCTATAATATAATATTTAATAAATATATTTAATTTTTATTTTGTGTTTATAAATATTTGCCTGCATGTATGTGTGTGTACCATGTGTGTGGAGTGACCACAGAGGCCAAGAGAGGTCATCAGGTACTTGAAATTGGACTTGGAGATAGTTATAAGGCACCAGATGGTTCTAGAAATTGGATGCTCTGCAAGAGTAGCAAGAACTCTTAAATGTTAAGCCATCTCTCAAGTCTCTCCACACAATATTTTAGCTAAAGTAGCGTGCTTAATTTTATTTTGTTTAATTATTATTGTTTTTGACTATCTAGATTTTGTTTTATTTCATTATTTTAGTTTAAGAGAAAAAGATCACTTCAGTCCAAACCATACTTGTCTTCAAGTACAGATTCTGAGCTGGTGGCATAAAAATGTTGCATTTTTTTAATTGATTAAATAAATGAAAATGAATAGGTAAATAAATGGAAAATGGATAAAAATGAAAAATCCAGATGCACATATACGTTTCCATATGGTACAATTTCCAGAACTATCATTTCATTTTATTCCCTTGTGGCAGACTATTTCCATCAAAAAGGCAAGAATATCTTGGCTGCAATATGAGTGAGCACTGGAAGTTTACAATTTAAAAACTTTGTTTAGATGACAGACATCAACAGCATCATGATCAAAGGGAATTTTTCAAATAAACATCGATATCACAAGAGAAGCAGTGACTGGTGACCCTGCTACTGTTTTTGATTCATCAAACTTATCAAATGGCTTCAAAAGTGTGGGACTTAATATAGCACTAAGTATATTTTTTCTGCAATTGTCAAGTTTCATTTAAAAATCCATTCCAGGTCATAAACTTTATTGTGTCCTTTCCTCTCTGGTCAAGTAGACATAGGTCGACCTCCTATGTGTATAATTGCAGCTGACCTTCTCTGGTTGACCTATTGCTTACCACTAACTTATGTTGTTCAGTTTTACAGGCAGAGTTAGATCAGCACCTGATTGTATTAGTGACTGTCTCTATGAAACTCCTGGAAACATTATTTGTATTCTTCAAAAAGTAATAACCTGTCAGATAACAGGTACTACTGGCTATATTAAGACTTTCCAAATGCTCCATTCTGATTACTCTTTAATGAAAGACAATATCTTTTTGTGTAAACATTCTCCTTCTGCCCTTGGCTTAGTCAGTGAAGGATCCTCTTTGAGGTCCATGGCCCATTTTTCATCACCCTATTTGTTGTGTTCTTTGAGGAAAAAGAAGACTGAGTTCTGACATTTGTATACTTTACATGTTTTTCTTTAAGACACCAGACTAAACCTTTTGCCACTATATAGGGACATTCAGAGAGGTGTCATGAAAAAGGGAAACTCAAATTTATGCTTAAGCCTTTGATTATCAGAAACAGGGCTAGCAAAGTAGAAAGGGAACACTAACTTATTAAGGATTAAGTCCGTGGCACACATCAATGCTGCTTACTTTAATTATGTAAGCCTTACAAAACGTTATGGATGTGTCATTGGTTTCATGCCTATTCAGAAACTCAGAGAAAGCTGATTTGCTTTTGAAGAAGTAAAGAGCTAATTCATCAATGTCAGAAATAGACTATCAAGATCAAGAAAGCAATTATCAATGTATAAAATTCTGGAACCTAGATTTTTAATTGATTGATTTTCATATTTTTAAAATTTTTAATTGTTTTATTTATTTACCTTCCAAATGTTACCCCCCCTTTCCAAGAACCCCCTCCAAGAGTTCTTCACCCCACCCCTTTCCCCTTTGCCTATGAAAGGGTGTTCCCCACCCTTACCCCCTCATTCACCCACACTCTCCCAGATCACCCCTCACACATCCCCTTCCCTAGAGCATCAGGTCTCCACAGGATTATGCACATCCTTTCCCACTGAGGTCAGACAAGGCAGTCCTCTGGTACATATGTGCCAGGAGCCTTGGACCAGCCCATGTATGCTCTTTAGTTGGTGGCTTAGTCTTGGAGTTCCCGGGGTCTGGGTTAGTTGATACTGTTGGTCTTCCTAAGGCTTTGCTATCCCCTTCAACTCCTTCAATCCTTCTCCTAACTTTTCAATAGGGGTCCCTAACTTCACTCCAAAGGTTAACTCTAAGTGTATGTATCAGTCTCAGTCACCTGCTGGTAGAGCTTTTCAGAGGACAGCCATGCTAAGCACAACATGGCATCAGTTGTGTCAGGGTTTGGTACCTACTCATGGGATAGATCCCAATTTGGGCCAGTCACTTGATGACCTTTCCTTCAGTCTCTGCTCCATTTGTGTTCCTATATTACTTTTAGTCAGGAACAATTCTGGATCAAAAATTTAGAGGGTAGTTTGGTGATTCTATCCTCCACTGGGGGCCATGTCTATCTACTGGAGGTGTTCTCTTCAGATTCCATCTCCCCACTGTTGGACATTTTGGCTAAGGTCATCTCCACTGAGTCCTGGAAGCCTCTCACATTCCAGTTTTTTGGGACTTTCTAGAGGTCCCTCTGCACCCCTCCCCACAGCTTCATATTTTCATTCATTCTGCTGATCCCTCTGTGCTTCTCTCCTGTCTCCCTGATCCTGCACTCCTTTCCCTCCTTCCCTCTCCCACCCAGGTCCCTCCCTCCCTCTACCTCTTGTGATTGTTATTCCCCTTTTTAAGTGAAGCATTCTCACTTGGGCCTGAAGCATCACAACTTGGGTCTGAAGCATCTTCCCTTGGGCCTTCCTTCTTGTTACACTTCCTACAGTCTGTGGATTGTATCATGGGTATTCTGAACTTTTGGACTAATATCCACTTCTCAGTGAATACATACCATGTATGTTCTTTGGGGTCTGTGTTACCTCATTCAGGATAATATTTTTTAGTTCCATCCATTTGCCTCCAAAATTCATGATGCCCTTGTTTTTAATAGCTGAACATTATTACATTGTGTAAAGGAGCCACATTTTCTGTATCCATTCTTTGGCTATGGGACATCTTGGTTGTTGTTTCCAGTTTCTGGCTATTATGAATTAGGTTGCTTCAAACATTGCAGAGCACGTGTTCTTGTGGTATGGCAGAGTATCTTTTGAGTATAAGCCTAGGAGTGATATAGCTGTGTCTGCAGGTAGAATTATTACCAATTTTCTGAGGAACTGCCAGGTTTTCTTTTTTTTTCTTTTCTTTTTTTTTTTATTGGATATTTTCTTTATTTATGCTTCAAATGTTTTCCCCTTTCCAGGTCTCCTCTTCAGAAACCTTCTATTCCATTCCTCCCCCCCTCGCCTCTATGAGGGTGCTCCTCCACCCACCCCCTCCCATCTTCCTGCCCTGGCATTCCCCTACACTGGGACATTGAACACTCTCAGGCCCAAGAGCCTCTCCTCCCACAGATTTTCATTGAGCCAAATCTTAAGAATATGTTAGTATTATACTTCAGGAAAATTCCATTCCTAGGTAACCAATTAGAGTTCTAATCCTTTGAGAAGACTATATCTTACTCTCTCAGCATTCATAAGTTGTCATCTATAGTTCTTTGTCTATGGGTAGGGCTAGATAAGATTGTTCCCTACCTGGTAGTATGTCTTGCTCAGATCTAGTTCAGGCAGCCATATTATTGGGGTGCCATGGGTAAAGCTTTCCTATCATTTGTAGCAGACCCACCCTCACAGCAAATTTCCTGTCTCTGTCTTTTATAGTCTTTCTGCACCCTCTTCTATAATGTTCCTTATACCTTAAGTCAAGAAGTTGTATTGCAGATGAATCAGTTGGGACTGGAAAGCCCATGTTCATTTGCTACCTCGTTTTGACACGTTATGTTTTTCTGTAATGGTCTCCATCTACTACAAAGAAAAGGCTCTTTGATGAGGGGTGAGCAAAACAAGTATACATGGGTATAAGGAAAGATGTGTTGTATTAGTGAAGCAGCAGTAGGTTCTCCTCTGAGACCTATGATCTGAAATCATATATACATGAAACTTCAAATGGACTGCGCAGGCTGCATGTTGAATTTCAATATTGAGACATATATGTGTAAATGTGTGTGATTGTAATGATAACAAAGGAAATGTAACTAGAATTTTAAGAGGGAGCCAGAGGGGTTTCATAAGAGGGATTAGAGGGAGAAGAAGAGGAAAGGTAAAAATGGTGTGTAGATATGCTTTTAAAAAATTAAAAATATGAAAACTTAGAAAGAAGGAAATATATTTTATTCATTTTCATTCTGTCCCATATGGAATAGATAAGGTCTATGTGAGATAGAACACACCATGGTAGCAGAAAATCTGGGGCCATACAAAATTGACAATCAGTGGCAGTCCTTCTTTTTACCCCAGCACTATCTTCATTTTCTTTCTAGGAATAAAAGAAAGAAAGAAAAGCATGTGAATCTTTCCTATCTTGATTTTCTAGTAACAGCATGCCAAATTTCTCCTCTGCTTTGGCTATTTAGGACTATTCATACCCTTCTCTGAGCACCTGGGACTATTATTTCCTTCAGATTCAATTCCTTCTAAGTTCTTTTATTTATTTATTTTCTTCACAATATCCTTCTGAGTAAGGCACTTTGCTAATTCTATTTTTTAGGAAGGGAAGTCCTGAAGAGCCCGAGTGACTTGTACTAGGTCACAAAGTAAGTGAGTAATCTGGGGGTAGATTTGGCTATTAAGATTGTATCTTCTGAATTGTCAAGATCTGATCCCATTAAGACATTCTTCTGCATACATTCTTCATTCAGAATCTCTGGGTGCCATTTGCACTGGAGGAACAGGTGGGGTCATAAGCAGAGTCTGGAGACAGGCTTGGGTCATTGCTCTTTTTCTATTGTAAGTCTATGTGACAGATTTTGTCATGAAAAATATTATCTTTTCAGCCAAAATCCCATAGAGAAAGGTATATGGAATAAACTTGAATCAACTCATAGGAAGAATCAAATTTGATTTTAAATTCTACATCCTGGAACAGATCTGTCAGGTGAATCTAAGAGTCACATAAGAGTAAATCAGAATAGCTGTTTTAAGACACTAGTTTTTACAAAATTCATAATTAGTAACACACACACACATACACACTTGTTATTGCACTAGCAAGTTCAATAATTAATATGCTTTGTATCTTAGGGAGAAACACTATGATGCTTTGGTGCTGGAAATACTAAAATCGATAGCTTTAGTAAGATCCAAAAGACAATTGTTTGGAGGCATCTATATCAGGAAATTTCAGTTTGAAAACCTGAAAACATAATTAAAACAAGGCAGTGCAGCAAATAATGGAATGGAAGACAGCATATCTTAAAGGAATCTCTAGTTACAAAGACATCTTGGTCAATGGTTCATTCATGTCAGCAAGTCCATTTTTTTAAGCTGTTTTCCCTAATTATTTCTGTTTTGAAAGAGTAATGCTCCTTTGAGTTTACAAGTCCTGGATCCTGGAATGCAGAAGTTTTAATTCTTCTCATAATTGAATCACCAACTTCAGTGAAAAAGTGAGACTTGACAAGAGACTTCCTAGAAAAACAAACAAACACCCTCTTCTTATCTATATGATTAGATAGAGGTAAGCTACATGATCTTCATTCTGAACTTCAAAGTACGCCTATAGACTGGCTCAATACCAAAGCAACATCATGAGTCCTCACCTGCGATGAAGCTTATAAAACTCACTTGAGCAGACACCTGGAGGTGAACACTGTGGGCTCCTCATTTAAATGCCTCCTGCTGAAAGAAAGAATCAGACTGTCAAATGTAGGAATCTTCAGCAAGAGCCTGACTCTAAGAGGAAGTAGGAATTGATTTATATTGCATGCATTAGCAGACAGTCAAAAATTTCCAGTGCCAGCCATATACAGAGCATTTTGTAAACACCAACATTTTTGAGGACAACAATGTGGATATTTTTGGGAAACTAAGCCACCATGGTGTCAATTATTCCCCTTTAACAATATCATAGCATTTCACAGACATGTAGTCTACATGTAGATGGCACTCCCTTAGCAACATGACAGGTACTGCTCAGTAGGTACACTCAGTAGGTACTGCTGAAGCCACAGAAATACATACACACACACACACACACACACACACTCACAGAGAGAGAGAGAGAGAGAGAGAGAGAGAGAGAGAGAGAGAGAGAGAGAGAGAGAAAGAGAGAGAGTGTGTCATGACACCAGGTTCCTAAAACAAGAAAAAGGGCTAGTTTTAGAAATTACTTGTTAAATAGTCTACATGTGAAAACTTTCAAACTCCAAAACGGATAATGAGTACAGATTAGTTGCCTGGGGTGTTTGATGGATTCAATAATGGGTTGAAATTGTATTACTGAATTCATTTTCCATAATAAATTACGGAATCTGTGGAACAAGGAAACAGTCCCATGCCAGTCTCAGAGTCTAGATGACATATTACATTTCAAATAAGAAAGAGAGTATCAATAAAGTACAAAGGAATATATTCTAGAAAGTGAGGTTTATTGTTTTTAAATCTTCAATGATACATTATGGTCTAAGTCTCCAAACAATAAATACATGTGGGTTTAAGTGATAGAGATGTCTGTTATAGTACATTGTATATTGAGAAAATACAAATTTCTGCAATGTATATATTAGGGAATCATCACCTAATGATTATGCATATTTAACATGGTGGAAACTTTTATATCAATGCACAGTATTTGTTCAATAAAAGCAGTATTCCAAGCAAGCTAAGCCACATGATTAAGAATCCCCTATCAGACTGCTCTATAGTAAGTATATGACTAAGCCAGTGTCTAAGAGAAGATTTAAAGGAGTTCCCCAAAACTTTTGGTAAAGTTTAAATTTTGATAAATGACTCAGTGGTTAAGAGGACTGGCAGCTCTTCTAGAGAACCTTGGTTCAATTCCCAGTAGCACATGGTATCTACCAATAGCCTCTAACTCCAGTCCCATGGGATCTGGTGTCCTCTTTTGGCTTTCATGGGCACTGCATGCATATGGTATACAGACATACATGAAGCCAAAACACTCAAACACTTAAAAGTGGTTTATAAATAGAAACTGAAGAAAAAGATTAAGCTTTTATTTAACAGTTGTTTGGTTTTTAAAAGCCAGAATCCATATATTTCTATTTTTTAGGTAATCTATTCTTTATTTTCTATCTAATAAAACTCTGAATAAAATTATAAACATATTTGAACAGAGAGTAATCTTGTTTTTTTAAACAGTATCTTTATTGAGGCATATTTTGCTTCTCCTACACACTCACCCACTTAAAACATACAATAGGAGTGTTTTTAGTTTGTTCATAGAATTGAAAGACCACCAGATCAGTTTTTTAACCTTCTATCACTATGAGATAAAGACTCATAACTGTAGTTACACCATATTCATTCTTAATTTCTCCCTGTACCATCAGTTCCCCAGAATCCTTTGATATCAATAGCTTGTCTACATTCTGTCTCTCTATGTTGTCTGTTGAAATGATTATACTAGCTGTCATTACATATCCTTTAACAAATACTTTCTGGTGTCCCATTTTCTAATTACCCCAGATGTAGCAATCACCACTTTATCATCTACTTCTGTGAGATAAAAACTTAGGTTCTATTTATGAGGATGACTTTACAGTAGAAGAAGTAATTTTTAAATAATAATTTTCTATACTTGTACATTTCCATTAGGCAAAATTCATGGTCATATGCTCATACATATGTGTTTTCTTCCACTTAAAGGCTCCAAAGCCCATTGATACTCTTGTGCAGATCTATGAATGTAGCTATGGTTATCAATCATTGTTGTTACTGTATTGTTGTTTTGTCAGCCTGACTTATTTAGAGCTGATTGATAAACATGTGGTTTGTTTGCAGCCTTCTGTATGAGGATCATTTTTTAACATCTTCTAATTTTCTCTTTATGTTTCTTCCTTTTATCAGAATAATTTAGGATCTCAATTTCCCACTTAGCCTTAGTCATGTGGCTGTTGAAAATTCCTACATTTTAAGAAATGGTTCTTGAAGAAGGGCTATGCCACTGGTACACAGCATGCTCCTTACACTAATTCTGACCGACGGACGTGATGCTATTTTTTCCCCCAAGCTCTATCTTTGTCTTACCCATGAAATTGCTTTGCTATGCATTCTAGTAGGTATTAAGTCTTAATTCCCCTTCTCCTGCTGAGAAATGAAGAGGATATAGGTCCCAGGATAACCTTATCTGCTGGAAAGAAACATAGAAGCATAATATCTTAACTCATTTCATATTATTTGCCTGTGCTCTGCACAAATGCACTGGAAGACATTTATCTGACTCTAGAGCTGAGATTTTCACAAAAGCAGGTTAGCTCTCCAATGTTCAAATAGCTAGGATTTTATCCTCTAGCTTAGAGTGTCTTTTGAGTATTAAACAGGGCCTAGGGTTGAAAAGATGGGGGTCTCAAAGTTATTTAGAATTACTGCTAGTGGCAAAGGGGTGAACACACTTAGAGAAAATGGTTGAATAATATTTCCTGCTCTGAAGGAGGCTACTGTAATTTGTATTGAAAATCAGTAACAACGTGCCTTGAGATGCTGGAATGGAGCCCACTGTACTGACACTCTGTGATGTCAGCGTCTTAGCACTAAGCATGAGATCTACTACAACTAAGTGTTGAAATGTTTGTTCTAGTTGATAATGAGGGCTTCACTAACATGCTCTTATGGAAAATAACAGGTTCCAAATGTGTGACCTTGTGGTAGAAAATTTCACTTTCTTCCTTTGCAAGAATTGGATTTTCTTATCATTAGGTCTGAATTCTGTCCACACCATGCTAATATAGAATGTTCAAAATTTAGATGAGGCAGAAAGTAGCAGTCAAAGATAATAGCAAATAGAGTAGTGACTTACACACTAAAAAAGGCCTTTCTTGGTACGTACCCTGGCTTGTCTCCTTTCTCTCCAAAGAAGACAACACATGCATTTTATTTCCTTTTAACAAAGAGCAGGTGAGAAGTGAGGCATAACTGTCTGGATCTTTCTGTCTGCTTGGAATAATATGAAGGAGACACATAAAGGCCTATTATATTTCCAGCGGTGATTAAAATCAGCATAAATTATGTGTTGATTTTGAATTAGAACCTTCTAATTGATATAAGATATTAGAGACAGAATTTTTGATTTTTACAGCATATTGAGCTATTGTTTAATTTTCAAATTATATTTTTATTTGTTAGTTTTTAATATTTTATTTTTTATGATGCTCTTTGAGTTTCACATCATGCACCTCAGTCCCATTCATCTCCTCAACACCTCATTTTTGCCCTTCATTTTTGCAACCTCCCCCATAAATAAAATGCACACACACACACACACACACACACACACACACACACACACACAAGAATAGTAAAAACGTATCATTGAGGAAGCTGGTATGTCACAGTGTACCCCCACAGTATACCCCTCTGTCCACACATCACACTTGAAATGAGTCATTGGTCTGGTTTGAGGTTCCTAGCTCCTGTGACATCAACAATATTGAATCCTCACCAGGGCTGCTCCTCATTATCCTGGTGTTTCCCTGTGTCATAGAGATCCTGTAGGTTTTGATCAGCAGGACTCGTCCATTCATGCGTCCTGATTGTTCTCAGATAATATAGATTTTAGGGGGGCTAATTCAGAACCCCAGATCTGGGCCTGGGTGGTATCTGAGTTGGTCAGCATGCCAGCTCTCCTTTATTCCCACCACCAGGAGAGCTCGCCAAGACTGTTCCAGGTAGGCCACCCAATGGCACTGTTGGCAGGAGGCCTGGTCAGTTCTCCTGCTTTTATACTTTAGGAGACGGCTTACCCGCAGTCATGCCTCCAGAGCCAGCTCCACAGTGTTGTCCAATCAAAGCGTCAGGACCACTTTCTCAAGTGCTGCAGCCTTCCAAGTGTTGGGCCAGCTCTTCCTATCTCATAACCTCGGGTCTGGCTCACCCTTGCATTTGCCATCAGGGTCACTTCCCTTATGTTGCCCAGTTGAAGTGCAGAAACCCCCAGGTAATGCGAGGACAGGGATAGCTTTCCTGCTTTCATTTCATCAGGGCCAGATCTTTTGACTAGCCTGAAGAGCAAATAGCCCTTGGGGTTGGCTCACCTTCACTTTCTCCACCAGGGCCAGCTCTATGGTACTGTGCAGGCAAAGTGCAGTGCCAGCTCTCCTGAGTTCTATAGACAGCGAGTTGCAGGGCCAGCTCACCAGCTCTTCTGACTGCCACAGGCGGTGAGGGGCAAGGTGGACATCACCTTTGTACCCATACCACCTCACAGTGGCAGGGTATGACTAGTTCTCCCTTGCTTACATTCTTAGGGCTGGTTCACCTGTAGCTGTCCCAAGGGCCAGTCTTCAGTGCTGCTACTGGTAAGGGGTGGGACCAGTTCTGGACAGCCCCTGGACATCCACATAGTACCTGGCTACTGTCCTGACCAGGGATGTCCCCATGTTCTCTTGTGGTAATATAAGTCACAGACATTGGGACATCAACACCTACTCCTGCCATGGTATAGATAGCCATGGAGCCAGATATAGTACAAAACAGCAGCTTGGGTTGGGATCTGACCATGGCCCCAGATGGCAGGACACTCTCAATAAGCTATTCCTTTCGGACCTCTAGTCTCCAGTTCCATCTCTCTCCATAATGCTCAAGCTATTCCACTTCTCTTTTATCTCTTCTGTCCACCACATTGTGGTTGTTCCTAGTTCAGGCTAGCCACATGACTGCCAGGCCCCTGGGTGACAGCCTCTGTTAATGCTGCATGGTGTGGCAGCAAGCCGGTGTCTATGGCTAGCCTATGCCATGTTCAGAGGGCAGGTCTGTGGATGAGGTGGTGGTCCGCAGGTCTATGTCTGTCTTCCTCTTCCCAGGCTTTGCTGCCTGGATTGGAATTGATTTGAGTTGTATGTGTCCTAAGAATAAAATCGTTTTGGCCACCAAGCCAGGCATCAAGCTAGGATGAGCAAAGAACTGCCATCTGCTCTGTCCCTGACTGACATAAGAACAACATGCAAACAAGGTGTCTCTTTGCCCATTTCCAGTGCGGGTCAAATTGTATTTTTTTTAATGTACTTGATATATATGTAAAGATTTCTTAAATTTTATCTTATTAATATGCATAAATTATATAAAGTAATTAGGTTTATTGGTAGATTTTAAGTTACACTGATAATTTGCTAATCAGGTATAGAGTCCCTTTCTCCTCCTTTTCCCTCATTCCTCTGAGCTCCTACTAGTTCTTACTGTATGGCTAGGTAAGCTTTTAATTGTTTCCATATACAAGAATCTAAAGGCAGGCACCAGTCTTTGTGTGTATAGTTTAGTTCTTTTGACTTGGTGTCCTCTTATTCCATCTGTGGTGCTGGAAATAATAGGGGTTCATGTTTACTATGAATTAATAAGAATCACTTCATAAACATAGTAAATTTTCATATATCATGCATCTATTTTCAAACATTTATTGTACTGTGAGACTTATGTACATGGACATTATTTTTATATCATTTTCAGGCTACCATTTGCTCTCTCTCTGTTCTTCACACTGTCTTTCAAATTCATAACCTTTCTTTATTTTTACATATATGCATATGTATGTACACACATGTAAATATACTCACTAGAACACACACACACACACACACACACACACACACACACACACATATATTTATGCTACTGAATTGAGCTTGGAGATTCCAAAATCTGTGAGCAGGATTGTTTTTTATTCTGGCTCTGTTTTCAATCATTAATTAATTGCCTATAGCTTTTCATATAGGGGTGGCATCTTATAGAATTCCCCCATGCACCTTAGCATGTCAATTAATGATGTACTTTTTCCATTTTTCTCTAAGCTATCATACTGTTGAGTTTGTTATTATTATTAATTAATTAACTTATTTATTTACCTTCCAAAAATGCTGTCCTCCTCCTAGTCCCTCCTTCCCAGAGTTTCCCTCTCTATCCTCCTCCCTTTTGCCTCTAATAGGGTAACAACTCTCCCTGTATCTGCCCACCCTGGTGCATCAAATCTCTGCAGGATTAGGCGCATCCTCTCCCACTGAAGCCAGATGAGGCAGCCCTCTGCTACATATCCTTCCCCTAATCCTTCATTGGGGTCCCCACTTTCCATCCAGTGTTTGGCTGTGGGCATCTTCATCTGTCCCAATTAACTGCTGGGTAGAGACTCTCAGAGGACATCTATGCTAGGCTCCTGTTTGCAAACAACCCAAAGCATTACTAATAGTGTCAGGGATTGGTGCCTGCCCCGGGGATGGGTCTCAAGTTAGTCAGCCATTTCTTCAGTCTCTGCTCCATCTTTGTCCCTGCATTTGGGTTGAAAGATTTATAGGTGGTTGATGTCCCCCATCCCTCCACTGGGGTCCATCTGGCTACTAAGGTGGCTTCTTCAGGATTCCTATCCAACTGTTGAGCATTTGGCTAAGGTTACTGCATTGACTCCTGGGAGACTCCTCCACCCCAGGTCTTTGGGACTTCCTAGAGATTTGCCCCACTACCCATTCCCAGCAGCTGCAGATTTCCATTCATTCTCTTGGCTCTCTGGGCCTCTTTCTTGTCTCTCTTCACATCTGATCCTTCCCTCCCTATTTTAGTCTTTCTGTCCCACTGAGATCCATCTCACCATATGCCTCCCATGACTATTTTCTTCCCTCTTCTAAGTGATTTAAACAGCTGCACTTGGGCCTTCCTTCTTGTTCAACTTTTTAGGGTCTGTGGGTTATATTATGGGTATTCTGCACTTGCTGGTTAGTGTGCCATCCCTTAACCCCACAGTTCTGCCTTTCTAGCAAGAGGACTACTATAACCAAAGACAGAAGTAAGACTCTCACCCAAATCCCCCTGCCTGCTGGGACCCAACCAAACCAAGGAAACATGGGCTTTGCCCAGTCCTGTAGTAGTTTTGTCTCCCTTCTTGTTGACACCTCCAGCTGCATTCACAATTGGCTCACTGCCCCATCCTCACCTGCAGCTCTGCCTGCCTTCCAGGAGGCCTGCTCCAACCCAGGACACCCAGGCAGCAACATGAGAAACAACCAGATAGCAAAAGACAAGCACAAGTACATAGTCAACAGGAGCCAATACAGCATGGCGCCATCAGAACCCAGTTCTCAGACTACAGCAAGTCCTCGATTCCTTATATCACCTGAAAAGTAAGACTGGGACCTTAAGTCCCATCTCATGAAGATGATAGAGGCCTTTCAAGAGGATATAAATAATCCCTTAAAGAAATACAGGAAAACACAAACAGGTAGAAGACCTTAAAGAGGAAACAAATAAATCCCCTAAAGAAATAAAAAAAAAAAAAAAAAAAAACTTAGCCAGGCCGTGGTGGTGCACTCCTTTAATCCCAGCACTCGGAAGGCAGAGTCGGGCTGATTTCTGAGTTCGAGGCCAGCCTGGTCTACATAGTGAGTTCCAGGACAGCCAGGACTATACAGAGAAACCCTGTCTCGAAAAATTAAAAAAAAAAAACAAAAAAAAAACTTAAATAGGTTGAGGAAATGAATAAATTGTTCCAATAAAAAAAATGAAAATAGAAGCAATAAAGAAAACATGAATGGAGGCAAACCTGGAGATGGAAAACCTAGGAAAGAGAACAGAAAGTATAGAAAGAAGCATCACCAACATAATACATAGAAGGAAGAAAGAATCTCAGGCATAGAAGATACATATCATAGAGGAAATTGATACACCAGTCAAAGAAAATGCCAAATGTAAAAAAGTTCCTAACTCAAAATATCCACGATGAAAAGACCAAATCTGAGAATAATAGAGACAGAAGAGGGTGAAGATTCCCAGTTCAAAGGGCCAGAAAACAACTTCAACAAAATCAGAAAAGAAAACTTTACTAACCAAAAGAAAGATGGCTATAAATATACAAGAAGCCTACAGAACAACAAATAGATTGAACCAGTAAAGAAAATCCTCCTGTCACATAATTGAAACACTAAAAGTACAGAAGAAAGTAAGAATATTAGAAGCTGTAAGGGAAAAATGCCAAGAAGCATGCAGGAAGACCTACCAGAATTGCAGCTAACTTCTCAACAGAGACTCTAAAAGCCATAAGATTCTGGACAGATGTCATGTTGACCATAAGAGACCACAGATGCCAGCCCAAACTATTATTCCCAGCAAAACTCTCAATCACCATAGATGAAGAAACAAAGATGTTCCATGACAAAACCAAATTTAAACAAGACTTTTCTACTAGGAAACCAAGAAGAAAGAAGACCACAGCTAAGTGTGGATGCTACAGTCCTACTCAGAAGAAAATATTTTCAGGAAGTAGAGTGAGAGAAGGATCTGGGAGGGAGACAGGAGGGGGAGGGAAAAAGGGGGACCGGTTCAGATAAGGGAGGAGATAGAAGAGAAGTATAGGGGGTCAGGAATTTGAAGGTTGGTGTGTGGCAGTGGGGGAGCGAAAACTGGGTCTAGCCACTAGAAAGTCCCAGATGCCAGGAACACAAGAGGTTCCCAGGACCCAACAGGGAGGACTTTAGCCAAAATATCCACATTCTATTTTATCTCCAAAGTGGAGATTTTTATGTTGCACTTTTGGGCTTAGATGGGCTTAAACTAGACTTTGCCTTTAGTTACACATTTAATTGAGTAAATATTCCTAACAAACTCCTGAGACTTTCTGTGTGTTGTTGGGAATGTCACTTTATGGTATTTTCTTTGATATTCCTACACCACTTAAAATACACACATGCACGCACACATGCACACACACATACACACACACCCACCCACCCACACACACACATCTTTTACAATCAATAGACATAGACATATACCACAACTTTGTTGCCAAAGATAAATTTTCTCTCTTAGGTACACATTCTGGTCATATTCTTGGTAGATTTTTCCAGTATTAGTGAACGTACAAGACCAGTATCATGTCTAAACTAGATATAACAATAAATGTCTGGTTAATTTTTAAGATAGGGTTTCTTATATTCTAAAATGGTCTCAAACTCAACATGTAGGCAAAGACAGCATTGAACTTCTTACCATCCTATCTATGCTTCCCTGGTGCTGGAGTTATAAGTGTGCACCACCATACCCAGGTTGTGTGTTTTAGACATCTTACCATCCTATGTATGCTTGCCTGGCTCTGGGGTTACAAGTGTGCACCACCACACTCAGGTTGTGTGTTTTAGATGTCAAACCTAGCATTTGCTATATAAGCCCTGTACCAGTGAGCTACATCCTTGGTGTATGAACATTCTATTAAAGACCAAACAGTGACTACACTGAAGCTAGCTTTGAGCTCTTCCATAAACCATTGATCAATATTTGACACCAGTGCTAGGAATGAAGATTTCAACATTTTCTAGAAATATTTACAAAGAGATAAATCTTATGTTTCCTTTATTCTACCAACATCAATAAAACATATTGGTTTAGAGTTTGCAAGTATCCACTCTCTCATAAAGGAAAATAGAAACAACTTCTACACCTACTTACCTTTGGATACTGATGTAGGCTACCATTTATTTCAACTTCTAGAAAAGGGCTTTATGTTCTGAGTAAAATATATGGGCTATCAAGTATCATTAGATAGTACCTTGCTAAAAATGCAAAGAACATTTTACTTCCTGTCTGTTAGAAGCTGCCTGGATGAGGCTTGTCTTGGAACCTACCGACTTTCCCCTGAAACCACATTGTTGAATATGGGTTGAGTATTTCCTCTTTATAGAAGCCAACGCTGGTAATTTACACTGCCATCTTTGTACTCACTGTAGACCCATTCTTCAGGGACATGCAGATTTCAGACTTCATCTACACCAACTATGTGTGTGAGCTATGGACGACAAGCTCACAATGACGCCTGGCTCTTTCCTCTCTTACTGGACTAAATGTAGTAATGTACTTCACTTAATGTGTTGTATATAAATGTGTCTGTCCCTGGCTCAGACTATTTGGTAACCAGTGCAGGGGGGCATTTTATGAACTGTTCTAAAACCATTAAAATTTATAAAGATCTATAAAATTATTAGTAGTTATTAACCCCTTTAATCATATTAAGTGGCTAGTGAAATTTATTTGATTTTATTTTTACTTCAATATATAAATATACCAAAAAAGGTTTAGTAGCTTATCAAGCAAGAAATCATAGCAGATGAATTGGAAATGTCTTAGGTTCTAAAGCCATGTCATTCCACAGCCAGTGTGATTTGTCTCTTAAGACCCTAAGGAATAATTCAGAGTGCGGATCAAATACATTTTTCATGTCTAGTCTGTTTACAGCCTGTGGAACTTTCCATACTTTTCTAGTAAGTTGTTCATCATACATGCAATAAATGGACAGCATGACAATTTATGTGACAAAATGATGGAGTTCAGAATCTGTATATTGTATGACTGTTTCTGTCAGGTAGAAAGGATCCCTCTTGGAAGAGGAAGGATAAGTAAGGCCTACGAAATTTACAAGAAATTTGCAAAAGTCTAGTTCGCCTTAAGTGGGATTTATGCTTTGTAAATATCTGCTGTGAAGGAGTAGACTCTTGGATGGAACTGTCTGAAGGTTGTTCAGGGAACTCTAGTGACTTTTTTCCAGATCACCAGTAATGCAGAGATGAACTTTTTGGTGATGTAACTTCCCAAGTTACCCATGCTCCTGTAACTCAAATACACACATGGGTTTACTGAGGCAAGCCTTAGCTGGAATGGTTTCTGTTGTCCATCATCCACTTAGTCTCATGGAAAGAAATATTTGTTCATATATCCGCAGGGAAGGATCACATAAGAAAGTATGACAGTGTTGAATGAAACTTAATAAGGAACAGCTTAGAGTTAACAACTTCTAAGATGCTTACTTATTTATGTATGAATTCATTTTTTTACTGAGCTTCAGATGCCTACTTCTGATGTTGACAAGGGACAACAGTTGTCTTTTCTTCATTTTGGTTACTGAGAAATGGATCACTGGGAAAATTTGTCTGTTAAAGCACAATTCCAGTGTTCCTTTTAATAACTGATAAAAGTAAACCAGAAATAACAAGATGCTTTTATTGTATGATTAAAAATAATAGGAATGAATAATTAGAGGGGTCATGGTTTTAGCTTCTTCACTTGGTTCTGTTACATTTTACTGGGTCTTTAATAATAGTATCATATATTAATAATAACAAAATATTCATAAGTATTTCAAATTCTTTGTAATTATTAATTTGGACTCTTCATTCATCTTAAAATGATGCTTATTTGTGGAAGGAGGGAGGGAAAACAGTGAAGACAGGATTTTGTTTTTCCAACAAGATATCCAGTCTTCTCTTATTTAAGTTTTTTACCATTTGTTGTAAAAGATGGGAATCACTCCAAATTCTTATTATCAGTTATACTATCTTTAAATATCAGACTTGATTATTAAATAGGGTTATTCAAAATAAAAATGCAATAATAATCCTTAAGATTTAGTTAGGAGTTGTGTTTTAGGTTGGATCATAATAACTATTCTACTCTGATTTCTTACTGAGAAGAACAAAGTTTTCCTAAACATTATCTCTTCTACTCTTATGTGGTAGGGTTGTCATTTTGATGTAATTATTAATGTGTCAGTTACATTTACATTGAAAATTCTCTGAGGACAAATGCCTTCTACAAAGCAGATGGGAAATATTTCTGGTGATATTTCTTGAGGCTGATTTCATGTCCTCATATTAAGCTATTTTAGCAAATGCTTGTATCTATGTCTAGAGAAGCAAGCAGATCCTTAAATACTCTCTTGGGTAGTTCAAATTTAACATAATACAAACCACAAATGCACAGCAAATCCTTTTCTTGTAGAGTTATAGATATGTATGTTAGCATGTGGATATGTACGTGTGTGAACTTGTACAAGAAGTCACATATGAAGAAAACTTCACTCTTTTCATTCTGTAACTTTAATAAAACCGTACATATCTTGAGCTGCCTTAACAAATCAATGATACTTGTATTGTTCATTATATCATTAGGTTGCTTCAATAATCCTGTGTTGGTGGTAGATGAACTGCACTTCATAGCTGGGGATTGAAACACCCCTTAGATGACTCTTAGAGTTTCGACTTAGCAAGTATATTTTGAAATGTTCAACTGATATTCAGTTTATTTCTAGCACATTCTAAATTTCCCACATAATATAAAAATAGCTTTTATGGTCTAAAACAAAAAAGAGAAATATATAATTGCAGTTTTGTTCAGAAAAATATAAAAAACATTCACCCATGGGGACAAGGAAATAATCAGGGAAAGGGATAACAGTGGAAAGAGAGTACATCATCTAAGAGAAAGTAGTTAATGTTAGTGATTCTGTCTTTCTCGGTCTCTGTCTGTCTCTTTGTCTCTCTCTGTCTCTTTCTGTGTCTCTCTCCTTTCTTTGTATAGGTGTGTGTGTGTGTGTGTGTGTGTGTGTGTGTGTGTGTGTGTGTGTGTGTGTGTGTGTGAACTATTTGTCATGAAGCATGTGAACCATTTTCATGCATTTCTGTTCTTATGGTCTTGCCTGGGAAGATGTTTATGAACAAATCTGTATTGTTGCTTTTTAAAATAGTTTCTGTCTAGACTTGATTGTTAATAGCTTGACTCTTTCACCCAACCACCCAAGTATAAGAGATGCCTTAGGCAGATAGCTTAGTTGATAAAGCACATGTTATATAAATATGTGGACCTGAGTTTTACCCTCTAAAATGCATGTTAAAAATTCAAGCACAGTAGCATGCACTTATAAATCCACACACTACAGAGGTGGAGACTGGTGGATCACTGGAATTCACTGACCACTCAGCGAAGCCTAATTAATGAGCTCCAAAGAGACTGAAACAAAAGCAACATCCAAACCAACAAAACAGGGCAGTTGAGAAGTGATACCTCTGACTTCTCTACTTACAAAACTTTTCTATCCCTTTCATACATGCATACACATGTATAGTTTCCAAATACGCACGCACACACACACACACACACACACACACACACACACACACACACACACACACACACATGCACACACACACACAGTCACACAGAATTTTAATGAAAGTTTGAAAATGTGTCTTAAGAAAAAGGTTTAAGAGAGATGTCTTTAAATATGCCATGTCTACCTCTGAGGTGTTGGCATTTGTCTATTCTGTTACATAACACTCTTTTCTGCTAGGACCTTCAAGGAAGCTGATAGATGAGAGCAGGATTTGCTTAGCAATTCTTTCATAATATAAGCTTTGATGCTGCCTTAAACAATATGAAAAGAGAATAAAAGAAATGAAAGGAAAATTAAGGAAAGAAAAAGTAAATAAAATACAAATAGGAAGATCTGGACTGACTTGAAGCCCATGACCAAAAAAATGCAACTTAGTGACATTTTAGGTCTTGTGGATAAGATCACAACCAATTCTTTCTATCAACTTTGAGTTCAGAAAAAAATACATATGTGATGAATATCAACATAAGTATACATTAATTTTTATTTAAGTTTTAATTAAAAAATAACCATACCATTTCCCGCTCCCTGCCCTCCGTCTATACTTCCCATGTCCTCCCCTCATTTCCTCTTGAATTCTGTTGTAAATAATATTGTTTTCTCTGAGTCTCTAATTCTAAGTGCTAGTTTTTATTTATTTCTAGTCAACTCATCACAACTATAGTGATCTAGAAAGAAAAATCGCAGTTCAGAAAATGTCCCCATCAGATTGCCTGAAGGCAAGTTTCTAGGACATTTTTGTGATTAATGATGGACATGGGAATGTCTAGCCTATAGTGGGTGGGACCACTCCTGGACAGGTAGGCTGGGTAGTAAGAGAAAACAATGCCTGCAAGCAGGATAAGCCAGTAAGCAGCATTCCTCCATGGTCTCTGCTGTATTCCTGCTCTGAGTTCTTACCTTGACTTTCCTTGACGGTGAACTGTAACATGTAAGGAGAAACAAAATGCATTCTTTTTCCTTTCTCTCCTTCTTTTTCTTTCTGTTCTTTTCTTCCTTCCTCTCGACCTTTCATTCTTTCCTTTTTTGAAGAGATATCACAATCAGCTCATTCAGGTTGTTAAACTTTATGGAAATATAACACTTTTTTTTCAGATTAAACTCTTTTATTTCTTCATTTTCTAAGCTTGCAGTATACTCCAAATTCTATGCTTGGAACCTTTTTTTTCCCAATAATAATATTTTTATTAATTATTTTAGAATTTCATGCAATAAACCATGATCATACCTGTTTTCCCATCCCTCCCAGCCCACCCTGCCACACTTTTGCACCCCTACCCAAAAGAAAACAAAAATATACCAAGTCAATTCGTGTTGCCCATATACACATTGGAACATGGTCAAACTCCCAGTGGCCAGCCCCGTAAAGGTAACGAGTCATTTCCCACCCCACCCCCCCCACCTCACCAGAAGTTGTCAACTCTGAAGAGCTATACTTCAACTTGTTTAGCGTAATCCCTTTAATATCAAATCTGAATTAGTTTTGGTCACAGTGAAAGTTTATTTTGCTCTGTTTCTGTTTTTCAGTTTTTGCTTTAGAAACCTGACTAAACCTAAGTTTATTCATTTCCTTATGTTATGTAATTATTCTTTGCCCCTTTCCAAAAATGCTAATTAGTGAAAAGTGATTGTTCTCTTCTGTGGCATATTGTTAACCTTCCGCACTGTTCCTTTATTTGTTATGTCTTAGCACCTTATTTATAACTTATAGGGGCTAATATTTCTTGGTAATGAAAGCAAAAATTGCAAATACATTGAACTTTTGGACAAAGGTGAAAATGTTTGCTATAACTCTTTCTTTCTTTCTTTCTTTCTTTCTTTCTTTCTTTCTTTCTTTCTTTCTTTCTTTCTTTCTTTCTTTCTGTTTTTATGCCTATGTATTGTTGTGGTTGTCAGTAATGCATTAATTGGATTTTACTCTCTAGTATGAAATGCAAGCACACAAGAAACAGCTACTGATTATGGCCCCTTTGCATCATTATTTAACAAAGGACATTTTCACTTTATACTGTAAGTCTAATTTTTCATGCAATCTGCAGAATGAGACGTTCACAGATTTCACAGGAAGCTTTCAGCAACTTCTTGCTACCTTAAACCACGTCCTTCCATGTGGATATTGTTAAAGCTATTTTCTTTCTATGCTATGGAGATTTTACCTGCCAACACTCTATCAACACATTTTCAATGGGAACTTTGACAGTTGCTCCTAACTCCTCAATAGCCCATACAACTCTACTTTGTAGGTCAGAATGTACAAGATATGATAAAGGAAAACTTTCCACATGCCATTTTGGACTTTTTAATTTTGGCATACTGAGTACAATATTTCATTATCATGCTGGGTAGTAAATGTCAGATTGTAGAAGCAAGTTTAGCAAGGGTATATTCATGTCCATTAGAGATCACCACATCTATTCTTCACCTGCCATACACATGCTTAACTGACTAAATACCAATAATGCAAAAGTCTATATTCTAAGACAAAAGCCTTTGATTTTCAGAAAATACTAGTATTAATTTAATGTCTGACATTTTGCTGCTGGATTAGTTAAATGTAAGTGTGGGTGCTTGGGCTGGGTTCTTTTCCTCATTGGCTGATTTTTATTAAGCCTTTACCCCTGTGCCTATAATTCTTTCAAATGAAATTGTACTACAAGTCCTTTGTTTGATAATTTCAAATTTAAATAAATTAGAAGCAGCTTTTATCTGATAATTAAGTTGCATATGCAGTTTTAAGTTCATCAGACCTTATTTTTGGCTTATAATGTTGGCTGATATTAAAATAAAAGTATTGATTTAATTAATGTAGTTCTCAATACATATATGGTAGATTAGTTTTCATTCATTGTTTTTCAAGCATTTATAGCTATCTAAGTGTCTATAACTACTTAAAAGTATGAATATTATCTGATTCAAATTTTAAAGAAAAATATACTCTGAGTGAACATATTTAGAATCTTTTAAAACATGTTTACTACTTTTTAAACATGCAATATTTGTACAATTTAAATATTTATTTTAAAATGGAAATATCTGTGACTTTTTTGTCATTAACAATACCGGTTGGCAACAATGAATTTGTTTGTTTTAGTGGTTGAATTTATAGTGATAGATTTTTTTCATCCTGCTTTCATATAAAACATATACCTCAGAAAAGCAAGAGATTAAATATTTTGATGTTCCTAATATGTGTTATTAAAGAGTAGCCTAGATTTCCATGCAAGAATATGTAAGTTAGAAATTAGACAACAATAAATCCTGTTTATATCACAACCCAGTGTCACCCAATGAAGTGAATTTATAGGATAATTTAATATATTTTTAATATCTTAAATGAGACTTTTAACTTCTAAAATGACTTTAGATTCCTAAAGGAAGTAGAAAAGCAATTACAGGTTCTACCATGTTGATATGATGATAGGAACTTAGAATTTTATATCAGGGGCCATGACGGCATAGAGTATGCCTCTTTATTTGAAGTTCCTCTCCTCCTATACCATGGCTGCTTGTTCTTGTTTGTTGTGAGATGACTATTTCAGTACTTGACAACCTAAACTGGAGTTTATGTATGCAACTTATATTTCCCTACAAAAAAATAAGCTCTAGGATCTCACTGTCAACAACATCATGGCTTAATGTGTGTTTAATTGTGAGAGCTGAAGTTCAAGTGAATGTAAGCAAATATAAGACAAGAGGCAAAGTGAGCCTGAAGCACCTGCTGCCCAGTGGCTTGTGCTGTGCATAGTTTACTGTCACTCTGAAAGTCTTCTTGCTCATCCTAATATTTGCCAATCATTGTCAAGGCGTCCGGAACACAAGATGAATCAGGTATATCCTCTAAAGTTCACATTTCCACAATTTTCAATGAATGCAAAATCTAATAAAGAGGAAATTTGCTAAATGTTTGAATTTTCCAATTATAGATTTTGCTCTAGATTTATTCTTTGCTCTATCAATTCAAAGACGACTGGTAAAATCATTTAAATTCTACATTGTTATTGTTCAATAAGGGCAATTTGACAGTTGGCAGTGAGTCTCAAAATAAGAAGAAAATAAGCTATGTTTATAACCAAAATAAAACATTATAGGTATTTTAAGATAGTTTTGTTTCAAATTCTAGTTCTGTGGGACAGCACTATAGTTTATCCAACACTTGGATTTGCAAACAACTTCAAAGATTATCACATTGGAGATATCAAAAACAGATTTTTTGAGTTAATGTTTTACTGCTCTCCATTTTTAAAAAGGTCTCCAACTGAACCTAGAACTTGATGATTTTATCTAGCTAAACTAGATACCTTGCCCATTCTCTTTCTCCCAAATGGCACAATCACAGGGGCCAGCATGTCTGTTTGCCTTCATGTAAGTTCTTGGTATCTAATTCTACTCCTCCTATTGAAGAGTAAGCAATTTATCCACTAAGTCATCTCCCCATCCTTCATGTTAATTTTATAAAAATAAATTCATGTGCCTGTCCTTCTATAATCATAAAGCATGCATTTCCACTGGGAAAGTCATGGCGTACTTAAAGAGTATGGAGTGTATATAAAAGGCTTTGATGTAGGCCCTGTCCTTTATTGCAAATGGATTTAGATATATGAAACCATTGAGTTCCATCTGTGTTTTCACAAACTAAATTGTGGATTCTTTGAGTTCTACAAAAGAAAAATTTGTTTCTAAATTAAGAATCTTATCTGTTCATATAGGACAATGGCATAGTCTGTCTTCTCTGTGTGATTTATGTATTTTCATAAATACCCAGTATATTTTATTTTAACCATTATTCTTTACATGGAAAAGTCTATTAGTCAGCTTTGCTGATTATTCAATTTTCAGAGTTTGTTCACAGGACACTCTTATTGTGGAATTGTTTCAATAATCAAGTAAAATTTTGGAAAACCCAAAGGCATTATGAGGTTAGGCATATATTTTTAGATTGATTAGGTAAATCTAATTTCTCTTGGTTTTCTTATTCCCAAAAAGATATTTCCTGTAAAAGTTGACTGATAAAAAATATGTTTGAAAACATGAAGGGACCATGGTGATAGGGAATGTGAATGAAGTTTAATTGGAGTAGGTTGAGCAGACTGATGTTCATAATTAATTTAGTCTCATGATCAGTCATTAGGGGAATGATCCCAGATGATAAAGATGACTGTAGTGAAATAATGAATCAAGAAATAAATCAAGCTACACAGGAACCAGATGCTGTATGACAGTTCACCTGAGGAAACACAAACAGAAATCTACATCCTCCAGGTAGGGAACTGATAACAGACCAAAGTATAGATACCACTAAAGTCCAACTTGAGAAACCATTTACATTGGGGTAAATTATATGAATATGAGTGACAAGTGACTTACAGAAATATCTCAAAGCAGTTTATCCCCGAAGACTGCCATAAGTAACAGCCCATAAAAACTGAAAACATGGAGTGCTCTTAACAGCCTATAGGAAGCGGAACCTTCCTTTATAGCAAGTTCAGTTGGTCTGAGCTTTCTCCAGGCAACTCAGCAAGTCAGAATCTTTCTCAGCAGTCCTTACTACTTATATGTGGCTGGGGGAAGGAAGAAACCTAGTGAGTCTGGTCAGTTTCAGGGACTTCCTGAAACAATTCTAATTTACTTTATGGATGCATATTGAATTGTGAAATTATGGTCTAAAGAAATGTAGTATTTACTTGATACATGGAGCAATTATAATAAGAATTGACTAAAAATTAATGTTTGACAGATGTCATCATTTAGAATCTTTTCATCATGAAAAATTATATAATAACTTTTAAGAAACCACAAGAGCACACACATAAAATGGAGAAAAATGCAATAAATTTATGAAAAGTCCAAAAGTTAAAGGAAGTATCATTATGCAAATTCACACAGAATGAAAGGAAACTATCTATGAAAGTGTGTATAGGAGAAAATAAATCTCAATTAAAATCTTCAGAGACATGGTAAAATGAAGCATTTTAGAATTAACAATATGGGAATATCATGGGTAAAAAGCCTATTTTTAATATACTAAATTTACATAGAACAAACAATAATACAGTAGAAATATGTCATCAATAGTATGTTTGCATGCTTTTCTGAAAAATTAGAAGAGTAATTTTAACTGAACTAAAACAAGAATTAAGAGTACTCTATCACCTTGTGATAAAAATGATGAGTAATTATTGAATTTTTACAAAGATCCAGAATGGAAAGTGAAAATCTATTTATGGATGAGAGGCTCAATATAACAAAGGCAGAGAGTTTCCTTTGTTTTAATTTATCAACACATATGAGGCAATTTGAAAATATTCCTAAGAAAATTAGATTTGGTTATTTAACTGAGCTTGCCTACATAGAAGAATGGATACAAAAAAAGAATCATATGATGTGATTTTTATTATGATAGGAAACTTGCTAGGATAGGAAAAGGAATATAATACTAAAAATATTTTATAAATGATACAAAATGGAGCTGGAGAGGTGGTTCAGTGGTTGAGAGCACTAGATGCTCTTTGAGAGACCCCACATTTGGTTCCCAGTCATCACATGGTGGTTCACAACCATATGTAACTCCTTAGACTGCTACATGTGTATGGTTTTCTTGACAAAACGACCAGATCCAAAGATTGTTTCTTATACAAAGGATGTGATAGGTCACAAGCTGCACTTTAACTGTGCAGAGTGGATGTCTTCTCATGGAGCCAAACCATCCTAAACACCCTGAGAATCTGCTTGAATCTTCAACTAATTAAGCTATGACCAAGAATGCAGATTTTATTTTAGACAATGTACAATCCCGATCCATGTACTTATTTATTTATTTATTTATTTATTTATTTATTTATTTATTTATTTATTTATTTATTTATTATTTTACTTATTCACTTTACATCTCACTGCCCCCTTCCGGTCACCACCTCCCACAATCCTTCTCCTATTCCCCCTCTCCTTCTCCTCTGAGCAGATGAGGGTATCCCCCACCCTGGCATCAAGTCTCTGTGAGGCTAAGCAAACTTTTCCTCACTGAGGCCAGACAAGGCAGCCCATCTATAAGAACATATCCCATGTACAGGAAACAGCTTTTGGGATAGCGTCTGCTCTAGTTGTTCGGGACGCATATGTAGACCAAGCTGAACATCTGCTGCATATGATCAGGGAGGCCCAGGTCCAGCCTGTGTTTGTTCTTCAGTTCATAGCTCAGTCTCTGAAAGCCCTAAGAGACCAGGTTAGTTGATTCTGTTCGTCTTCGTGTAGAGTTTCTATCCCATTTAGGTCTGCAATCCTTCCTTCTATTCTTCCATAAGAGTCTCTAAGGTCCATCAAGTGTTCGGCTGTGGTTGTCTGCATCAGTCTGGGTCAGCTTCTGGATTAATCCTCTCAGAGGACAGCAATGCTAGTCTTCAGTCTGCAAACATAACAGAGTTTCATTCATAGTGTCAGGTATTGGTGCTTGCCCCTGGGATGGGTCTCAAGTGGGGCTGGTTATTGGTTGGCCATTCCCTCAACCTCTGGTCCATCCCTGTCCCTGAATTTCTTGTACACAGGATAAATTTTGTGTCGAATGTTTTGTGTATGTTGGTGTCTATCGCTCTACTGAGGTTCCTACCTGGCTACAAGAATTTTTGCTGAGAACTACTCATATGAGCTGTTTCTACAAAGCTTTGTGAGGTTTATGAAGATCTTCTTGAATGATAGTCAGCACTGTCAAAGCCAAAGAAACACTGCCAACTGATTCCAACTCTAGAATAAGAATTCTATATAATTGGAAATATTATTACAATTTTTGATTACTAATTTTGTGAACTCAACTCAAGCATACACTTCATGGACACTGGATTATCATGTGTTCTTATTTCTGTGGGTTGTCTGAATTATCCACGGAAAATGTAAGATTTATAAAACAAGAAGTACAATGTGAATAGAAGCAATGGGAAAATTGTCTGAGATTTTTAGACTGACAGGATAGTTCACTTTCCTAAGATCTGAAAAAGGATGGGTTCACCTGTAAACTTATTAGATTTCTTGGAATATAGGTTTCTACTAAGTACAAAAAACCTTAACTCATTCTTTATGCTTTAAAAAAGACTTATTTTTATTTTTTATTAATCATTCCATTCATTTACATCTTGAATGATATCCCACTTCTCAATCACCCCTCCACAAACCCCCATCTCACATCTGCCCTCTCCCCTCTCCCTTTGCCTCTATGAAGTTGCTCCTCCACCCGCCCACTCTTTCCCAACCCACCACTACAACATCAAACGCCACAGGACCAAGGACCTCCTCTCCCATTTATGTCAGACATGGCCATCCTCTGCTACATATGCATCTGGAGCCATGGATCCCTCCAGGTTGAACTCATTTTATTGTACCAGGCTTACTAGAAGGTCATTTAACACAAACTCTTTGGGACAAGTTGAGGCTATCATGGCAATCTAAGCAATTAGACCTCCCAGCAACAAGCCAGGACATGCTTCATTTTGCCAAGTGACTTGAATGGAAGCTCTTACTAGGAAGATGATGGCCTAGAAAACTCCACTTATTCCTTGTTAACTCTTATATATCTATAATTAATCTTTCTCTTTTTTTATGACTTAAAATCCCCTCATAAGCAGTTTTGCCTATTCTTTTTATAGCACCTCTTTTGGAGTTCATTGAAGGTCTATAAAATTATGACAAAAAATTCTAAAACCTGAATTTACCTCTTGAGTATTAAGGGACAACCACAGACATATAACAGCTTAAATTAAAAAAAAATGCTTCTCGTGTAACAAAAAGAGATTATAGATTTTCATAGACATAGAATGGACATTTGCCGCCACACAGAATACAAGAATACATTTATTCTTTAGCTTATCATTTCAGTCACCCAGCAAACTATTGAATAGATATTTAAAATGTGGAGGTAGTAAGACTAAAAAAAGCTAAAGAAGAAGATGTTATTCTCAGGCTACCCAGAGAAGCTAAATTATTGCCCGGCAATTGTTGTGTAGTGTGATGGTATTTATAGGAACAGCGCACAGGTGGCACTAGAAGATACTGTTGAGATGTTGGGCAGAAGCAAGAGATTCTCTAGAAAGCAACCAGGCCTTTGGTTCACTCTTGGAAGAAAAGTGTGGTTTATGTGCACTGGAGAGGGGGATGGTTAAGACCTCGAGAAACAAAAGCTAAGTGACACAAGGCAGCCTGGTGAAGAAAAATGAGCAAGAGATATGGGCAAGAACTCTGTTAGGACATTTTCACAATCAATCCAAATGATGACACTACTGTGTCTGTCTGTTTTACTTATTCTGTACTGATTGAAGGAATGACATAAGAGAGAGTCCCAAGTGCCAGTCCTATTCCCCAGAGGCTCTTCCACTATTTTTATTGGTAAATGAATACAATTTCACCCTTCATCCTCCTCCATCTCTTTCCACTTAGGAGCTAGCCCTTTCAAAAACTTTTTAAAATAAAAAAAAAAAAAAAAAAAAAAAAAAAGAGGAGTCTGGCTACTTCACAGGGCAGTGTAAATTGTCCCAATATTCCCACCACAGGGTGGGATAGATTTACATTCTATTCTTCAAAGTCCCCATGAGAGTCATTGGAAAGCTGGACATTTCCCAGCACTTTGTTGTTTCTTAGCTCCTTCCCTTCACCAGCTTAGGCCCCATACCTCATGCCATTTTCTTCTACAAGTATTGCTTAATAAATCACTCCATAAATCCTCATCTCAGGCTCTGCTTCTAGGACCATAGCCAAGACAAGTGAAGTCTGTGTTTCATTCATCTTTATGTCAAAGTACCAAATAGTGGAGACATGCTGCAAGCACTGAAAAATGAATTGTTAAGTGAATGAACGTGAAAGATGCTTGGTTTTGATAGGATTCAAGTTCACAGGATATTTGACATCAGATAATAGTTAATATTTATTGAATATTTGCCACATCCTCAGACTTTCGTTAAATTTATTACATGTATAATCTCATTAAAGCACTTAAAAACCCCTTGACGTAGATGGAATGCTATCTATGTGCTATCAGTATTGAAACTGGATAGAGTACTCAATTCTTTTGTCTGTGAATACCCATAAATAATAAACAAGGGCTTACAAAATCTCATTTATGGTTTCATTTTTAGTTGTTGGTAGAAAGCTGATAATTAGAATTCCATTAATTATAATTCATTAGACTTTGTAAGATTTTTTTTAAATCTAAAATTCAGAAAGTGAAATGTATAGCCAAGTTTCAAAATGCTAACCCAGAGCTAGAGGCACTATATGATTTATTTGAAAGATACTTAAAATGAATTTCCATAAAAATACTTAACTCTATTCATGTTTATACAATTTCCTAGAACGAGGCTAGCCTGGTCTACAAAGTAAATTTCATGTTAGCTATGGCTATATAGTAAGACTCTGTCTCATAAAAATAAAAAGAAAGAAAGAAGAAAGAAAGAAAGAAAGAAAGAAAGAAAGAAAAAGAAAAGAAAAGGAACAATTTTTTTTCCTCCCAGAATGGTACCATACTATTAATAGACAAGGTCATGAGTGCTAATTAAGTATTTAGATTACTTAAAGTACAACTGGAATTTCAATGTAAAATCATGTTTGAGAGCATTTGTCTGCCAAAGGAAGACAGTAGAGCATTACCACATTCCTGCTGCCCAAATGAATTTTAAGCATTTTGTTTAGTGCTTATAAAATCTGTCTTGACAGTGCTTAATAATAGAAACAACTATCAAGTATACTGTTACAGATAGCCTTCCAGACCCCAATTTGAGTGGCAAGTAGTGATGATTTTGTGTGTGTGAAATAGTCTTCATAGCACTTAAGATCAATTGTACGTGAAGAACTACGTGCTCATCAAGGCAATGGCAAGGGGTAAGTTGGCTAAAGAGTAGCAACAAGTTTTGCGTTTATAGCAGCTGAGATGCTAGCTACAGGGAACGGCAGTTATTAACACACTTGTGCAAAGCCAAATCCGGCTGCATTTTACTCATAGCCCTTAGCAGACTTACATTTAGTGAACGAGTTCTCTAAAAAAGAAAAATAATCTAACAAAAGGCCAATATAATTTTATGGATTCTAAAACAAAATGCATCATTATCTATAGGGATTTGTGTGAACATCTAAAATCCAAGTTATCCACTCATAGGAGAAACTAGTTGACATACACTTTATGAGTTTAGCAAACTGAGGTCTGTGATGAAATAGGTCAGCGCACCAGCGGCAGGTGCAAACAGCCTTCCCCTAGAAATTTCAGGGTAAGTTTTAAATACGATTAGATTATTTTGGTGTTGTAAGTGAATGCAACATAGGTGAAAAAAAACAAAACAAAACTCAAATGGATATAAGCAGGACTGCACTGAAGAATTATCTATATAATTCAGTGAACTTCTGTAAAGTTTGAATATAAACATTTTGTGTTGGAGGCTGTGAAGCTTCACATTAAATAAAACACTCATTGTGTGGTAGACTCTGGGACTAGTTAAATTTTGTGTGTGATGTTTTTATTTATTCATGAGTTTTTATAATAAAGTTTAAAACATTATTAAAATTTTAAAAAAATACCTGGCTTGGTCTGAAATTATTGTGATTGGTGAATTTGAAGTAATAGACACAAAATACATATATTCTTGTAGCTTTAAACCTTAAGTGATTAATATGTAAAACTATGTTTGGAAACTAAGTGCCAAGTGTTTAACACATCTATAAATGTTTCCTGTTGCAGCTATGATATTTTGTAGCATTTAAGTACTAGGGTATATGTGCATCAACATTAACATATCTGATAGTTATTATGAATATATATACATATATAGGCATATATGTGTATATACATTTATACATATACATACACATATACATATGTAATATATGTTTGCAGGATCTCCGTCAACCCTGAAGCTTGGGAAAGTTCTTTATTTTTTGTTGAATAAGGAATTGCTTTTGATCCTAATGGCCTTCAAGATAGCATTGTTATATCTGAAAAGAGATCCTTAAGTCTAAACATGCCTATCCCATTGTCTTGAGCAAAAATATTGCTCAGGTTTTAGGTGGTTTAAACATTGAAGAGAAGAGGTCCCATGCCTACCCTGAGATTTTTATTATTTTAGTGAGTTGACTCTCCATACCAAAAACAAACAGACAAACAAAACTTGTGGAAAATGTATTTAATCTTAGTACAGTGGTCATAAGACCAGATGTTACCAGTAGCTGACTATAAAATCACTCTAAGAACTTCAGAAATACAGTAAGATGTGACAGTTTTCATGACCAAACACTAATTTTTCAAGGTACATGTTTACCTAGAACAAATCTGTCTGCGATGGCGTGTATTGTAATGTATATTTTTTCCAGTTAACTTTTAAAAATTAGTCCTCTCACATCTCAAAACAAAGGAAAATATCTAATCTACTTGTGATTTATTGTAGTAGATTGTTCTGGGATGTAAAAATCTCAGAGGTTCCAAAGGAACAATTCAAAATATCGATGTGAGTGTTGAAAATATTGATCCAGCCCTCTGTGTGAAAAATCCTTCTGCAAATCAGCTGCTTCCTAATTTTTACTTTCAGCAACATTGGTGGAAGATCACATGAATATGCCAGTGGAGACTTAATTAATCATGACTTTTTAATATGCAATTTTGGGATATAACAGGTGAGTAGTTTAAAGCACTGAATTATACATTTAAAAAATTCTCTTTGTTAATGTGAAGATCAGAAATGCTCATAAGGATCTAGGTCTAAGTAATATTTCCCTATACATTTTAAAAAACATTTCAAAATGAGTCCAGTCATATGACATGCAAGGACAGTCTGCTTTTATAACCTGTAACTATTCTGAAATATAAACCAAAATAGTTTACAGTATCCATCTGAGAGTTTGCTTTGAATACTGAGGTCCATACAACACTTTGCCTACATTTCATTACAATGTTGCATTACTTGAAATGTTTGGGACTAATTCAATGTCTCATTTCTATATGTCTATCTTTGGTTTCAAATGTGTACTATGGTATATCAAGTTTTGGTGTTAGTACCAACATTATCATAAGAAAATAATTAGTTACTGCTGCTGCTGTGCAGACACAGGTATTTTACACTGATCTCATGGCACTCATGTTTTGATATGCACTGATTAGCAGTTAGGTTTAGTTGGGGAATACTATGTTCTACATAACTAATCCTGTTATTTATAATTAATGGAAGTCTTATTTCAGTGTTCAAGAAACTTTAATTTATTTTTCTCCACTGACTTGTACTTCATAGTTATTCCAGTAAAAGATGGAAAGGCTTGGAATATTTTGTAAAATTCAGAATTTCTTTTGGCTATTTTTATTATTATTTTGTAAAAATCTCATTCAAATTTAAAAGGGTCTCTTGAAGTCCCATTTTGCATGGTGATATTTTTAGGATGTAAGCTTTTTGACTAGCATTCATTATTATTATAACTATCAAAAATTTCATAGAATGACTGCTTTTTCTAATGTGTTTAATAAATGTTGATTGATATTTTTGTAAGACTCTGGGGAGCCTTAACTTCCTGGAGACCCCTGACTGAACACCATGGAGTCAGGGATTGATGCAAAATGCAAGACAAATTTATTCTTCCAGCATGCTGGGGTCGCCCTGCACACCAAGGTGGGAGAGAATGAGCTTGTGCAGCCCACTCAGCAAGCTTTTATAGCTTTTAGAGCAGCAGCCATTAGGCACAATGTGATTGGCAGAACAGTGTGACTTTTAAACTGATTGGTCTTTAGGGAATGAGGTAGTAAGGGCTTAATCAGCCCCTCCCTTTCAGTTTAAGTGCTTTATAACCTGTTTCTTCCAGGAGGGGAGCAGTGCCCATGTGCTCGGGGCCCTGGTGGAATTTTCCAAAGTTCCTGAGCTGACCTCTCTTCAGTTTGATTTTAATCTATGAATAAACATGTTTAGTCAAGACATGTGATTTCTAATATAACACATATTATATTATATTAAATACCTATATTTTCATATATATTGTACAATATTGGTATATTATGTTTTTATAAAGATAGAATAACTTAACGTTATAGGATCTGAATTCAGAGTCTGTTTTATTTCAATTATATATTATTCTGAAAAAGACAAATTCATAAGAAAATGAATCAGATAACTGATAATCAAAATCAAAGAAATTTGGGGAGATTGGCTATTACTAGATAAAACAGATCTGTTTGGAATGTAAAAATATTCTATTTTTTTCAATAATTGTTTAGATTTATATAAAGTGTTTAAACTGTGTAATCTGTACCATTCTGCTAAAATGATGAATGTTAGTTAGCAGATTATTCATCGATGCTTGGGATTTAAAAAAAAATATGTCACACAGTTAAATAGCAACATTATGCTTTAGTTAATTTTAAAAAGTGTTTTCAACCTGAGTGGAAGTTATTTCAAAAGAAGTGCTTTTAAAATGTGCTGGATTTGACATGAAAAATGAGTATTAATCTGTTCTGCTCATCAGTTCTGTGGTCTTAGATGAGTCACTTACCTTCCCAGAACAAGCTCATTTGCAATGGGGACCTTCATCTTCATCTAGTCCTCTTAAAAATTCCATCAAATGCTATTTGAAAATATTGGGTCCAGGGAAGCAATTACAGGAATATCCATCAGACTTGGATGTGACATGCTGTCAAGTATCCTCTTCATCTTGTTCTTAAATAAGGCTCCACAAGAGCCCTTCACTTGAGATGGCAGCTTCAAGTTTGGAAAAGAATGCTGTGCAAAAGAAGGAATTCCTTTTATTTGCTTAGTCTTCAGAGATTTGAATTATAAAGTGAATTGTGCTTCCTTAATTGAAAGAGAGTGTCTGGAGTAAAATAATAGTATTATACTACTTTACTATGTTTCCATTCACTAAGCTACTTATCATAGACCTGACTTAATTTGACTATATAAGCTACTTGATCTATGTGATCAAGAAAATATTATTATCATCTGTGTCATTGATTATTTACTCTTCTGAAGACAGACTAATCAGGTTCCTTCCTGTTCACCTTTCCCAGCCACATGCAGAGTGATGACAAACTGGCCAACCTTGACTGTGTGGCTACAACCCACAGCTCTGTCAGTTACTCAACCCTTTTGTTGATTTAGTTGTCACATGTAATTTTCAACACACTCTTTTTTTGTTTTACATTGGTTAGTGTTAGTTTGTGTTTCCCACAATTATTACCTTAACCATGCAATAATCAAAAAAAAAAAGGTCATAGTTCCAGTGGATATATCTAGACCACAGCTCCTTCATCTATGGATCAGAGAACATTGGAAGGAGGACAGAAAGATTGCATGACTCAGAATAGCAGGAAGTCGTCTATGAAACTACCTCTTATAGAAAGTGATACATAAGGAAACCTAAATAAAGACGATAATACACAGGTTAGCATGGAAGGAGAAGAGTGTTCAGTGGTTCCCATCCTTAGGCAAACAACTACATGTGAGTGATGATTGTGGAGAGTGGGAAAATTAGTCACTGAGAGACATGAGCCACCTGATTGGTTACTGAATTCAAAGGTATAGGTTATACAAACATCAGAAACAGACTTAGTCAGCTATATTTACATATCTGTGCATTACATATAGATAACGATAATAATAAAAGAAAAGCAGGTTATAAATTTGAGAATGGAGCTGAGGTCAAGGAATGAGCTACAGGGATAAAATGAGGGAGTGTGAAAACAGGAAAGGAAAAGGGAATGTATGCATAAAAATTATATAAGTTTAAAAATAAGTCTCAGCCTACTTGAAAATATTGCTATATAGGTTGTGAGGAAATTAAACTACCCATATCACAACTTGGGTCATCTGTGCAAAAGTGAGACAAGAGTTGTGAGAGTAACCAATCACCTTCCAAGTAGGATTGGAGTCTGATCCACAAGTAGTAACCTATGCCTGGTACTAAAGCCTAATTAGCAATCCATATCTGGAGAATGGTAGGAAAATGCTTACTACAGTTGTCTAATCAAATTGACACATCATCAAACTGTCTCTAAATGGCTATGCTAAAACATATAGAGTCCATATATTTTGTCCATATTTTAGACAAAAACTACTGTAAGCCTCAAACCTGAAAGCCTCTCTTTAGAGTGAACATCGGTGAATCCAGAGACTTATGGATGCTGATAGAATAACTGATAGTCAAGAGCCCATTCCTGAACAAGGAATTTGTAGCACAGGACACATAGCAGATGAAATCAGGAAGTGTCTAGGAGCTAAAAGATAGTGTGAAAACTCAAAATACCTCTAGAATTAATACAACTGTTATAATCATATCTCACAAAAACTGCTTTTACTTGCACTGTGCCTATACAAAGCTGGCCTTGTCACCAATTAGTTACAGATGGGGAAATAGCTTATAGGTTGCTACTCACTCCTGTTGAACAATTGGGTATAGATAAATTCTGGGACAAAGAGAAACATTGTCTTCAGTTATGTATCCACTGCTAAATCCACTATCCAAGAGATAGGTCACACAGATACAAACAAAAAGCAAAGAGAACACATCAATCTGAGAAATTGCTTTTTAGGTAGAAGGTTGGGTAGACAGTCATAGTGGAGATTGAAAGAAGGTAGAAGGTGTGAGTGGTCAGTATTCATTATGTACCTGTTTGAAACTTGTCAAATTTAATTTATATAAAAATGGTAGAAAAATTAGTGTGTTTATGTCCACAAATAACCTATCTGAAAAGCAATGATGATGACTATGTATTTCTGAAAAGGGATAAATTCTGTCAATGAAATGCAAAGCTTATAAAATGAAAAATGGAAAACATTAATGGAGAAATTGAATTAGTGACCTTGTGTAAGGCGGACGGTAGAACAACTGGGCTGAGAAAGTAGAGTATAAACTGACTGTAGAAAGTTGAAGATAGGGAGAGTAGGAGATAGATAAACTAAGGATGTATAAAGATATCGTATGGCAATCCAGTATTTATTAGCTAATTAAAAGCAGAAGCACATAGAGAAAACAGCATTTGAGTGGAGGTAGTATGGTTCAGAGGATAATCATAATTCTCCAGAAAATTACAGGTTATTAGACAAAAAAATTTTCTGACAGGTTTGATACATAAACATATGATTCACCATTGCTCTTGTATGCCTACCAGAAGGATGGTAAGACCCCACTGCTGAACATACCCACAAAATTTAGTTATACATCACAGAAGAATCAAGGTGGAGCTGACCTTGATGCTCCCTCCTTACTGAGTAGCTTTTACAGTGTCAGAGGTGTTTGAGAGGATAGTGCTGTGTCCATTTTTTCATAATTGTCTATTATTTAGTTTTAGTTATTGTTTCATTATTTAGTTATATCTGTGTTTGAGCTGCTTTTTAAAATTTCATACTTTCAAATTATTTAGAGATGCCTGATTTTATCGCTAAACTACACAACCCATATTTCACATGAGTTCAATATTGTGCAAATTGCATCTCGATCCATGTCTGTTTCAGGATCATTAAAGCTTCTCCGTCTTCAGTTTAGATCAAAACATTTTCAGAGCATGAGATGCCACAGAAATGAATTCCCAAGCAAAGTCTAACATGCCAAGACAGTCACTGTGCAGTGGGTTAGCGACTCCAGTTGCTGTCTGTGCAAAACCTTGCTCTGCAAAAATCTATATAGCTATCACTGTGCGTTATAGAAAAATGACACTAGAAGAGTCTCAGAGTTTCACATAATTATGTACTTAATTTTTCTAGTTGTGAAATAAACCCAGCTAGAGAAGGAGTTTGAATGTTTGGAAGAAAACAGCAAATTTAAACGCTTTATTGGTTCTTTATGGGGAAATTATATTCAGCAAGTTGGTATAATACTTCTCCATTGCCTAATACAACATGCAGAAAATTGACAATCTGCTAACACCAAACAATTTTCCATAATCAGATAAATAGTAGAGACATCTTAATTATTATTTGAATATAAACTACTTTCTGTGTTTTAAATATTTCATATGAATTGAATCCACTGAAATCAAAGAGATTAATAGCTACACACTAAAATTTCCAACTCTCAGGTACAGAGTGCCTTGGTGGTTGATTTGTTAAGCTACCTATTGCTTTTGAATGCTCTCCCTACTTTTATTAACTTCCTTGCTGATGCATTTTGTCTTCAATGGCAGAAAGGTTGCCCTTGAAACTGAGATTCACATACAAAGCTTACACTTTCCTATGAAGCACACGGAACAGTTCTAACAATGAGCAACATGAAACAATACGTTTCCGACAAATGTATTGTAACATTGCTCTTGTTTTTGGAATGAGACAATAAAAAAGGGTTTTGCTTTCCAGTTTTAACTGTTATAGGTGCCTAGAAGCATTGGTGTGTGTTAACCTTACACAGGTCCTTAGTATTCAGCACCACCTGCCAAATCAGATATAGAATTATTTGTAATTTGAAATTAAAATTTCAGATAAATATATTATTTTTTAAATGAAAATTTATTTAAACAGAATTACACTGCTTTCCTCCCTCCCTTTCCTTCCCTCGGGGCCCATCAGGTGTCCTCTGTCTAACCCATCTCTTCCTTCCATTAAGTTGATAATTTTTATTTGGTTATTATTGTTATGTATATATATTGTTACATATTGTTATATACATACTGTTGCACACTTGTGTGTGCATGAACACATGTGTTTTTGTGTGTACATATAAAACTTCCTGAGTCCATTTTTGTTGTTGTATATGACCTCAGGCCTGACAATCATACCTTCCTCTATAAGTCTCTATATGATTTGTTGAGATGGGCTCTCTCACTGAACCTGATACATGCTGATGTCTTGATGGGCCATTTGTCTCATAGACTTTAGAGTTGCTGAACACTCCTTAACATATACCCAATGTATTCTATATTAAAATATGTACAGTATGGGAAGCAGTCTATATGTTCACCAAATTATGAAGGGATAAGAAAAATGTGGTACATATATACAATATAATTATATTAAGATTAAAAAAAATAAACCATAAAAGTTGAAGGTTAATGGGTGGAACAGTAAACTACTACACTGAGTATCTTAGTTAATGCTTCTACTTCTATGATAAAAAAACAAACAAAAAGAATGTCAGGAGGAAAGAGCTTCTTTCACCTCCCAGATTACAGTCCATTATCAAGAGAAGTCAGGGCAACACCTCAAGGCAGGAACTAGGAAGCTGGCACTAAACAGAAGACATGGGGGAACACTGCTTACTGGCTTGTTTTCCTGACTTACTCAGTGCACTTTCTTGTACAACTCAGGATGCCTTGCCCAGGGATGGTACCACCTACAGTGAGCTGGACCCTCATCTGTCAATCAATAAAGCTCCCTACAGACTTGCCTACAGACAATTGGAGGGAGGCATTTTCTGATTTAAGATTTCTCTTTTCATATTACTTCAGTGTGTGAAAAGTTTATATAAAAACACAACTCATGCACCGAGTAAGGAAACTCAGACTTAGAAAAACAAATGACAAACGTTTTTTGTTATTCTAGCTCTGGAGTTTCAGGTTTGAGGATGTGACCTGTAGTAACTACAGAGTTAGGAAAGTAGAAAGCAACCTTGGGATGAGGGTAGAGAAGCAGCTTCAGACAGGTAGTCAGTTGGACACAAGGCATTGGGCCAGGAGAGAAGAAGGAAAGAGGAAGGGTCCAAGTGAGAAGGCATAAGGAGAGGTAAAGAACATAAAGGATGCTTGAAAAATCCACAGTGAAACATTTATAAGCTTACTTATAAAGACATTACATCTATCTATCTATCTATCTATCTATCTATCTATCTATCTATCTATCTATCTATCATCTATCAATTTATCTATCATCTATCTAGATATTAATATTGCTATGTTTTTTTATAGGCTGCTGCCACTGTCATTGGTTGCAAGACAGAACCTTGGCGTAGGACCGTATCGCTAGTCCTGACTTAAAAGCCTCTTCCCTTGGCCTTAGCTCCATAGTATAGGAAAATGCTTTGAAAGCTTTCATGGGAGAAAACTAATCAGTAAAGGATCATCTGGATGAAGACAGATGAGGCTGTAAAACGAGGGAAGTACTTTGGAAATCAATCAGAAATAAACAGCAACAAAACATTTTATCCACTGGCATTAGCACCAAATAAATATAAATTTTTTTAGAAATTATTTGAGTTACACCAGTTGAGAAATGTTCTATTAGCCACATCAACATGATAACAGAGTAGCAGAGTGTACACAGATGCCAGGCTTTCACAAAGGTGGCTGTCATTACATGGAGACACAGTGCTTATAAAAGAAGATGAGACACAGGATCTGGGGGAGGACTGAGGCAGAGCACAGTGCTGCGTTGAACGCTGTGAATGTTAACTTTTAGTCAAAATTCTAAGTCGTATTTGAACAGTTTTAGTGTGAGAACTTCGCTGCATTTATTATGCTCATTCACTCGCCATTCATAGTATTTGCTTACTTGTCCAGTCTGAAACACTAAAACACAAAATCGGCTGTTAGTTCTCAAGACAAGGAGAACACAAATACTTATATTTACTTTATTATTATATTTGCCTCTGATGAATTCCAAAGATCCCTGGAGCTCCCCAGCATCCTAGTTCCCATGACGAATTGCAAAGTAAACCCATAAAAATGTAAATGTATACGAGAAGCAACACTGAGCTGCCCAAGTTTGATGGGAAAGAATTGGTCAGCAGTCTAAACATGAGCCTGATCACTTTATGGGACAGTATATGTACTGCCCCGTCAACTTACATTGAGCACTGCGGGAGACAAAGGAAGTAACAGCAACTGTAGTATAGATTCTAGGACGTGAATATTAAGAATACCTCTAAAGGGCTGAATTGATTTCAAAGTGTTTTGAACGACTTAAATGGGAGCTTACTTAGGTAGTATCTCAGGATATTTTAATTAAATCATGGTGGCTCAGAGTTTAAATCTCCCCTAAAGAACTAAATTGGGCAAAGATCGCTCATCAAATTGACGCTTTCTGATTCTTTCTCATTAATGAAAACCTCCATGTGTGCTTTAACTGTGGCCTGACATTCCTTCTGGAGAAGTGCAATTAGGAGTGCTTAAAGGTCTGCTCTGTAAAAGAGTGGACTTAATATTTCCTGCTTGACTCTAGAGAACAGATCTAGGACCAATGAACTGCATGGAGAGGGCAATCTTGTTCTGCTTAATATAGAAGATAGTTCTTAGAATCGCTCATTAGCTGGAATAATGTGCCTTTCAAGGTCATAAGCTCTATGTCAATGACATGCTTAATATGTGCAAAATTTTTGTACTTTTTAATTATGTGGAGATATTTTAAAATCACTGTAAGCAAAAATTTCAAAGTTCTTAACTCTTTTATTTTACATTCAATAGGACTGAGCTAAGTTAGTATAATTGTAATGGAAGCTGCACTACTAAGGCATCTGTTTTAATGCAATGTCTTTGCATTTATGCTGAACATGGGATAAAAAAATTAAATGGGCTTGGGTTATTTCAATGTACTAGCTTCTTTTAAAAATTAGGACAAGATAGAAACCAGTATGTTGAAGTTTCTTTTCACATGCTAAATTAGATGTGGTTGTGTGTTTTCAAATACTATGCTACACATACTTGTGCTACACATACTAACAGACACACATAGACACACACACACGCGCGCATGCACGCGCGTGTGTGTGTGTGTGTGTGTGTGTGTGTGTGTGTACATTGTAGATCCTAGCTATCAGTGAAAGCAATTTGTCATGGGGATTTTAACAATAGGGGCCTCATTAGACTGAAAAGTATAAATTGAATGACAACAAGGCCATTGTTAAAGGTTATTATTGTCCCTTAGGACATCGGAGATCTTGTTTCTTCAGTGAGGAGTGACTCCCTAGAACTCAAGTTTCCCTTAGGTTGGTAATTCTTTTGCAAACCAGAATGAAAATCTCTATTCATGGGCTCTTAAAGCTTTGCAGAGTATAAAAGAGGGATACATTTAATGTGTTCATGAACAGGTTTTCACCAAAGGAGAACAGCTGATACATGATCAGAAGAGTCAGAGCAAACTGATCAGAAGATCAAAGGAAGAGATGAGTATAAGTGGATACACACAGTTCTCACCCTGTTGTAATTGCATCATTCTGATGAGGCTTATTCATTTTTACATGTTGAAATTGGCAAGGAATTGAAGGACTCCATGTGGTTAGTTTGTTTGCTTGTTATTTTCAATTCTAAATGAAGTCAAAACAGTGTTGTAGGTCTGTTCAATATGCAGAAAAGTTAACAAACTGAATTTCCTTTTATGTGGTTCTTCTACACTGTCAAAATTTTTCAATTGTTTAATTGAAGCAAAGCTCCAAAATAAATTTAATAACCTTAAAAACTATATCAGTAACTTTAAAAATAATTTTAAACTTTACATTTTAATTTTATATTGATATATTTCCCACAGACAGATATGACAGGGAAATGTTTGCATGGTGCAAAACTTAATGTGGAATGGAAATAAAATTTTAATTAATAAAATTGATTATACCAAAGCACACTTATCTCTTTTACTGATAAGTTAGACTATACTCTGAACCACAAGAATCTCTATAGGGAAACACTACACCTAACACTCCTAGCATCCTATTAGGGTAGATTATTAATTGAATTTGAAAGTGATGAAATTGAACCACAATATGATTAAATAACTTGGTGAAATTCCCATTTAAGTAAGCTCTGAAGCTGAGATAAAAAACAGGTCTGTTACTATATTGTCATACTTACTGTATTGTATACTTTTAAAATGATATTTAAGTAGATTCTGATATTTCGTTCTTCATGATGGAGACAAATATTTTCAGGAAATGTTTATAAAGAAGGAAAGATTTATTTGTATAAACACTTCAGAGATGTTGGCTCCTGGTAGGCTGGCTCCATCACTTTGAGACTAAAGACAGGAAGAATATCATGGAAAGGGCAGTGCATGCCAGAGACTGATCATATCATGGTAGCCAGGAAGCTGAGCAAATAACAAGAAAGGGTGAGGATCAATATTTATATCTTTTAAAGCCACACTAAATGTGACACACTTTCTCTATAAAGCGTCCAACTTCTACAGTTCTACCACTTCACAATAATCTATCCAAAATTTAGATTTAGCATTAGATTAAATCATTAACTAGGGTATAGCCGACATGTTCTATTCATCTCTAGAAAAGCCTGAGGTGTTTTTCCTCAACTCCTAAGCATCTTTCTGTCTAATCAAGTTGGTGGCCACGATTAACTGTCATGGTAACTAATGAGCTATTTGAGTTTCTTCTGATCCAATCAATTCTCCATATGCAATTAAGGTAACTAATGTGTTTAAGAAACCCCAGAATCTCATTATTTCCATGTTGAAGCTGAATTTATGCTCAGAATTTAATTGTCCCTACAACATGTTTCTACATTATTTTTCATTCATACTCAAAAGTCTGATGCCAGATACTTTTGAGCCAGTAACATCACTGTATATTCAGGGTGTTTCCTTTCTCTTCCACATTTTATTCTGTTTTCTGTTAGATATGATAACTGATATGTTACCGTATCATGCAAACTCCATCCCTTTAAAAACCTTTCCTCCCATCATATTTACCTTTGGGCATATATGTCTTTCACTGACCTTCCTCATTTTATATTTTACATTGTGGTACAAATTAATACTTAGTGCATACTAATTTATATTATACATTTTAAAACTTTACTTAAATTTAGTAATGTTGAATAACATCAAGTAACTTTAGTATAAAGTTAATAAATTCAAGCTAAAATATTATTTAAGGAATTTAGATTTTTCTCATATTTAAAAATACCTTTTAAAAGTTACTTTTTATTTTCTATCATAATTGGTTATTTGCATGTGTTTTGTAAGTTCACTGCATGCACACTTGATACTTGCAGAGACCAGAAGTGTTCTGAATTTTCCTGAAACTGGACTTAGAGATGGTTAGAATATGCTTTGTAGGTGCTGAGAACTTAACCTGCATCCTCTGCATGATCAGCAAGCTCTTTAACCACTAAGCCATCTCTCCGTTCCTTCATCTTTGGTTTTTAAGATCATGACAAAAAATATAAAGAGGAGGCTTTACGAATTTATAAAGTTTACTGATTATCTCTTTCACCACATACACACATCAGAATACTATGAAATTATCACATAACTGTATGATCTCATTTTTATGATGTCAAAATAATTTGGGATCTTTACAAAGCACAATTTAGGACTGAAAAGATTGCTCAGTGGTTAGCTGTGGTGGTTGTTCTTGTAGAGGATCAGAATTCAACTTACACCACTCAGGTAAGGCAGGTTGGAACTGCCTCTGATTCCAGTTCTTTTAGCTGCCAGGGGCAGATGGTTTTGCATTTCATTTTGTCACCAAGATGTGTGAACTCCACTCAAGCAGACAAAATTCAGGACGCTATGCTGCACTTTACCTTACACCACCAACCAGTGATGGGCTTGCAGGAAGCACCAGTATACCACTCTGGGGGTGGAGGATTGCAACCAGGATGGGGGCCTCAGCCTGAGTGAGAGACAGCACAGGCTGAGGCTGAAGTTAGGCTTCCCTGACTCCTGGGCATCCAGACCATGGTAGAAATTGTGAGAAGTCAGGAAAGGAGGGGGGCCTTGGGTCTGTGATAAGACCAATGCCCTGCTGAGGGGAAACTCCGACCTAGCTTAAGTGGTGATTGTCTGGGAGCAGGTTGGGGTCTTCTGTAGGAGACTTAGGTGGCAACTCTGTATGATGAAGACTTCCCACACACCCCCATGCCCATGGCAGTTCTTCACGGAAAATGGGTGCATAATGTTGTCAGGGTAGACCAGAGCTTAAATACGTTTTGTAGGAAGAAATTTCTGGGAAGGAAAGCTATTGGTTAAACCCTCTGTGCCCATCTAGATACCTCATTAGCACTGAGAACTGAGGTGCCAAGGTTTCTGAACCTACTGAGCCTTACCAAGTTTCCTGGCATGGTCCATTGTCCCATAGGGGCATTAAGCACTCATACAAAGACATATTTGCATACACACACACACACACACACACACACACACACACACACATACACACACACTTAAAAATAAATTTTAAAACAGATTTTAAAGTTATACTAACATGAATACTATTTCTTTTAATATTGTGCAATTTGGGATGTCCACTTAATATATCTAAACCTGAGTGTTCTTCTAGAACTGACTTAAAGCATGGTGTCTGCCCCTTGTGGTCAAACAAACACAACATCACCTACATCTCACTATAGGAGCGTTCTCTTCTGTCACACTCCTCTATTTGTTGTTCTCCTTACACTCCCCATAATTTAATTCATTCTAAGGAGATTTTTCTTTAAGCTTAATATGTCTTCTTTGATACTATGTATATATCAGTTAAATGTTATCTAGAAAACCTCTGGGTATTTTGATCAGAATGGAATTTAACACTGGAAGTTATGTTATGGAAATATTAGAAATTAGAAATGCTTAGAGAACAAAAGTAACTAGAAAGAAAGGAAATGATTGACAGAGTGCAAGTGCAGCTAGAAGCTATGAACTGTGGCCTGGATGTACAGGAATAAATAAGAGAAATCACCAGTGTGTGTGTGTGTGTGTGTGTGTGTGTGTGTGTGTGTGTGTGTGTGTGTGTGTGTGTATGTGTGTGTGTGTGTGTGTGTGTGTGTGTGTGGCTTCCCACTGTAAGAAACTACCCTTGCCAATGGGCTGTGATGTCAATGAGGTATAGTTTTATTTTTTCTTCTGCCTTAGGACTATAGCCACAACTGTTGATACCAATTACATAAGACTAAATCTGAAAAGCTATCAGGTAAGATGTAATTTTTAGAAAATTTCTCTTGTAGCTATAGCACTTGACTTGCCACTTTATAAAGATTATTGTACACCATCAAGTAATCTTGGGGTGTGAGAGATTGTACAAAGGTGGTCTGTTTCTACTTCTACTGCATGTTGGTTCTTCTGATGTGGATGAAGTTCTATTTCACAAATCCTTTTCAAGCTCCCGAAATAACATATTTGGGATTCAAAAGTCTTAATACAAAAGGAAAAACCAAGATGTTGAGAACACATGTTAAGTTTTAATTTCTGCCTTTACTGGCTTCTGATATTCCAATTCATATTCTGTGTCCTACTGTAGTAGGAGTAATACTAATCTCACTTTGTGACTGGTTTAGTGTGAATTTTCCAAGAAAATGCAAAAATGTTTTGATACCATCATAGCTAAGTAGAGGAGAACATAAAGTTGTATGATATTCACAGGCCTAACTCTTTCCATTTTGTTTGTATGTAGACTGGTTGATTTTTTAACTTTTTCCTCAGAGTCAACTTCTGTTTCCTAGGATTATGAGGCTGACCTATAGAAACACACCTTTATTGCAGAGAACCTAAATTATCCCCAAACAACAGAGGCCCTCACAGGTCACACCTATCACCTCTTACTTCAAGATGATTACCGAAGATGTTGTGGCTTCCCTCCACAGAACCACTACAAAACTTATGGCCATCAAGTTGTTCTCCTCAAGAGATAAAAAGGGATAGCAATGAAACCACATACCTCTATAGAGTCAGAACAGAGGGAGGTAATGATTAGACCATGCCTCTCACCAGAATTACCTATTTTGCTTGCCATGGTATGTATCCCAGGTTGATCATTTGTTGTCATTTTTTTTTTTCAGAAAATTCCAATGCTCCTGTTAATTGCTTGAGGATTGGTTTGAAGTCATTAAACTCCTTAAACTTCTGTCCCAAGGATGCCAGGTGATTAAGTCTCTCTTTTACCCCCATCTCTACTGTTCACCTCATTCATCTGCATATTGGGATGAGCAACTGCCGAGTCTCTTGACAATGCAGAAGTTTGGTCTTTGACCAAAAATATGTTTGGACATGATCATGTCAAATACTATAGACTAGTTTCTTGTTAATAAACATTCAGTATAATTTCCATCTTCACATAAATGAATGCAAACATTTTTTATGGGTAAGAGAAAAAAAATTCCACTCAACCTCATCATGGATAAAAGGTCCAAAATGTTTTCACGTCTTTATCTAGAACACATTTGGTCAAGAAACAAAAAACATCAATTGAGAGAAATGAGATTCTGTCTTCCAAATACCTAAGCCTCACAATCAAAATACATAAAATTGTACTAGTGATATATTCCATTCCAGAAAGAGAAAATTATTGGCACAAAAGAGTTATAAATATTGTCCATAGATAGCATGGAATTTTGCTGCAGATATTATTACTAATCCTGGGAGTGGTAAGGTTTTTCCACTTTGCCATAGAACTATATTGTGAAAGTGTCTTTGTCCCTGGTTTCAGGTTCCTGATCTTACTCTATAAAACTTCTTCCTTTCTCATTATTTTCCTGCATCAAGTACAAGGTCCTTTGATGGTATGATTTATGTTCTACCTTTACTCTATCTTAAACATTAGGTAACTCTCAAGTTACTTTACATCTAATCAGGTAGTATTTTCTCACTTTACAATTCACTCAAGAACTTTGCAACAGGGGTGGAGACCTCTGCCTGAGCCACCAGGGGTCCATAGCCAAGGAGCGCCAGGAGAAGGCTACCCTCCCAGGAGCATGGAGAAGCCGTGAGTGGGGTTAAGGAGAGCTCCACTGCTCACCAGAACCCTCCCATCACAGGGACTGAGGTAAAGTCAAGTCGGGGACAGGAACTTTCCAGTTTCCATATGTGCCTGGGGTCCTTAGCCTGGGCCGTCGGGCTCCAGGGGAGAGCTGGTATCCCAGGAGTGCTGACACACCTTTGAGCACAGGCAGGGCCATGGTTTCTGTTCAAGCTCACAGGATCAAGAGGGACCCTTGCAGAACCATCAGGACATAGGAGCCAAGGGACAGCTGGGGACAGGATCCTTCTGGTTTCTGTCTGCACCCTAGAGCAGACCGTGTGCCATGGCTCTCCAGGCCCAAGTACCTCTCATAGAGAGCTGGTCTTCAAGGAGTACTGACACAGAAGCCTGCAGGAGGGATAAGCCACAGCCAGACAGAGTAAGACCAGCTAACAGCAGAGTTAACAAGATGGCAAAAGGCAAGGGTAAGAACATAAGGAACAGAAACCAAGGATACTTGGCATCATCAGAACCCAGCTCTCCCACCACAGCAAGCCCTGGATACCCCAACACACCAGAAAAGCAAGACTCAGATTTAAAATCATTTCTCATGTTGATGATAGAAGACTTTAAGAAAGAAATTAACACCTTTAAAGAAATACAAGAGAACAGAGATAAACAACTAGAAGCCTTAAAGAGGAAACACAAAAATCCATTAAAGAATTACAGGAAAATTCAATCAAACAGACAAAGGAAATGCACAAAACTAAACAGGAGCTAAAAACACAAACAGAAACAATAAAGAAATCACAAAGGGAGACAACCCTGGAGTTAGAAAACCTAGGAAAGAGATCAGGAACCATTGATGTAAGCATCACCAACAGAATACAAGAGATAGAAGAGAGAATCTCAGGAGCAGAAGATACCATAGATAACATCAACACAACAGTAAAAGAAAATGCAAAATGCAAAAAGCTTCTAACCCAAAACATCCATGAAATCCAGGACACAATGAGAACACAGAACCTAAGGATAATATGTATAGAAGAGAGTGAAGATTCCCAACTTAAAGGACCAGTAAATATCTTCAACAAAACTATAGAAGAAAACTTCCCTAACCTAAAGAAAGAGATGAACATAAATATACAAGAAGCTAACAGAACTCCAAAAAGATTGGACCAGAAAAGAAATTCGCCCTGTCACACTATAGTGAAAACACCAAATACACAAAACAAGGAAAGAATATTAAAAGCAGTAAGGGAAAAAGTTCAAGTAACACATAAAGGCAAACCTATCAGAATTACACCTGACTTCTCACCAGAGACTATGAAAGCTAGAAGATCCTGGGCAGATCTCATAAATACCCTAAGACAATACAACTGCCAACCCAGGCTGCTATACCCAGCAAAACTCGCAATCAAGATAGATAGTGAAACCAAAATATTCTATGACAAAACCAAATTTACACAATATGTTTCCACGAACCCAGCCCTACAAAGGATAATGGATGGTAAACATCAACTCAAAGAGGGAAACTACACCCTAGAAAAAGCAAAGACGTAATCTTTCAACAAACTCAAAAGAAGATAGCCACATAAAAGTAAAAATAACATCAACAATAACAGGAACCAACAATCACTATTCTTTAATATCTCTTAACATCAATGGACTCAATTCCCCAATGAAAAGACATAGACTGACAGAATGTATCCATAAACAGGACCCAGCATTTTGCTGTATTCAGGAAACACATCTCCGTGATAAAGACAAACACTACCTCAGAGTAAAGAGCTGGAAAACAATTTTCCAGGCAAATGGTCCCAAGAAGCAGGCTAGAGTAGCCATTCTAATATCGGATAAAATCGACTTTCACCTAAAAGTCATCAAAAAAGATAAGGAAAGACACTTCTTACTCATCAAAGGAAAAATCTACCAAGAAGAATCCTGAACATCTATGCTGCAAATGCAAGGGCACCCACATTCATAAAAGAAACTTTACTAAAGCTCAAAGCACATATTGTGCCTCGCACAATAATAGTAGGTGACTTCAACACCCCATTATCATCAATGGACAGATCTTGGAAACACAAACTAAACAGAGACACAGTGAAACTAACAGAGGTAATGAACCAAATGGATTTAACAGATATCTATAGAACATTTCATCCTAAATCAAAAGGATTCTTCTCAGTACCTCATGGTACATTCTCCAAAATTCACCATATAATTGGTCCAAAACAAACCTCAACAGCTACAAGAAGATTGAAATAATCCCATGCCTCCTACCAGATCACTACAGATTAAGGCTCGTCTTAAATGGCAACAATAACAACAGAAAGTCCATATACACATGGAAGCTGAACAATGTTCTACTCTATGATAAGTTGGTCAAGGAAGAAATAAAGAAAGAAATTAAAGACTTCCTAGAATTTAATGAAAATGAAAATACAACACACCCAAACTTATGGGACACAATGAAAGCAGTGTTAAGAGGAAAACTCATAGCTTTGAGGGCCTCCAAAAAGAAACTGGAGAGAGCATACACTAGCAGTTTAACAGCACACCTGAAAGCCCTAGAACAAAAAGAAGCTAATGCACCCAAGAGGAGTAGAAGGCAGGAAATAATTAAACTCAGGGCTGAAATCAACCAAGTAGAAACAAAAAGAACTATACAAAGGATCAATAAAACCAATAGTTGATTCTTTGAGAACATCAACAAGATAGATAAATCCTTAGCCAGACTAACCAGAGGGCACAGAGACAGGATCCAAATGAACAAAATTAGAAATGAAAAGGGAAACATAACAACAGATTTTGAGGAAATTCAAAAAATCATCAGATCCTACAACAAAAACCTATACTCAACAAAACTGCAAAATCTGGATGAAATGGACAATTTTCTAGACAGATAACAAATACCAAAATTAAGTCAGGATCAGATAAACCACCTAAACAGTCCCATAATGACTAAAAAAATAGAAGCAGTCATTAATATTCCCACAACCAAAAAAAGCCCAGGACCAGATGGGTTCACTGCAGAATTCTATCAGACTTTCAAAGAAGACCTAATACCAATACTCTTCAATCTATTCCACAAAATAGAAACAGAGGGAACACTACCCAATTCCTTCTATGAAGCCACAGTTATACTGATACCAAAACCTCACAAAGACCCAAGAAAGAAAGAAACCTTTAGACCAATTTCCCTTATGAATATTGATGCAAAAATGCTCAATAAAATTCTCGCAAACGGAATCCAAGAACACATCAAAATGATCATTCATCATGATCAAGAAGGCTTTATCCCAGGGATGCAGGAATGGTTCAATACCCGGAAATCCATCAATGTAATTCACTACATAAACAAACTCAAAGAAAAAAACCACATGGTCATTTCCTTAGATGCTGAAAAAGCATTTGACAAAATTCAACATCCCTTCATGATAAAAGTCCTGAAAAGATCAGCAATTCAAGGCCCATACCTAAACATAGTAAAAGCAATATACAGCAAACCAGTAACCAACATCAAACTAAATGGAGAGAAACTCGAAAGAATCCCACTAAAATCAGGGACTAGACAAGGCTGCCCCCTCTCTCCCTCTCTATTCAATATAGTAATTGAAGTTCTAGCTAGATAAATTAAACAACAAAAGGAGGTCAAAGGGATATAAATTGGAAAGGAAGAAATCAAAATATCACACTTTGCAGATGATATGATCGTATATTTAAGTGACCCTGAAAAACTCCACCAGCGAACTGCTACAGCTGATAAACAAATTCAGCAAAGTGGTTGGATATTAAATTAAATCAAACAAATCAGTAGCCTTCCTATACTCGAGGGATAAGCAGGCTGAGAAAAAACTTAGGGAAATGACACACTTCACAATTGTCACAAACAATATGAAGTATCTTGGTGTGACTCTAACCAAGCAAGTGAACAATCTGTTTGACAAGAACTTCAAGTTTCTGAAGAAAGAAATTGAAGAAGACCTCAGAAGATGGACAGCTCTCCCGTGCTCATGGATTGGCAGGATTAATATAGTAAAAATGGCCATCCTGCCAAAAGCAATCTACAGATTCAATGCAATCCCCATCAAAATTCCAACTCAATTCTTCATAGACTTAGAAAGACAAATTCTCAAATTCCTTTGGAACAACAAAAAGCCCAGGATAGCAAAAGCTATTCTCAACAACAAAAGAACATCTGGGGAAATCAGCACCCCTGACCTCAACCTGTACTACAGAGCAGTTGTGATAAAACGTGCATGGTATTGGTACAGTGACAGGCAGGTAGATCAATGGAATAGAATTGAAGACCCAGAAATGAATCCATACACCTATGGTCACTTGATCTTTGACAAAGGAGCTAAACCACCCAGTGGAAAAAAGACAGCATTTTCAACAAATGGTGCTGGTTCAACTGGCGGTCTATGTGTAGAAGAATGCATATTGATCCATTCTTATCTCACTGTAAAGCTCAAGTCCAAGTGAATCAAGGACCTCCACATAAAACCAGATACAATGAATCTAATAGAAGAGAAAGTGGGGAAAAGCCTCGAACACATGAGTACAGGGCAAAAGTTCCTGAACAGAACACCAATAGCTTATGCTCTAAGATCAAGAATCAACAAATGAGACCTCATGAAATTGCAAAGCCTCTGTAAGGCAAAGGACAGTGTCAATAGGACAAAACTGCAACCAACAGATTGGGAAAAGATCTTTACCAATCCTAAGTCCGATAGAGGGCTAATATCCAACATATACAAAGAACTCAAGAAGTTAGACTCCAGAAAACCAAATAACCCTATCAAAAAATGGGGAAGAGATCTAAACAGAGAATTCTCAACTGAAGAAATTCACAGGACTGAGAAGCACCTAAAGAAATGCTCAACATCCTTAGTTGTCAGGGAAATGCAAATCAAAACAAGTCTGAGATTCCACCTCAGAATGGCTAAGATCAAAAACTCAGGTGACAGCAGATGCTGGCGAGGATGTGGAGAAAGAGGAACACTCCTCCAC
>CM052712.1:43809062-43900454 GCA_028551405.1 Uromys caudimaculatus
GGACCCTCAGAAAAATGGACATAGTACTACCTGAGGACCCAGCTATACAACTCCTGGGCATATACCCAGAAGATGCTCCAACATGTAATAAAGACACATGCTCCACTATGTTCATAGTAGCCATATTTATAATAGCCAGAAGCTGGAAACAACCCAGATGTCTCTCATCAGAGTAATGTATACAGAAAATGTGGTACATTTACACAATGGAGTACTACTCAGCTATTAAAAACAAAGACTTAATGAAATTTGCAGGCAAATGGATGGAACTTGAAAATATCATCCTGAGTGAGGTATCTCAGTCACAAAAGAATGAACATGATATGTACTCACTGATAAGTGAATATTAGCCCAAAAGTTCAGAATACCCAAGTTTCACTTTACAGTAACTGCTGGACGGAGAATCAGGTCCCAGATGGAGGAATTGGAGAAGGGACTGAAGGAGCTAAGGGAGTCTGTAGCCCCATGGAGAGAGCAACAGTGTCAAGTGGCCTGACCCCCCCCCCCCGGTCCTCCTGGAGGGTGGACCACCAACCAAAGAATACACATTAAGGGACCCATGGTTCAGACCACATATGTGGCAGAGGAGGGCCTTATTGGCCATCAGGGGGAGGAGAGGCCCCAGTAAAGGGGAATGTCAAGGTGGGAATATGGGAGTGGGTGGGCAGGCGGGTGGGAGGTGGAATTCCCTCATAGAGGTGGGGGGAGGCGGAGGGGATAGGTGGTTTCCAAAGAGGAGACCTAGAAAGGGGGAAACATTGGAAATGTAAATAAAGTATCAACAAAAAAAAAAAAAAGAATTTTGCCACAATAACATTCACTAGACCCCCCAGTAAGAGTTATTACACTAATAGCTTGACCCAGGATTTTTTAAAAAATCATATTAATTCCCTCTGAACTAATAAATTCCATCCAGTGTATTTTGGCTGTATTCACTTCCAACTCCTCTCATGAAAACACTCTCCACTCTAACCTCTCTACCCACTCAAGTCTGATATTTCTTCCCCCATCCAGCTTGGCTTCTGCAAAATTCTATTTAATAATGTTTAAGTCTTTAAAGCAGTATGTGAGTCATTTTATTTAATGAAAATGTCACAATGACAGATTATTTCTTGATATTTGTCTATAAGGATTTTGAAGATCAATTAAGGATGCTCAACTTTTAAAACAAAATTACTGGTGCCTACATCCTGGATTTGGTCTTTACCTATCTGTTATCTCTCCTTGCAAACCTCAAAATTTCTAGAGGCTCTTTTTATTTCATTTTTTTCTTATAAGGGAGCCAATTGTTTTCTTTGATAATTTATTTCCTATAACAGCTTCTGAAATGTTGATGATTTCAAACAAAACAAAACAAAAATCACCAGATGGAGTCAAACAAGCATAGAAAACACATTTATGGGTCAAGGCTACTGCAATGGGGGTGGTGGTGGTGGATTGAATTTAAGTCCTCTGTGGAGAAAAAGAAGAAATTAGTGATTTTAAATGCTGGTGTGTAAGAATGGAAGGTTACTGGAAGACACAGGGGAGAGATGAGTCAATAGGATTAGACCATCTATTTGGCTAAAGCATGTTTCATCAAAAAAGTTAGGCACCAACTCTCCTGTAGGGACTGAGTAAGGGGAGCCCAGTCTTTGCTGATGATAGCATTTCAAAGGTGAGTTTTCTCTTGTTGTGAAAGACATCCCTGGACTATAATGGATTTATAATTTAAAGAGGTAGAGAACAAATTTACAATTATAAGGTTTTTGAAATAAGCACTTTAAAGGACAGGAAAGGGCAAGTGGTCAGCAAGAAATATCCTTACAGTGTGTCCAAACTGAGGAGGGCATTGAATCCCATGAGGTGTCTTTCTTAGTTATACATATTCCAGCATTTTTTTTTTTTACAAAAGTCAAAACTCATTGCACACATTACCCACCTTACAAATCACCACAAGGAAGTACTTTACAAACTACTTTGCATCTTTTACACATAATGGGGCTGTTTTTCAAACATTCACTGACAGTTTGGACCTTTTCCTCCCCTAATCCCAGAAGCAAGTGCCACATATTTCAAGCTGATCTCACAAAAGAGTCTCATCTCAAGTGACAATTTTATTAGATTGTGCTTCATAGCCTGAAAATATAAATGGCTTATACATACATTTGTTTATTTCTCACTCATACTAGATGTCATTAGCTATGAATTTCATGTGTTTCTGTTGTATGTATCCTCTATTCAGGAACTCATTGACAGACTGCCTGTGTTTAAACCGTGCTATTTTCTTAGCAATGGGTTCGGAGAATTGGTAGAATTACAAGAGTTGGTAGAATTACAGAAATGAGAATTAGACCTGTACAGATGATGTACTTGCCCCACACCTGCCCCACATTTTGCTGACCAAAGAAAGCCAAATGGAGTCATGAAATTGCTACCATGGGAAGTCTCTAGAGGTCACATGGCCAAGAGGATGGTTTTGATTAAAAAAGGAAACATAAACATTTCAGAACAAATTCACTGCCTGTTATAAAAGTGCATTGTAAGAAGGAACTTGAGAGCTTGAGGACAAGCAGACAAAGAAAAACATTGGATTTTAAAATATTGAATCGAATTTTAATTTTCCCAATACTGATTGCTTTGCAGAATGCTTGTGCGAAGCACCACATGATCTTGTAATTGGAAAACATTTGGGAAATCAATTTTTCAGTGAGTAGTTTAATGTTTAAGTTCATTTGAGTGAGGTCTTGGTCAAGTGGCAGTCAGTTGAATGAACTGGAAAAGATCGCAGAATAGTGTTTGGCTCAAGCCAATTCATTTTGTTTTACTGCTTCCATCCATGGGCTCATAAATATTCATGACATTTGAACATGGAGAGGAAATAGGTTCTGCAGAACAAGTGTTATAAAGTAAGCACTTCCTGTCATATATATTCAAATAAAAACAGACAAAAGATTTGACTATGTTTTGATTCATGCCAGATATTCTAGCAGTTAAAAATAAACAAACTGTAAAATTACACTGCATTTAGGGTTGAGAAAAAGAAAAATACACTGCTGTAGAAAGAGATCCAAGTGACTTTCCCCCAAATTTGACCATATAAACTAGGTGCGTTTCTCTACGGAGGCACTGGAGTTGTGGCTGGGTATATTTACTATGAAAGGACATCAAGGGACAAAGACACTGAAAAGGGGGCACAATTTGGAGGACTCACTTTCTTTCCTTTCCTTGGGGGCTAACCCAGATCCTCAGGAGCCAAGGACAGCAAAACTAGAGCACTGGAGGCATGTTTTCTTATTAACATGAGTGATATTAAAGTGTCAATTTTAGTGGTTAAGTATGGGTTCAATGAAATAGTTTAAACTCAGCTAATTGGAATTGAAAATGACAATGACTATATATGTAGTCTCTCAGCCTCATAATTTCTCCAGTTCCTAAAGTGCATTTCCCACTTTGAAATTCACCTGAGCACAGTAGGACATATGTTAAAAGTATTTACACACACATAGTCTATAGGTAAATTTTTAGGTATTTTTCAGAATTGGGTAGTAATGTCCTAAATTTCTTGACAATTCTTTACATTTTGGATATCTGTATTCTTTTCCTTGGGTGTCTTGGTTATCCAAAATACAAACTGAAAAAATATCACTATTTTTTAAAAACAACTGACATTTATAAAACTATATTTAAATCATAGTTAGAATCTCCTCGATTTTTATACATATCAAACAAAGAAAAGACTTCTATGGGATTATATATTAGGGTGTGGGGCAGGGACCATGACCTGTTTTCCTTTCAGCCTTCTCATGGTTATTGCAATCATTTGTATGCTTACTAACTCTGTCAAGGTCTGGAATTGACATCACAGGGTAAACCAAGGCAGGCAGCGAAGAGGTTGGGAGTCAGTGAACATTGCTAAAAGCTGATGGTTTCTGGCAATTTAACTGTTTCTTGCTATTCAGACGCCAAAAGCTGATGGCTTCTGGCAAATTACTCCTGTTGATAGCAGCAGGAAAAGAAACTTAGTTATTTGGGTTCATTTCTGTTTGACTCAAGGACCCCTCTCAGGCCAGACTCAGAGTTCCTTGACCCTTTGTGTGAGCCAGTGAGAAAGGAAAAGAAAAGAAAAGAAAAGAAAAGAAAAGAAAAGAAAAGAAAAGAAAAGAAAAGAAAAGAAAAGAAAAGAAAAAAAGAAAGGAGAGAATGAAAATCAGTCACACAGACAACCTGTACTCTGGATAAAACTAAAAAAAGGTTTACCACATTTTATTATTGTTCTTAGTTTTATACCTTCTCAGGATAACTGATCACATGGATTTTAAAACATTTTTACATTCCATAAGTTCAGAGTAAGTTTAAGGCAATATTTCATGTCATAGGTTGCTAAGGCTTAAGGGGTTACAGCAGGATTGTTTACATGACTTTCTATTAAGACTAGTACCTGACTGACCATTCATATTTTCTAGCCCCATAAATTCATTATAAATTTAAAGCAATCATTTTTATGTCATAAGATGGTATGATTCTGTCAAGAAACAAATCATCTGTCTTGGGTCTCATTATTTTGATGTTTTGTATAAATAAACTAGTCCATCCTTTATTTTCTGTCCTTGCACCTACAATAAATTGCCCATGCCCAGTTTATGACATTTAGTTATCAGATAGTGTCCTAATTCCTAACCTAGAAGGAATGTATTCCTTGATTATAAATTTGTTCCAAGCCCGATTTCTTTTTTAAGTGCAATTAGACCATGTTACATAAAGGTTACGGAGCTCTACTTTCAACTTTTATTCTATAGGGGGCTTGAGATTACTTGTATCAATTTAAGAGTTCTATAAAATCATCATCAAGAATTATGAAATTATCAATTCCTCTACATGGCATTACTATATGAAAGTACATCTCCATATTTATTTCTGTAAGAGAACTACCCAATAGTGTGGGCTGATGCCCAGAAATCATTAGACCATGTAATAGTGACGGAAAAGGCATATAAACAGCAAGAAGTAATCCTAGGATTAAGTTTCTGAGTACCCTGCATCTCAGAGAGCACCCATCTATAGTCCTGAAAAAATGGTGGGCCCTCTCCAGAAAACTCATTTGCTGGCCATAGAGTTTCCTAGATGGCTTCTGACATAGCACCTTTCTGAGGAGTTATCTAGGTTCTACTGGAGATATCCTAGGTCCACATATAGGTCAGGTCCACAGATTTGAAATGTTGTTCATTATATAGTGAATGTTACTAACATTGTACAAATCTTCAGAGGACCAAAATCAAGGGTAAATGAAGATAGAAATATCATCCCAGAACACTGCCTTTTATCACCCTCACCATCTTTCAAACACAGAAAAAGAAAAATGATATGCCATGTCCATCAATATATAAATGACTGAAGGAATTAGATGTACGTACTTGAAATAATAATAATGACACAAGCACATGAGCACAGTAGGAATTTTTAACCATAAAATAAAGTATGCTTCTCCTCAAATAGTTTTGACTAAAACACTAAAAATATAAGAACAAACTAACTAAAACAACAAAAAACACAGTTACTATTCTCCATTATTTTTATTTTTTTCTGACTTTATCTAGCTTCATCTAGTGGGGAATTATCTGAAAGCTTACTGCTTTCTGCAAGCTCATACAAAACCAGTGATACTCTTGGAGCTAATTACACTAAAAAGTTTGCTATTAACTGTAGACATTTATTTAGCACTACCTGTGCATTAGACACTTTCAGTCTTTTTACTACCTGTGCATTTTATTATCAAGAACCCTAGTATGTCCTGAGTTGACCAAGAAAGAAAAAGAACTTGAGCAAGTCCAAGGATCCTGCAGCTGATCAGCAGTAGAGTTATTTCAGCTCAGACATTTGAGGCTCCAACATGAGTGCTCTTAACAGGTATAGCACATTTCCAAGAATGTGCTGAGTTTCTTCTTTAGTCACACAACTCCATTTGGCAAAGCTTGGAATCTGAGCAGTATCTAAATTTAAGTCAAAACCTCTCTCACTTCTCCAATCTGCTTTGCCCTACTTCGACTTCCCTCCTACTAACAGCAGGCTCTGGAATAGCAGAGGTCACATCTAACAATTTCAGAAAATATTGTAGTTTTATTGCACTTGGTGAGAATCGATCCTGCCTTCCATCCACTTGTTTCATTAGTCACTTTGGCCTCTATCAAGAAGCTTACAGAAGAATTAACAATTTTCTTTCTTTCTTTCTTTCTTTCTTTCTTTCTTTCTTTCTTTCTTTCTTTCTTTCTTTCTTTCTTTCTTTCTTTCTTTCTCTTTCTTTCTGTGTGTGTTCACATGTGAGCGTACACATGTGGATATATATATATATATGTATATATATATATATATATATGATATGCATTGAGTATTCATTAATTTGCATACATCATTAGAATGCCAAGGCCTATAGAGCATACAGAAATATATAAAGTCTACTCCTTACTGAAACCTTGCACATTTTTTTCTGGTAAATGTAGGCAAAATCTTTCATTAGAGCAGTGGTTCTGAACTGATGTGTTGTGACCTCCAAAACACCACTGGAAAACAAACATATTTACATTAAAATTCATAGCAGTTGTTAGATTACATTTATAAAGTAGCAACAAAAATAATGTTATTGTTAGGGTTTATCACAACTTAACTATATTAAGGGGTCACAGTATTAAGAAGGTTAAAATCCACTGGATTAGAAGAAATTTCTCTTATTCTCTACTAACATATACTTCTTCTTTTTCTTCTAGACTAAATCTAGAATTTCACTTTTCTATTGCTTTGTCTCTACTCTGTTTTATCTAAAGTTGCCATTGACTTAAAATCAGGTCTTTCTGTTAACACATGTGTTAAAACTCTGTAAACAGCATGTGGAGGAGAACCACCTTGTACATGAGAAGCCTTCCAGATTTTCTCACTCCAGAAACATAGGCCAAGATCCCCTGAAGAGTTTCCTGAGAAAGCAAAATGTATAAATACTAATATGTTCAATTCTAAACTATCCAATTATATGGCCTGATAGTGACCAAGAACACAAAGAAGAGAAATATCCCTATTTCCCCACTAAATTTCAGTGATTTCTACTTGAAGAAAACAAGTCTATCAAGGAGATACTTTGGAAATTTCAATAAACCAGAATAAACATATCCTGACTGAAAACAAAAAGTATGTTGAGATTTTATATATATATTTATATATATATATTATACACATACATACATACACACACATATATAATTTATATCTATCTTAAGACTTTTCATTAACAAAATAATTTTTATAAACACAACTATAGGTGATGAAATCCAAATATTGGGGTTTAGATACAGTTTCTATTGCACTGAGTTTTAGATTGTATCTCATGAAACCCAGGTTGGTCTCAAACTCACTGGTTTTAACTCCTGATTATCAATTATCCTGTTTCTGTCTACTAAATATTGAGATTACAAACACATGGTAGCATTTTCAGTTTAACAAGATATATTTTAACCTGAAAAATATCTCTAGAAAAGGGAGTAATATGGTTTTACAGCCATAAATACTGAGCGTGGGCTAAACCAACAACAAATACAGACATGAGTGGCTATATTTAATTATAAGACAATATCTTTTAACTTATATAATTTATTGTTTAAAACTAGTCATTTTCCATTTTAAAGTCTGGGTCAGTGTTCACTGTAAATATTAATGGGGTCAATGTGTTGCTTCCTTTTGCTCATGCTATATGCATTGATGAAACTCAGACACTTTTATATTGTCCTTCCAGCCTGTAGTGATCACTGTCCCCTGTTTTGTATCAGCCAACTTGGTTCTTAGCCTCCGTATATGAGTAAGAGTATGTAGTTTTTCTCATCTGTATCTGGTTGTTTCACTTAACATAGTGTCCTGCAGTTTTCTATTTATTTATTCTTCTTTTATACAATACATTCTGACTGCTACCCCCCATCCCTCATTTCCTTCCAGTCTCCCTCCCTGACTTCTCCTTTCTCCCAGATAAAATCACTATTGCTCTTTTTCACTTCAGAAAACAGCAGGCTTCCCAGTTATGTCAGTTGAACATGGCATAACAAGATACAGTGAGAATAGACAGAAACATTCATATCAAAGCTGGATGAAGCAACCCAGTAGAAAGAAAATGGTCCCAAGAGCTGTCCAAAGAGAGACACTTCCACAAAAATCCCTGAGCTAAAAACTACAGCATGCATGCAGAGGATCTAGCAAAGTCTAGTGTAGCCTCTGAGATTGCCACTTTAGTCTCTGTGAGCTCCTATGAACTGAGCCCTGCTTAGTTGATCTTGTGGGCTGTGATCTCCAGCTGTCTTCCCTATGACTCCTACACCTTCTCCCTATGACTCAAATGATTCTTGTGGGTCCTATAATTTTCCACCAGTCTCATTGTGGTTTCTCAAGCTCCACCTAATGTTTGTGGGTTACTGAATCTGCCTCCATTAAATATTTTGCTACATTGGCTAGAAGTCCTCTCTGTCATGATTGGTTAATAATCATATATATATATATATATATATATATATATATATATATATATATATATATATATATATATATAAACATTTTCTTTATCTATTAATTTATTTGTGAGAAACTAGGTTGATTCTGTGTCCCAGCCATTATGAGTAGTGGCAAAATAAGCATGGGAATATAGGAATCCCTCAGCATATAATTTCATTCTCTTATGATATACAATCAGAAGCAAGATTGCTGAGTCTTTTATGTGTTTTAGCATTAATTATTATACATAAATAAGAAAAAAGAGGTAGATAAAAATAGTTATTCAGATTAAAATTCTTCCTTAGAAATGTATGCTGTTGAAAGTCTACTTCAAGAAAAATCAATAAGGATATAAAATACTTCAGTAGAGTATTTGGCGTTCTTGATATTTGATTTGGATTTCCTTTGAATTCATTATCACTCTAAACTTGGTCATCTTCTGTGTGTTCCTGTCTCCTTAACTAATAAACAAATTAGTGTTTGCATTCTTTATGGTTAAGGCAGATGGTTCTCTACATTCTTGAGATGTGATTGGCTTTTCAGTGTAAACTTTTATGTTTCTGATTCCATATAACTTGGCTTATTTCATTTTACAGTTATGTGACTACCTGTGAGGCAACTTTGGAAATAGGGTAATAGAATAATAAATCTGTACAGGGACATCTGATGCTAATCTTAATGTCCAAGCACTAATAAAAACAGAAAGTATTACATATTCATATTCACACATTTCTAGTCTTCTACCCGCGTTATAAAAATATTTATATCAGAAAAGTTACAAACAGCTTACTAGGAATTGGTGCTACCTGAATGTATTGTTCCAGATAAATTACTCCCCCCTGAACTGAATTTGCATACTTCTTTGCATTGTAGTGCTGAATATTTTATTCTTGTTCATAGACTTTATATTTTATTCTTCTTTGAGATGATAGTACATAGTTGAATAATTACTCTGCTATTGTTCAAGCTGATAATTATAATAGCTTTCTTACAGCAATGTGTTTTACCTAAATACTTACATCATTTTATATATTTTTTAACCAGAAGATATAAAGGAGGCATTTGATAAACCTGAAACACTGCCCAAATAATGAAAAGATTTAGATTTTTCCTTGAAAGGTTTTTTATATGACATTATCTCCTGTTCTAACAATGGTGTGTAGTGGCTTTCCTTCTCACTAATGTTATACATTGTGAATATATTTCTACTGTTAGACTTTTGAGATCTGCAGGACAATATTGAGTCATGTTTTCTGGTCAACATTCTTTACTGAGAGCAAGTGAACTATAAGTAAATACGCTAAAGTTTGCTGATTGAATATCAAAAGATTAGGTGAAAACTACTTAAACATTTAGCAATAATGGAGGGAAACCAATAAGTTAACTCTAATTGAGAAAATTTCACTGCAAAGAAGGTACAGAAAATCTTAACACATTAGTTGAAACAAAACAATGGAGTAAAAATAATCTTATACTTTTTAAAAATTGATTTCTATAGGTAGACTTCTTGAAGACTGCAATCAAGTAGAACAAGATATTAAAAATAAATCAATGTTAAAAATATATTTGAAGCCACATGCTATCCTAATTGCATGGGAATGTGTGTTGTAAGTACTAAATCTTAAAGACCTAAACGAGATTAATTTGTAGCAGAAGCCTCATTAGAGAACCTGCCATTTGGAAGAAGGGATGAGTTTTCTTAGACACAGCACAACAAAAGCCCTGAGAATAGTTAGAGAAAGAATGGATGGTGTCCCAGCAAGGGATTAAGGATGGGCTTTATAATGGGATGGTTGTTACTTAACATCTCTGTGTGTCAGTGATTCCAGTGCAGAATGAAAATGCTAATGGCATCATCCTCAATGTCCTGGCTGTTAAATGAGCTGATAAGCATAGAGCTTTTAAAAGAGCCCTTGACACATAGTATGTGCTCAACCAAAGTTAAATGACATCATTATTACAACTGCTAATAGTATTATTCATGAGGGACCATGACAAGGACAGGAGGACTTTTCAAGTTTAGAGAGACCTGCAGAAAAGAAAATGCTGAAACTATGAACATCTCAAGAAACAATGAAGAATATAATTTGGGCATTAACTGAGGGTATTGATTTAAAAGTGGTTGACAATAATGTATTTTCTTAAAATAAAAGATACTTAGCAATTTGATTGAAACACTTAATTTCCTCTATTCCTAGGTATTTCTAGTTTCACTGTACCTATCCATTGCTGTAATATTTGGCTCAGAAAATCCATTGTGTGTACAGATATTATGCACTTAAAACTTAATGGTGTACACACACACACATACACACACATACACACACACACAAATATGTGAGTATACGTATACGTATATATATACATATAAATATGTGTGTAGATATTATAAAATATATTATATATTTAGTATATGGAATGTAATATATTATATATAATATATTGCTAAATATATATATTATATTCTCCCAACAATATACAAAATGTAAATATATGTAATCAAATATTACACCTGTGTCTGAAAAAATTATTTTTCCTTTATAGAACTAGCCAGAAAGACAGAAATCAGGTCAATTAAGTCACATATTACATGTCTTCATTTCACTGCTTATATTATTCTTTAATGTAGCATTTTAATTAAGCCAATATCTACATACTATTGTAGGATATCTTAAAAGTAGAAGTTGTATGTTGAAAGGGTCACTCTGATTAAGACCACTTGCTATCCTTCTAGAGGCCCCATTGTCATTTCTCAACAGCCATGCCATGCAGCACACAACTGCTTGTAATCCCATCTCCAAGGATATCTGACAAACTCTTCCTTCTTTGGTAACTCAGTTCATTCACACACACACACACACACACACACACACACACACACACACACACACACACACACAGGTAAGCACTCACAAAATTAAAATTAATACATCTTAAGAAGAATAGAAATTTGTTAATTTATTTAAGCCAACAGGAAATAAGCCAGTCTTTCAAGAGATTATCCTAATTATCCATGTTTTCTTCTTTGATCCTTTTAATAAAACCAATACCATGAAATTGAGACCATCATATCTCAGAAATAGCAATACAGCAAAATCATTATAGTTATCCTCAGCAAACAAATGATTTTATATTATTTTCTCTAAATAAAGACTATTTAAATTCAAATACCTGGTTAGTTTTATGTAATGAGGATAACGTTATACTAGGGAAGATTATTTGTTTGGGGTCCATACTATTTTCAATATCCCTTTCACTGTACATAAATAGTACATTTTTACATGTGAGCCATGACTGAAACCAGAAATCATGTGAAAAATGCAAACTGAGGTTGTCACTTTTAGAATAATTTTGAGAAAATGTGGTTTTGATTCTACATAGCCACTCGTTCTTTTTGGAATTTTCCTTCAATAATCTTATCATGTCTGAATGTTAACTTTTTTTTTTTTTTCTTTTTTCTTTCTTTTTTTTTTGGCAAAAAAATAGTAGTTGTGATATTTCTTTCTTTATTTATTTTTTATTTTTTTATTTTTATTTTTTATTTTTGATACTTTATTTACATTTCCAATGTTTTCCCTTTTCTGGGTCTCCTCTTTGGAAACCCCCTATTCCCTCCCCCATCCCCGCCTCTATGAGGGAATTCCACCTCCCACCCACCCTCCCACCAATCCCCATATTCCCACCTTGACATTGCCCTTTACTGGGGCCTCTAACACCCTCAGGCCCAAGGGCCTCTCCTCTCTCCCTGATGGCCATCGAGGTCATCCTCTGCCACATATGTGGTCCGAACCATGGGTCCATAGATGTGTATTCTTTGGTTGGTGGCCTAAACTTCAGGACGACCGGGGGAGGGGGTCAGGCCCATTGATGCTCTTGCTCCCTCCATGGGGCTCCAGATTCTCTCAGCTCCTTCAGACCTTTCTCCAACTCCTCCATCTGAGACCTCACTCTCAGTCCAGCGGTTACTGTTAAGTGAAACTTGGGCATTCTGAACTTTTGGGCTAATATCCACTTAACAGTGAGTACATACCATGTTCCTTCTTTTGTGACTCGCTCAGGATGATATTTTCAAGTTCCATCCATTTGCCTGCAAATTTCATGAAGTCATTGTTTTTAATAGCTGAGTAGTACTCCATTGTGTAAATGTACCATATTTTCTGTATCCATTCCTCTGATGAGGGACATCTGAGTTGTTTCCAGCTTCTGGCTATTATAAATATGGCTGCTATGAACATAGTGGAGCATGTGTCTTTATTACATGTTGGAGCATCTTCTATTGGATATTTTCTTTATTTACATTTCAGATGTTAACCCCTTTCCTCGTTTCCCCCTCCCGGAAACACCCTATCTCATCCATCATACCCTAGCTTCTATGAGGGTGTTCCGCAACCCATCCTACCCATTCCTGCCACCCTGCCCTCAATTCCCCTACACTGGGGCATCTATCCATGTTTCATAGGACCAAGGACCTCTCCTCCCATTGATGCCTGACAAGGCCATCCTCTGCTATATATGCAGCTGGAGCCATGTGTACTCCTTGGTTGATGGCTTAGTCCCTGGGAGCTCTGAGGGCTCTGACTGGTTGATATTGTTGTTCTTCCTAAGGGGTTGCAAACCCTTTCAGCTCCATCAGTTCTTTCTCTGTCTCCTCCACTGGGGACTCCACGCTCAGACCAATGGTTGGCTGTGAGCATCCGCCTCTGTATTTGTAGGGCTCTGGCAGACCTCTCAGAAGAAAGCTATATCAGGCTTCTTTCAGCAAGCATCTCTTGGCATCCACAACAGTGTTGGGGTTTGGTGACTGTATACGGGATGAATTCCCAGGTGGGACAGTCTCTGGATGGCTTCTCCTTCAGTCTCTGTTCTACATTTTGTCTCCATATTTGCTGCTGTGAGTATTTTATTCCTTTTTTAAAGAAGGGTTGAAGCACCCACACTTTTGTCTTTCTTCTTGATCTTCATGTGGTCTGTGAATTGTAATCTTGGGCATTTGGAGCTTTTGGGTTAATATTCACTTATCAGTGAGTGTACACCATGTGTGTTCTGTTGCAATTGTGTTACCTCACTCAGGATGATATTTTCTAGTTCCATCCATTTGGCTAAGACTTTCATGAATTCATCATTTTTATAGATGAATAGTACTCCATTGTGTAAATGTACCACATTTTCTATATCCATTTCTCTGGTGAAGGACATCTGGGTTCTTTCCAACTTCTGGCTATTATAAATATGGCTGCTATGAACATAGTGGAGAATGTGTCCTTGTTATATGTTAGGGAATCTTTTGGGTATATGCTCAAGAATGGTATAGCTGGGTCCTCAGGTAATACTATGTCCAATTTCTGAGGAACCACCAGAATGATTTCCAGAGTGGTTGTGCCAGCTTGCAATCCCACCAACAATGGAGGAGTGTTTCTCTTTCTCTACATCCTCGTAAGCATCAGCTGTCACCTGAGTTTTGGATCTTAGCCATTCTAACTGGTGTGAGGTAGAATCTCAGGGATGTTTTGACTTGCATTTCCCTGATGACCAAGGATGTTGAACATTTCTTTAGGTGCTTCTCGGCCATTTGATATTCCTCAGTTGAAAATTCTTTGTTTAGCTCTGTATACCCTTTTTTAAATAGTGTTATTTGATTCTCTGAAGTCTATCTTCTTGAGTATTTTGTATATATTGGATATCAATGTAGGATTGGTAAAGACCTTTTCCCAATCTGTTGGTTGCCATTTTGTCCTGTTGACAGTATCCTTTGCCTTACAGAAGTTTTGCAATTTTATGAGGTCCCATTTGTTGATTCTTGAACTTAGAGCATAAGCTACTGGTATTCTGTTCAGGATATTTTTCTCTGTGCCCATGTGTTCAAGACTCTTCCCCAGTTTCTCCTCTATAAGTTTCAGTGTATCTGGTTTTATGTGGAGGTCCTTGATCCACTTGGACTTGAGCTTTGTACAAGGAGATAATAATGGGTCGATTTTCATCTTTCTACGTGCTGACTGCCAGTTGAAACAGTACCATTTGTTGAAAATGCTGTCTTTTTTCCACTGGATATTTTTAGCTCCTTTGTTAAATATCAAGTGAACATAAGTGTGCAGGTTCATTTCTGGGTCTTCAGTCCTATTCCATTGATCTTCCTGCCTGTCTCTGTACCAATACCATACAGTTTTTATTACTATTGCTCTGTAATACAGCTTAATGTCAGGGATGGTGATTACCCCAGAAGTTCTTTTTTTTTTTTTTATTTACTTTATTTACATTTCAAATATTTCCCCCTTTCCAGGTGTCCCCTTCAGAAACCCACTAACCCATCCCCCATCCCCTGCCACCTACTCCTGTCTTCCCTCCCTAACATTCCACTACACTGGGACATCTAACAACACCCTCAGGCCCAAGGGCCTCTCCTCCCACTGATGGTCAACAGGGCTGTCCTCTGCCACGTATGTGGCCAGGGCCATGGGTCCCTCCATATGTATTCTTTGATTGATGGTCCAGTCTCTGGGAGCTCCTGGGGGTCTGGCCAGTTGACACTGTTGCTCCCCCCATGGGGCTGCAAACCCCCTCAGCTCCTTCAGTCCCTTCTCCAACTCCTCCATCTGGGACCTCACCCTCTGTGTAACAGCAGGCTTCGAGCATCCATCTCTGTATTTGCCAGGCTCTGCCTGAGTCTCTCAGGAGACAGCTTATCATGCTTCTATCATCAAGCACTTTCCAGGATCCACAATATCATCTGGGTTTGGTGGCTATATATGGGATGTATCCCCAGGTAGGGCAGTCTCTGAATGACCTTTCCTTGAGTCTCTGTTCCGTACTTTGTCTCAGTATTTCCTCATGTGAGTATTTTGTTCACCCTTCTAAGAAACACTGAAGCATCTACATTTTAGTCTTCCTTCTTCTTAGGCTTCATATGGTCTGTGAATTGAATCTTGAGTATTCCAAACTTTTGGGCTAACATCCACTTATCAGCGAGTTACATATCATGTTTGTTCTTTTGTGACTGAGTTATCTCACTCAGGATGATATTTTCAAGTCCTATTCATATGGCTGTGAATTTCATGAAGTCCTTTTTAAAAAATATTTCTTTGTGTAAATGTGCCACATTTTCTGTATCCATTCCTCTGTTGAAGGACATATGAGTTGTTTCCAGCTTCTGGGTATTATAAATATAGCTGTTATGAACATAGTGGAACACGTGTCCTTATTAAATGTTGGAGCGTCTTCTGGGTATATGCCCAGAAGGGGTATAGCTGGGACCTCAGGAAGTACTATGTCCAATTTTCTGAAATTCTTTTGTTGTTGACAATAGTTTTCCCTATTCTGTTTTGTTGCTGTTGTTGTTGTTGTTGTTATTCCAAATGAATTTGCAAATTGCTCTTTTTAACTCTGAAGAATTGATTTGGAATTTTGATGGTGATTGCATTGAATTTGTAGATTGCTTTCGATAAGATGGCCATTTTTACTATATCAATCCTGGCAATCTATGAGCATGGGAAATCTTTCCATCTTCTGTGATCTTCTTCGATTTCTTTCTTCAGGGACTTGAAGTTCTTGTCATATAGATCCTTCACTTGCTTGGCTAGAGTCAAGCCAAGGTATGTAAAATTATTTGTGACTATTGTGAAGGGTGTTATTTCCCTAATTTCTTTTTTAACTTGCTTATCCTTTGAATAGAAGAAGACTACTGATTTGTTTGAGCTAATTTTATATCCACCCACTTTTCTGAAATTGTTTATCAGCTTTACGAGTTCTCTGATGGAATTTTTGGGGTCATTTAAGTATACGATCATATCATCTACAAATAGTGATATTTCAATTTCTTCCTTTCCAATTTGTATCCCTTTTGACGTCCTTTTGTTGTCTAATTGCTCTAGCTAGAACTTCAAGTACTATATTGAATAGATAGGGAGAGAGTGGACAACCTTGTCTAGTTCCTGATTTTAGTGGGAATGCTTCAAGTTTTTCTCCATTTAGTTTGATGTTAGTTACTGGTTTGGTGTATATTGCTTTTACTATTTTTAGGTATGGGCCTTGAATTCCTGATCTTTCCAATATTTTTATCATGAAGGGATGTTGAATTTTGTCAAATGCTTTTTCAGCATCTAATGAAATGACCATGTGGTTTTTTTTCTTTGAGTTTGTTTATGTAGTAGATTACATTGATGGATTTCCAGGTATTGAACCATTCCTGCATCCCTGTGATGAAGCCTATTTGATCATGGTGAAGGATCATTTCGATATGTTCTTGGATTCAGTTGGCAAGAATTTTATTGAGTATTTTTTCATCAATGTTCATCAGGGAAAATGGTCTGAAGTTCTCTTTCTTTGTTTGGTCTTTGAGTGGTTTAGGTATAAGTGCAATTGTGCTTCATCGAATGAATTGGGTAGTGTTCCTTCTATTTCTATTTTGCGGAATAGTTTGAAGAGTATTGGTAATAGGTCTTCTTTGAAGGTCTGATAGAATTCTGCACTAAACCCATCTGGTCTTGGGCTTCTTTTTCTGGTTGGGAGACTTTTAATGACTGCTTCTATTTCTTTAGGGGTTATGGGACTGTTTAGATGGTTTATCTGATCCTGTTTTAACTTTGGCACCTGGTATCTGTCTAGAAAATTGTCCATTTCATCCAGATTTTTCAATTTTGTTGAGTATAAGCTTTTGTAGTAGGATCAGATGATTTTTTGAATTTCCACGGTTTCCGTTGTTCTGTCTCCCTTTTCATTTGTGATTTTATTAATTTGGATACTGTCTCTGTGCCCTCCACTTAGTCTGGCTAAGGGTTTATCTATCTTGTTGATTTTCTTAAAGAATGAGCTACTGGTTTTGTTGATTCTTTGCGTAGTTCTTTTTGTTTCTATTTTGTTGATTTCAGCCCTGAGTTTGATAATTACTTGCCATCTACTTCTCCTGGGTATATTTGCTTCTTGTTGTTCTAGAGCTTTCAGGTGTGGTGTCAAGCTGCTAGTGTAGGCTCTCTCAAATTTCTTTTTGGAGGCACTTAGAGCTATGAGTTTCCCTCTTACTACTGTTTTCATTGTATCCCATAAATTTTGGTATGATGTGTCTTCATTTTCATTATATTCTAAAAGTTTTAATTTCTTTCTTTATTTCTTTCTTGACCAAGTTATCATTGAGTAGAGTGTTGTTCAGCTTCCATGTATAGCTGAGCTTTCCATTGTTTTTGTTGGTATTTAAGACCAGCCTTAGTCTGTGGTGATCTGAAAGGATGCATAGGATTATTTCAATCTTCTTTATCTGATGAGGCCTGTTTTGTGACCAATTATATGGTTAGTTTTGGAGAAGGTACCATGAGGTGCTGAGAAGAAGGTATATTCTTTTGATTTAGGATGAAATGTTCTATAGATATCTGTTAGATTCATTTGTTTCATAATTTCTGTTAGTTTCACTGTGTCTATGTTTAGTTTCTGTTTCCATGATCCGTCCATTGCTCAGAGTGGGATGTTGAAGTCTCCCATTATTATTGTATGAGCTGAGATATGTGCTATGAGATTTAGCAAAGTTTCTTTTATGAATGTAGTTGCCCTTGCATTTGGAGCATAGATGTTCTGAATTGATAGTTCATCTTGGTAGATTTTTTTTCTTTGATGAGTATTATGAAGTATCCTCCTTATCTTTTTTGATGTCTTTTGGATTTAAAGTTGATTTTATTCAATATATTTTAATATATTATTTATTTATTTATTTATTTATTTATTTATTTATTTATTTATTATTTACTTATTATATTTAATATATTTAATATACACCAGCTGGTTTCTTGGGAATACTTGCTTAGAAAATTGTTTTCCAACATTTTACTTTGAGGTGGTGTTTGTCTTTGTTACTGAGGTGCATTTGATGTATGCAGCAAATTGTTGGGTCCTGTTTACATATCCAGTCTGTTAGTCCAAGCCTTTTTAATGGAGAATGGAGTCCATTTGTGTTAAGATATATTCAGGAAAAGTGATTGTTACTTCCTGTTATTTTTGTTGTTAAAGGTGGAATTTTGTTTGTGTGGCTATCTCCTTTTGGGTTTGTTGACACATTACTATCTTGCTTTTTCTAGAGTATATTTTCCCTCCTTGTGTTGGTGTTTTCCATCTATTATCCTTTGTGGGGCTGGGTTTGTGGAAAGATATTATGTAAATCTGGTTTTGTCATGGAATATCTTGTTTTCTCCATGTATGATAATTGAGAGTTTTGCTGGGTATAGTAGCCTGGGCTGGCATTTGTGTTCTCTTACAGTCTGTAGGAGACCTGCTCAGGATCTTCTAACTTTTATAGTCTCTGGTGAGAAGTCCGGTGTAATTCTGATAGGTCTGCCTTTGTATGTTACTTGACCTTTTTCCCTTACTGCTTTTAATATTTTTTCTTTGTTTAATGCATTTGGTGTTTTGATTACTATGTGATGGGAGGAATTTCTTTTCTAGTCAAATCAATTTGGAATTCTGTAGGCTTCTTGTATGTTCATGGGCATCTCCTCTTTAAGTTAGGGAAGTTTTCTTCTATAATTTTGTTGAAAATATTTACTGGCCCTATAAATTGGGATCTTACCTGTATTCTGTATCTATTATCCTTAGGTTTGGTCTCCTCATTTTGTCCTTGATTTCTTGGATGTTTTGGGTTAGGAGCTTTTTGCTTTTTGTACTTCTATGGTATCTTTTGCACCTGAGATTCTCTCTTCTATCTTTTATATTCTGTTGGTGATGCTTGCATCTATGACTGCTGATCTTTTTCCTTGGTTTTCTAACTCCAAGGTTGTCTCTCTTTGTGATTTCTTTATTGTTTCTATTTCCAGTTTTAGATCCTGGATGGTTTTGTTCATTTCCTTCACCTGTTTGATTTTGTTTTCCTGTAGTTCTTTAAGGGATTTTTGTGTTTCCTCTTTAAGGGCTTCAACCTGTTTACATGTGTTCTGCTGTATTACTTTAAGGGAGTTATTTATGTCCTTCTTAAAGTCCTCTATCATCATCACGTGAAGTGTTTTTAGATCCGAATCTTGCTTTTCCAGTGTGATGGTGTATCCAGGACTTGCTGTGGTGGGAGAATTGGGTTCTGATGATGCCAAGTAACCTTGGTTTCTGTTGCTTATGTTCTTAAGCTTGCCTCCTGCCATCTTGTTATCTCAAGTGCTACCTGCCCTCACTATATATGATTGGAGCCTGTCCTTCCTGTGATCCTGGTTGTATCAGAACTCCTCAGAGTTTAGCTGTCTCTGGTATCCTGTGATTCTGGTATCCTGTGATCCTGAGATCATGTATGTGTCAGAGTTCCTGGGAGTCAAGCTGCCTCTGGGGACTTTGAGATCCTCATGTGACCAAGCTCCTGTGATCCTGTGCTCCTGTGCATCTGTGATCCTGGGCATGTCAGAAGCCTGGGATTAGAGCTTCCTTAGGGTGTTGTGGGACTGGCAATTGCTCTGAGTGCACTGGATCCTCAACTGTTCTAAGTGCAGTGGATCCTCTAAGATGGGTCAGGGTATGGTGTCTTCATGAGAGCAGACCAGCTAGGAGTCTGCCTCAGCAGACAGGACCAGGCATAAGGGGCAGAAGGGGAGTAGTATTTGGGGGGAGGGTTGGTGGGTGATGGGCCCTGAGTCCAGTGGCAGCTCTAGGACTTGGGGTGTGTGGAGGGGTTCTTACCAACTGCTCTGAGTGCAGCAGATCCTCTAAGATGGGTCAGGATATGTTGTCTTCACGGGAGCAGATCAGCTAGGAGTCTGCTCCAGCAGAAGGGGAATAGTCACTTTTTAAAATAGTATCAGTACTGAATAGCATCTCTGTGGCCCCATCTAGGAAGAAAAGTGACTCTCCTTCCACCAGCCAAGCAACTTTAATAGCTCCCCAGCTAGTGATAGAACTGCACGGCCTTCTCAGACATCCATTGTGGGCTTTTGGCTGAATTGATCTTGTGCAGGGTTTGTACACATTATCATAGCCCTTATGAGTTCTTGTGTGAAATGACACTTTCATATCTTGAATATACTGTTTCACTATAGATATCCATTGCCTCTGGAGCTGAGGATCTTTCTGCTCCCTCTTTTGTGATTACCCTTGAGACATGTGAGAAGGTAGTGTGTTATAAATTAGAGCTGAGAATACCACGTCTCTAATTCTCTGCATGTTAACTAGTTATATATATATATATATATATCATCTATACACATATATAGGTATATATTATATACACAAATATAACATAATATATAACATATATTATATGTAATATATAACAATATATAATAAATAATATAACATATATATATGTATGTGTAAGTTTGTAATTTATAAACAATAAGTATCCTTATATAAACCTGTACCATGAACAATAAGAAATAAACTATTGAAAGGGATTGAAATGAAAAATAAATAAGTTACAAAATTATAATATATATGTACTCACACTATACATAAAATATTAAAGAAAAGACAATCCAATTAACTAAAACTAATTGCTTTGTTGTGGTACTCACTTGTATCCAATTTTCTTCTATTTCCTATCTTTTTCATATTTTTGTTGACCAGTTTTTCACTACTTATTACTCTATGAGAAATTATAAGAATGTAAAGGGTACTATTTCTTTGTTTGGTTTGGATTTTGATTTTAGGAATGAAGCATTGGTTTATATATGTTAAATACATATTCAACAACTACCAAGTTACAACTCAAACCCATTATATTTTTTAAAATGTACACATATTTATTCTTTTATTATTTCATGTATGTATACTATGAAATATCTTATCCAATCATCCCCATTTCTCCTCTCTAACATTCCCAGACTCTCCCATCAAACCTCTCTCCAAAATTCATGCCCATTTTTTTGACTTTTATTTTTAATAACCCATCAAATTCACTTAGTGATGTCTATTTTTTTCATAGGTGTGAAGCCTTCCACTGAAACACTGAAAACTATCAATTCTAGCATAAGTTTTATTTTTTTCTGATATTTTATGATGTTTGAATCATTTCATATTATACATTGTGAATAATAAAACTCTATTTGAAATTGCTTCCAAAATGACTTTTATTCAAAGTACTTTCTCAAATTTAACTCCATAGTGTAGAAAATAAATATGCAGCTATAAAATTAAAACCCTTTTGAATTTAAAATAATTTTACAAGAATTAGTAAATTAAACCAGTGGAAGATCATGTGATCCTGTCAATAAATTATTTTCAATATTAGCCTGTTTGCTATCATCTGATGTTTTGCAAAATCGTTCAATTTTAGTCTCCTACACTGTTGGAATACTTCAGGCAATTTTTCCTTGCCAAAATGGCTGTTAACACGATGTGTGTTTCTCTTGAAGTTGTTGAGTGTTATTTCTGGTTTAATGCTTCACCATAAGAATTACTTGAATCATTAGTGAAGAGATCCATGTTGACAATGTACCCTCAAATATATTTACTGCATTAAGTGATATTTAACATTTAATTAATACTGAGTATTTGTTTCTCATTATATCCTCTGGGTAGCTAGTGGCTGTGACTAATGAAGCATCAAGAATATGTTTTAAGCCACTGTAATGGCTTTCCTAGTATGAGCAGGCTAGTAAGTCAAGTAATATTATTTTATTATTTATTTCCTAAAAATGTTTCTGCCATTGTACTGGTTTCATGGGAATTTTGACAACATATCACAGGTTGGGTCACTTACATGTTATGACTTTTCTCTTGTAGCTTCAAAGTTAATGTTATAGAAGTTCAAAATAAATTTGTTGTCAGGTTTGTGTTTTGCCTAGTCTTATTCTGGTCGACTATTAGTTATCATAATGCTGGGTTCTTGGATGGATCTAGATTTGCAAATATTCATGCTCCAAGTCCTATGACATAAATCAATATTGGGTTAGAACTCACCAATCTGATTTGTTTCAGTTAGTCAGCATTCTTGTATGGCATCATATGTGATCAGAATATTATTTTTGTATGTCATCTATTCTTCTACCAGTTTTTTTCTTAGTACTCTATGGAAGAAATTAAATCATTATACATGTGATTTCCTTTATGGTGGGATGTATTTAAACTGATGTGTCAATATGTGCCTAGATGCAATAAGATATGTATTTATTGCTAATGGAATCTTCACTATTGCTTCTGTAATACCTTAAATTCTTGAACTAAATACTTAAATACTTGGACTAATGAATAGGAAGAATTCGTTTTAGTTCAAAATTCTTCTAGTCAATATAGGTTATCTAACTATAAATATTTTACATTTGCAAAAGAGAGGAGAAGTGAGCACCCAAGTCTAGCATTCCTGAGTCTCCATCCATATCCACTCATCTCCATTTCCTTTCGCCATGTCATCCTACACAATGCAAAGCCAGAAGCATGAGATACACTTCATTTATTTCTGTTTTTAAAGTAGCATTCACTAAGTGAACCCGTTAAAAATAACCTTTTTTAGCCATTTTTTTCTTTCAGCCTACTAAAGAAATGAATACAGGTTTATTAACAAATTATTATCTTTTTTGAATTTTTGATTTGTGATTCAAGCAATTTGTAGTAATTCTTATAACTTTTATAAAATTACTAGAAATTTCAACTCACTAATACGTTGAGCAAAGTGGTTATTCAGACAAAATTTAGTGGCTTACTGATTTTCTGAAGGTTGTTCTAACTCTATTTTAAAACAATGTATTAATAAAGACAAAGAAAAGATGCTTTAGATGGTTTCCATGTGGTAAAGTTAAATGAGTTATAATTCACTATTCATTGTATATCATTAATTAATGTCTCTCCTAGGCTTCAAGATAATTAATTAAATCACTTTGGGGAATCAAAAATTGTTAACTCCACATTTTCTGTGGAGTTATTCATAGTTATTCATAGTTCAGAAGAAGGACTTTGAGAACGTTTCTATCACAAATTTTCTCCCTTTCTCCATTGATATTTGTCTTTCAGTAACTTAGGCTTAAAAAGAAAGAGGACCTGAAGCTAGAATCTAGATACTGTATTTGGTTATTATTTTTAATTAAAATGTACTAATTGAAATATGGGAAAGCAAAACAATTTTTTACTCTTAATTACTATAAAACAAAATCTCAAAATAAAAAATTAAATGGATGTCAAAGGTTCAAGTAAAATGCAACCCTGTCTGTTTATTTATCTGTGCATCTACTTTTCTATCTATGATAGATATATGATATATCTAGATAGATAGATAAAATGTATCTGTTTATCTGGAAAATGTTACAGACAAAAATGCTATAAATATCAGAAGTCATTGATAGCATTCAAGAATAATAAAACATAATTATATAAAATATAGAAATGGAATATAACAAAGTAAAAATAGCAAAGCATAGTAACAGTAGAAAGCAAAGATAGTACATGAAGAGGAGTTAAAATTTGATATTAACATTTAAAGTAATCCTGTATGTGCATACATTACTATAAGCCCTGGGAGGAAAATTTGTGTAAGGGCAAATTGTGATCCATTCTTCTAGGCTCTCTAAAGGTGTGTAGTACTGCTATGAGCTATGCCATGTTAATCAGAATACTAACTAAGGATTATACTTTAATTTTAGTACATGACAAATTAAGCTCTTATAGTCTTGAATTTTTCCAAATGAACATTGATCCATGTAGTCATGAGACCCCAAACTAGCATGAATATACAATTTGTATTTAAATATGATCCTGAGGGAAAAAAGAAACACAGGAGACTTTAAAATGAATTTATAGGATATTAAGCTGTTGGGAGCACAGCATGAATGGCCTTTTGCCTACAGATCTCTAGAGAAACTAGGAGTGTTAAGCATGCATGATTGTCTTTCGTATAGGAAAGACAAAAGCCCTGTTCTTCTGTCTAGAAAGTTAGGAATCGGAAGTGGTTAATAGCCTGGTGATCTGTGTTATCTGTTGGGCCAGCCAGGCCATAGCAAGCTTCTATAACCAGGACTGGAGGTGGATAGCAATCTAAATAATCCTTATTCACAGCTAGTTTCTCTCCAAGCTCCTACGACCAGGACCTGACTTATCTAATAGTGTAAATGACTTTGACATTATCTGTATAGCTAGATGCTCCCCCAAGCTCCCACAACTGGAACCAGAGGTGGCTTATAGCCCAAATGACCACTACATTATCTGTAAGACTAAGACTAGAGCAGATGCTTCCTTAGTCCCTTAAGATAGTATAGGTAGCCTATCTTTAAAACTCATTTACTTGGAAAAAACGGGGTGTACCTTGAGTTGAGTTTCAATGTAATTATGCTTCTCTGTGGACTGGGTTGCATTACAATAGATAAATAAAGGAAACTTTATTTATCTATTTAGTTTTGAAATTGTAGTGTGTTTTAAATATGCTTACAATGAACTGACTGACCTCAAATTCTTTAGAAATATTGATCAGGGTCGATGAAGTCAATCAGACTTAAGTTTTAATGCTCACCTCTTCACAGTTTTCTTCTCTGACCCTACCACTCCAATAAACCTAAAAGAGAACAATTTAGAACTAATGAATTCTATATATATTAAATTACTGAAACTGTATATAGTTAGGTTATAGCATATAGTATTTGTATTGATGACAAAGATAAAATATTAACAATTCATTAATGTATGCATTCATAGAAGAATTTTTATTTGATTTTTCTTGCATTGTAAGCTCATAAGTGGGAGTTTGAGTGGTTGTCAAATGTCTGAAGTGACCTATGAATACAATTTGATATTCTCCTGATCCAGAAATCCTGAGTAAACCATGCAAATTAAGATGTGGAAACCTTTTGTTGACTCATGTAACTCCACAATGCCTGCAAGGCTATGCACAATGGAAAACCCACTGAGTATCTGGACTGTGTCACTTACAGTGGCGGTGATGGTTTTCTGAGAGGATAATGGCATTCCCAGAATGGTGAAGCCAGGCAGAGTTCTCATCCTAAAAACATTCTGAATTTTTGTTGCACATGTTTAAAACTTCAGAATAATCCAGTACTTAAGAATTTTGACCTAGATATTCTAGTCATTGAACATCTCTAAATGCATAATAACCAAAGTACACTATTGTATTTATAGACTTCTTGTCAGATTAACTCATATTGAAACAGTTCCTACCAGGTGGAGTGTAGCTTCTCTAACAAGGAATATTTTTTTTCCTGAGTGAGAAGGGTAGGCTGCGAAAGTGAGAAAAACATTCTGAAGAAACCCAAAAAAACCTCTGGCCTGCAAATAAATTCAGCACACTATACATGCAATTAAATGTAAAAGACATATAAAAGCAATTTGTCCCACTTGCAAGAAAACTATCAGAAAGTGGGCCTCAAATAGCGAACAAATACATACTTCAAATCACATTGGGATTGTCAGAAATACCAAAAAATAATGGCACATTACATGGAGAGAGAAAATGTAGGCTACATAGAGACCCAAAGGCGACAATGAATGACACATGCTTTGCATTTATATCTGCAAAGTATATAAGGGGCAAATAACCAAATGGAAGCATGGATCAAGATGGTGTTTAGAAGAGGAAATCAAAGATGAGAAGACTTTGATTAGGAAAGAAAATCAATGAATAACTAAAAATCTGGGTAAACAATATCTGGCAATGGATGAACTCACTATGAAGCAGAAGCCAACTTGTGGAATGACCTTACAGACTATCAGGGAATTGTTCTTAATTTGATGGAAAATTCCCAGATAGCTGTGCATGAAAACTGAGTGTCAAGTGTTGTGATTTGAAAGTAAAATGTCTCCCCTGGGCTCACCTATGTAAACACGTTGTCCTCAGTTGGTAGCACTGTTTGGAAAAGGTGTGGAACCTTTATGAAGGGGACAGGAAGTGGGCAAGTGGGAACAGGCCTTGGGATTTTAATAGGACAGCCCCAGTTCCTGTTCCTGCTGTGACCAGCGAGCTTCCTGATTCTGCCTCCACATTCCCTCTCTTAGCTTCCTGTCGTCTCTGCTATGATGAACTTTATCCCTCTGAGGCTGTAAGCCAAATAAGGATGTTCTGTTTCAAAGTTCCTTGTCAGAGTATTTTACCCCAGTAATTAGAAAGAAGTTAATACATTAAGTATTGAGGATACATAAAGGCAGAGAGTGAGAATGAGAGAGAATAGTTAAGTCGCATCAAACTAATTGATGCTGCTAATTGGTTAAGGCCGATTTAGGTGGAGAAAGTCAGAAACAGTTGAGGATGATATACTCTCCTTACCGACTTGGTAAATGATAATGTTCCCAGTTACAAATGTTCCCGATTTGCCACAAAACACTATGAATTAATATGCCATTTACATGACAGAGGTAAGCTATTCCTGGGAACAATCTTACATGTCTGAATTTTATGACAGTGGGATGCTTATAAAGTTATGTCATCACGAAAAATGGGGCACTAAAGAAAATTGAGATTTTTTTTTTTTTTTCTGAAAGCAAGCAGTGGCTGCTCAGTCACTGGACACCCACAGTGGCCACCACAAAAGGTATGGTAAAACCTTTTCAGGGAGGAAGCTCATTTTTAGAGAGGGAGAGATTCATGTGAGTGAGCATTCACAAATCACAGTGTGCTTATGAGCTGACAAAAGATAAACTTAAGTCCAGTGCTCTAGTAAAGTACAGGACAATATCACAATGAAAGATAACAATTACATTGTTTACATTGTTAAGGTAAGATGTGGTTTTGATATGCTCAGCTTTCTGCTTTTGTAATGGAACTACAAATGCAGGTTTCACGTTAGCCCTCCAAGTTTTCTCTAAATGTACAAACCATATTATTTGTAATGGAGATGATAATACAAAGAACCTATAGTCTTAATTATATACAAATCAACTCTGATCTATATGCATTTCTGTATTTTGAGTTATGATACAGGCTTCAACAATGATGCTTCCAAAGTGCTATAGAAATTTCTGAGACAAAAGAATTATAGTGAAGGATTTTGTTTTCCTTTAATATTGCACAAATATACAGAGTACCATAGAATAGCAATTTTTTATGATGGAAAAGACCAAAGTGAATGTAAGTCTTACCTAGCCCTTCTACCTTAACCATTCTATTAAGACAGCCAAGGGGAGTCCGAGAATCCTAAAGCAACAATCATCCCAGCTCTGCCAGCCAATTTATAGTCAGAGAGTAGAGGCCTGGAACTGACAAGGAAATTGCCCCAGTCCACTGAGCTTGTGATGCACAAATAATACATAATGTTTTAAACACCCCTGTCAATTTCCACAGTGATAATGCCAGAGAAGAAGAAGAGTTTCTGGAGATCGTGAAATAACTCTGTTGAAGGTGATTTCACAGCCTTCAAGTCAATAATTAATTCTGCCAACAGCTAGGCTTGTTTTCCTTCTCTGAAGGTCGTGTAGTTGCTCATCTTTTATGAAAAGGAAACAAATGACTCCTGGATCAGCTGACATCAAGGATTTTCTGATTATAGCTAGCTTTGCATCATGCTGTTTCCCACTTCCTCTGTCTGCTTCTGTGTCTACAGAAACAACAATTGGGAATTCTCAATCATTATTTTTAAATATCAAATTTACAAATACATGTTTTGATAAGTAATATTTATTTTACTGAGTCTACTCAATCTGGATAGGCTGAAATAGACAGTAGAAATATTTTTTCATCTGGACAGCTCTAATTTGGAAGATAGCTGACTACGCACTTCTAAGAACTAAATTTTTTATTAATATCAATTCAAAATTATATTTTTAAGAATATTCTAGTTGCATTTGTTAGTGATATTTTATTTGACAAACCCATTTGTTGTTATTGGTTAGGTATTTAGCTTCATGTCTTTTTTGAACACAGCAAATTTTGAATTTAATACATAATCATGGTAGGACCCTATGAGATGAAGTCTTTGTAATGGCAAAATCCACAGAAAGGTAAGGAGGGAAAACTGGCTCCACAAAGCTGTCCTCTGCCCTTCTCATTTGCTCTGTGATGCATATGTGTTCATGAATGTACTTTGTGCCAACATGCACAATAATAATACTATTTAAAGGTATCTTGTTGTTTCAGAAACACAAATGGCAAATACTTAATAATTTAGTGGATAGCCTAGTGTTTACAGTTAACAGTGACTCGTCCTGATTCCTAACCCAGAGCAGATGTTCTTCCTGTTTTCCAGTTTGCTGATTTGGTTAATGTCTCTACAGCCTTCATCTGTACAATAATTTGAGCCTCATTCTCTTATAGTTTAACTTCATGAACCTCCCATTTGGATTCCATCTGAATTTTTCTAGGCAGATAGATGGTGTCTAGTTGCTCTGTGTGTTTTAAGTTCTCCAGGGAAGATGAGTCCACTAGCACCCTTGATAACCAGCACTAGTGTCTAATGGAACATGCACATAACTGTCTATGACATTTGCAATCATACAGCACATTTCTTCTGAGAGGCTTTGGGCACTTTTAAATAGTGCTTCAATCCCCAAGCTGTTTCTAGAAGTAGGTGGTAAGCTTCATTATGCTCCTGGAGGGTACAAACAATGTCTTTGTATAGGCAATATTCAGTGACCAGGACATAAAAAGGCTTTAGAGATGTTTAATAATCAGAACAGTAATTTAACAGACTGGTGGATTGAAAGAAAGTAGATTTAACTCCTCTCTGAGTATCTAATATAAGGAAAAGTTGAGAACTTCTGACTCACATAGACTGGGGGTAAATGTTCTTTGATAATCTTTTGCTACATTTTTATAGTTTGCTTAATAACAAGACTTCCCTAATGTAAATTGTTCTATCCAGTTATCCTCTACATATGTCTGTCATGATGTAGTGAGTTCTGGCATGCAGAAGCAAATAGGCTGCAAGTAAAGGCATCCTTGTTCTTAGGGACTTCTAGACTATGTCTCTCTTAATTGCATTGGAAAGACCCATTTGATATTGTGTCAAGTAGTCAGCAAGCCTTCTCTAAACAAACTCGTGAAGCTTTTAAACTTTTGCTGGTTTTAAAGTATCCCTGAGGTGTGTTCTCATGTTATTTGAGTCGTGGTCTGTTGTACAGTGTTCTTAAACATGCACACATGAAATAGTGGTCTTACATCATAGCTTGTATCTGAATTTAAACAAGAAAGGTTTAAGAGCATATTAATTTGATCAGGATCAATATAAAATATATTGGGAACAGGTGGTATTTTTAAGCTATTTGATTATTTATATTGATGCTTATTGGTCCAGTGTTTGAATGGAAACAAAAGTGGGCACCTGGGTTCATTAATATAGATAACTTTAACATTTCATTAAAGACTGAATTTTGTCACATCACCAATGTCAGTAGCCTGAAATATTTGTTTCATTTAAAATAATCTATTTCTCTAACACAATCGTTTTGGGGGCTCCAATGACTTAAATCATGTCATTTTTTTCAACCAAATTACCACTTCATTCTCTTACCTATAGATGGATTTTGTAAAAGAAAATATTCTTATCAGCTTCTGAATAGGTTTGAATATGAGGTGCTCACGTGCACCTGATTTTCTTCAGATGTTTGGAAAGTGAAGATTCAATCTCACTAGGTTGTAGGTGAGTGAATATATTTACACAAGGTAAAAAATATAATATGAAAGAAAGAGAAAAGGAGAGAGAACATATGTGTATTGTGTGTGGAAATGGGACCCAGAAACATGAGTGTCCATTCCAATAGGCTGAGTCATGAAAGACTCAGAGACAAGTAGGCCTATATTCACTAGTTAGGGAGCAGATAGTCTACAGGTCGTCAGGATTGTTCTAGAGGAGATTCTGTTACTGAGTAGAAAATATTATTCCACACAGACCGGAGGCCCCATACTCCCTACAAAGCACCAGCAATTTTTATATAAAAGTGAGCAATCAAGAGTCTCTGAGAGAGGGGAAACGTTCATGACTTTCAGTCAACTGACAGGAGTGTGGATGGATTGTTCTTGGGAGAGTCTCCTTAGTGCCTGGTGCACAGGAGACTGCTGCCACTGCCTCTCAAATGTCAGGGATAAGGCTGAAGAAAGAGCAGTGCAAATACCAACAGAAAGCTGACATTCTTAGAATGAGAATTAACTGAGTTAAAGCATACGACTCCAGTTGGCAGTAAGATCTGCACTTAAGATTGATGCTAATGTCAGTATATTTACTAATGTATAACTATTAAGAGTATAGGTAAACAAACTTGTATTATAATGTAGGTAAGTGATATAAAACTTCCATGTAAGAAAATGTATCAACCAGGATCTATATCACTAGATTCAAGGTTAAAAATAGTGCATAAGTATGAACAATGGGGGATTATAAATATTAACTTCACAAAATGTGTGTATATTAAGGAAATCTATGATCTGGATATATATGGTTCAACAATTCATATCAATATCTGATCTTTTAGAGGATCTGATTTTTATTCCTAGGTCCCAAGTAGTGGCTTACAGCTGTCCATAATTCCAATTTTAAGAGATTTATACCTTCTCTTTTGCCTTTGCAGATACCTTGCACACATATAGTAAGTACACAGAGATACATGCAGGCAAAGCAACCCTACATATGAAATAAAAACAACTTTGTCCTTAAAATGAAAATAATATAAACTATACTTCAGGACTAAGATATACTCTATTTTGTCAATTACTTTTCTCCCTTGAGGTATTTGAGCCAACTACACCTGTCAGTGATACAGGTGATACAGGTGATACAGTGATATATGATCAATTAAAATAGAAGATTTTTTGCATGGATATTATTCAGTGTAAATGCAAGTAGACCATTGGATGGGCAGTCTTGGAACTGTGAGGGAAAGGTAAATTGTCAGAATATGACAATAATGGACTCTCTATCTGAAAAAATAGATTCTCTGTGTGTAAAAAAAAGTTATGTTTCTTTTGAGTGTACAATCATAATAAGATGCGGTTAAAAATATTAGGGAAATTTATACATACCTTAGGCACATCAAATTAACAAAACAAGTTTCAGGGTCACGGAATGAATCTCATCATAGCTTCTGTAACTATTCCTGCCCTGCTTCAAATTCTGTTTCTTTTTTTTTTTTTTTAAATTGGATATTTTCTTTATTTACATTTCAAATGTTATCCCCTTTCCTGGCTCTCCCCCCTTTCCAAAATCCCCTATCCCATTCACCCCTCTCCCTGATTCTATGAAGGTGTGCCCCCACCCACCCACCGACCCACTCCCACCTCCCAGCCCTCAAATTCCCCTACACTGAGGCCTCGAGCCTTCACAGAACCAAGTGCCTCTCCTCCCATTGATGCCTGACAGCCATCCTCTGCTACATATGTGGCTGGAGCCATGGGTCCCTCCATGTGTCCTTCTTGGTTGGTGGTTTAGTCCCTGAGAGCTCGGGGGGTTCTGGTTAGTTTATATTGTCCTTCCTATGGGGTTGCAAGCCTCTTCAGCTCCTTCAGTCCTTTCTCTAACTCTTCCATTGGGGACCCTCCTCAGTCCAATGGTTGCCTGCTTCAAATTCTAACTAAGTAATTTAACTAAGTGAAACTTCAGCTTCCTATCTTACGAAGTGGAATAAGAGTCTCTACCTTGTAGGATTACTGCATGATTCAAACCTCTATAACGGGGTATTTAACCTTGTGTTTATGGTGCTGATTTGTTAATTAAACTTGTGAAAATCAAATCTATATTTTCTACTGCAAATTTTTTGTTAAGCTGCAAACACTGTGGAGATGTAGTGAGTTAGGTGAAATGAAACTTCATTAGTGAGTAGCGCAAACTTGTAAATTTGTTATCAATACTGTGCAGGGGGATGTACCATAAGAATATGATCCTTGAAGGTAAGAGTCCACAGTTCTGAGATTTCAATTGAATACTGTACAACAGTTGGGATCTAGGGAGCATGGCACATATCTGTGGAACAATCTTCAGAACATGGTATTAGGAAAAAATGAACTATGACCTTTCTGTACATATTGAGGAATGATCCACCAAATAGGGTATTTGAGGATAAAATAAATTATGCATATGATTTCTATACTAATGAAGATAAAACCCTAAACTTATGTTTCTTAAATGCATATACATTTAGAGAATTCTCAAGGCAAACTGCTAAAGAAGATATTTGAACAGAGGCCTCTCCATATACATTTTGTTTCTAAAGAACTTGGGGAGATTATTTAAATGGATCCTTTAATTTATTGGCTAAATTTTAGATCCATGTGGTAATTCAGCATAGGCAGCTTCTTTGTTCGAAATATTGTTATTTAGGTAGTAGAAAGGGTGATCAGTATATATGAAATTGTAATTAATCATGTTTACATTAAAACCATATAGAGATGTGATTCTACCTCTTGGTGCAGAGGCTTTACATGTTGACTGAGTATTAATTTATAGCTGCTATACCACGCTACTAAGTTCAGGCTTTATACAACAATCTCTTCTTCTCGCCTCACAGGGATGAAAGCATTTTTCTTGAGCTTTATTTTTGTTGATTTTTAACTTTCCATCTTTTTCTTCATCACTGTGTGGGAAACTTCAGAAAGTTACAGTTCCTAAATCATCCTTGTCTCGGGGTCTAAATGTTCCAACCCTGGCTAGTGTTTTTTTCACTCAACTTTACACATTCTTCAGCAATCTCCACCTTTCCCAATTTTGCTTAGTGATCTGTCATCTTCTGCAATGCCTAGGAGGGATTACAGGGAGCATCACATATATCAGTCTGAACACAGTATTAAGAATTTGTCACATGTTCTCATTATAACTGAGTTTCTTATTTAGAACTTACTTGTTGAGACCTTGCTATGAGAGTCATTGTGCGTAATGAAGGGAGCTTGCATTGATAGAAGCTGATTAAGTTATGCAAGAGTTGCCTTTTCCTCTTTTCCATGATGACTAGCATTCCCAATTCTGGATTATGTTTCTCATGTTGATATCATTCAATGACCACACAGGTTCTTGGAGGATCTAGAAGGCATGGAGCACAGAAAATTAAGACATCTTAAAGTTCTCAAAGTGGCACTATACCACATATCATTTGCTTCCATAATTTTGTATTATTGGTGACTATTTTCAGTGGGAAAAAAAGCTGATTTTATTAAAGACTGGGAGCCAACCTGGAATGGCTGTAGGGAAAAGTGTTCTACCTGCCCTGGGACATCCAGTCCCAGTAGGATTAAGCACATTCTTTCCCACTGAGGCCCAACCAGGTAGTCCAGTTAGAGGAAGGGGATCCAATGACAGACAATAGAGTCAGAGACAGCCTATACTCCAATAGTTTGGGGACCCACATGAAGACCAAGCTGCAAACTTTCTCCAAATATGTATGGGATCTAAGTGCAGCTCCTGCATGTTCTTTGGTTGGTTGTTTAGTCTTCATGAGCTCCCATAAGTCCAGGTTAATTAGCTCTGTAGCTCTTCCTGTGGTGTTCACAACCCCTCCAGGTTGCTTAATTCTATCCTCCACTCTTCCACAAGACTCCCCGAGTTCTGCCTGAAGTTTGGCTGTGGATATCTCCATCCGTTTCCATTTACTGCTGGATGAAGTCTCTCAGGAGACAGTGATATTGGTTCCTTCTATAAGCATATAAGACTATTATTAATAGTCAGTGGTTGACTCTCTTCCATGGAATGGGTCTCAATTTGAGGCAGTAATTGGTTGACTGTTCCCTTAGTCTCTGCTCCATCTTTATCCCTGCACTTCTTGTAGGTAGGACAAATTTGGGGTCAAATGTTTTGTGGATTCTTTGATGACCTTATCCTTCCACTAGGCTGCAGGCTGCCTGGCTACAGGATGTGGCCACTTCGGGCTCCATATCCCCCACTGGTAGGAGTCTCAGGTAAAGTCACCCTCATAGACTCTCTTCAGCCTCCCCCATCCCAAGTCTCTGGCACATCCTAGAGATGCCACCCCCTGCCCATGGCTGATTTCCATTTATCCTCTAGGCCCTCTCTAGACAGCTCTTTCTAGGCCTGAAACACCAAACCCCTGTTCTTATTTCCCCATCTGCTCTCTTACACGATTCCTTCTCTTCATCTACCTTCAGAGGCTATTTTATTTCCCCTTCTAAGTGAGATTTAAGCACCCTCCCTTGGGTCTTCCTTATCAATTATTTTCTTTGGATCTGTGGATTGTAGCATGATTATAACATACATAATGGCTAATGTCCACTTATAAGTCAGTACATACCATATATATCTTTCTGTATTTGAATTACCTCACTAAGGATTATATTTTCTAGTTGCATGCATTTGCCTGCAAATTTTATGATGTCCTTGTTCTTAATAGATGAATAGTATTCAATTGTGTGTATGTGCCATATTTTCTTTATCTGTTCTTCAAGTAAGAAACATCTTGTTTTGAATAAAAGTGCTATGAACAGTTGAGCAAGTGCTCTTGTGGTATAGTGGGGCTTCATTTGAGTATATGCCCAGCAGTTGGATAGCTGGATCTTGAGGTAGAACTATTTCCAATTTTCTGAGAATCTGCTAAAGTATTTTTCAGAGTGGTTGTATAAGTTTTCACTACCACCAGAAATAGAGGCGTGTTCTTCTTGCTCTACATACTCACCAGTATGTGCTGTCACTTGAGTTTTTGATCTTAGTCATTCTGATGAATGTAAGATGGAACCTTAGAGTGATTTTGATTTGCATTTCCCTAATGACTAAGGATCTCGAGCATTTCTTTAAGTGCTTCTTAACCATTCGAGAATTCTCTGTTGAGAGTTCTCTGATTATCTCTCTACCCCATTTTTTCATTGGGTTATTTGGTTTGTTGGTGTCTAATTTATTGAGTTCTTTATATATATTGGACAGATATAAGGTTGGTAAAGATCTTTTCCCATTCTGTAGGTTGCTGTTTTGTCCTATGGATTGTATCCTTAACCTTGCAAAAGCTTTTCAGTTTCATGAGGTTCCATTTATTAATTGTTGATCTTAGTATCTGAGCTATTGGTGTTCTGTTCAGGAATTATTTTGCTGTGCCAATGTGTTCAAGGCAGTTCCCCACTTTTTCTTCTATTAGATTTAGTGTGTCTGGTTTTAGGTTGAGGTCTTTGATTTACTTGGATTTGAGTTTTGTGCAGGATGATACATATGGGTCTATTTGCATTCTTCTTTCTACATGCAGACATTTGGGTAGTCCTGGAACATTTATTGAGGATGCTTTCATGAAAAGGGAGACATAACAACAAATACTTAGGACATTCATAGACTTATTAGGTCTTACTTAAAAAACCCGTACTCCACAAAATTGGAATATCGAAAGGAAATGGTATCTGTAGGTGTATGAATTTATTTATGGGTCTTCAATTCAATTCTATTAATTAACCTGTCTTGTTTTTATGCCAGTATCAGGCAGTTTTTATTACTATTGCTCTGTATTACAGCTTGAAATCAGGATTGGTAATAACTCCAGAAGTTCTATTATACTTGGCTGTTTTTAGGTATCCTGGGTTTTTTTGGTTGTTTGTTTTTAAGTTTTTCCATATGAAGTTGAGAATTGCTCTTTCAAGGTCTGTAAAGAATTATGTTGGAATTTTGATTGGAAATTACATTGAATCTGTGGATTGTTTTTGGTAAGGTAGACATTTTTACTATGTTAATCCTTTTGATCCATGAGCATGGCAGATCTTTCCATCTTCTGATATCTTCCTCAATTTCTATCTTCTGAGACTTGAGGTTTTGTCATACAAGTCTTTCACTTGCTTCGTTACAGGTACACCAAGAGATTTGATATTATTTGTGACTATTGTGAAGGGTGTCGTTTCCCTAATTTCTTTCTTAGCTTGTTTGTTTATCATTTGTATTTTGGAGGGCTGCTAATTTTTGAGTTAATTTTTCATACAGTTAATTTGTCGAAGGTGTTTATCAACTGTAGGAGTTCCCTGGTAGAATTTTGGTGTTCCTTATATATACCACCATATCGTCTGTGAACTGCTATACTTTGACTTCTTCCTTTATAATCTATGTCCCTTTGATCTACTTTAGCTGTCTTACTGCTCTAGTTAGAACTTCAAGTTCCAAATTGAATAATTAGGGAGAAACTTCTTTTCTCTGACTTGAGTGGAATTACCTTAAGTTTCTCTCCATTTAATTTGATGTTGGCTATTGACTTGCTGTATATTCCCTTTATTATTTTTATTAGGTATGCTCTTGTATCCCCAGTCTTTCCACAACTTTTAACATGAAGGGGTGTTGAATTTTGTCAAAGGCTTTTTCAGTATCTTATGAGATGCTCATGTGGTTTCTTTCTTTCAATTTGTTTATATGGTGGATAACATTGATGGATTTTCATTTATTGCACTATCCCTGTATCCCTGGGATGAAACCTACTTAATCATGGTGGATGATGTTTTGATGTGTTCGTTGATTAGGTTTACAAGTATTTTATTGAATAAGTTTGCATCAATATTCATAAGAGAAATTGGTCTGAAATTCTCTTTCTTTGTTGGGTCTTTGTGTAGTTTAGGTATCTGGGTGACTGTGGCCTCATCAAATGAGTTTGTTAATGATCCTTCTGTTTCTATTTTATGAAGTAGTTTGAAGAGTATTTATATTAGCTCTTATTTGAAATTATGGTAGAATTCTGTGCTAAAATCATGTGGCCCTAGCTTCCTTGTTTGATTTTTTTTTTTAAGGGAGACTTTGGTGACTGCTTCTATTTCCTTAGAGATTATAGGACTACTGAAAACGTTTACTTGTTCTTGATTCAACTGTGGTATGTGGAATCTATCTAGAAAACAATTTACTTGTTTAGATTTTCCAATTTTATGGAATATAGTCTTTTGAACTAAGACCTAATGATTCTTTAGATTTCTTCAGTGTCTGTAGTAATGTCCTACTGTTCGTTTCTGATTTTGTTAATTTAGATACTATCTCTCTGGCTTTAGTCAGTTTGGCTAACAGTTTGTCTATCTTGTTGATTTTCTCAAAGAACCAGCTCTTGGTTTTATTGATTCTTTGTTTTGTTCTCTTTGTTTCTAATTGACTGATTTCAGCCTTGAGTTTGATTATTTCCTGCTGCTTACTCCTTTTGGGTGTGTTTGATTCTTTTTATTCTGGAGCTTTGAGGTGTGCTTTTAAATTGCTAGTATATCTTTCTCATTTCTTCATGAAGGCGCTTAGTGCTATAAACTTTCCTCTTAGCACTGCTTGTGTTGTATTTCATAAATTTGAGTGTGTTATGCCTTCATTTTCATTGAATTCTACAAAGTCTTTAATATCTTTCTATATTTATGACACAGTTATCATTGAGTAGAGAGTTGTTCAGTTTCCAAGAGTTTGTAAACTTCCTGTTGTTTTTGTTGTTCTTTATTCCTTAGTGGTCTGATAAGATACAAGGAGTTATTTCAATTTTCTTGTGTCTGTTGAGACTTGCTTTTGATGGACTACTTGCTTAGTTTTAAAGAAGATTTCTTAAGGTGCTAAGAAGAAGATATATTGTTTTGTGTATGGGTGAAATGTTCTGTACATATCAGTTAGGTTCATTTGATTCTTAATGTTGATTAATTTCAATTTTTCTCTGTTTAGTTTCAGTTTCAATGTCCTCTGGTAAGAGTGGGGCGTGGAAGTCTCCTATTATTAATGTGTGGGGTTAAATATGTGATTCAAACTTTGGTAATTTTTTTTTATTGATGTAGGTATCCTTGGGTTTGGGGATTAGATGTTCATAATTGAGATGTCACCTTGGGGGATTTTCCCTTGATGCATATGAAGTGTCCTCTCCCATCTCTTTTGATTACTCTTGGTTAAAGATCTATTTTATTAGACATTAAAATGGCTACACCAACTTGCTTCTTGGGTCTGTTTGCTTAAAAACCTTTTTTCTAGTCCTTTATTCTCAGTTAATGTCTATCTCTGTTGCTGAACTACAGCTCTTGGATGCAGTAGAGTGATGGATACTGTTTTCATATCCATTTTGTTAGTCTGTGTCTTTTTATTGGGGGAATTAAGTCTATTGATGTTGAAAGACATTAATGGCCAATGATCGTTAATTCCTGTTATTTTGATGTTAGTGTGTGTGTGTGTGTGTGTGTGTGTGTGTGTGTGTGTGTGTGTGTGTTTTCAATCTTTTGTTTTTGCTGGTGAAGAATTCTTTATTTCTTGTATGTAGTTAACTTTCCTTGCGTTGGAGACTTTTTTTTTTCCCTAGTATTTTCCTTTCTGTAGGGATGAATTTGTGGATTTATATTGTTTAAATTTATTTTGTTTTGCAATATCTTGTTTTCTCCATCTATGGTAATTGAAAGTTCTGCTGGTTATAGTTGTCAAGGTAAGCCTCTTTAGCCGTGCTTTCAGAGTCCTTTTGAGAAGTCAGATATAAGTCTGATAGTTCGTACTTTGCCTATTACTTGGCCCTTTTCCCTGGCAGCTTTTAGCATTCTTTATTTGTTCTTTGCATTTAGTGTTTTGATTATTATGTGGAGGGAATGTTTTCTTTTCTGGTCCAATCTATTTGGTGTTTTGTAAGCTTCTTGTATGTTTATAGGCATCTCTTTCTTTAGAAGTGGTACATTTTCTACTATGATTTTGCTTATTTACTCTGGGCCTTGGATGGAGGACTCCTCCTCCTATCCTTACTTTAGGTCTTTTCATAGTATTCCACATTTCTTGGATCTCTTGTGTCAGAAATTTTTTTAGATTTAACATTTTCTTTGACTGATGTATTAATTTCTTCTATCATTTCTTACTCACCTGAGATTCTCTTTTCCATGTCTTGTACTCTGTTGGTAATAGTAGAGTCTGTTGTTCCTGTTTTCTTCCCCAGATTTTCTGTTTCCAGGATCCTCTCAGATTGTGTTTTCTTTGTTGTTTCTATTTCCATTTTCAGGTGTTGAGTAGTTTTATTCATTTCCTTTACCAGCTTAAGTATAATATGTATAGAATATTTATATTTAATATATATAATAAATATATATATTTAAAGATTTATTTATTTATATTATATATCTGAGTATTCAATTTACATGTATTCTGCATGCCAGAATATAATGGAACTCATTATAGATGGTAGTTAGCCACCATGTGGTTGGTGGGAATTGAACTTAGGACTTCTGAAAGAGCAGTTGGTACTCTTAACTGCTGAGCCATCTCTCCAGCCCTTTTCTACATTTCTTTAAGGAATTTATTTATTTACTTTTTAATAGCCTCTACCTGTTTGATTGTATTTTCCTGTGTTTCTTTAAGGGATTTATTAATTTCTTCTTTAAAGGCCTCTATCATCTTTGTAAGATTAGATTTGGGGTCATTTCCTTGTGCTTTGGTTGTGTGAGGATATCCAGGGCTTGCTGGAGTAGGATATTTGTGCTCTGAAGGTTCCATATTACCCTGGTTTTTGTTGACTGTGTTCTTAAGCTGGCCTTTAGCCATCTGGTCCCTGGATGTTCCTGGTGCAGCAAGCCTCTGTTAGCTGCCATGGGCTGGACAAAGAGGTCTCAGTGGGCAGGGAAATGATGGTGGGGTCTAACCTGTATGTTCCTGGTGCTTCGGGCCTGGGGAGGCAAGCAGAGGATGGCCTGATGCTTCAGTGGAATTGGGGAGGGCATGGGCATGCTGCTGTAACCAGCTCTCTTTTTTATTTTCTTTTCTTTTTTTTTGTTTTCTTATTGGTTATTTTATTTATTTACATTTCAAATGTTATCTCCCTTCGCAGTTTCCCCTCCAAAAGCTACCTAATCCCTTCCTCCCTCCCCCTGCCTCTATGAGGGTACTCCTTCACCTGCCCACCCACTCCTGCCTCAGTGGCCTAGTGTTCCCCTATCCTGGTCATCAAGCCTCCACAGGTCACAGGCATAAGGAAAATTGTTTTTAGGTCTGACTCTTCAGTTCAGTTCTACTGGCCCAGTACTGATGAGGGTGACAATAGACACAGTGCTGCTATTTGTCAGTTCCTCTTGTCTTGTTCAGAATCATCTATTCTTTTATCATCTGTGGCCCATAAAACAGTTTCATGCCTTATAATTACAAAAAAAAATATAGTGTCTGGATCACTGTATATCTGCTGACATTGTACTGTGTAGCAAGAGTTCATTTCATCCTGATTCTTAATACCGGCCTCTGGAAACTCTTTCCAATAGTCTATATACAGTAAACGTATATCTGTGTCCTTTTCATAAAACGTTTTCTAGTGTGTCCAACTAGGTAAGAATAATTACTTTAAAGAATGCAATGGGAGTTTTCATGGTATGTATAATTTGTATTCTAAGTAATTAGCTATCTCCTCAGGTAGATATTCCTGAGGACTTTACATGCATTGTCCTTTATATATGAGAAAGCTAGAACTTTGAGAGGTGACATAGTTTGTCAAAAATTCTAGAATAATTAGATTTCTCTTCTAAACTTATACCTACTCTAATGAAATGGATCATTTATTTCTTCTCAAAATATATAAAAAGATATCAGAGTATTATAATCAATCATTTGTAGAAATCTTATGTGAAGCACAGTGAATTTAATCATTATTTAATGAAGTTTAATATTACGATTAAATTAATTTTTCAGATAACAAAATCAACTCAATTTATATCTACTTTCTATAACATTTTTTGCAGTGACATATATTAAAATTTGTATCATAAGAAGAGTCACTTGACATCTTAGAATGTCATCAGTGCCTTTCTCTAGCATATTCAGGATCCAGCTGCTCTGTTTTAAAATGGAAGCCCCTCTGATAACACTCCTATGAACAAAACTTGGAGAAGAAATACCTTTGTCTACAGAACTAGACATTGCAGTCATTAACCTGAAACACAGACTCAACTTAAATATTTCACTTAAACCAGGTAGAGCTCATATTGCACTGACCTGAAGGTGGGGAAGAGTCATAGTTTTGACCTAGGGAGCCATTAACAGTCCATGATCTTTCTATCTTTTCTCCATGGTATTTCTAATGAGTTGTTATTGCCCAAAGAGCTCAAATGGCTCACAGTGATTTCTTCACAGCAAATCTTAATGGGGTGAGAAGGCAGGGGTGCTTGGTCTTTAGGGTTCCATCTGAGAAGTTTATCTGTCATTTGTATTACATTCTGTTTCCTAGAACTAAGTGACATGGTCACACCTTACTACAAAGGAACCTAGGAAATATAGGTTTTACTTTAAAGAGTCACATACTTCATATACTTAGGTAGAAAATTGAATACTGTTAAAAAGATGCAGAGGTAACTGTCTATTTACCTGTTTATCATCTATCTATTTATATATTGATCTATCATCTATTAATCATCTATTTATTTGTCTATCATCTATCTATGCATCTCTATATATGAATGAAAGTGCATGCAGCTAACAGTTCTTTCATAGATTTAATTATTTTTTTGGGTTTGTATGTTGAAGAAGCTTGCTGGAATCCTCCACAATTTGTTTCACAGATATATGCAGATATTGGTAAATTTAAGATTTAAAGAAACATAGAATATTATTCAATTAGAAATCATATATTATTCAGCCTTAAGTATGGCTTAGAAAATGTTAAATTGAATTAGTCACTGGTGTATAATAGTGCATTATAAATAAAGGATGGCATGGTCCGGAAGAGCTCTTCCCTTGCAAGTATTCAGCTCTAAAGTTCCATTTTTTTTATTTATTTTTGATACTTTATTTACATTTCCAATGTTTCCCCTTTTCTGGGTCTCCTCTTTTTGAATGGTGATTTACGTGCACGTATTTCGGGGGTATGCAGGCCCTTGTGCTCACAGTTAAGCACTAAGAATTCTAAATACACAAGGTTGTCTTTTCCAAGGGAGGGATATATCATCTGTTTTCTTGCCAGAAGGCTGGGAGCAGTGGTGGTTAATAGTCTGGTGACCTTTGCACTATCTGTGTGGCCAGACCACAAGGGATCCTCTGATGGCATATTTTTAAACTATATTATTGGGGTTTTATATCTCTACCTCCCATCCAACCCTTATTCCACCCTAATCCTTTCTACTCCTCAACACTAGGAGAGAAAGAAGGTTAGGGGAGAAAACGGGCAGAGACCTCTTCAGTCAACAAAATATAGGACTTCCTACCAATTAGGGGCATTGGGTTACTTAGGCAAGTCCAATCTTCATAAGTGAGGAGTTATCCAACTTCTTTTCAAACTGCAACAACAGCAACCAGGAGCAGCAGGGGGAGCAACAGCCTTCTTCTCTGACTACCTTTTAGCCCCTCTCCCAGGCTATGGCATTTATAGTCTCTGAAGAGTCCCCAGAATTCCAAATGTAAACTATCAGCAGGTAGCAAAAATCATGCCCCTCCTAGAGGCAGAGACAATCATAATTAGCAGCTGTGGACAAACTGAAACCGTCCCATATCCCATACCTGAGATTAAAACAAAAATATACTCATATAACACAACCAGGCTTTTAAAAGAAACCAATATTCTCACTACAGTCCTCCATTAGACCCTTACCTTGAGCTGGCTTGTCTCAGACAGTCTACAGTGCTATCCTCTCCCAGTCTGTTTTCTCAGTTAATCTATAGAACCTATCTTTTTTTTTTTTTTTTTTTTTTTTTTTTTTTTTTTGGTTTTTTGAGACAGGGTTTCTCTGTATAGCCCTGGCTGTCCTGGAACTCACTCTGTAGACCAGGCTGGCCTTGAACTCAGAAATCCACCTGCCTCTGCCTCCCAAGTGCTGGGATTAAAGGCATGTACCACCATTGCCCGGCCTAGAATCTATCTTTATGGAAGATGACACATGCACTTAATAAAGGGTTTCAATGTAGTCTTACCTTGAGCATTGTTTTGCACACAAGATTGAGTTAGTTACCAGAAAACCTTTTAGCAAATTGTGCTGTGCATAAATATGAATAAAATAAACTACTATAGGTCAGACTACCATAGTTTGAACCCAAACTGGCTTTTGAGTCTTGTTTAACTGACCTGCCTTCTTGACTTGCATGGATCGACAGTCTGCTGGCTGTGGTGTTTGCAGAGACACCTGCCCCTGTGCACAGTCTTCGGCTATATTTGTTAAGAATAAAAATGTTTAAAAGCTGGCTCATAAGATAGCTTTTCAGGTAACAGCGTCTGCCTCACAATTATAGTGTCTGGAATACATTTTCTGGGACCCAAATATGTAGAATAAGAGAACCAATGTCATAAAATTCTCCTTTGGCATCTATGATGCCAAAGCAAGAGGAACATACACAAACATACATGCATGTGCACACATACACACACACTCATAATAAACTAAAATATTAGAAAAATTCTAAGAAGCACATAGAGTATCTTGTGCATAGCATGAGATTTTATCAGTACTGTGAAATGCAGTGCTTGAACTGAATGACTTTGACAAAGAAAAGGTTTTCTTAAAGTTATTAAGGTCTTTTATTCCATTTCTATGAAAAAAATCTGTTGAACAGTCCCATTTGTCTGAAACAAGAGAAAAACATGAAAATTGTGGCATGATCTGAAGAAGCAAGGATGACAGACAGGTGCCATAGAATTTAGACAGGATGAACAATGGCTCCGTGAAGTAGCTGGGGAGGAGGTGAGACTGCAAGTGTGAAAGGAAAAGCATTGCATCAGTATGTAAAGAGCCAACACCATTAATAGATGTTCTACTGAAATTAAAAGCATTTTCTACTCATGCCATATTATTCCCCAAATTTGTGGACATGAACGTTGATTTCGGCTTCCCTTTCTTATTTGTGAATTCGTGTGTTCAAACGAATGGATGAGATGCATCGTCAGGCTTTTGGATATACTGCTGTGTACATATTTGAATAGTATGTGGTGACTCAAAGTGACATAGTGACTCTTATCCACACCTCTCCAGGTTCAACTCAATATCAGGTTTGAAAATGCAAACAGATGTCTCTGATCATAAGGAATCAAGCTTAGACATGTACAACCCATGCTTAATGTTGATTTGAAAAGATTCTCGCAGCATTTTATTTTCCTTTTCTGCTAGATACTACCAAACTCATTTCTCTGGATGAGGATGGTTACTTGGCAACAACACTCCTTCTTCCCAAATCTTAGCAATTCCTTAAAAGATGACATGATTGTGTAAACCGTAATCAGAAAAGAAATGAAGCAAGTTCCTACAGCGTGGATGGTTATAAAGAAATACATGATCCAATGTTGTTATTATCCACCGCACAGTTAGAGGGTTAGACTGGGGTGGTAGATTTAGAGAGTTACAATGACATATACAGCCAATTGTAGTTGCACACATCACTGATTTTGGGAGTTAGAGAGAGTGGGAAGGGCTTAGAGATGCGATGATCAAGGGCTCGCGCTGTACAGGAGCCATAAAGGAAAACTATAGCTATCTCCCTTTCATCCGGGCATAGTCAGTCCAATCAGAACACAGGAAGTATAAACTGTGTCGAGACATTAGAGGCATTCGCTTATAACAGTGCTTATGTTTGCTTTCCGATGAAATCTAATGCTGAGTGAACAGTCTTATAGGTTTCTGAAACGTTTCACACAAGAGTAGAGATGCTTCAGTCTTTTAGTTAGCATTTTTTACTTTTATTTAGGCTTCTCTTTAGTTTGGTAGTAGTCAAACATTTGTTTATCTTTCTAATCCCGAGGACGATGAAGGTAGAACACTACCGTTTATAGTCTCTCTGGACGGCACTACGGGAAAGGAATCAGTGTTAGCAAGGTGCTCATTGCTAGACAGTTCTATTTGATTTTCAAGTAGAAATTTTGAACTCCAACATGCCTTCCAACACAGCTTCTCCCTTCCGTCTAAATCAGCGCTGGAGAATGAAATGCAGCTGTCATCTCTGTGTCTTTCCCTTTCACTTGCCTCGTAGGCTGTTCCTCAGAAATGCTTATTAGCTCTGCTTAAGTTTCACAAATCCCATTCCTCACCATCTTCCCCACTTCTGGGCTAGGCGAAGCTGCCATCATGGCTGACCTGAATTTCCACACACCTTCCTTCCTTCCTTCTCTTGTAACTCAGTCTCCTGATGTTTTATTTTTCCTCCACCCGAGAGAGCAGCCTGATCTCAAAAATTCAATTCTCTTAGCATTCTCTAGCCCCAAATATGAGCAAGGCAGGCACACTGAAGGAAAGGCTGGATGCTGTGAGCCTAGGCAATGCAGTGCATAACAAATAGCAAATGTCCACTGTGGAGTGGGTAGAATAAAGCTAATAGAACTTCGGAGTCTAGGGCTATTCCTGAGGTGTTTAGAAATGTAGAATTCAGTGTAGGGCATCTGTAGAAAGCTTCGGAATGTTTGATGAACTGGTAGACTTCAATAAAAACTTATAGTTAAAAGTGGCAAGAGGGAAATATATGTAGTGTTATTATATTTTTTTAAGTAGGGGAGAACTGCTTTGAATTAAAGATGGGATTCTACAGTGTTTGGATTGTCTAGTGTGATTGAATAGTCTGTCAAGTATTATTGCCCTGGAGGAATTTTAGTTATTTTCAACAAAATTAACTGAAAGAAGAAGGATTCTCACTTTGGAGCAGAAAACGACTTGTAAACCACAAACAAATTTTGTACATATATTCGGTGATACAATAAGAAAGAAAAGACATAAACGGGTGAGGCTGGCTTCGAGAAAGGCTGCCATCCTAATGAAGGACAGTAGATGGCGGTGGCGTGCCAGGAGACAACCTGGAGCTTATAGACAGGCGTAGAGGAGGTAGCTAGAGCAGGTGCATGCTTAAACAACATGTTTTGTCTGAGGAACTGTAAATTGTATTCCTGATTCACATATCATTATTAATTCATTTTGTATTCATTATCATATGGCAAATTCATTTGGCAGTTACACAGATGTCAGAGTATAGGCACCTCCCGGAGTGAGCTATTCGGGCTCTGACCAGACTGCCCATGTACTGGCTTCGTGGAAGTGTTGACTGAAAAGATGAAATGCTTTTTTAATATAAGAAGATTTGGGCTGTAGATTGGAGGAGAGACAGTCCGGCAAACACCTTTCGGTGTGTGAGTCTGTGCCTGTCATCTGCGCATGACTTCCTCTTGCATAGTTATCCCAGACTAAGTCTGACAGATGAAAATCTCCTAGTTTATAGAAGCTCCGGCTGAGATAAAAAATTAATAATCTTATTGCTGACCCAGCCAGTAAGGGTAGGGCAGATGATCTTTTAATAATGCACTTCAGACGCTGGTTTGCATATTCTGGTAGAGCAGAAAGGAAGACTTATAGACAAGACGAGGAGGCATTTGGATTGGTGCTCCCACTAACTAGCTGCGGGACTTAGGGAAAATCAATTAACCTTCCCAGGCCTCAGACACTAATCTATAAAATGAAGGGACTTCATGGCATCATCCCCAAAGTTTCCGCCAGTGCTAAAAATAACAAGATTTCCTGATAGGGGAGAAAAACACAGAGCTTTGAAACTCTAAGAGTTCTCTGTGACCTAGTTCAAATCAGAAAATCTGTAAAGCTTGCCATGAATTATAAAATGTGTACAATCTATGAGTAAATGCACCTCAAGCATTTGGTTACAAGTGTGATTTATCGCCTGGCTGGTACAGCATCCCACAAAAGTGACAGCATTTGGTCTTGAGACTGTCTTGAAGTCTCAGAAATGACAGGAGAGGAACTTTAGGAGTGAGTTCTAACATCAGGACTGCTTTCTCACAAATGAACACAATTTGACAAACTGTGTTTCGTGCTGTGTCCTGTACTTCACAAATGTGTGGAGAGATGATCTAAAGTGCAGCACCTTCAAGACTAAGGCAGATTCTGCTCAGTGTTCCAGTCATGCTAGAAACAAAGCAAGTGCTCCGGGAGCTGCATTAACTCTTTCAGGACAGCAGGCTTTTTTCTCTACTGCACTTCAGGGATGCTTTCTATGTTCAGACATCTTCTTTGATGAATGTAGGTAATTGCCCTGGAAGAAAACCATATTTGACTCTATGCACAGAGAGATGGCCTTTCACATAAAGTTCTTGGGCACTTGAATTTCTTCCTTGGATATGTGTCTATTGATATAATTTGGCTTTATTTTAATTGGAATCACTTTTGTTGTTATTACAGTGCCTTCTAGTTTCTTATTTTGGATGGATAGCTCATCATTATATATTCATACATGTGTTGTAAAACCAGATACTACCCTAGAAAGATATGCAACAAAATATTTTTATAAAAGGAAACCCAAAACACACAGGATAGTTTAAATGATCAATAAATATGACAATATCTATTTGAAACTTGAAAAGCTGGAAAGGTCTTTAAATAAGGGCTATGCCTTTTAAGGTAGCTGCTGGAGAGAGAGAGAGATGTTTGTCACAGATCTCAGGCTTCCGTCTCTTTAGAAATGACTTGATAAATAAAGCCAGAAAGAAATAATCAATTCCTCAGGCATCAATGTTGACACTCAGTGTTCAGTCAGATAGCAAGGAAACGAAGAAAATTTCAGTGTTCCCACATGGCTACAGGTAAAGCCAGCTCTTGAATACCTTCAAGTGCTAGATCCACTGAGAAGAAACATTGAGTGTTTCATTAGTGTTCTGAAAACTGAAAAAATAAAAGCGTCTTCTAAAAACTTTAACCAACACCACCTAGCTAGAACTCAACAGTGCAGGGAGTTTTGAGAAGCTCTGAACAGATGCTAGAGAAGAACAAATCTGAAAGTTACCGTATGCCACTAGGAAAGCTTCTGCTGAGAGCCATGAAGGGCATCTGGAGGATTATAGACGTCTCCTATGATAAAGCAAGACCAGGGCTGGTAAGTCGTTGGAAGACAGGCTCAGATAATTTCCATCTAAAATACAGAAGTGTATGGAATGGCTTAAGAAGCTAAAAACCTGTGGTGCTTATTGAATATTAGTTAGTGTGGTATGACCTGAAAGATGACAACAAAGGTTATATTATGGGCCATCGAGAGGTGAGGGAGAACGTTGAGGGCTACAGTGTGGGAACTGTTGTGTTTATAAAAAGATAAAGAGAGGAGGAATATGTTTTGGTGGATGTGCGGTGAGCTGTGAGGGAGGGGGTGCCTCCACAGGCTCCTGTTGAGGCATCCCTTCCCCCTGAGGAACCAGCTACAGAGGACATAGTATAGAATAGAGTTTATTCAGAGAATGGGGAAGGGAGTTAAGAGGGTAGTAGAGACAGAGAGGTAGAGAGAAAGAGAGAGAGAGAGAGAGAGAGAGAGAGAGAGAGAGAGAGAGAGAGAGAAAGAGAGAAGAGAGGAGAAGAGGAGAAGAGGAGGCTGGGCATGAGCACTTGGGGAGAGAAGGGGAAGCGAAGAGCAAGAAGCAAGAGCAAGAAAGAGAGGAGAGGGCAAGCAACCCTTTGTATAGTGAGTCAGGCACACCTGGCTGTTGCCAGGTAACTAACTGTTGGGTGGAGTTTAGACAAAATGCTAACAGGAACAGCAAACGGTTTTATATGGAAGATAAACTGTGTTTTGAACTGTTTCTTACAATTAATGTGTAGTTTGAAAAACATTGCTTAATGTTGAATATTTTCCTCAGCTTTGAAGGTAGAGAAATACAGCAAAACAATGGTTTCATTGTGAAATTTGGGAATGTTCCAATGTATGTAAAAGACTATGCCCATAACACAGGTCTCTGTTTGAAAACAGACAAAAGAAATCATGGAGCACAAAGCCCGTAGCCATGAGGTACCTTACAATCATTGCGGCCAAGTCAGAACTATATGAAAGGGAAGATGAAGTTCATCTACAGCAAATATTCTTCCTTCAGCAATGATGAAATTTCTCAGCAGTAGCTGGAGTGACTTCCCTAGAAGAACTCACATTCAAGAATGCTTTTAAAATCCTGTAACTGCAGACGGGAAGGCTATAGCCATAGCAGTTAAGGGAGCATCACATGAAGATAGGGAAAGCCACATGAAGCCATTATATATTATTCGCTTATATTGGAAAGAAAGCCAGGCAGATTACAAAGCACTCTGCATTACCAGGTTCACTTGACTGTGGTCATGCTGTTCCCTGCTTACGAAACGTTCATCCAAGTGAACACTTTGGGATTTATTGTTAGGCACTGCTCTAGATTTTTAGATTAAAAAAAGAAGAAGAAGAAAAGAAAAGAAGAAACCATCAATCCCAAATCATATGGACCTGATGTCTAAACAGGACAGATAAAAAACTAATGGTATTGGTAGATTTCTGCACAAAGAAGGATTAATGATCAAGCTTATTCTTTGCTAATTGGAGTAGGAGTGTGCATTTAATTTTAGGCATTAAGTTGATGGAACTCAGGATTACCTAAATTGTTGTGAAGAGATACATTTAAAGAATATTGGCACATGAGTCACTAGACTCAGCATCAAAGGTCCACTCTCAATGCAGGCAGGTATGATCCAATATGCTAGGAGCCTGGGTAAAACAACACAGAGAAAATGCTCACTTGCTGTATCCTTCATAGAACTGAGATGCTTGGGGTTTGTTTGTCTGTTTGTTTGTTTGTTGTTTCTGTTTATTTTTTTTTAGCAGCTGCCCTTGGGCATCAAAACTCCACGTTCTTTTGACTTTCTACTTCAGGTGCTTTTAGCAGTGAGCTCCTGGCATTTCAAACTTTCAGTTTCAGATGGGAAGTTAAAAAATTGACTTTCCTGCTTCTGAAGCTTTTGGATTTGAGACAAAACATGCTAGCTTCCAAAAAATTCCAGTTGGCCTTTCAAGGGATTACTCAGTCTCCAGAGTCACATGGGACAATTTCCCTAGTAACTCCATTTCCATATGTCTATCCCTATCTAGCCATTGACCCTCTCAGTTCTATAATTCTAGAGAATCTTTGTCAATGCATAGACTCAAAGGGAAGGCAAATAGTATATGAGGAAAAGAAAAAGATGAGGAGGAGGAGGAAGAAGAAGAAGAAGGGGAGGAGGAGAAGGAAGAGGAGGAGGAGGAAGAGAAAAAGGAGGAGGGAGAGGAGGAGGAGAAGAAGGAGGAAGAGGAGGATGAGAAAGAGGAGGAAGAGGAAGAGGAAAAGGAAGAGGAAGAGGAGGAGGAGGAGGAAAATTAAAAAAAACAAATGGTTTCGAAGTGTGTAATAATGGATTGGCGTCAGGACCAGGCAATACGCCTGTTACTCAGCATGCTGTCTATACAAACTCTGGCTGACAATGCAAAGGAAGGATAAATCTGAGACTAAGACAGGAAGTAATGTGAGGGTGAGAGACAACTAAACATTAGAAAGGACGTTCCCTTCTTTCCTGTGGGGAAGAAAAGTAGTCAGTGTGGGACTAATGGACTGTCCAAAGCTTGTTGAGGCTTCTGAGAAGAAAGGAGGAGTAGATCAAAGCATCTGAGCAGCAAACTAAGATGAAACAAAAGAAAAAAAGGAGCATTTGCAATCAAACCACAAGGAATTGTTCCAATTCTGAAACACTCAAAAGCAAAGCAGACAAAAGGCTAATTTGGGAATCAACTACTGTGGTGGTGGTGGTGGGGTGTCTAAGTGTTCACTGCAGCTCCTACCAAAGTTTCAACAGCAGCTGGGACAAGAAGTTTGAGCTTGTTACTTCTATGGATCAAAAAAAAAAAAGTTTGCAGATAAAGAGTCTTTCAAGACAGAAAGGAGAATCTTCAAAATTGAACAAAAGAAGAGAAAACAGTGGGGTACCAGTCAAGCAACTTTGAAAATCCTTTAGTGGACTTGAACCTGTTTATTTCCAAGTTATCTGCAAATAAAAGGAAGGAAATAATATATCTTTGCTAAATTTTGGGTTTTAGCTTTATGTTAACTTTATTCAACATAGTTCCTCAAACACAGTTCAAGTAAACTCCGTTTCCAATGTATGATTTTTCTCATTCCTAAATCTGATCAGTTATTGATTATTCTGATCAAGACTCCTCCCTAATATGAATCAATCAAGATCTTTCTGAATGTCAGTCCTTAGTTGTACCTCATTCAATGACTAAATCATAGTCAGTTTGAAACGGTAATGTACGGGATCTCTCAGAGTGAGACTGAGCAAGTCTCAGCTATTAGGTCTTGAAAGGAATTTCAAGCAGGTGAGCTAATGGCTTCTGTTAATGTCAAACACTAACAACAAAAAGACTAAAGCTACTCCCAGTTGCTTTATAGCCCACAAAGACATTAGCTCCCTTTGAAGAGGGTAGCCATAGCCATAGCTAGTTGATGACAAGAAACACTGCAAGGAACAGAAGTCATTTCACTCCTCACTGCCTAGAAAGGCTGCATGAAGTGAGCCTTAACTGAAATAAAAAGACTCCCTTCCTCTTGGTAATCTAATCCCTATCTCATTCATGCTTGCTTAGGTCAAAGCTGCACCTGCATCGGTCAAGGTCAGCTACAAAAAATCTGTGTAGGATGTGCTTACAAAGCTGTCTACTGCTTATAAAAATGCTGCTAAACAGCATAGATGCCTGCTGCGACACGTTTCTGTGACAAGCTGATGAGGTCCTAAATGGTCAAGAGCAGAAGCCATATCTAAAACAATGTATCCAAATGATAATTTGTTTTATATGTCGCCTGATCACTGCTAATTCTTTCAACAGTCTTGGCCTATATGGCAGCATTTGACAGCTTTGCGATACCAATAAATTATTAATATGCCATTATTTTTAATTTAAAAAATTAAATCCATCCATCTCTCTATCTCTCTCTATGTGTCATTTATCTATCAGTGCATCAATCATTTATCTCTATCAATCATCTATTCTATCTGTCTATCTATCTATCTATCATCTATCTATGGGTCAGTTTCTCTGTGTGCTGGGTAAATGCATGCTGAGATTTCCTTGTGAAAATCATAGACCAACTTCCCTATTATCATATTTTCTTGAGGATTAAACCTAGGTCAACAGGCTTGGCAGGCAGTGCTTCCATCCACTGAGACATCTTGGTGACCCAAGCGGGTCTTCCTTTACTAAGTCTTAGGTATCCAACTGAGCAAGTAGACACACAATTTCTCAGGTGACTGTTAAATTGACAGTTCTATTACTGAAAGAAGAAGGAGAAGGGGACATGACGAGAGAGAATTTAGATATTTGATTCTTGTCCCAGTTTTAAATTTTATCCTTTGTTAATTGAACATACCCATACAAAATGACAAGCTTCTCAGGTAAGGAGAGACAATGCCTTAATAAAGAGAGCACATATGGAGTTGAGAATATGAAGATGATGTGATAAAGGCAGCCTGAAGCTGGATGCGCAAATACAAGCAAAGTATAATCATCAGCAAACCTGGAGAGAAAGATTGTGAAACTAGGTCAGTGTGCTTCCAGACCCTCCTCTTTGGTTTTAGAAATGAGTCTCTATTAATTAACAAAATAAAGAAAGTAATTATTCACGGTGTAGTTAAAATCTATTATGGAGAATAGGTATTAGAAACTACAAGGAGTCTAGAAAATATGGACACACTTATGGGCAAGAAAGGTTTTTGTCTTGGAAAATAAAATGCTACAGGAAGATGATTAAAAAGATAGATTTTATTAAACAGATTAGAGGAGGGGGAACATTAATGTTATGTCATTAATGAAAATAATATAATATGTGGGAAAACATTAAAACTAGTAGAGAGGGAAGGTTTGGAGAGGAGAGGTGGAGAGATGCACACAGGAACAAATGGATACATAAATAGAAATTAAAATATAAAAAGAGAGAAAACAAAAACAATGAATGACAAAAGTGGGTTTGCAGGGCTAATCTGATGACATCAGAAAACGTTCTCAAGCCAGGCAAGAAAGATCATCACCGCTGATAAGAACTATGCAGTCATTATTTGTCCACAGACAAAGAAACGTTGTAACCACTCCAGCTTGAGGGAATGATTGTTAAGAGTGATTGTATAACATTTACATGTATTGCATCCAGAAAGAATGACAGTCCCCTCCCCTTTTCTAAGTCTGACCATGTCTGTGTTGTTTCTTCATTGGGTAACAAATGCATCCTTTCTCTAGGTTCCACTGGGTAGACAGATCTGGAACTGTGTAAGAAAACACAATTTAAAGGAATATGAATCCCCAATGCTCAGAATCTAGATTTACCTTTTTCTAAACATGTGGCAATGATAAGAATATTCAAACAGTCTGTGTCCTCAGTTTCTTAAGACAATGCTGAGGCTCACCTTAATTTCAGTTAGTCATACATTCACATGGTTTTCAGATGTTACATTTGTTCTTCGGAAGATATTCATCTAGTAGGTAATATGAAAAATAATTGATTTACAATAAACCATTAGGTAAAACTAAAACAGATTTGTGTACTATTTTTTCTTTTATTGAAAATAGATTTCTTTCACACAATATATTCTGATTACAGTTTCCATTCCCTCTGCTCCTCCAAATTCGTTCCCGCATCTCCTTCCACCTGGATCCTCTCCTTTTTGTCTCTCATTAGAAAATAAATAGGTTCTAAGGGAATTTAAAAGAATATAATGGTTTAATATATCATATATAGATATAATTATAATATATAATACAATGTATAGATAAAAACAAAAACAAATAAAAAAAAAACCCAAAAACAAGCAAACAGAAGAAAAAGAAGCCAAGAAGAGGCACAGGAAACAGATACAGACACTAAAAACCAATACCACACTAAGAAATCCCAGACAAACATGACACCAGAAGCTATAATATATATATTATATATATATATATATATGTTATATATATATGTAATATATATATATATATATATATATATATATATAATATATATATATACACACAGAGGACCTGTTGGGTAAAAGGTAAATAAAATAGAAAATAAAAATGTAAAGAAATTAAAAAATGAAAGAAAAGTAAAATGACTTGATACAATAGCATGAGACAAGGATTCTCCAAAGATACTGTTGAGTTTGTTTTCTGTTGGCCATCTTGCTGGGCATGCAGTCTACTCTTGAGAGTCATTTGTCTCACATAAGTGTGTGTGTGTGTGTGTGTGTGTGTGTGTGTGTGTACGTGTGTGTGTGTGTGTGTGTGTTTTGCATTAAATGCATTGTTTTACCTTAACTGATCATTATTTAGTAACTCTCAAATGTTGTATAAAAGGGAGCAACAGCTTTTTAGAGACAGACTTCCGATACTTATGTCCCAGCTCAGTGGCCAGGGGTACGGAATATAAATTTCTGTGCCTGAATCCTCTCATCCGTGAAATGAAGATAATAGCATATTTATCTCATGGGATTTTTGTGAGCTTAAAATCTCCCACAGTAGGAAGTACTCTGAAAACTGTGCAGTACATTGGTCTCCAGTTCTTATGTTATTATTATCCTTGTTAGAAATCTTGCACTTTGGCTTAAAATCAAGCTGCTATCCAACAACTGATCAAATGTGAATGATTAGTTGCAAAAGAAGTCACGTTGAAATTTAGCATCTCACTGTTGTGGAGTACTGAGAGACTGTGTATGTGTTCAGGGATCTTAGAGCTTACGGATGGCTGGTTTGCATTGGTATATGAACCTTCCATGGTCATCTCAGTGTGTTTTAGTCACCTTCCTTATTAAAGAAAATTGCTAGCTGGAATATGGCTTAGTGGTGGAGTGCTTGCCTATCATGTACAAAGCTCTGGGCTTGATTCCTAACCCTGCGAATACAACAATGGCAACAATAGCAACTAAACTTTGTTCTCTAGTAGACCAATTTATTCGTAAAAGTGAAAATATAACATACTGTCCCCAAATGTTTACATCTTCATACCATACTCCCATCTTTTCTTCAAGTGATATTGCTATAAATGTGGTCAAATAAATTAATATCTCCTCTCTTCTGCCTTACTAAGCAGAAATAAGTGAGCCTATTAATGTCAACAGAGAATGCTCTGGTCAAATTGACAAATCAAATTAACCATCACAGGCAGGGAGAAGACAGAGAGTGTTTTTAACTGAACTAGCTTGAGAGATGTTCAAGACAATTCAGCTTGAACTAATAGCCGTCTCATTGTCACCTTCACATTGCTGCTTCCTCATCTCGTAATTAACCAGGTTGGTCTCTTTCATAATAAACTTGTGGAGAGATTTCTGTGTTTAAGGAAGAAATATTTTCTTTGCTACATCTTAAAAATATTTTTAAAGTTTTTCCATGTAAAATAATTAGATATAAAAGTTCTTGTTTCCAGAACACTAGCAGTTATTTGTGAAAAAAGTCTAAAATATTAAAAATAACTCATTTGGCTTTCTTTTTTCCTCTGAGACAGTGTGTCATGTATCACAGGCTGCTCTTAAACAAAAGAAGTAGCCAAGGATGGCCTTGAACTTCTGATCCTTCTACCCTCTTGCTCCCTGGTGCTGAGACCACAGATGTGAGTCACCATACCTGATTTAAGTGGGCCTGGGGATAAAAATCCAGGCCTTCCACCAACTGTGCTACATCCAAGCCCTCATTTAGCCAGTGAAAAAATATTAACTGTAGAGGCCCACTCCCATGTCAGCCTTTCATTTCCAAAATGCCCAAATTTATTAAGATGTAATAAACTGGGGTAAATGCATAAATAAATTCCACAAATAAGCAAAACTTCTCCAGTTCTCTGCTGAGAACACTATTCTTGAATTTGAAGATTGTGACTAGGCATGGAACTCTGAGTTTATGGGCTCATGACTATATTGGGTACCTGATTGTGATTGATGGGTCATCAGTGCTTGAATTTCTGTCACCTCTGGATAAGTTACCTTGCCTAAAAATGACAGTTGGCAGTTATACCAATGTTAAGAGTGCTCTAATGCTGGTCCAGTCTCAGCTTGTCCATCTTAGACTTAAATGTTCTTTGAACACACAGAAGATGGGAAAAGATGATGTGCTGATTGAAGCAGAGATTCAGATGATGCCCACTAGCACCCAAAACTGCCATGGGCTCTAGAATTCAAAAACACAGACAGATTCTCCCCCTTAGGCTTCTGAATGGCACAAACCTAGCCAGCACCCTGATGTAACACTTCAATACTCAATTTAGGCATCTGTGTAAAATAATAAACCTATTGCTTTAAGCCCTGTTGAGATGATTTATTACAACAGCCACAGGGAGCTGATGAAGTCCAGCAATACCAATAGTAATTGATAGGATAAGTCTGCTAAGCTGTTCAGAGAATGACCACATATAATTATGGAAGGCTGATATTAATATTATCTGTTTTTACCATAAGTTGTCACAGGCATTAAGCAATTCACAACACTAGGGCCTGTGTGAGTTAAAAAAGTACTTGTGGATGCAAGGCTCCTACTGAGCAATCTAGTATCCAACCCGGGCCTTTGGCTGCCATCTTTATCATAACCTTCAATCTCTGCATCTCCACTGCCTGTTCATGTTTATCTATCTCTTAGATTCTTGACGATAAGCTTAGAGTCTTGTTGGCCCAGGAGGTAATCATTCATGTGAGATTTCAAACTGTAGCCCATAATTAAGCAGATATTTAAAGAGCAACCATTATATTCCAGTCAGTCTACTACCCGTACAGGTGAATAGGATTAAGTGCAGTTCCATTAGTCAGAAGGCTGAGAGTCACAGCAAAAATAAAACCTTTTTAGAACTTATTACATTTCTGCTTTATACTCAGGACTTTTTGTTTTCTGCTTTTTTTCTGAATGCATTACCATTGCTGGGTCACCACAAATGCAGCATATAACTTAGCTGTGTCGATGCTGCTATCTGAGGCAGAGGAGGGAGGGCTGATTTAAAAAGATGAACAACAAACGCACGATACAACATTCGCCTGTATTACGGCCATTAAGAACTCTGTACTTGAGCATTCTTTACCGGTGATGAAACCACTTTTAATTTTCATTTCCTTTACTCCCTGGAAAGCAAAATGAATTAAGCAACATCTCCATGTTTTACACATGACGGAAAGCTTAAAATGAGCCTTTGGGGAGCACAGAAAGAATTTTAAATGAGACAGCAATGAGTTCAAGGGACAGATTCACTCACAATGAGGAAGAAAAAAAAAAAAGAAGGCTTTTTTTTTTTTAAATCTCCTTTTGATTTCATTCTAATGCTTTCATGGGACAGATATTTTGAAGTCATGTTCAATAAAAACAAAAGGTTTCATTGTCTACTATTAAATATAACGTTATAAAAATAATTATATAAAATATATTGCATTTGGATTTGCCAGTGAATTTGAGCCCATTACATTCATCTGAATCTGTTGATTCTGTTTTCACAGAACCTAAGTGTTTTTGTTTTGTTTTGTTTTTTTCTTTTTCTTGTTGGCAATTTACCATTGTTCTCTTTTAATTAAGCATGAGTATGTCATACAGCAGCAGGCAGAATTTATTCCATAATATTAATTTGGCAGCTGCACAAACCCAAAATACTTTATATTAAATAAATGCAAACTATGCTGCCTGGCCTACAGTAGGAGGTTTTATAGAACACTCTGGGGATTCTGGCGTGTGATTTCCTGCCTGGGTTCTGGAAACCTTGTTATCACTAAGTTAAAAGGCCACCCTAACCTCATACACCTTAACCCTTGCAACTGTAAAGGCAAGCTCCATGCAGTTCTTCTCAGCACAGTTTGTACAGGTTTCTGTAGGTACTCGCTGCGGATGTTGTATCCCACTGCACTCTAGAAGAAGGCAGTATCAGCCACAAAGGCAAATTCCTCTTACATGTCAATGGTCATCAAGACTGCCTGGGGGAAACTTTCAAAAGCCTCTTGGGTGAAAAGTAACTTGTTCCCAAATTCAGTTCTAACGTATTTCTTATTTTCTGTTTTCTTAGCTGGATGGGAAGTGCCATGTCACAGGCAGACTTGCTTCAGCTAATTCTCCAGGGACTTCACAAAGAGTTTTGGGTTTCTGAACTGCTACTTTCCTTTCCCATAAACTTTCAGCTCCAGAGAGCAAAAAGGGGAGGAAGTTTCCTTCTGAAATTTGCTTCCAAAGTTTTATCTCTAAGTGTGATCCCTCCTTTCTTGCTGCCATTATGTTAAGTGAAAAAAAGCAGATTCAGAAAGGCAGGTACCATACTTTCTCTCCTGAGAGCATTGAGCTTTAGAAGTGTGTGTGTGAGTGTGTGTGTGTGTGTGTGTGTGTGTGTGTGTGTGTGTGCACTTATGTCTCTTTCTCTCTCTCTCACCCCTTGTCTTTCTGTTTCTGCCTCTTCCTCTCTCTCTCTCTCTCTCTCTCTCTCTCTCTCTCTCTCTCTCTCTCTGTCTCTGTAGTGTGTAGTGTGTGTGTGTCTGTGTGTCTGTGTGTCTGTGTGTGTGTGTGTGTGTATCAGGAAGCTATAAAGATCCCAGGAGAAGGGATAGAGATCTTAAGGGGAAAGAGAAGGGAAAGAAGTAACCACATAAAACCTGTGACATGTAAGCAGAAGGGAGACTACTACTTGGCTAAAAGGAAACTAGCAAGAGAGGAGCAAGGGGGCATGGGGCGGGTAACTGGGGAGAAGGACAGATTAGAACAAAACCTACTCTCTCTTTTCTCTCTTCTCTCACTCTAAAACACACATGCACACACACACACACACACACACACACACACACACACACACACACACACACACACACACATGCCACAGCAATGAAACACATTCCTTGAAAGTTGTCTTCGATTAATTAAAAATTCCTGCTTCAAGAATAAAAGCATGAAGCCAAAACCTCAAGTCAGAGATGTGTAACAGTTGTGTACTACCTTTGAACATTTTTCTTATGAAGCCAATTGAATATAACTTGAACAGCAATAGATCACAGTAAATATTTCAATTTCTCTACATTTTCAAGCCTCCTTTAAATGATTGGCACTTAGCGTTGTCCAGTACTTATGCCTCTCAAACAGCCTCATCATAGCTCATGATGCATTGCCAGACGTAGGCTGAGGAGAAGGCACCTTATATCTTGGTGGGCAGAGACATATTTCTCCGTATTTGCAGACTGATTACATTTGCTGTTTGTAAGCACAATGAAAAATGATTATTGTCACTTACAAGCTTATTTTCATGAGGAAACAAAGATGCTAAGACTACATTCCTCTCAGCATTGTTACACAGATCAAAGAAAGATAAAGGGCATAAAGACTTAGCTTCCTATGCATCACACACTGATAGAATGAAGATTCTTATTGTGATTTAAAATTAAACTACTATGACTATAGCTACTCACAGGAAAATATATGTATGGTTTTAAAAATATAATTTGTTATGCTTTGTATGTCTCTCACAGGATATAATTAAAAATAAAATTATGAGTGTATATTTATAATGTAAAAGGTGACCTTTTAATATATCTATACTTGGTGACATGATTACCACAAGAAGTTAGACTCACCAACTCACATAGTCATTATATTAACAGCAAATTTCAAGTATAGAATGAAATATTTCAGGGTTGAACTGTGATACCCAGAGCTCATTAATTATGGTTATGCACCCTTCATTTTTTGATGATCTTCTCCCCCACTCTGTTTTCCCCCATTATCTGGAAAGAAGCACTCTACTTTTCTTTCTAAGTCTGATTTTCTTTCTAGTTTTAAAAGATATCATAGGTACAAGATTTTGTGGTATTTGTTTTAGTATTTCATAGTTTATTTAGCACAACATTTCCTAAATCTTGTCACAAGCAACATTCCTTTCTTTTTTTAAAAGGCTTCATAACATGCTTTAATTTTTTTTTTTATGGTATTTCCTTTAGTCTGAAAAAGAATAGCAGTAGATATTTCTAAGTGACTCTTTCGTAATCAGTAAACAATGGAGAGAGAGAGAGAAAGAGAGAGAGAGAGAGGGAGAGAGAGAGAGAGAGAGAACTCATTGCTGACCATTTAGAAAACAACCAGGACTCTGAAAGCAAATGTCATTGATCCCAAGCCTAACAGATGGCGTTTTGTTTCAAGGCAGAGCTGAAATATGTGTTCTTCGGTTAGCGTCACGCCTGGCCATGGTACCTGTGCAACACGGGACTCGGCAACTTTCAGGTTGCAAGTGGGAAGCATTTTGCTATTGTCAAAAATAAAAGATCAGCTTTATCATATAATGAAACAGTACTTCATTTAGTTTCCAATGTATAGCCTATTATGCAAGAGATATGAACACAGCTCAGCTCACCTTAATCATTTTCCCAGATGGAAGCAGGTGCATCTGGGAAGGAATGGCTCATTTTGTAAACCTGTTAAGTGGCAAGACTTCAACTGCCATTATAAGAATAAAGAGAAGGTTTTTGGAAGAAATATGTCCTTTACCCAAGAAGTATTTCAACACTTTTCCTACTGAGAACCTATATTTACTTAGAAACACCATTGTACATACCAATCATAAATATGTGTATCTATCCATTTTATTAATATACCACATTTACCTTTTTAATAAAAGAGCAATTTCAACCTCAACATTGTACTTACAGGGAGGTTTGTCAATTTCTAACTTTAGTCATGAAAGTAAAGGAGCTTGGCTTTTGTGCCCTTCAATTAGTCCTCCATAAATGTGGATGCCGGGTGCATAGTGACATGGATACAGCGGGTAGGGAGAAAATGACATGCTTACACAATTATATAAACATTTTTTCTAAGCTATTTTAATAGAGGAAACTGAATTTTATAATAGGCAATGTTGTATTATGATGTATTTCCTCATTCTAAATTTTTATTTTATATTGTGTCTCACAAAATAAACCCCCAAATAGTCACCCTGGAATAGGAGGAATCTGTGAAAATTTTACCTAGATTTTTGCCACATGTAACTTAACATTGCAGGTAGAAGTAAGCTTGAAAATTCACTGACCTTAGCAATAGGAGACTGTGCAACCTTGTTTGTGTAGTCAAAGAGCAGCCCAGAGGACCTTAGATTGGGGGAAGAGAGGCAGAGGAATGGATCTCAGTGTGATGTGAGACTCATCTAGTCTCTGAATTAAGCCTGGAGCTCAGGAAGTCAAGCAGCTTGAGGAAGCTGGGCAAGGTCAGCAATTAAGACCCCTGCTCCGATGGTTTCTTTTGTATCTCTTTCTCCATTATACATGCTAGAGACAGACAAAGGAAGAAACACTAATTTCTGCTTATAATTTCAGAGTGTTTTAGTCCATCACCATGGAGAAGGAACAGATTGTCCATGGGTCCTTTCCTACCTGAGGGAGTGTGGGGAAAATTGTATCTAATATTGCAAATCCAGAGTAGAGAGCACTGGAGCAACAGGTAGGCTGCCTTAAAAAAATGCAAGCCCTCAGAGACACACACCTGCCTGGCAGGTCCTAAGGTTTCCAACTCAGCACCATGAGCAGGGGTACTATGCTCTGAAGAGGAAGCTCTGTGTCCATTTAAGATTCAAGTAGTAGCCAGGACAATGGGTCCCTCCATGTTCTTTGGTTGGTGGTCCTGTCTCTGGGAGCACTGGGGAGTTTGTCCAGTTGACACTGTTGCTCTCTCCATGGGGCTGCAAACTCCCTCAGCTCCTTCAATCCCGTCTCCAACTCCTCCATCTGGGACACCACGATCTGTCCAATGGTTGCTGTGAATTGAATCTTGGATATTCCAAACTTTTGGGCTAATATCCACTTATCAGTGAGTACATACCATGTTTGTTCTTTTGTGACTGAGTTAACTCACTCAGGATGATATTTTCAAGTTCCATCCATTTGCCTGTGAATTTCATGAAGTCATTGTTTTTAATAGCTAAGTAGTATTCCATTGTGTCAATGTACCACATTTTCTGTATCCATTCCTCTGTTGGTGGACATCTGGGTTGTTTCTAGCTTCTGGTTATTATAAATATGGCTACTATGAACATAGTGGAGCATGTGTCCTTTTACATGTTGGAGCATCTTCTGGGTATATGCCCAGGAGTGGTACAGCTCAGGTAGTATTATGTCCAATTTTCTGAGAGTCCGCCAAACTGATTTCCAGAGTGGTTGTACCAGCTTGCAATCTCACCAGCAATGGAGGAGTGTTCCTCTTTGTCCACATCCTCGCCAGCATCTGCTGTCACCTGAGTTCTTGATCTTAGCCATTCTGACTAGTGTGAGGTGGAATCTCAGGGTTGTTTTGATTTGTATTTCCCAATTATTAAGGGTGTTGAACATTTCTTTAGGTACTTCTCAGCCCTTCGAGTTTCCTCAGTTGAGAATTCTCTGTTTAGCTCTGTTCCCCATTTTTTGATAAGGTTATTTGGTTCTCTGGAGTCTAATTTCTTGAGTTCTTTGTATATATTGGATATTAGCCCTCTATCAGATGTAGGATTGGTAAAGATCTTTTTCCCAATCTGTTGGTTGCCATTTTGTCCTATTCACAGTACCTTGTTGGCCATCAGTGGAAGGAGAAGTTCTTGTGTTTGAGGGTATTAGATGCCCCAGTATAGGGGAATGCCATGGAGGGAAGACAGGAGTGGGTGGGTGGGTGAGGGAGTACCCTCAGAGAGGCATGGGATATGGGGTTTCCAAAGAGAGACCTGAAAAGGGGAAAACATTTGAAATGTAAATAAAGTATCAAAAGGTGTTAGAGGCCCCAGTAAAGGGGAATGTCAAAGTGGGAATACTACAGGAGAGGCTGGGCGGGTGGGTGGGAGGATACCCTCATAGAGGCAGGGGAAGGGGAGGGGATAGGGGGTTTCCAAAGAGGAGACCTAGAAAGGGGGAAACATTGGAAATGTAAATAAAGTTATATATATATATATAATATAAAAAAAAAAGAAATCAAGTAGTAGCAGGACCAAAGCCCTGAAAGACTCCTTGTTTCTTTTAAGCCCTGACTTTTCTTTTGAATTTCTGACCCACAGTATAATAATGGCTGCATAATAATTCATTTATGGTAACATATTACAACAATAGCAGAGTAACACAGATGCTCAAATCAAATTTGTAACTTTTAAAAAAGATGACCAAACTATAGAACTTCATGCACCCAGGAAATATTGTTCTATTGCATCAAGGCCACACTTGAATGCAGATTTTATTTCCATATACTTATTGTTCTACAATACATATTGATCTCTCCTGGAGATATAGGTCCACTTAGTGGTGCTCTGGAGTTCTCTTCACTAACTACCTACTCACAAAATAGAGAAAGAATATTAATCCTATAGCCTTTCATAGGTTTGTGTTCTTTGACTTATTCTGACCCGAGAGAAGTGTGTGTTTTCTGCTCTAGCCTGCTATTACTAAACACAATCTTCAATACAAAGATTAAAGTTACAACATGTTTTCAGTGTTTTTTTTTTTTCAGGTGTTTAAGGATAATTGTTGTTTTCTCTATCAATAGTAGCCTCTGATATAACCCATTTTGTAGGTATGTATGGGTCTTTAATCTTATTCACATTGGAGCCAAAATGAAATCAGCATATATTTTTGTCCAAAATGTTTATGACATTAAAAAGAATGAAAGTTAGAAACACAGGAAGTTTACATAGTCTTAGTTCCACGTGCACACACATATACACATAGGCACATGCCAAAATTTGACAAACCTTTCATATTTTATTTTTTTCTCTTATACACGTTAGAGAATGTTAGCTAATTATACATTAATTTTATAAACAATGTTATCAAAGCTTATTTTTTGTCCATATTTTGTTTCATGTCATACAAATAATATATCACTAAATTAGGGTCTTATTATCAGTTTTAATTTATGGGACTTGAAAATCTGTAGCACATAGAAGTCATTGTCATTTATTCCACACTGTCCAAGCTTGATTTTGGGATTCAAAAACAATGTCCAGCTTCTGAAGCCAATGTGGGATTTTTCTGACCCTATACAATGTCTTATTTCCTCTTCTTATCTCATCAATGATTGATTCACTTCTTCCTCTTTCAGTTTCATATCCTTTGGAATCTAGTTGCATGTTCTTCCCCATTGATGGAGTGTCCTTTTAAACACCCCTTTTATCTTTGTAAAGAGTGACCACTCCAAATGATAGTTATAATTTGCATCTTTTCTTTCTTAGAAATCTCCCCCCAAGAAGAATGATCTGTGTTAAACCCATCCTTATAGACTGTGGGAACTTTAGGAGCTAGCCTGTGTACAGTAAGTACCTGATGAATTCGTGAGTATATTCTCTGTCTTTAATGTTTCTATAAAAATAATTTTCTAGAAATAAAATACACAAATATGGCCTTGTGCTGAGCATATGAGAATTTAGGTCAATAGCAAGCTTGGTAAACATATATTATGAAACTCTATTGCCACACAAGAATTGTGAAATTTGCACTAGATTCTCATAGATGATCAATCTGGCATTTAAAAGTTAATATGTACCTCTGATAAAATGGCTGATGTGACAGTATAATGGGATAGTATCCACTATTATTATTTTGTTTAAAACATTGTTTGAGTTAAGAATCAAAGAAGATGTCTGTCTTCCCCAAGAATACCATACTCCTCCCTGAGGTTGGATACATTATGACTGTTAAATTGAGTAATATTCCATCTTTATCAAGTTTAAGGCTCACCTTCGCCCTCAAACTCCTTTTGCTGATGTTCAAAATATATTTACAAATCATAGAAAATTAGTAAATTCTAATTCCTGTTTCAATTTAGTGTAAGGACATTTGATTGGACAAAACTTGTCCTGTTAAGTCTGCATGTGTACAGAGGTATGGGATCTGTTGAGTGGATGGGTTTTAGATGGATGTAAATAGTCAGGAGATTATTTTAAAGAGTCCAAACTGCATTCCTATGATAGCTGAAACTCAATACAGATGCTGAAGCCAAATTCAGAGTAAAGGATGCCACATCAAGCCTGATTGCTATTAACCTTCAAGAGAGTCTGTCTGAGCAGAGAACACGGAAAGCCATTGTCTATCAGCAGTAGGATTCGTGCCACTTTATTCACCCAGCCTCCTTGATGCTTGCGTGCAAACTCATCCATTTGTCACATTAGGCTCTAGTGGAGCATGTGAACAGCCCATTATCCTCTCATGGAGGATGCTGGTCCTTTCTTCTCTTGCAGCCTGTGGTACATTTGGATACGGCCTTTGAAAAAATGCTGAAATACACCATTACTTCAAAGCCTCTCAAGTTACCTGGACAAATTTGGAGCATTTCCTTTCTCTGATAGAAATATGTTTGTTACTCCGCATACACATACAGCTCCTCATTAGATATTTATGAGGGCGTCTCTGTCCGTTTTGTTAAAAGAGCTAAATTCCAATCTGATTTTTAAAAACAAACATAGCTGTGACAAACACACACATGCACACACACACAAGCATGCATGCACACACGCACACCTGTATTTTTGCATTTTCAATCACATATATATTAGTTGTGGAAGACTCAAGATGTGATCTTGGAGTTTTCAAAAATGTCTGGTCTTAATGAAGCTATCTATGAGGAAGTGCCAAGAGGCCACTAAAAACAAATTTTAATTCTGCACCTAAACTGTTTATTGCTCTGTTTCATTCCTCCATGCACGACAGAGTACAGTAGCTAAAATAACGTCAGCACTAAGAAGATGGCATTTCTCCCTTGATTCTGAACTTGGTAAGTCTCCACAGTCTACAAAATTCAATACTCTTATATGAGAACCCAGGCCAGTTACAAACACAACCTCAGCTTGTCCCTGGTGATGTTCTTGTTGGCAGTTGTTCATGGATGATAAATTGCTTTGATTCAAGAGAGCAGTGAGGCTTGCTACTTAAGGTGAAACTTATGAAAATACCAAGCCTCCTTTCTCGGGTACTGCCAGATTCTAATTATTCTTTGTAGGATCATTTGTCATCTGCACCTCAATGTTACCAGAAATTTGCTGATTTCTCTATTGCTAAATTGCTCATCCTGAAATGCTGATAATCCGTTGTCAATTTGAACTTGCCTTTCTTCAATGGCTAGTCATTTTGTTATGCGTCTATTTTTTCTTATTTGGATGCTTTTAGTTTAGAACACTCTAATGGACAAACTCAAGCAAATACAACTGAAGTTTTCTAGATACAGAGATTTGTAACCAGCTTAAATCATTGGCTCTCTCACTTCTTTAGAAGTGGAAACTCAGTGTATCTTTCACATATGCCTTCACTGAGAGGTTTCTCCTCAGTTAAAACTCCTGACAACCATTTTAGCAGCAAACCAAATCTAGAATAAATGTAATACTTGCTAGAATGAGAGTTATGATTTATAATAAAGTTTGTATATTGGGAAAGAAAGTGAAATTAGTATAATAGCTTAGAGGAAAGAGCGTGACCAGAGCTGGGATGCACATTATGTGAAAATGGGTGGTGAGTATTTAAGACATGAAAGGGTGATCTTTTAGATCCCCAGATGATGAGAGAACAAGAAAAACTTCTAGTCATCAACTTCTCCTAAAACCTAACCCCCATCTGCCAACTCCCACTTTCACAGCTTCATATGTGATAACAGTGAAACAATGGTCACTGATTTATTAGTCACTGGCTTCCAGTAACTCTACTGTATCTACCTTTGATGCTTGTACAACTGGAACTGTTTTATGGGAGGGAACATTATTTTTCAAATTACTTGAACAAGTAGTTATATTTCCACTTTGCCAGTCAGGCAGACTGTTAGCCTTGTACTTCATTGTTCTATCCTTGTCTTTGAAATCGTCACATTAGTCTACATTCCTAGTGTCTCCCAGGGCCTTCCTGAGGACTATGAGGAGGCACTAATGTGGTGATAATGTCCTGTGATTCTGAAAATTCTTTAATGTAGCAATGATTTGTTTTTACATTGTTTAATATTACTGCAATCATGTTAGTAATATCCAATTTCTTGATTTTGATGAATTATATAAAATGGAAATTATAGGTGATTTTCTTAAGTTTTCTCTTATTCTTTTTTGTAAAGAATTTTTCTATCATGTGTGCCTTTGGTTTTTCCATTGTTATGCAATGATTAGTATTGAATATATTTCTTTTACCATTGTTTGCACATGCTCAGTCCTCACAGGAAAGAGTAATCTACCATCTCTATCCTTCAATCTTGGTTTAACATTGATGACTGCGTTCTCTGGTCTGTGCCTGATTAATTTTTCCTATGTTTATATTTTCTGACTTAATTATCACTCTAATTTGGTCAAATACTGAAAACACTGAAGTTTTTTAAATAATAATAGAAACAGTTAATGATTATTTTTTAAGTTCTTTTCCATGCCAGTGTATTTTTCACTATGAAGATCTATGTTCAATAACAGTGTCAGCTTCTTTGCTTTTAGAGGAAATGTAGTCTTTTATTCTTATCTTTTGTTTTCTGTTCTCAGCCTACTCTTTAGTCGGTGATTTTAGGAGTCTTTTATAATTAAAATGGTGTTAACCAGGGCTTTTTAGATATATAGAATCAGTAGTATATGAGCATATAGCTATTTATTCTTGATGTATAGTGCTAGCTATCATATATCTATATTATGTATCATATATATATATATATCTGTAATGATTATCTATATTTAGATTGACATTATAAAAATGTCAGTGAAATACAGAATAAAAATCCTTAAGGTTTAAAGTCAAGGATTAAAGGTTTGACAATACAATTAATGGTCTGAATACTGGCAAGCTTAAGATCCAAAAAATCCTGTCATTTTCAACTCAACTCAAAAAGTCAGGCAGGACCAAAGTTCTCACCTACTTGCAGAAGGGTGAGGCTCCCATATGATAGGATAAGCAGTATTTATATTGTAGAACACAATATTTTAAATTTTTATGGCAAGACAAAAATGTTTATATTATTCAAATTAATTCTCATGGTCTTGCAGAAATAATAACTGACCAAAATATGTGGACACTCATATTCCAGTCAAGTTGACATGCTAGACTTATCTTGACTGCCTCAGAAAATCTCCTTACTCACTCCACATTTTATAGATAAAAATTGATGTATTATATATATTATATTGAGCTTTATTTTCCTATATCTTGACAAACAGATACAATAATGTTAGCTTTGTTCTGTTCTTCTGAACATGATGTACCAAAATAGTCCACATGGATAAAACTTCACCCCTATCAGATGACTATGACACAAAATCAAACAAACCACAAAATATTAGTGTTGGGAAAATATGAAATACTGACTGACATTTGAAGGACATTTATGATCTAGACACTGAGCAAACATTATGGTTGCTCCACAGAGAACTTAAAATAGAATTGGCAACAATTTTGGTCACATATTCTTAAAAAAATAGTGAAAGTAGACACTCAGATATATTTTTTTATATTTATGTTCATAGAAACACATTCATTATAACTAAAATTTGTAACAACTCAATTGTGGCTGCTAAATAAACAAACAAAATGCATTATTTACACATATACAGACAAAGACATACATACACACACACAATGAAAATTTGTCAATCCTAAGCAAAATTCTGACATGTTTCAGCATGTATAAGCCTTGAAGACATTAATTGGAATGTAATGAGCTATACAAAGGAACACACATGATTATATGCATGCGAAGTGATTAGAGTATTCAAATTCACAAGAACAGAAAATGTAATGGCGGTTATAAGGGCTAGAAAGAACAAAACCAGGGAGAGATTGTTTAATGAAAACATGTTCAGTTTGGAAAAATATCATAGGTCTAGAGATAAGTGGAAATGAAGGTCGCACAACTTAAATACACTTTATACCACTCAGCTTACATTTACAAGTGACCAAGTTGATACGTTTTATGGCACTAATACATTTTCCTAAAAATGGATTGTATCTGATATATCTAAATAACTCTCAATCAGGGACCTCAGAGGAAGGTTCTAACTATACACGGTAGAGACTTCTTTCTCCTCATCATAGTTTCTTTGTCTGTGGCAGTTCTTGTATGAATGTAAAACGTGCCTTAAGGCACGTTGAAGGTTAATGTAAGAGAGTCCAATGTTAGTGTGTAGGGAGCAGGGTCCTGTGATGAAATTACAACATGTCGGTTCTAACTTTACCAATCCATCCATGGATTCTCTGACCTTTAATCTTCATTATAAACTGGCATGAATTTAGAATCACCATGGGAACAAACTTCTTAGTCTGTTAATAATGGTGTATCCAGAATGGTTTTACTAAAGAGAGAAGATCTCCTCAAAATATAAGCACAATTATTCCATGCACTGGGTCCCAGACCTAATATAAAGGAGAAAGTGAACTGAATACCTGTGTTCACTTCTCTCTGTTTACTGACTGTAAGTTCAGTGTGCCCAACCATCGCAGTCTGCCCCACCTTCTCCAAAATGATAGACTATATCCCCTTTTAAGCCATGAACCAAATGAAATCCTCCCTCCTTGAAGCTGCTTTCAACAGTGAGAAAAGTAATTAAAACAGAAATGAGGAAAATGTGTAACAGATGTTTAGCTTAATGGATTAGTGGGGCTGGGGCTGAGTTTGAGAGACAGGGCCTTATTTGAAGAGAGTGTATTCCTAGGGATATTACTTTGGAATGAATAGTTTGTCCCTGTTTTCCTCTTCCTTCTTGATATATGTAAGCTAATATATGTATGATATATGTATGCAAGCTAAGGTCTCATGCATCTTCAACTGTAGGCAAGAAGCAGAAACAGAGAGAGAGAGAGAGAGAGAGAGAGAGAGAGAGAGAGAGAGAGAGGAGGGACGCAGGGATGGGGGAAGGGAAGCACACAGTGGGAATGGTAGGGGACTTTGAAATCTCAAAGCCCATTGCCAAGTGATGTACTTCCTCCAGAAAGGCCATAACCTCGCCAAACCACACCACCGACTGAGGACCAAGTGTTCAAAGGACAGAGAATTTTAGGGAACATCTCACTCAAGCCATCACATTCCACTCCCTGCCCTAAATCCTGACACCCTCGGCAATGTCTAGTTTTCTTTCTTTTGCATTCTATGACACAGATAAAGCTTAAAAATATCTAAAGGGAATTTTCACTGCTTGAAAATGCTTCTTAACAGATGGTCATTGGATTTCAGTTGACGTAATAATGTTGCTCTTTCCTTTCCTTAACTTCTTAAATTTAACATTATTTGTATTAGTGTAATCTTGAAAGGGCAGACAGTTGATCTTGTAAAAAAGAAATTTGCAATTTTAAATTACCTTTTAATATTTAACTGCCTTTCAATTTTTTGAGATTTATTTATTTACTTACTTATTGTGACAGATTCATATTAGGTAACCTTGGCTTGCGTGAACTTCACCTGCCTCTGCCTCGTAAGTGCTGGGATTAAAGGTGTGCCTATCATGTCTGGCTTATTTTTGAGAATGTGTGAAACAAACAATTTCTCTCAAGTTTATTACCTAATGGTGACAGAGTAAGAGCCAGTTACTGAACAAACACTTAAGTGTTTAGCTCGTCTCATTGTTACATGGATTGGAAATCCTATATCACTAATGATCCACAGCAGAGGCAGGCTCTTCTGAGCTGGTTCTACACACTTCTTAATTATTGCCTGTAACTTAACTGTACCCTGAAGGAATAAACTGTAGTCTCTTACAAGGTTAGCTCCCCAGTCTAACTATGAAGGCCTTTAGCTTCTAGCTTGTAAAAAATGATTGAGTAGTGTTTGTTGTCATTGTTTTAAATAAGAAATGCTATGAATAATTATTTAGTGGGGAAATTTTCATGTACCACTTTCTCAACTTGAGAGTCTGAAAATATTCAACAGACCTATGATCTACATATGAAATAATAAAAGACTTATCCAAAGGACAGCTCTGTAAGCTTTAATAGTGCTGCCTAAGAGGCCTGGAGGACCACTTTCTTCCCTCTCCATCCTTCACTGTTATAGCAACCATTCATGCTTTACCATCAACTTTGACCCATTTCTTTCTTCTTAACTACTTTGCTCGGTCCTCCTCTTCTAAAAGAGATTGACATATTGAAACAAGCACCCGTTTTCTCTTCTCAGCAGTGAGAAAGAGATTTGACATGGTATATTGTGGGTCCCATTAATGAAAATGTATAGAAATACCACTTAGCTTATGTGCCAGATTGGCATACAGTTTTAGGCCCTTGGTGATGTTCTGGAACTTCCACAAGAAAAGGATTATTTTTCAAGACAAGCTCCACTTCAATATTGACAGTAGCATTGGAAGGCATTTTAAACTGCCTATTTCTGCTGGCTAGAAAGTCCCATAACTGTGGCAGGCAGGGGACTGGAAAACTTTGGTGGCTGATAGCAAAAATACTTGATCTGAGCTCCTAAAGCCTTTGTAGATATTTCTATCTGGAGAAGATCATCAAGGCTGCATTAGCTGAGTCCTTGAGATGCAGTGGAGTAGGTGATGCTATTTTCTTCTGTCTAAGAGAAAAGGCAGAGCCTCTTTGCAACAAATGATCATAAATTGCCTGAGTGTCTTGGAGGCAAGGAGAGTACTTGCATCCTTGTGCTAATGCAAGCTGCTCTCCAAATTTTGAGTGGTACACACTATACTGGGAAGAAAAGGGTCTGAGGATGAAGCTACCAAGACATATCTATATCTCCCAAGTAAATGATCAAAAGGGAAAGCCTTCAGCCTTTAAGCTACTTTAAAAGCAGATTTCAAAGCTCAATAATCAAATCCAGAGGGCCACAAGGTCAGAAATAAAAAGGAAGTAAACTTTGGACATCAGAGAATGAGAAAACAAATAAGCTTCTCTGTACAGTTAAGTGGACTGTCAATCTTTTCTCTATCAGTTTATTATTATTGTTGTCATTGTTGTTTATTAAATTCTGTATAGAGCTGTGTGGTTCTTGTTACTGAAGGATGTCATAACACAGCCTGCATATATTCCATGTTTAATGCTAGAGCACTGTTTTAGTCCATTATGTCCCATTTTAAAATGTTTTTGGCTGTATGTATATCCAGGACATCTTTTACCTTTCTACTGCAACAGTCTTTGGTTCTTTGCATATAATTTTATGCATATACATATATTTATAGCAAGTAACTTTTGAGTGATAACTCATACCTGTCCCTATAAAGATTTCTTAGATGGCAGGAAATATCATGTTTTTCTAGATTTCCAGTTATAAGAGTTGGTTCTGTGTAAAGTAAACATGATAATTTTGCTACATCATAACCTATTTTTGTTTTTAAAGGATCTTCCACTGACATTGGGGCTGATATTGATGGCAGTATATATCATTTGGAAACTATTTCCTAGTTGAAAGACATTTTCCTAGTAATTTTTTAAATGAAAGACCTTGAGAAAATTCTGTACCTAAGTATGATTGACAGACTAGAATTTTAACCTTATAGGAGATTGGAATATTTCTGGTAGAGAAACAAAGTATCTTGGGTCATCTTTAGTCTTCTTAACTGTCTTCTATTGCCAACACTTGCTGATCTAATATCATTGTGACTATGAAGAAAATCTTTTGTAATGTGTGAACATATCCCCTGAATTAGTCCAAACCCAGGAGAGCAAAGAAGGGAATCAGGTGGCAGTTGAAGCCTACAGCACAGATTCCTCTGCTTCACTAATGTATTTGACAGTGTTTTGATTTATGACCTATGTGAACATGAGTATGGTGGTCCAAACCTGAAGTCAGATATCATCTTTGATGGCTCTTTTACTCAATTCCTTAAGGAAAGACCTCCCAATCAGACCCAGAGCTAGCTGATGATGCAAGGCTTACTTGCCAGCTTGTTCTGAGTAGCCCCAATCTCTACCTTCCCTGGCTATAATTACATACAATAGACTCATACTTTCATTTGGCATACACATGAGTTTCTGGGATTCTGAACTCTGAATCTCACACATATGTAGCAAGTGAGCTAACTACTGAGTAATCTCTCCAGACCCAAATTTTGTGGTGTTAATTCAAATTCCAGCTGGAGGTTAGGTCTCAATTGGCTTGTGACCACAGATGGATGAGATATTTCCCAGAGCAACTGGGAAGGGAATATCATTCTTCACTTTTGTTCAGGAAACTAGCAGAATATAAATATACATAGTTATTTTCTTTTAGATCATATGGAGTTATTTGAAAACGTAAAATTTTGAAATGAAATATTGGACATCGTGCAAAGATAAAATTAAACAAAACTCCTTAACCATGTACTTCATGGTTTCATCAAGTTATGGGTGCTCTTTCGCATATCTTGCTCCAAAACTATTTAGTTGCTTTTTTGTTTGTTCATTTTTTGTTTTTTGTTTTTGTATGTGAGTTTTAAGCTATTGAAAATGTAAGAAATGACACTACATCAGTGGGGGGTGAATATTTACAGCTTCTCTTTTCAGGCTTTTAGAATTCTCTTAAGAAGATGATGGAAATGTTTTTCTGGATAGCTGGAGGATGATACATAATAAGAAAGAAACTGGTGGTGCTTAAGACAATAGTTAGCTTCAAATATCAGATGGAGGACTCAGGCTACCTTGTCCTTTCCAGCTGTGGTGATGCTATACTTCATCAAGCCACATAGTAAATGAGGCTAGGAGAAAAATCTTAGCCAGCAAGCATTATTCTGAGAAATAACTAATCACTGCCTTTAAAATCACTTAGTTTTGTGGTGGTTTATTAAACAGCTGTGATTAATTGATACAGTCATCACAGCTAGGGGATTAGTAAGACACGAGACATGCTTCACAGAAAGATGAAGGAAGAAAAGTGGATTCTTGGCATCATCGTGTGAGTTGTTAAATCATGCTTTACGTAAACTTGGCCTCACTCCTAGATTTGGCTTTTCTGAGAGTAGATCCTCCTCCTGTCAATATCTTTGCTCTCATTGACTTTGTTCATTTTGTTTAGGATATATTTTTTGGGAGATGAGAAAGAATGGCTTAATTATATTCTGTTAAGGTTTAATAAATAAGTTACCCTATTCACTATACTGTGAGGAGTTAATTGTTGATGCAGAAGTGATTTTATCCTGTTTGTGTCTATTTACCAACCAAATGATAGAAACCAAAGTCATTATGATAAATATCACCCAAAATCTGAATATGGAGAAACAGTAATAGCTTGAGTAATATCTTTCTTTAATTCACTTATAAAATAAATTAGACATTATGTGACTTTTAACTTCTCTCATATTCATAAGAACTTGATCCATTTTAATGAAATAAGAGCATACCCTAAATGCAAACACGTTTTTTTTTTCTTCCTGTTTTGAGCAATTGAAGTTCTGGTCAGAAAATCTTTGCCTTTATCTGTGTTTTGAAGTGCTTTTTCTACTTCCTTCCTCACACAATTTCAGGGTTTAAGGTCTTTCATAAAGGCTTCTGATCCATTGGAACCATTGGAATTCTTTGTTCACCAGTAGAGATAAGGATCTATTTTCCTTTTGTTAGGTGTGAACATCTAGTTTTGCCAGCAACATTTGTATGCCTTTGGCATCTTTGTGAAAACTCAGATGATTGAGGTTATATGCATTTGTTTTGGAGTACTAAATTTGGTTCCATGAATCCATGTCTATTTTATTCCATGATGAGTGCTGTTTTGTTATCATGCCTCTTTTTTTATTATTTGAAATAAAGCATGGACAAACGTATGTGATTGTGTGTGTACATACACACACACACACACATATTTAATTGTTCTCCCTTGATTTCTTTATCAAATCTCATTCAGGAGTGTGTTCTAATCACTATAATTTTGTTTATATTATGTCATTTTCTTCATGATTCTTAGTTTCATTCAATTGCAATCAAAGGAAATGCAAGATATTATTTCAAATTTCCTGTATTTGCTAAGACTTAGTTTGTATGAAGTGCCTCATTATATGATGTATTTTTAGAGTTGCATGAGCTGCTGAGAATAATATTTGCTAGTGAGATGGAATGTTCTGTAGATGACGTTGGGTTCATTTTACCTACAATGTCATTTTAACTCTGACAATTCTCTGCTTTTATATGGATGTATATTTTGGTGAGAGTGGAATGTAGAAATCAAATACTACCATTGTGTTGATGTCAATCTGTGACTTTTCATATAGTAGTGCTTATTTTATAAAATGGAGTGTGCCGATGTACGGAGCATGTGTGATTTAAATTGTTATATCGTCTTGCTGGACTGTTTGCTATTCTCTCCTTCTCTGACTAAATTTGTTTTGAAGTCTTTTCTTTTTTTTTTTTTTTTTTAGATCAGCATCTTGGTTGGGAATCTGTTTCCCATGCTTCCATCCTGAGGCTGCTTTGTTTGTTTGTTTCTTTTTTTCCAGTTTATTTTTCATTAAAATATAACATAATCTCTTCCCTGCTTTTTGCTCCAATCCCCTGCATTCCTATTCTACTCCCTACTGTATTCATGACCTCTTTCTCTTTAATTATTATTGTTATATAATGTAACTATATGTAAACATATATGAATGCACATTAATATATAGGAATAAATATATGAATATAAGTTTTGGAGCCATTTAGTGTTACTTCTATATATGTTTTTAAGGCTGATTATTTTGTATTAGATAAGGGACTCATTTCTGGGGTCAGATAATTCTGTGTCTCTCAACAGTTGTTGATTCCTTATATTTTTTATCTAGGAATGTGGTCTTGTTATAATTACTCTTCTGAATACCTTCACTGGAATTTTATCTAATTTACTCTCAATGCAGTCCATTGCTGGAAAATTCATATTTTAAAGGTAATCATAATGTCTTGATTTATTATGTTTCTTGGGTTTCTGAATTGGACTTGTGTTTCTGGGTATAGTTCACTGATTGGCTATTTTTTTTTAACAGCTATATTCTGCCAATTGGAATATTCACAGTGTTCAAATAAGAATAGATTGTAGTAATTGTAGTCATGAATGTTGACATTCAGCTCCAGTGAAATGGCAGTGGAGTTCATTTGCTAAATACTAAGTCCATATGCTCAGTGCACCAAATAGTCACCATCACCACTCTTCGAGTCAAATATTAACTGCAGAAGCAACCACAACTTATGAATATGCCCAGTATGTAAATATCATAATATTTAAAACAATCATCCATTTAAATTCAATATCTGTTGTAGGATAAAAGGATTGTGTCATCTGTGCTGAGATAATACTTACTAAAAATAAGAACAGGAGGAAGTAGTGTAAGCATTGATAAGGAGTAACATTAAATCAACTAAGAAAAAATGTGAGGGCCCTGCCCTTAGAAGAATTGCCAATGAGGTTGCTGTGTCATATGTGTGCCAGAAGGTGGCAGAAAGGAGAGAGGCTATGTCTATTCTCAGTATCCTGGCCTATGAACATCTGAGTGATTAGTAACCTAACATTTACTGAGAAAAGCAAGCCTGAGATGACCACCAGTCCTGTGCCGTACAGGCCCCGACAACTCCTAGGAACAGGAGCAGGCCAGAGACCAGAAGAACTTTGCCTGAGAAAGAGGCTCTTTCTCTGTCAGGTGAGCCCAAGATGACCACCAGACTGGCAACATAAGCTCTAGAGGGAGATCCAGTCTGAGACAACAACCAGTCAGCACGCTGAGCATGTCTAGGGTGCAGACCATTGGCAGAGATTACTACTGCCTGATGCAATAATGCACAAGAGCAGTATAACATTCCTGAGACCACTACTGACACAACCCGAGACAACCAGAGACCCTGGGCTTCACTAAGAGGAGCAAGTAAGTGGTGGAGAAATGAAAGAGAAAGAGAAACAGAATGATATGGGAACAAAGAAGAGAGGCAGAATTTGAGATGACAGGGTAGTGAGGAACAGCCTAATGTGAGTAGCCAGTGATGTCACTTGGAACTATGGTAGAGTCCTGGCCTATGGTGCCATCGGAGGCTATGTCTGGGTCCATGGCTCTGTAGTAGCAGGGGTCTGTTACCACCAAAGACCAGGTGGATGTCCCTGATCTGGGCTGCTGGCTGAGGACATTTTAATGTCTGAGGGCTATGCAACTGGCCTCACCCTTCACCTGGGCATCATGGAAGAGCTAGTCCTGGGAGCATGAGAGCAGGAGAGCTGACCCACCCCTAGTCAGCTACAGTAGTTGGGAGATCAACCCACACATTGCAGGAGTTTGGGGTAACCTAGCTGCAAAATAGGAGCATGGGAGAGCTGGCCCTCCCACTGGATGAGGGAGAGATATTCTCCTCCCTCCACACCCTTCACCACCTGAGGCAGGCAGGAGACAGGGCATGGGATCATGAGAATAGGAGAGCTGGCCCTCTCCTCACCAGTTGTAGCATGCAGAAGAATGGGCCTTGCATTTTTTTCTGGGCAGCATAGTAGAGCTCACTCTGGTTGTGGAGGTGGTTGGTGAGCCATCCCCAAGAGTATGCGTGTAGGAGATCTGGCTGTGCCTCTTATGTGCTGGGTGGTGGCATGGACAAGTGAGAGATACCCCCCTATTCTCATCATCTATGGCAGGCAGGAGAGTAGGCCCTGGGGTCATGAGAGTGGGAGAACTGACCATGTGCCCTCACCAAGCATAAAACTCCGGAGATCAGGCCATTCACCTTGCTTGGGCAGCAGGGTAGAGCTAGCCCTGAACACAGAGGTTGACGGTTTGTCGGTCCTGAGGGCCTGAGAGTGGGAAACCAGGTTAGTTTCCTCTCAGGTCCAGATCCAGGGATTTGAATTGGCCTACCCCAACATCTACCCTATGGATTAACTGCTGGAGTGCATGAAAGGGGCAGTCCTATAGAACCATAATTACAGGATTTCTCATGATATAAGGCAAGTCAGAACATACAGGAAAAATAGAGTAGCAGAAGCCAGAGGCCCTGAATCAGACCAACGAGTCATTGCAGCATAGATTTGCAAGCAATGAAATGTGGACAAAAGGGTATACTGTGGGATACACTGTGACACACTACAGCTTCCACATTGAGATTTTTTTTCTTGTTGTGGGTGGTTGCAAGGGTGGAGGGTGTATACGAGGGGAGGATAGATGAGTTGGATTGGGGTACATGATGTAAAATTCACAAAAAACCAATAAAACCTTTTTTTAAAATGTAAGGAGGAAAAGAAGGTGGAACAGGAAGTTGGAACATTACTATAATCAAAACAGTTTAAAAATTGTTGAAACTGTAGAAAGATAGAGTTAAGATGTCAGGAGGAGGTGGCATGGAAGAGAGAGAAGAAGCACATAGGTTTGGGATAGGATGAATATTAGAGAGTCACAATAGAATGAGTAGAGAAACACAAAATAATGACCAAGCCCAAAGAAGAAACCCAATACTGAAAGCATGATTATTTAAAAAAACAAAACAAAACTATAAAGCAGTGAAGATTTAAAAATTAAAATAAGAGATAAAGTGAATAAAAAGTAGAAAAATAACCCAGTTATACGTGTTTCTTGACAGGGTTTGAGTTCTTGTCTTCCCTGTTATGCCCTATGTAGAAGACTGAGAGTCTCCAGTTCAAAACTCTGAAACCAGATCTGTAGCTATGCAATGCCTCAGTGAACTTCAAACAGATTTTCCTTTGGGTTGAGTTTTTATCAGTCACCTTTGTCGGTTTTGTCTTAGTTTCTTCCAGCCTTCATCATGAAATGCTTATTTTTCATTAAGAAATGTTCATCTTACCTGGGCTCTGGCTGCCTCTATCAGTATCAGATTTTGTGTCCTGCATGTCATTTCAAACCGGGCCAGTTCCTATGTGGTGACTAAGGATTCTGGTGCTACTGAGATGAAGCTAGCACAGTATGGTCCATGAACTCCTCTTTTCAGTTGGTTGCTTACCACACTGTAAGCACGTTTAGCTTTTTATTTTGTAAATGGAAATCATCTTGTATCTGAAATCAGGGACTAATATTTCATTAACATAATGAGTCAGATCAACCATTATCACAAGTAAAAGGAGTGGGCAGAAAAAAAGAACAGAATTCTTAACTATATTAGAATATTGATTTATATATTTCAGAGGGAAAATTATAATGGTTTTTGGAAACCTCTCAGTCTCTTGCTTTCATTATTTAAATTAAATCTTGAAAATGAATTTTGGCTTTAAATTAGTTCCTGTTTCTAAATATCAGCTTCTAAAACATCTCATTTCTATGAGTATCTCTAATATGGCAAATAATACGGGGAAAACAGAACCAAGGTATTTAAAAATAATGTTCTAACTATCTATGGGAACAACTAATGTAAAGTGAATAAATTAATGCTACAAAGACATAAAGTTTAGTTAGCCTGTAAGAAATAATCAGAATAGAGTATGGAATAAATCTCCTGTAGGCTTTTGATTAAAAGTTTCCAGGCATCCCAAGACCCATTCATTTATACCTAAAATGTGTCAGGTCCTGTGCTAAAAGGAAAGAAAAATGGTAAATTTTCTCAGAGAGCTCATAATCTCAGAGAAGAGCCAGGTAATTTTTCAGAACACACAATAAAGTGACTTAGACTAATGAGACTTGGTCACCAGCACTGGACAAAAGCATGAAAAACCTTGGCCGTTCTCATCAAAAGAAAGTGCCAGCCATACCATATGGAATTGCTACTTTGGCTAATGGGGAATGCCATTCATGAAGACCTAGTTTTTTCACTGCTTGGGAAAGTCTGAAGTTGAAATACACCTGAGAGGGAGCCACCAGGGCTAAACTCCAGTCCCCAAAGCTCTTCTATCCAATCAGCTACTTTTCAAGATTATACTTGTGGCCTCTTTTGAGTAGTTGAGACAACCTGTATGATCCCAGGTCATGAACTATGAATAGACCTCTATTATGTCCTACAATGTGGTCATTTAAGCTGACGGAACAAATCTCTACAAAGCTTTTTCTTTTTTAATTTTTTTTTCTGGCATAACAACCAGCAAAATTCAACATGGTTCTGGGCAGTAAGAAGTGAAGGTCTCCCCCTAGTGATCTTCATGGTCACTGGAAAATTAGTGTTATTTATTTCTAAAATAAAATTAATTAATTATGAGTGAAATGAAGTGCTTTTGTGACCTCTAGTAATTTTTGATGCCTGTGATTTAAATGTGCATAAGCTACGGAGTTAGAAAGTGCTCAGTGCTTGTCTATTCCTATATTTTTTCACTTAATTACCATTACTAGCAATGTGTCGTCTTTCTTAGTAGATCTTCTGAGAAAGGTAAAACATACGTTTCCATGCATGTATACTTTCAAGAACCTAAAACAATTTGCTTTATTTTTGTTTGCTTACTATAAAATTGTTTATATGCTAAATTGTGAAGTTACTTGGGAGCTCTTTAATAGTCGGAGAACATAATGTCCTAAATGTCTTAAAACCAGACATTTTCAAGACCTGGGGACTATATTTTGTCTCATTTTAAGGGCTACATAGTAATAGAATTATATAATTATAAGCCTACAAAGATGATAAAAGGAGGAATATGAACATAGAAGACAAAATGATCTAAAACAATTTAGTACACGTGTGCCAGCTTTCTCTAGACATTTGGAGTTTGTAGAAAATGACTGCTTCTGTATTCTCAAATAAAATGTCCCGAGGGACTTTTTCTGTGGAGGATGCTTTTACTTCTAATGTGACTTTTCATGGAAGAGAGTCTCTCTTTTTTTCCTGAAAGTTCTGGACACTGTTTATGTAAAAGTATTTTAGTGGTATTATGAAATGCTATAGTTTCACATTATGCTATCAATGATTAATCTTTCCTGAGCTGCAGATAGGATGAGTGTCTCTAAAGCCCTAAGGGTGCGGCTGTAAGTTTCCATAGTATTCATGTAAAATAGAACGTGACAACAAGATGTAGCTTAGGGAATAAGCAACGAACACTGTTCTAAAGGTCTCTTTAGGTAGAGAGAATAAAATAGGTATTTCATGTCTCATCAACACAGCTGTCATGTATAGAAAATTAAGTTTTAGAGAACTAGACTCATAACCTCGCTACTTCTTGGAAATATATCTGTCATGTTAGGAAACAGATTCATTCATTCAAGATAAATGATGAGCTCTTAATATTAATGAATTCCTTATGAGATCACATTTATATATATATTTATTTTTACTTCAGAGCAGTTTAACTTGGTTGGAATAGTTAAGGCAGCAGGTGCAAATGTAATTTTTTCCATTGCTTTTCTCTTCTGAGAGTAGGCACTGAGGAATTTGTACTTAAAATTTTAGTATTATCTTCATTATTCACTTTACAGACAGTTTTTGTTTTAATGATATGCGGTTGTTCCAAAATTATTCCACTTTCCATTTCAGTTCTATTTTTCTTTAGTTATTTAGTGCTGTGAAGCTCCAACCTAGAAAAATTGAGATCATAAAAAGCTGGGAAATAAAATCTGGCCATTCCTTTGAGGAATGCAGGCTGGTGGGAGGCATTATGGTAGAGAGAGCAGACTCTGCACTGCAGAACATAATGGCTCTGATACATTAGTCCTCCCCCACCCACCTTTTGTTTTAATTTCCTTCCTTCCTTCCTTCCTTCCTTCCTTCCTTCCTTCCTTCCTTCCTTCCTTCCTTTTTCTTTTCTTTTCTTTCTTTCTTTTTTTTTTTTTTTGATGAGGAATTGACTCTTTTTTTTGGTTAGGGATGAAGTGTGTGCTTATGTTTCTATGCTTTTGGAGCTGCATTTAATTACAGTCACTAAAACCCAAAAGCACAGAGAACTCAGCTCGGCTCTGCAGTGATTATGTTCAAATTTATACCTAAGGCAATCTGTTTTTGTATACATATTCAAGCTGATTGGCAGCAGTCCTTTATAGAATGTTAATAGGCAAAAAAGTCTATGATAACATAATAACATTTTCATTCTTATGTACAAAATATTAATCATAATGGTTGTCCTGGCATAAATATCATTAAATACATCTCCTAAAATGATTGAATATGAAGTTCTTCAGCTCCTATGCTCGTCTACATTATTTTAAAAAAATTCTGGTTTGAAAAGATTATCAGACCTTCCAAAGAACATATTACCTGTTCTTGTGAAAACCTAGATGATATGCACTGTCAGATTTTATTATTATTGTGGCAGATACTTCAGTGTAGAAATCTTAACCTAATGAAAAAATGTCATCTTCCTTTTGGAGCCAAGTATTTAAAATACATCAACCATTCCTTGTGGTAGACATTTCTTCCAAAGTCTTGGGAGGAATTACATATTAAAATACTTTGTATATGAAACTATTATTATTTTTATCCACTGCCGCAGTGGATAAACTAATTGTCAACCACTTTTGAGAACTAAGTGGTTTTTTAAAATTGCTTGTTGAAATGAAAGTCTAAAAATGTCAAACAATATTTCTGAACATTTCTTCCTGTACCAAGGATTTTCTTCTTATTTATTGGTTTATTATAAAAAACAGAAAAATAATGTAGGGACTTGGGGAAAAGAAATAACATTTTATATATCTTTGAAACCATCACCAGCATAGGAGATAGTGAATAATCTAGTCATCAGTTGTCCTGGAATTTTTAATGAGGGTAGCAATTATAACTTTTTAGGATAAGCAAAATATGATAGTTTGTTTCTCAAAAAGCCATGTGCACAAGATCACTTGGGTATTTAGGTAATCAGAGATTCTTTTACCATGCATTCAGAAATGCTGATTCAGAAAGTTTCTAGTGAAACTCTTGGGTAATTATAATGCAGCTAGTTCAATATATGCATTTACAAAAAGAATAATGTGAAATGCTTGAATATATTATTATGTGATTAAGAAAACAGTGTCACCTGAGTTTATAGGAAATTGCATTTTCTGTAGGTTAAGGAAAGTGTGCATTTATGTAATACATGCATGTTTTCAGTTAAAATAGGTATACAATTTAAAAAATGTATGAAATTATATTTACAAATTTATTTATAAGATTATAATATAATTGCATAATTTCCCCTTCCATTTCTTCCTGAAAAGACATATTCCAAACCTTCTTTTCTCTCTCTCAAATTTGTGGCTCCTTTTTTACACACACACACACACACACACACACACACACACACACACACACACACACACAAACACACACACACACACACACACACACACTCCTAAATACAACTTGCTCTGTCTGTGCAATATTACTTATATTAGGGCTGACCATTTGGTATTGGATAAGCAATTGGTGCATACTTGCCTAGGGAAGACAGTCTTTCTGTGATATCAGCATTACTCAGTTGTCTATAGTTCTTTGTGTGCAAATATCCCAATAGCAGGCTTTCGAGTGCCTGGTTAGGGCTTCTAAAGATATTCCTAAAACATTCCAGGCATTGGTGGTGCCTCCTTCCCTAGAGGTGAAAGGTTAAGTTCCAATTGGTGAGGACATCATGTACTTCAAACTCAGGGCCCAGAGGCTCTTAAGCAGGTACTGATCTAAAACCCTCCTTCCTGACTACTAGCTTTCATGGGATCAGAAGGCATCATGCAAACTTACAATGGACAAAAGCAACCAGCAGTTCTCCAGAGCTATGATGCCTATCAACCACAATTACCAATAGAATAAGTACCATAACCCTAAGGGTACAATGATGTCACACAACCTTGACAGGAATGAAAAACAGCTCTCTAGTTCAACTGGAGACTCTCTCAACTAGAAGGAAATCATATCTAGTACAGAAAACCTCACCAACCATCCAATTAATCAATCAATCAATCAAACAAACAAACTCCATATAAATTTATGCTCATGTTTTAAAATGAGTTTTCTATAAACATCTCTATCATATACATATTAGATATTAGGTTACTTTTGTAGCAATCTACTGCAGTAGATCTTATGTATGCCAAGAGACCTCATTTTTCTGTACTATTTCTAGGGACTGAGTATCAGTGATGGTAGTGAGTTTTCTCTATCTAAACACATTCTACGAATTCTTTCCTGATGTAATAGGTAGTACAGTTTTCTTGGAGGATAATTTCGAGGGGGGAGGAAAATAAATACTGAAGACTTAATTGATAAAGGCAAAGTCCAGCTAAATTTTTTTGTTTTACTTATTAAATTTGTTCTTTGACAATTTCATACATGTACATTATGCATTCTGTTTACTCTTACAACCTGTGCTCTCGTCTTCCTCCCCTCCCTGTCATCCTCCATATCCTACCGACAGGCCCTTTTCTGAATTCATGTTCTCTCTCTCTCTCTCTCTCTCTCTCTCTCTCTCTCTTCCATTCTTTCTCTAAAATTTTCAAACTCAGCATTTTAGAAATTAATTTACTTCTGTAATGTGCCTTTTCTTTTTAAGTCTATTGATTGCAGGTGTCAGCCATTATGTAGGGTAGCTTTGTAAAAGAGCTCATGCTAGTTCCTAATTATTTTGGCATACAAAATTGCAAGCTTATAACTGTGAATGAAGATGATGGTAGCAATTTGTTGCAGCCACTCCAAGTCTGTTTAATCCAGTTGAAGTACAGTAAAGCTAGCCTTGAAAAATTACTGCTTCATATCTCTCATCTATCTCTCTATTTCTTATGTGGAAAATCAACCTCTGAGACCAGATGACAGCGTCACAGTGGCAACTCTGTTTTAATCTCAGTACACGGGCTCTAGAACTTCTGTTCTCATTTGAGCATCACATTCTTTCAGTCTAGTCCCTGGATAGTTTACCTTCATATGAACCTGACTATAGAAGCTACTTATAGTGTTTATTATATTTATCATTTCAGTTATGCCTCCTTATATAAAGAATGAAAATCCAATTTCATGGCATTTCTTAAGACCTTTAGGTATAACCACAAGTAACTCTTTGCGTTGTATTGCCCTTGAATACATATTCTTGTGCATGCTTATTTGTTACATCTCATATAAGAGAGTCAACATTTATTGCACACATATCTGAACAGAATAAGGACAATGTACTTTCTTTTTTTATTGGTTATTTTATTTGTTTACATTTCAAATGTCATCCCCCTTCCCAGTTTCCCTGCCACAAGCCCCTATCCCCTCCTTCCTCTCCCTGCCTCTATGAGGGTGCTCCTCCACCCACTCACCTACTCCTGCCTCAGTGGCCTAGCGTTCCCTTATCCTGGGTCATCAAGCCTCCACTGAACCAAGGGACTCCCCTCTTAGTGATGCCAGATAAGGTAATCCTCTGCTGCATATCCAGTTGGAGCCATGGGTACCTTCTGTGTACTCTTTGGTTGGTTGTTTAGTCCCTGGGGGCTTTGAGGGGTCTTATTGATTGATATTGTTGTTCTTCCTATGAGGTTGCAAACCCCTTCAGTTTCTACAGTCCTTGCCCTAACTTCCCCATTGGGGTCCCCATGCTCAGTCCAATGTTTGGCTGTGTACATCCATATCTGTATTGGCCAGGATCAGGCAGAGCCTCTCAGGAGACAGCTGTATCACTTTTCTTCTTCCTGTAACAGAGTACCTCACAGTAGTGACTTAAGTGTGGGTTTAGATTTATTTTGGCTAAGAGTTTTGTATAGTCCATTGTAAGAGCATAGTACCTGATGATTACTGATGACAGCAGAAGCATTTGTGATACCATGTTCACCTGGAACCTGATAAAGGTCAGTTGGAAATGAGGTTGAACTAGAGCACTAAAGACTTGCTCCTTAACGATCAGTGTCTTTCTGTTAAGCTCCACCCCTCAATGGTTCATCAGCCTCCTAAAATAAAATGATCACCTTGAGGACAAAATGATCAAATACATACATGTGTGAAGGCAGTTTATGATTCAAATCATAAAAGAATTGAAGCCTCCCTTTGTTTTCCTCAGTCCTCACTGGTAGACCAAATGGCATTGTGGTAAGAGTGCTTATTTCTACATATTTCTGTTTGTGAATTTTTTTCTTTCATTTAAAAACTTCCTCTTGTTTAAAGTTGAGGTCTTAAATGACCTTTCACAGAATCTGTGAGTTTTCTTTAGTTTTGTAGCACAGATCTTTGCAGTATATATTTGAAACCAAGATTATGTCAACAATACCATGAATAATCTAGTGCTTGCATCTAACAGCTTGTTTTAAACATGGATGCCATGTAGATTTGGATTGAAGGAGAAATGAGAGCCCAAAGACTAATTTATTTATTTTTTTACAAATATAAACCCATTGAGAGTAAAAACAAGCTCAGTTTAGCCATGGATCCATGGATGTTGTTTCCTACTGTTATCTCAGTGAATGTATCAGCTCAGGAATCCTGGATTGTCAATTTTTAGTGTCCAAAAAATGGGAAAAATAACACTTGCATTATTGCTATAAATATGAGAAATGCATATGAAAGACATTTTTTTTTCTGGTGAGGATTCTAGGCATCCTGATAGAAGTAGTCTGATGGTTGCACAGATAGTCCATCTGTTTTTGAAAGACTCTTCCAACATACAAGGAGTAGTTTCTGCTTGCATAAAATACTTTAAAATATATGCTTATTGAGAAAGGGAAAGCCAGTAGACTTTAGCAAGTTGGATGAATGAATAACTGTTAAATGATTTCCTAAAACCTAAATGTCATCTGAAATTTACAATAGTATTTACTATCAGAATAAATTTTTGATAATTTAAACAATACATCATGATAATATGTTACACATTTGAATAAATAAAATTATTTATGCAGTGCCTAATATAGCAACTCACCTTTTAATCTCTGACCCTGACTTGGGGGCCATTGTTGACTCCGAGAAGTTATGTGTCCTCATAAGCGGGAAGGTTGTGTGAGCTGGAAGGTTAGAAATATGTTTTTACTGGCAGTGAAGTCTACCAAGGCTCTAGATAATTTCTCTTTATAGCAGGCATTATTCTACAGAAGAACAGTTGGAGGGTGGACTGGGAGGGGAATAAAATCTGGAGTGCAAAAAAATAGATTAAATAAAAAGAATGAATATATAAAAATGAAGAAGGGCAAGAAAGTAGAAAGAAAAGCAGTCACTTCAAGCACCTACTAGGTGCATCCATTGCTTTGCTGCTGTTTTGTATAGTATTCCCAGATTGTTGTGAAACATGAGAAATGGTGTTATTATTCACCCCATGATTAGGGAATCTGCATTTCTTCTGCCCAGATGTTAGTCATGGCCCAACATTTATGCAGAGAAGTGGGTTCTCTGAAGTATATGATAGTATTCTTAAATTCTGACTTAATGCTGATTTATCAACCAGTATACAAGGCATTAGGTGCTACTTTTCCAACTAGATTTTTCTGTAAGCACCATTTTTATCTGGAAGTAAGGAGGAGTTTTCCTCACCTATTCCTAAGACAGGAAGTAAATATTATGAAATCAATTTATATTTAATTACATAATCTAATTTGGAATTAGTATTGGTGTTAACCCAATAATTGTAATGCTATGACTTTGTATGATATAATGTAAACTAATGCTGTCAAATTATTCTTGTAACTAAAAGAGCTAGTATGCTGAATTGACAGATATCAGGTTATTGTTTGTATATTTTAATTAAAAGTAGAAGTCTTATAGAAAAAAAACAAAAAGCAGGAGATGGACCTTTTTAAGAAAAGCCAGTTTAAAATTACTTACAGAAATAAGTGGAAGAATAATGAAATGCGTTGGAAAAAACTTGTGTATATACACATAAAGACATAGGAGGCCACAGATACATTGATACCAAAACATCACAAAGACTTACCAAAGAAAGAAAACTTCAGACCAATTTCCCTTATGAATATCGATGCAAAAATATTCAATAAAATTCTTGCAAACTGAATCCAAGAACACATGAAACAATCATTCACCATGATCAAGTATGCTTCATCCCAGGGATGCAGGTATCGTTCAAAACCATCAATGTAATCCACTACATAAACAAATTCAAAGAAAAAACCCACATGGTCATTTCATTAGATATTGAAAAAGCATTTGACAAAATTCAACATCCCTTCATGATGAAAGTCTTGGAAAGATCAGGAATTCAAGGCCCATACCTAAACATAGTAAAAGCAATATACAGCAAACCAGTAGCCAACATCAAACTAAATGTAGAAAAATTCGAAGCAATCCCACTAAAATCAAGGACTAGACAAGGCTGCCCACTCTCTCAAGTACTATTCAAAATAGTACTTGAAGTTCTAGCTAGAGAAATTAGACAACAAAAGGAGGTCAAAGGGATACAAATTGGAAAGGAAAAAAATCAAAATATCAATATTTGCAGATGATATGATCTTATACTTAAGTGACCCAAAAATCTTCACCAGAGAACTGCTACAGCTGATAAACAACTTCAGCAAAGTGGCCGGACATAAAATTAACTCAAACAAATAAGTAGCCTTCCTATACTCAAAGGATAAACAGGCTAAGAAAGAAATTAGGGAAATGACACCCTTCAAAATAGTCACAAACAATATAAAGTATCTTGGTGTGACTCTAACCAAACAAGTAAAAGATCTGTATGACAAGAACTTCAAGTCTCTGAAGAAAGAAATTGAAGAAGACCTCAGAAGATAGAAAGATTTCCCATGCTCATGGATTGACAGGATTAATATAGTAAAAATGGCCATCTTATCTAAAGCAATCTACAGACTCAGTGCAATCCCCATCAAAATTCCAACTCAATTCTTCATAGACTTAGAAAGAGCAATTCTCAAATTCATTTGGAATAACAAAAAAACCTCCAGCTGTACTACAGAACAATAGTGGTAAAAACTGTATGGTATTGGTACAGCAACAGGCAGGTAGATCAATGGAATAGAATTGAAGACCTGGAAATAAACTCAAACACCTACAGTCACTTGATCTTTGCCAAAGGAGCTAAAACCATCCAGTGGTAAAAAGATAGCATTTTCAACAAATGGTGCTGGTTCAACTGGCAGTCAATATGTAGAATGCAAATTTATTCATTCCTATCTCCCTGTATAAAGCTCAAGTCCAAGTGGATCAAGGACCTTCACATAAAACCAGATACACTGAATCTAATGAAAGAGAAAATGGGGAAAAGTCTTGAACACATGGGCACAGGGGAAATGTTCCTGAACAGAACACCAATGGCTTATGCTCTAAGATGAAGAATCGACAAATGGGACCTCAGGAAATTGCAAAGCTTCTGTAAAACAAAGGGCACTGCCAATAGGACAAAATGGCAACCAACAGATTGGGAAAAGATCTTTATCAATCCTACATCTGATAGAGGGCTAATATCCAATATCTACATGGAACTCAAGAAGTTTGACTCCAGAGAACTAAATAACCATATCAAAAAATAGGGGACAGAGCTAAACAGAGAATTCTCAACTGAGGAAACTTGAAGGACTGAGAAGCACCTAAAGAAATGTTCAACATTCTTAATCATCAGGGAAATGCAAATCAAAACAAGTCTGAGATTCCACCTCACACCAGTCAGAATGGCTAAGAGCAAAAACTCAGGTGACAGCAGATGCTGGCGAGGATGTGGAGAAAGAGGAACATGCCTCCATTGCTGGTGGGATTGCAAGCAGGTACAACCACTCTGGAAATCAGTTTGGCGGACCCTCAGAAAAATGGAGATAATACTACCTGAGGATCCAGCTATACCACTCCTGTACATTTACCCAGAAGATGCTCCAGCATGTAATAAGAACACATGCTCCACTATGTTCATAGCAGCCATATTTATAATAGCCAGAATCTGGAAACAACCCAGATGTCCCTCATCAGAGGAATGGATACAGAAAATGTGGTACATTTACACAATGGAATACTATTCAGCTATTAAAAACAGTGACTCCATGAAATTCACAGGCAAATGTATAGAACTTGAAAATATCATCCTGAGTGAGGTAACTCACTCACAAGAGAACAAACACAGTATGTACTCACTGATAAGTGGATATTAGCCCAAATGTTCGGAATATCCAAGATACAGTTCACAGCAACTGTTGGAATGAGCGTGGTGTCCCAGATGGAGGAGTTGGAGAAGGGACTGAAGGAGTTGAGGGAGTTTGCAGCCCCATGGAGGGAGCTACAGTGTCAACTGGCCAGACCCCCTAGTGCTCCAGGAGACTGGACCACCAAACAAAGAATACACATAGATGGACTCATGGTGCTAGCCACATATGTGGCAGAGGAGGGCCTTGTTGGCCATCAGTGGGAAGAGAGGCCTGAGGGTGTTAGATGCCCCAGTATAGGTGAATGCCAGGTAGGGAAGACGGGAGTGGGTGGGTGGGTGGGGAAATACCCTCATAGAGGAAGGGGGAAGGGAGATGGGACAGGGGCTTTCCAAAGGGGAGACCTGAAAGGGGAAAACATTTGAAATGTAAATATAGTATCAAAAATAAAAATAAAAAGTAATTAAAAATAAGAAAATGCAAATGCCCCAGAATAGTCAATCAGAGCAGTTTTGAAAAATAACAAAGCTGGAGAATAACTACTCTATTAGTCGAAGAATTAATCCAAGGCAGGAGTCACAGAGGCCAGCATGGTCCTGTTGCACTAGACAAATAGATCTGTGGGGAAGAAAAGAGAGCTCAGAAGAGAACCTCATGCGTAGACTCTTTATTGTGATAAAAGTGCAAAAATAATTTAATGAAAAGGCAAGGGTCTTTTCACCAAATGACCCTGTCATTTGTTGTAAACTATGAATGATGAGGTTCTTTCCATAATTCAGTCTAAACTTGTAAACTCTCTTTTTAGATAGCAAACCTGTTGTAACCATGCACTAGATGTAAATACCTTGAATAGTACAATGAAATTGTAATCTACAGAAGTCTTAGTTATTTTCCCAATAGCAAAGAAAGCATTCTAACTTATGCTTGCACACAAATGTTCATGGAAGTTTTATTTGTAAAAAGCCAAATAACAGGACTGAAAAGATCAGAATGTAAGGGCATGCGCTAAGCCTGATGATTTGAGTTCAATCCCTGGGACCAACCTAGCAGTGGAAGGAGAGAAACAACTCCAGCAAGTTTTCCTTTGACCTACAAAAAAACAAAAAACAAAAAACAAAAAACAAAAAACAAATAAATAAAATAAAATTACTTACAGAGATAAGTGAAAGAATAATGAAATATGTTGGAAAAAAACTTGTGTATATACTCCATAAAGCCATAGATTACCTAAAAGGTAGTTTTTTACAAAAGCATCCCAGAAAGACCCAGGCTGAAATATGTAAGACAAGAATTAAATAATAGGTATGAAATGGGGATTAATAGAAAATTTGCCTATAATCAGTTTAATACCTCAACTCACATTTTAATGATCACCTTGTCACAATACCCATATTCAACACATTTAAACAGAACTTATTATAATGAGGCATAATAGTCTAGGTCCACTTTATTGGTAGCAGTGTGTGTGTGTGTGTGTGTATGTGTGTGTGTGTGTGTGTGATATAACACATCTCAAAATAAAGCACATTTAAAACACTTTATGTGAGCCGGGCAGTGGTGGCACATGCCTTTAATCCCAGCACTTGGGAGGCAGAGGCAGGTGGATTTCTGAGTTCTAGGCCAGCCTACTCTACAGAGTGAGTTCCAGGACAGCCAGGGCTATACAGAGGAAACCCTGTTTCGAAAAACCAAAAAAAAGAAAAAAAAAAAACCCACTTTATGTGAAGAGCTGAGACAGGAAAATTTGTAGTTCTGAGTATAGCAGAGTAGAAAGCAGTTTTTGATCATTTGTTTTAGGGCATTGTCTGATGG
>CM052712.1:43908482-43932386 GCA_028551405.1 Uromys caudimaculatus
GTTTTGAGGGTTGTTAAGACACAGGGATTGGGTTGCCATTGACACTGTCATTCTGAAATGTCGCTGATAATGTGCAGGCTTGCAAGGACCAGGAAAATGAACTAGATGCAAGATACATCGCATGATCTGTTCTGGGTGGGTCATCCAATTCCTGGAATTATTTTAGCTCTGAAAATATGTAATTTTAATTGTTCTTTTTAGTTTTATGTGCAGCCTCCATGTGACATCCTTGGTCTGAGATATGAAACATACCGTGTTGGATAAGGAAAAATGAAAGACACACTCTTATATTCTTTTGGCCAAGAGAAAAACAGTATCTCAAGCTTTTCAGTTTGTTTGTTTGTTTGTTTTTTAAGTTATAACTAACTGAGTTCAGTTATTTCTGCCTATAACTGTATGGGTGTAGGAGGAACGTGATAGAAAACCTGAGCAAAGTTGGTAGTGTAAGAGATATATATGATCAGGGTCCTTTGTATCTAATGGTCAAAAGTATCTAAAATAAACAAATACATATATATTTAAGGAAAATTAGTTATCTTTCGAATGGGAATACATAAGGGAAATATTCTTTCAAAGGACACCTTTCCCTTAAAAAGCCAAAATATCAGTAATTCATGTTATCTATACCTTCTCAGTTTGATCTCTTGCTCTGGTCTACAAATTATATGAGTGATAAAGGCTTGTAGTATCTTTTGTATTTTAATTTTTAATTATTTCGTTTATTTACATTCCAGTCTTTGTGCTCCCCCCAGTATCCCTCCCACAGCTCCTCATCCCATTCCTCCTCCTCCTTGCCTCTAAGAGGTGCTCCACCCTACCAGGCCTCCGCCTACCCTGGGGCCTCAAGTCTTTAGAGGATTAAGTTCATCTTCTCCCACTGTTGCCAACCAGGCAGTTTTCTGCTATATATTTGCCAGGGGCCTCAGTCAGACTCTGATGGTGGGTGTCTCAGTTTCTGGGAGCTCTCTGGGGTCTTGGTTAGATAAGACTTCTGGTTTTCCTATGGGGTCTCTCTCCCTTTCAGCTTTTTCAATCCTTCCCCTAATTCAACCATAGGACTCCCTGACTTCAGTTCAATGGTTGGATGTAAGATGTATCTGCATCTGTCTCAGTAAGCTGCTGGTAGGATCTCTCAGAGGACAACCATGCCAGGCTCCCATTTGTAAGCACCTCATTCCATCTGTAATAGTATCAGGCCGTGGTGCCCCCACCCACGCTCCATTCCCTATGAGACAGATTCCAAGTTGGGCCGGTCATTGGACTGCCTTTTCTTCAGTCTCTCCTCCATTTTTGTCTCTACAATTCTTTTAACAGGAACAATTCTGGGTCAGAAATTTTGACTGTGTGTTAGTAACCCTGTGCCTCCACTTGAGGCCCTGTCTATCTACTGGAGTGGGACTCTTCAAGTTCTCTCTCCCCAATATTATGCAATGTGAGGCTCAGAGTCCTGGGTCTCTCACCTCCTACTTCTTTGGTACTTCTAGAGGGTCCCCCCACCTCCCAATCTGAGGCTGTGAGGCTGCTTATTCTCATTCACTCTCCTGTTCCTTTGAACTTCTCTCCTGTCTCTTCACCCCCATACCTGATCCTGTTTCCCTTTTCCCCTGCCCCTCCCTTCCCCCAGCCCAGTCAGTTCCTCCCTCCCTCTGCCTCCAGTGATTATTTCCTCCCCCCTTCAAAGTAGGATTGAAACATTCTCACTGCTTGTTGTATTCCTTATGGTCTGTAGGTTCTATGCTAAGTATTTGGTGCATTTTGGCTAATATCTACTTATCAGTGAGTACATATCATTCATGTCCTTTAGGGTCTGAGTTTCCTCACTTAGGATATTTTCTAGTTTTACCTATTTGCCTGAAAAATTCATGATGTCCTCATTTTTAATAGCTGAATAGTATTCCACTGTGTAAGTGAACCACAGTTTCTGTAGCCATTCTTCGGTGGAGGGACATCTGGATTGTTTCCAGCTCTGGCTTTTAAAAATAAGGCTGCTATGAACACAGTGGAGCATGTATCCTTGTGGTATCGTGGGGCATCTTTTGGGTATATTCCCAAGAGTGGTATAGCTGAGTCTTCAGGTAGAACTATTTCCAATTTTCTAAGGAACCTCCAGATTGATTTCCGGAGTGATTGCACTAGTTCCAAGACTGGCCAGAAATGGAGGAGTGTTCCATTTTCTCCACATCCTCAGCAGCATCTGCTGTCTCTTGAGTTTTTTGATATTAGCCATTCTGATTGGTTAAGGTGGAATCTCAGGGTCAGTTTGATTTCCATTTACTCCATGAACAAGGATTTTTACATTTCTTTAAGTACTTCTCAGCCATTTAAAACTGTTCTGTTGTGAATTCTCTTTTTAGCTCTGCATCCCATTTTTTAATTGGGTTATTTGGTATTGTGGAGGTTAACTTCTTGAGGTTTTTGCATATATATATATATATATATATATATATATATATATATATATATATATATATATATATATATATATAATTGAGTGTTAACCCTCTTAGGGGTGTAGGGTTAGAAAAGATTTTTTTTTTCAAATCTGTAGATTGCTGATTTGTCCTATTAATGATGCTTTTGCCTTACAGAAGATTTTCAGTTATATGAAGTCCCACTTATTAATTATTGATCTTAGTGACTGAAACATTGGTATTCTTTATGTTCATGAAATTTCCCTCTGTACCAATGAGTTCAAAGCTGTTTCCCACTTTCTCTTCTATTAGATTCAATGTATCTGATTTTATGTTGAGGTCCTTGATTCACTTAGACTTGAGTTTTGTGCAAGGTGATAAATATGGATCTATTTTTCATTCTTCTACCTGCAGACTGCCAGTTAGACCAGCACTATTTATTGAAGATGCTTTATTTTTTTCACTGTATAGTTTTGACTTGTTTGTCAAAGATCAAGTGTCCATAGGTGTGTGGGTTTATTTCTGGGTCTTGATTCTATTCCATTGATAGACCTTTTTTTTTTTTTTTTTTTTCTGAGACAGGGTTTCTCTGTGTAGCCCTGGCTGTCCTGGAACTCACTCTGTAGACCAGGCTGGCCTCGAACTCAGAAATCTGCCTGCCTTTGCCTCCCAAGTGCTGGGATTAAAGGCATGCGCTACCACTGCCCGGCTTTGAATTAGTTTTTAAAAGCAGGTTATTTGTTCTCTCACTATTGAGTTGTTTTAATTTCTCATATATTCTAGATATACAGGTGTTATTATAGATAGTATGGGTATAGAGCTCTCCTTTTCCTTATGGTTTTTAATCTTTATTCTCCAAATTTATTTCTTATGTAGAAACCTTTTTAGTTTGGTGCAATCCCATTTGTCAATTTTTTGTTTTATATCCTGTGCTTTTAAATCCATATTTCAAAAATTTATTGACAATGTCTAGAGGCCCGCTTTCTCTATTTTCTTCTACATAAACCCATTTTCAAAGTAAAGTGCAAACATTTTAATAATATTATGCTAGACATGAATTATGCATAATTATATAAGTGATGAGAATACCAAATGTTGCTAAGCTATTCTGAAAGTAAAAACAATTTTACTTTTCTGGAGCATGCAACTGGCAGGTATAATCATATTTAATTCAGTTGCTTCACCAGATATTGAGGAGCAAACAAAATGAAATAGCACACACATCAGCAAAATTGGCCTTGGTTCACTCACACCAGGTGTCCTCAATTACTGAAATAGAAGATTCCTGGATGCAGTGCTTGTCCCTCACCAGAACTGCCACATGTCACAGGCAACAGGCAGTGGCAAGGCTTTTATTTACTTTGATCCTATTATGTGGTTCATCTCAATTTGAATGAAAAGCCTTTGAGAAATATGTGGCTCTTCTTAGTAACATTAGTAATTGTAGCCTTCAGTTCTCTACGGCTTGGTAAAACATCAAATGTTTGTTTTCTTCCTGTAATATTGCATCCATAGCCATTATTAGACACACTATAAGTGCGGGAATTATATTTAGTGTCTTCCTGTTGGTTTTTAATTTCCAGTGTCAGTTTGAACTCTGCAGTTCAATGTATCTCTTCCTGCCTGCACTGACTCCTCAAAATAAACATTTTGAGCTGTGTCAGGAGAGCCTTAGGTGTAGGTATCTTTTCCCAGGTTTCATAGTGCCTTGTTGCCTAGTTGTTGTTCTTTTCAATTATAATGTGGCAAGATTTAAATGGGAATTCATGTTCTCAGGGAACAAGATATCCTTGGTATGTCTATTTAGCTTTGATGTAGCATTATGGGTAAAATTTGTAAAAAGAAATGATGTCTAGTCTTCTCCTTCAAAATGTATTTTTCACTGTGAAGGCAATACTGTAATTTGAGAAGCCAATTCAATTTCAAGGAAGATTGAAATAAATAAAAACCTTTACCATTTATGTATTTCTTGAGAATTTATTATGTTCCCAGTCCTTTGCTAATAATAACTTTTGATAGGATTTAATCAAGGTCAATGGCCATTCTACAAATGATATCAGCCCAAAATGAATAGTTTATCTTAAATTTGGGGAATGGCTGCTTAAAGCTTCTAGAATGGAAAGTAATTGTAATCTTCAATTCAACTTAAGTTGAGATAGCTTTCATGTGGTTTAATATTAAAAATTATCTAATCCTTTAGTAAAAAGTCCACACACCAAAAATAATTCCCTTACAGAACTCATGTAATATGTGCATGAATTTTAAGAAGTCCTTATACAATAAAATGGATAAGCTTTGTGATACTCTTGAAATGACCGTTTGCAGAAAAGTGATGAAAGAAGACAGGGTGAGTGATTGTGGATAGGGAATCTTGATGGGATGGAATCTGGGGATCATGACTTAGAAGCTTGACTCCTTTACTCCTTTTATTTTTTGTCTATGTGGTCTTAAAGGATTGTAGGTTCAAGGACATTGGCTTTGTTTTCACCCTATGTTAAATAGGGGCATCATGAATTAAATTTGATTGCATTTTTGCTGTACTCAAATAAATTTGTCAATATCCTTTTTAAGAATGAGCCATTCAATGAATATTACATTTCATTGTGAATTTCATGTTTTATTTTTGTTTTTGTTTTTGTTTTTGTTTTTTTTTATGGAGTCCAGGCACTAGATGTCTTTCTTTTAAACAATTTTTATTATAATATAGTTTTTTAGTGACTTCCTAAGGTTGTTTCCTACTGAAGTATGGTACTTTGGGCATTTTTATGTGTTTCATCCAGCTATCTCTATACTGGTTGCAAATTAACTGTAAAATATTAGTAGGTCTATCTTACTCTAATTTTTGCTTGTGAACTACACTGGTAAGTCCAGACACAAAATTACTGCAAAATTTTAGAATGCCAATATACACTTGTCATCAGTTTTAATAATTTTATTACAAGTAATATATATGATATATTATATGTACTATATATAGTATGTGTTGTGGATAGACCTGTGGCTGTTTGTATTCTGCTAACTCTGCCCTCCAGGGAGGGGCTTCAGACAAGGGGTGAGTTACACCTGTGAATTCTTGTGAACCTATCCTCTAATGAATAAAGGAGCCAATCACTGGGCGCAGAGGAGGGACTTCGGAATTGGAGGTTGGAAGAGAGAAACAGGAGAGAGAGAGAGGGCTCTTTTGGAATGGGGACAGCAGATAGGTAAGATGTAGCTGCTAGAGTCTCTTGGTATCATAGAGGATCCGCAAGGATTTGCCACCAGAGGAATCATATTTTGATAAGGCTTACAAGATTAGGTTTTAGTTGTTGTGCCCAGAGATTGAGTTACTATTGTTTCTGAGCTAAGTTTGTGTTGTGTTTTCCCTCACGAGGTGGCTCATCTGGGTTCTAGAGGGAAAGGTACAACAGCAAAGTGTGGGTTTGCCTGATGTGCACCACTAAGGCCATGGGGGATTTGAAGCATGGGGTTGGCATGGTAGAGACCCGCCAGTGGGAACTTAGTGAGCTGGCTGCAGAGATCGTGAAGCTCTGAGATAAAAGTAGCTTGGCCATTGCCTGCCAGCGCATGGCTGGCCAGCCTGATGGGGATGAGAGAACCAGGACATAGCACGTGAAAATGCTATACATTCCTTCCTTTTTAATAATTCCCTATTTTAATATTTCAGCAAGTATGTGATATATAGGTATACATCTCTCTCTCTCTCTCTCTCTCTCTCTCTCTCTCTCTCTCTCACATACACACACACACATACACACAAACACACACACACACACACACACACACACATATATATATGATTTAAATTTACTGTGTCACTCAGATGTTCAATGTAAGCAACCTTCTCATTCTTTGCATTTTATCTTTCTCTTAGGACTGTAGGATGAAAGAGTAAAGTTACATGAATAAAAGCTAACATGTAAATCTATTTAATGTACTTATGCTCCCATGAGCAGACTAATATTAAACTCTTCATTTAATTAAATTTCACTGTTCATTAAAGCAAATTTTCATTATAAAAGTACTATAACATAAAATAACTGATTAATAAATATGAAACATTACAGAAGTAGAATCCAATGAGGTTGTGCTAAGAGAATCTTATATTAGACATGCCATTTACATATTATACCCGAATCACTTGGGGAAGTTTTAATTGCATATTTTTGTTGAAGGTAAGTTTTTCTTAAGCATAAGGAAAGGATATACAATTCATATCTCTATTCAATAATTATTTATGCATCTTCCTCCTCCATATATAACATTAGACCAACTTTTTGAAGATTTGTACCAGCCAAATTTCACTTCACCGCAGAGGGAAGTACATGAGAAATCATGAGAATATGACCAGGTTTAGGCCTAAAAGAGAGCCCTATAATATTTGTATATAAACTAGTGTTGTGGTGGTTTGAAATAAAATGGCCCTGACAGGTTCATATATTTGAATGCTTGATCCCCCAGTTTGTAGAACTGTTTGAAAGTATTGAGAATTGTGGTCTTGTTGGAAAAAAAAAATGTAATAGTAGGAACATGCTTTGATGTTTTAAAAGTCTAAATCGCTCATGCTTAGCTCTCCCTGCCCCTCTCTCATTTTACATTTTGGACCAACTAAGCATCCTTTTCTAGTGCCCTGCCTGTCTGCCTGCTTGCTGCCATGCTCCTTACCATGATATCCATAACTCTAACCCTCTGGAATCATGAGTTTAAAATTAAATGCTTTATTTTATAGGCTGCATTGGTCATGATGTCTTATCTTGGCATAGAAAACTAACATAAGTGTAGAAAAGTAACTAAGGCAAATGTGCATTTATGTATGTCTGCATGTGTGCATCTATGTATGGAGTCTGATTGTAATACAGGTTTATACTTGATTTAGCTGTTCATTTCTCATAATCGGTAACTACTCATTTGTGTGGTTCATGCAGATATGTGTGTGTGTGTGTGTGTGTGTGTGTGTGTGTGTGTGTTTTATGTTTGAGAAGTTTTGAATATACATCTATACATACTTGTGTACAGATGCTTGTGTTCATATATTTTGGCTTAGTGACAAGAAATGTGATTGAATGATTATATAATAGGATAGGTAGTTAAGAATAGCCCATGTTTTTGCAAAGTGTGTATAACATCTTATATTGCCACTTGCTAGGTACTAGAGCTCCAGTTATTCTTCATATTCATCAGTGTTCGACATCAACAGTTTGCTTTGTTATTTAAAAAAAAGAGTAAGGCATTCTGTTGTATATTCAATTTCTTCTTTGCATAATGGCTAATAATGTGTAATGGTTCCACATGCTCACTTTCTTACATGTACCAATTGTTTAATGGTTTCAGATGCTTATGTAATGATTTTTTTATATATTTTAAATCTGTTTAAATCTTTATTGGATTGTGTGTGGAGTTTTAATTACTGATTTTATGGTTGATCTTTACATTTTAGAGACAGATCATTGCTCTTTGTATTTTTTAAATAGGTATTTCCAGTGTATGCTCTATCTTTTCTGTGAACATCTTTCAAAGAGCAATTGTTTTATATTTTAACTGAATTAGGTGTTTTAAAGTGAAATGTATAGTGTCAGGTGATTCATTATAAACTATATTTTTGAATTTATGTTTAATAAATGTTTTCATGTATTTTATTTCATATTTTCTTCTAAAGTGTTGAATATTTTTTTCTTATTTTTAAAATTTTGTTAATTCATTTTTCAAGTATTAGAACACTGTATTTTGTTTAGGCTAACACAAGTTTAGAAAATTTGTAATTCTGGTAATAGAAAGATACGACTTTTTGCATGAAATGTAAGCAAGTCTTATTTCCCTTAATGAGATTCTGTATTTCTAGCAATGCTGTAGATTTTCTAGCATTCATGTTATATATCTTCTGAAAGAAAAGAATTTATCTTAAATATCATGGCATCTATTGTGCATGATTTCAGCTTATTTATATGTTCACTCTCCACTACAAGTCTTTCAAAGTATCAATATTCTATTGACATAATCTGTGGACCTTTTCACATAATTCTACAAAGTACTTCATTTATTCACCTTTTTCACATGTGACTATTGTGGGGTTTTATTGTAACTATTATTTTCCAAAGTTCTTGGTTCTAAGTTGAAAATTATAGATCTAATTTCTTATCAAATTCTAAATTACTCAATAGATGTTCATAAAATAACAATTTCACTTTTTCCTCTATTTGGTATCACCAATATATTTCTACATTATTTCCTGTGTTCTGGCATAATTATGGCAATTTTTAATTTCAATATATATATATACTACTTTAGTATATGGTATTTAGTTATTCTAACTCATATTTTACTCTTTGTACAATAATATTCATTACATATTAAATAGAGAAGGTTAATGCTTTAGTTGTTGGTGCTTAAAAACAGCATCAACAACCAAAGGTGTCAGTGTGAACATACTGCAAAGTAAAAATCTACCATTTAAATAAATGTATGTGGAAGCATTTTCAGGTTATAGAAAGTATGTAAATAAAGTCTAGCAGAGGGGAAGTGTCATCCATTTAATAAAATAAAATATGGAAATTATTCTGATATATGATATATCGCTAAGATATGTTGCCCATGAAATTTTACTTTCTTCTCATCATATTGCTGTGATTAATATGCTTTAACAAATACCAGCAAAATCTGTTAACAAAAAACTTGAATGCTAATAATGTGATGCTTATTTGCATCTTTGGAATTTATCTCCTTTGTAAATTCATCTCAAGCAACAATTTCTTCACTTGAAAATTTTCATTATGTACCAAGAACTACTCTAGGCACTGGGACTATGGAGGTAAATAAACTGATTAAATACTCAATTCATTTGATAAGAGAGTGACAGAATGTATAATAGCCAAGGTTAAGCCAGTTGTGAAAAGTAAGGCAAAATAAGAACAATTGGAGGTGGGGGCGACCTATGTGTGTTGAAGGCAATTGATTTTAAATTTGATGATTAAGATTTAACTGAAAAGAGAGAGCTTAAATAACTTTCCTATGGAATTCTGAGAACAAAACATTCCAAAATTATAAGCGATAGTGTAAAATTAGTGAAGATTTGATTTATTCTAGGAAGGATGCTTGCTTTTCATGATAAAACACAAAACCAATGGTCTGTACCAATTTTTGAATTCACTGTGGCTGGATAGGAAGGTGTTAAAGAATCTGGACAGAGAAAGGATGTGTTAAAACCATTACAGAGGGCTCATTCTGGAAGCTTTATAGTTTGTTGATGACTATAAGACAAAGCAGAGGCCATTTAGTTGGGTAATGAGTCATGATAATGGCCCATTTTAGAATGGCTGTGGTAAGGACAGTGGGAATTGGTCAAATTCTAAATATATTGTGAATGTATAGGTAGCAGATCAACCTGACATGTAATATGAGAGAGCAAAGGAGCATCAAATATTATTTAAAGATTTTTTTCCTTTCCATAGGTATTAGAAATACAAAAATTCCATTACATGCTGTAAGAATTATTATATGTAATGGTAATATACAATTTAGCAAAATGATTACCATTTCAATATAAGGTACATTCACTTTGAGATTCTTAAGATGTAAGTGGTAGAATGAATAGATAAACCGTAGTGGTACTTGGATGTACAAAAATTAGTTTATGCTAAGGTAGCCTCAAATTATGCACTTCATTAACTATAAAATATCTAATATATCATCGTCATTACATGGGGTCAAATTTTCTAGTGAGAGAGTGAAACCCATGGAAGGGTATACATTTTGTTTGAAAAGAAGTGTAAGTTGTGAAGTTGTCTAGCTTGCTTGGCATGTAACATCTTTGTGTGTGTGTGTGTGTGTGTGTACTTATGCATGTGTGTGACAGTTTTCCCCTGTAGCTCAGTCTGGCCTCAAACACATAGAAATCTTTCTGACTCAAACTCCAAGAGCTGGGATTACAGGAGCACCTAGCTAAAATAACTGTAGTAAGCGATCCTTGCCACACCTATGGGGAGCCCAGTGATCATTGGAGGCAGCTGGGAGGTGGACACTGTTTTCATAATGTGGTGTGAAAACATCATTTTGTTTCCTTTAATACACTGACATGTGTGCTGTTGGAGTGTAAAAGGCGATGTATTTCCTCAGCCTCGTGCCTGAGGCTATGTTACTCAAGCTAGGGGTTTGTCACACGATGTTGATGTGTATTGTATGAAGGGATATCCTCTTTGCCAGAGACTGTTGATGCCAATTGAGCATTGCAGTAAATATTGGAAAACTTGATTCAAGCCTCTAGGATCCTGAGACTGACTATAAACTAGTTTTATGTTTCTGTGTAGGAAATAACTATGTATTTGGAACCTAAAAATAATTTCCATTTCTTTTTTCACAGATATATAGAATGTAGGATAGAAGGTGGATACCTAAGTCTTTAGAGTCCTATACAGCTCCAATCTATCTATTTCCTCTTTAATGTTGTCTTCCAAACCTCCATGGCTTTTAGAATAATTCAGTGATTGTAGGATTGGGGTATCCATTTTCTTGTGGGTGAGTGTCCAGAGTCATTCTTCAGTCCTGGAGTCCATTCCCAACTCATGCTTCTGTCCTGCCTTTCAAGCCACTAATGGAGACCTTCTCCTTAGTCAAGTTCCTGCCTTCAGTTCCCTTTAATGGTTTATCTGTTTAAATAAGTCAAATGAAGTTAAAGTCTGGAGTCTTCAATTCCCTCTGGTAAGGGACAGTGTGATTTCGGTAATCTCAAGATCATTTGTCTGATTTCTGGAATGAATGTTAGCTAACACTTTTATTTTTTTCTGAGACACGGTTTCTCTGTGTAGCCCTGGCTGTCCTGGAACTCACACTGTAGACCAGGCTGGCCTCGAACTCAGAAATCAGCCTGCCTCTGCCTCCCAAGTGCTGGGATTAAAGGCATGCGCCACCACATCCTGGGTAATACACTTAAACAAATTGGCACTCATCAGTCCAATAGTCTATGGTATGCCTATGACAGAATTGGAAATTAAATCCTTATGCTGAATAAACTCTGTTCGAGCTCCTATAGCAGTGCTCAGGGTTGCTGTGTGACCTGGGACTGAAGGGAATAAATACTGGAAATGTCAGTTATTGATAACTCTCAATTTGATAGGCATGTCCAGGGGCTTAATCATAACAATATTGCTATTTACTTCACCAGTACTTTATATAAAATTAGACACTAGTACTGATGTCCATATTATTTGTTGAGAATATTACTTCAGTTTAACTGACATAGAAACTGAGGCGCAGAGCAGCTGCTTTCAGTGTCCCATGATCTCAGTGTTTGTGAGGAACAAAGGCATGCTTGTTGTTTAAAGGGCCAAGCTCCTGAGACTAAAGTAAACCATTACACACTGATGCAGCTCCAAATATCCTGGAGCCATTTGTTAAACTCTTGTAGAATTTAAGTATTGAAAGTTCATTGACTATCATTAGAAAATTAAATATCCCCCTCTCTCTCTTTCTCTCTCTCTCTCTTCTCTGTCCTTGATTATTAATGTTTTAAAAGTGCAGGATAATAATATGGCTCTATTATTGTAGTATCTCTAGATGTTTGATGCATAGCAGATCTTGAACATATTGTGCTTCTGGATAATTTTATAAGCAGAGATCTTGTATTCAGAATTTTTCAAGGTCGCACAGGTAATTAATTGCAAAACACGGATATCAGTGCAGATCTCCTGATTTCAATTCTACAGATTTTCAACAGGATTATGTGATATCCAACAAAGCCAGTATATATTAACATAATCCCATCTCATGGCTATTCTTCATGCAATGAATATCTAATAAATGTAAGTAGAGTTTTTCCTCTTTCCTTTATTTATAATTTCATTAAAGAATCGAGGCTGAACACAAACGTAGTGTTTTGAAAACAGCAGTTTGGCTGGCATGCCCACTAATCACAAATCCACTGGAAGCTGAAGCTCTTACTATACTAATCCCCGATGGATGAGCTCCTCTTTTCAGCCAGCTCTGCAATGGTAGGCCTTATCTTTTCACATTTAAATACACTCAATACAGAAAGTAATCATTACATAAATCTGTGTATATTTATCAGAATGAATTTTTTCTCCTTTGCCTTGAAAAATTGTCTCATTTGGTAGAGGGGTTTAAATAGATAATTATATTTATTACTCTATACGGAATGTATAAATGTGGAAATAGGAGAAATGGCCATATTAACAACTATAGATAATCAAAATTAGATATCCTTAAACTTTGTTTGCTGTGTCTGGAGTGTAAAAGAGGAAATAAATCATGTGCACTCTCAGTTTTCAGCAGGTCTTGAAAGGGTCAAAAAAAGAATGTTAGCTTTATAGATAATCAAAGCTGTATTTTGTTTCTGTATTTAAGATTATTTAGAGCTATTTCTGGAGAATATAGAATATAGCAATTATGGATAAATTCAGAAATCCAAGAAAGAATAAATGCAACTTTTGTCAAAAAATATTAGCACCTATGATGTCAATTAAACGTCCCTAAATGCTAGCAAGTACATCTCTTGACATTGAAATTTCAACCAGAGTTTGAAATTTATCTTTTGATTTTATGTTAAATATAGGAAGGAATGTCCTTTTCATGAATCAAACGCAGTGTTATGTCCAACAAATAACATCAAGAAAAGGCAAAGCTGTCATCAGCAAGTCAATTAGCATTGTGGAGACTGCTTCATTCTGTGAGGTGAGCCTGAGAGCACAGATGCGGGGAGATCTTGCTTTGGAATCAGACCTTGGTAGAACAGATTGATAGAACCTGAATTGCTAGAACTGAATTGGGAACAAGCCAGTGTCCCTTGAGAAATAGCAATAGAACTGCTGCTCTTGCGGGGCCCTCCAATTATTTATGACCACTTATTAAAATAAAATTTGTCTTGAAAACGTGCCAAAAAGTGATGTTTTATTGCCTTCTCTGCTTGTGGTGTAGCTTAGTGGTGTTGTGTTTGTGTAGCATGCACTGAAAAATTAAAAACGAGCTTATTTAATTGCTTGTTATCTAAATACAAATGTTTATGAATCAAATCAAATCATAAGCAGTGTTAAAGGTGTGTGTGTGTGTGTGTGTGTGTGTGTGTGTGTGTGTGTGTGTGTGTGTGTGTTTGAATGTGAGAGGATAACTAAGCTCTGAACAACCCTCTTAGTTCCATCGTCTCCCTCCGGCCAGGATCCAGTTTCTTAATTCTAGTTTACTTTCATTTTCTTTCTCAATTGTGCTGTTCTTTGCCCAGTGCATTCATGTGTCTGCCTTCCTGTATGATCTCATGCCAGAACTTTCTCTTCTCTTCCACTTTTGCATCCATCTTGTTAATGCCATTTTCCTGATACTCAGTGGAGTGATTTTACATAGGTTAAAAGATTACATCATAGATATTTTCCAAACTCCCAGAGTCTGCAAGTAGAGCCAGATGAAAGTCAACTAGACTACATTATCTTCAGTGTTTTGAAGTGTGTCACAGCACAGAAATTCTCACTTACAAACCATGATTGTTTTGCAGGAATGTGCAGCACCTTGGAATAATGAAGAGAACTTCTGGAAGATAATAAGAAAAAAAAACTGTTTTTGAGTTATATCCTCTTATGAATGAAAAAAAAATTACTCATCTAATTCTTGTTTTCCCAAAATAAAAGACCGTGATGGACTTCTTAATGTTTAGTAACCACTTCCAGAATGGAAAATAATTTGGAGAGGTTAGCAACGGACAGAGCAGGTCATTTCAGATCTGGCTTTCTTAAAGCATTCTTCCTTTTATTGTTTCACCTTCAAAATGTTCATTCATAGCTGTGCTTCTCCAAACAGTGCAAGATGTAGTTGTAGAAGATTTGCATTACTTGATTATACTTAGACATTCCTTTCACACTTTGACTCTTTCTAAGAATTAACATTAAACCATCGTTTAAATGTGACATTCTATGATTTCATTATTTCACCAGTTTGTATTGTTCTCCTTAGCGAGAGGATTCTTTAATATCCTGGTGGCATCCAGATAGCTTATTAGCTTACTAGTAGGAATTTAAGGCATGTGATGATGGAAGCTGCTTGAGGGAGAGACATTGCAACTTCCATTTTCATAAGAGAGAAGTGTGCTACTCAAAGAATTATACCTTTAGCTGTGTAAAAGCGAGACTGAGAGTTGGAAACAAAGTCTGAGAACCATCACATCCCTTCTCACTGAATATATTAAAATAATTTCAGAAGACACTTTGAGTATTATGGTTTTCATTCCCAGAACATAGTATGTTTTCTACGTACCCAGTAAACCTGCCTCATTGTGCTATTTGAGCTCTCATTTAAATTCTTCCATGTATCTCTATGATTCATAGGGCATAGGTATTGATGTTTTATAGAACCTAAATAGGGTTATTTCACATCCTGGTGTAATTTGTGTAACATGCCAAGAATACTCACTCTAAGAAATAATAGAAAACCATGTGAATATAAATGCTTTGAGAAATTGGAGAAATGTTGCAAAAGTGCAAATATTGTGCATATTCTGAGACTGAAAGATTGTAGTTATTTTCTGTGGAGATTTTTTTCAAAATGCATAGTGTTCTACCTGAAAGCCATTAAAAATTCATATTTTCTTCTCTGTGTGAAGTTTTCTGTGTTGCAGAAAATGCTATCCCAGAACACAATGAAAAAGGGAGAAATGAGCAATCCATTTCAGAGTTCTCATTTAGCCTGCTGTTAATTTGTCTCAATTTTTATATAGAGAGGTATTAAACTCTTAAAATATTATGAATATAAAGAAAAGCCTTACCATTTTCCATAAGTGTTCTCCTAATTTTGAAAAAAAATTATTTACATTTTTCAGCTCCCAAACAAGTTGGCATTTCTCAAAGTCTCTTTTTAAAGAACTGTAGGTGGCTTATGCCTTGAAAAATAAAATTACTCATTTTTCATTCAGCAAATGTTTACTGACTACTTACTCCATGCCAAAATTATTTTAAGAATTAAGTTTCTAAAATCTGTAAACACTGAGTGAACAGTGAAGTGAAAACTAACTAAAAAAGCAGTTCTATTACTAAGTACTTAATGAATGATCCAATGCATCATACAGACTGCCTTATTAAAACATTATGAAAGTCACATATATGAAAATTAGTAAAAAAAGGGTTTTTTTGTTTTTGAAAATGGTGAAAAACAAAGTAGTTAGAGGAGAGAGTTAGCCAGAGTCAGGCTGACACCATGACAGGCTGCAAACTGGCGGTTTGGAAGACTAGGCCTAAATTTCTGTTTCCTAGACCTCAAAAAAATCTAAAACAAGTCAATTCCAGGAAAACCCACCCCTCAAGGGCACCCAATCATGAAGCTGCACCACCACCTAGCTTGAGTCAAGTGCAATTAATCACCAAATGTTCCCCAAATCCCCCAGAGCCTTAACCAACCATAAAGGCACCCATACAACTGAAAAAGAGCCAACCAATCAAGTGGAAAAAGTAAAAGTCACCTACTCCAACCTTAACAGGTTTGAAATTGATGCTGCTAAGCTCAAAACTCTGCCTTCCATCCAGATATATGGTAGACCTGTGCATGCAGGGTCTCTACAGAGAAAATGCTCTTTGCTGTTGCACACCATTTGAGTCTGGGGTATCATTAATCCCAAATCACACAACCTTAAAGTAGGAGGAATCTGTGACATTTCCTTGATTTCCCTTATTATTCCTAATATCATTTTCTCTCCTATAATCACATTAACATAGCATATTCAATTACTTATGATCCTATCTTCATACTGACTAGAACAATATCATGGAATTTATTTGCTGGCTTTGATAGTGTTGAGTTTACTTACTGGGTATTTTGTAGACTATAATCAATTTGGATTTAGTTATGTTATTTTATTTACATTAGATTTTTAGATTCAGCTTATCCATTTGGATGTGCAATCCAGAAATGTAAAACCCCAGTATTACTACCGTATACTGAAGTTGCATTTTATTGGTACATCACTGAGGCAGGTATCAATTACCTGATTCTGTTGAATTTATGTACATTACAGTTCTTCATATGATCTTTTCCTTCACAAACTTCCTTGTGAACAGAAGCTACTAGGTACTATCCAAAAACATCTTGTGGTTATGGGAAGATAATCCCAGAACTATATATGTGGGCGTAGAGGAGGTTCCAGAGACTGGTGGCCCACAACATTTCTTCACTGCTACCATAGTTCACAGTTAGCTGTTAGAGTATTTTAACCATGGCCTAGGCAGTGCTTCTACCAGCTTAGGTCTTTCACTGGTTTGAATCCATGTGATATTATAGCTAGAATTTCTTAGTCTCTGTATATTTTATGTTATTCAGCAGTTCAGAGAAAAGGCAGCAGTTTCTAGTTTTACCATATTTGGCTTATAACAGTCATTCTTCCTGGGGCTGGAATAACAAAATTCCGTAGGTTGATTTTGATTTTCCAGGTTTAAGAGGAGACTGTTAGCACTCATTGTCATGGTGTTAGCAATGTTTTATAACTAGAATGCATTTTAAAAAGAGGATGGATAAATAATCTACTTTTATTTCAAAAACCAATTCTTGAAAAACTACAAACTAATAGAAAGTGCACAGCTCTCTACTAAATGACTCCTGGTCAAGGAAGAAATAAAGAAATTAAAGACTTCTGCAATACAATGAAAGCGATACTTTGAGGAAAGTTCAGAATACTAAGTGACCTCATAAAGACATCACAGAGATCACAAACTAATAATTTAATAGCACACCTGGAACTTCTAGAAAAAATGAAGAAAATACTTAGAGGGTGGGAAATACTCAAACTGAAGACTGAAATCAATAAAAGAGAAATGAACAGAACAACACAAAGAATCATTAAGACAAAGAGGTGACTCTTGAGAAAATCAATAAGATAGACAAACCCTTATCTGAACTAACCAAGCAGCATAAAAAGAATATCCAAATTTAAAAAAATCAGAAACAAAAGGGGGCCATAATAACAGACATTGAAGAAACCAAAGAGTCATTAGGTCATACTTCAAAAATCCTTACTCCACAATATTGGAAAATTTAAAACAAATACTTTTCTTAATATATGTCCATTACCAAAGTTAAATCTAGATCAGATAAACAATTTAAATATACCTACAAACCCAATGTAAATAGAAACAATCATTAAAAGTCTCCCAACTGAAAACCCAGGGCCAGACAGGTTTAGCATAGAGTTCTACCAGACTTTCAAAGAAGAGCTAATAACACTATTGCTCAAATTACTCTGCAAAGTAAAAACAGAGGAAACATTGCCAATGATATAAAAATGAGACCACAGTCACTGTTATACCCAAACAAAACATTCAACAATGAGTGAGAATTTCAGACCAATTTCCCTCATGAACATTGATATAAAAATGGACAATAAAATACTTATAAACCAAATCCAAGAATACTTCAAAAGATCATCCACCAGAAGTAAGTAAGCTTCTTTAGATAAAGAAGTAAGTATTATACCGTGGGGGAAAGTATCTTCAATAAATAGTGCTGGTCTAACTGGATGTCTGCATGTAAAAAAATGCAAGTAGATCCATATCTATTACCCTGCACAAAACTCAAGTCCAAGTGTGACAAAGACGTCAACATAATGTACACACTGAGAAAGTAGAGAAGAACTGTGACTGCATCAGCAAGGAAGACAATTTTTTAAACATAACACCAGTAGCAAAGGCTCTAATTAATTGAGAGTAAGTGGGACCTTATGAAACTGAAAAGCTTCATAAACGCTCAGGCAAAGGACACTGTCAATAGGACAAAGTAGCAGTATATAGAATGGGAAAAGATTTTCAACAACTTCATATCTGACAAGGGGCTAATATCCAAAATATGTAAAGCAGTCAGGAATCTAGACCTCAGTGAACTAAATTATCCAATTAAGCACTGAAATACAGATCTAAACAGAAAATTCTCAATAGAGGAGTGTCGAATGCTCAAGAAGCACTTAAAGAATTGTTCAACGTTCTTAGCCACCAGGGAAATGCAAATCAAAATGACTCTGAAATTCCATCTTATACCTGTCAGAATGGCTAAAATAAAAAACACAAGTGACAGCACATGCTGGCGAAGATAAGGAGCAGAGGGAACACTCCTCCATTGCTGGTAGGAGTGCAAACTTGTACAGTCACTTTGGAAATCAATATAGTAATCTATCAGAAAACTGGGAATCTATCTACTTTAAGACTCAGCTACATGACTCCTGGGCTTTTACGTAAAGGATGCTCCATGCTATCACAAGGGCACTTGTTCAACTATGTTTGTAGCAGCTTAGTTCATAATAGACAACATCTGAAAAGTAAGGATAACCAAACTACAATCCACAGACTCAGAGAAGCTACGTAAAGGAGAGGACTCAAGGGCAGCGGTTTTTGCATGTGAACCTACCTGGGAAGGGAAAAATGTATTTATTACAGACTGGGATGATGTGGGAACAGGAAGAGAAGGGATTGGGTGGGGTCAGGATGGAGGGAGAGAGTACTAGAAGTGACAACTGGAATTTGGGGACATTTCTGGAAAGAGCTAGAAACTTAGGGCTATGGAAACTCCCATGAATCTATGAAGGTGACCCTAGCTAAGACTCCTAGTAAAGGAATATGGAATATAGATCTTGAACTGACCATCTTCTGTAACCAGGAAAGTCTTCCAGTGGAGGAATTGAGACACCAAACCAGTCACAAAACTGTTGGCCTATAATCTGTCTTGACTGCAAAAGGTTTTGGGGTAAAGATGGCATAGAAATTGTGGGAGTGGCCAAGTGACTGGTCTTGCTTGAGATCCATGTGGTGAGAGGGAGCCCACCTTGACATCATCTAGAGGTCCAGGAACCAGAAGTTGGATAACACAGAGAATGGAAAAGGATAGAATGGGCAAAATTAACTGAATTTATTCTTAATAGTATTTTGCTATACTAATAGATTGGAGCTTACTAAAACAGTAATCAAAGAGGCTTCACCCAGGAGCTGATAGAAACTGGAGGAGAAATGCATAGTCAAACATTATGGACTGCTTGAGGAATCCTGTTGAAGAGAGGGGTGAAGTAGTGTAGGAGCCAAAAGGATGAAGGACACCACAAGAAAACTCACAAAACCAACTAATCTGGGCTCATAGGGACTCACAAAAACCGAACCGACAACCAGGGAGCCTGCATGGGTTTGACCTGGGTCCCCTGCATATAAGTTATGGTTGTATAGCTTGGTCTTCTTGTGGGACCCTAACAGTGGAATCTGGTGAGGGAGCTGTGTCTATCTCCTCTTCCTTCTACTGTTTTTAATTTTTTGTCTAGCACTAATATGAGGGGATGGGCCTTGTTTTATTGCAACTTGATATCCAGTTTTTGGTTGATATTCCTGAGAGACCCGATCATTTTTTAAGGGAAATGGAGGAGGAGTGAATGGAGTGAATGGCAGAGGAGAGGGCAGAGTGAGGAGAGGGACTGGGAGAAAGGGAGGGAGGGGAAACTGCAGTCTGCATGTAATATATGAAAGAAGGATAAATCAAAATCCTTTTACCAAAAAATTGGTCCTATCTAAAAGAAATGCAGGAACAAAGATGGAGCTGAGAATGAAGGAATGTTCGACCAGTGATTGGCCCAGTTTGAGACCCATCCCATGAGCAGGCACCAATTCTTCAACACTATTAATGATGCTGTTTTGTGCTTGCAGACAGAAGCCTAGCATGCCCTCTGGGAGGTTCTATGCAGTAGCTGACAGAGACAGATGTAGATGCCAACAGACAAACATTGGATGAATGTTGGGGACTTTTGTGGAGGAGTTTGGGGTTGGCTTGAAGGCCCTCAAAGATAGCAACACCATGAGAAGACCAACAGTGTCAATTAACCTGGGCCCTTGGGAGCTTCCAGAGACTGAGCACCAACTAAAGACCATGCATGGGCTGGTCTGAGGCCCCCTACACATACGTAGCAGAGGGCTGCCTTGTCTGGCCTCACTGGGAGAGGATGTGCCTAATCCTGAAGAAATTTGATGCAACAAAGTGGGAGAATATGTGGTGGGAATTGCCCTCACAGAAGGAAAGGGTGGGCAATAAGGGGAGAAACTCTGTGAGGGGGGACCAGGAGCAGGCAACATTTGGGATGTAAATAAATGAATAAATAGATTTTAAAATTATAAAACCTACAGTTTTAATGAAAAAAGTCCTCACATTTACATAAACTAATTATAAAAATGCTTACCTTGGTATCAATTTCAGAATTTATGGCTCAGACTGTCAAAAGTCTAGTATTTTGCAGTTTTAGCTAGCAAGCAGGTTGAAGTATTTTTTATTTATACAGTTTTCAAAATAAATGCTGAGAAATATGTCTCATTATTTAATTTGATGGTAAAGCTACAAATGTGAGATTAAAAGAAATACTTTGATGTGAAGAAAAGTGATAGAAACATTTTAGTTATTTCTGACCTCAGATAATGTGGCTGTACCTGGCAAAAATACCTCAGCAATATTTCTTCATTGTTAGAATATGTGCTTTTGATCACAAAATCTAAGTATTTTTCTAAATTCTAAAATTCTGGAGGAACTATATAGTGCTCTTATAGAAATAACTAACTTGAAGATTACTCAAACCTCAAAAGTGTGTGAATTCTTTCAATTCTTTATGGGCACAACTTTGTTGCAGACTTTTATATGGGGATCGATTACAATGTTATGTATACATGAAATGATTTACCTGGGACTGAATGCTCAGTACCTTACTACAGTCCTGTTTTCATGTCATGATGACTCTCTGCGATGCGTTTCTGTAACTTATACAGAAGATAGACTTTTCCTCTCCCTGTGTATGACATGGAACAGTGTTCAATCAATTATAAAATTTGAGTGGTGACTAGATGAAGTTTCAATTGCTGTTTCACCTTTCACTCAAAAGCAAGTTTACAGTAGTGCTTCCTATATATTCATTTAACAGATCTTGAATCATCACATAAAAAATTGGCTTTAAATTATGAATTCAGAAATGTCTATTTGCCTCTATTACTTTTAGAATCAAAATGGTAACATGCCTGGGAGTTCAATGTTTATATATCACACTTCCCCCATTAAATCCAAACCCTGAAACTTAGCTGCTGTGAAATCTCTGGCAAATAAATAATGTCCAAAGCTCTATTTCTCAGCATCTGTAAAATAAAGATACCTATATTTACATCTAATTTTTAGAAAGTTACCTTGCATATAATGATTTCTACTCAAATCTTTTTTTTTTTCGAGACAGGGTCTCTCTGTGTAGCCCTGGCTGTCCTATAACTCACTCTGTAGACCAGGCTGGCCTCGAACTCAGAAATCCGCCTGCCTCTGCCTCCCAACTGCTGGGATTAAAGGCATGCGCCACCACTGCCCAGCTTCTACTCAAATCTTATCTTCATTGAACAAGGTAAGTGCTAAAACACATCTTGAGGAAGTATTGGAATTCACACACCAATAAGCCCACATAGCAAATAATAAAAAGATAATATATTTAATCCATATACATTGACCATTATACATTAAAATCTTGAGTGTATTAGGATCAACCCTTTCAAAGGCTACATTTGATTGTTTTCCATAAACACACAGAAAAAAAAACCATAAAACTTTCATAAGAAACCAACAAAGTGCTAAGGTTCAGGCTCAACCAGATTCAAGATTCAGACCTTCTGCTTTTGGGAGGGTGTATGTAAGAAAGCTCAGACTATAAACATCCATACATTCTTTTATGGACAGATGCGACAGTATACACATATGTTCATATATGCATGTAGATATAGATCAATACAAAGAGATAGATACTGAATATGCTTGACTATCCCTATAGCTTATGTCATAATCTCAATAAATGAAAATGCATTTTTCTTATTATAATATTTCACACAAGAGACCTTGATCCTTCAATGTTATTTTCTATGATAGCATCCTAATGATTGTGTAACATCATTTAGGAAAAAAAATTGTAAATAAATTAAAGATGTGAGTTTGTATTTTTACTGGTTTAAATACATAGAGAAAGACGTATAGATGAACAGGTATAGAGAATTAATAAGCTCGGGACAACCCCGAACTGACAACCAGCAATTTAACAGACTTTTGTCCTAACAATATCTGGTTGGATTTTGCAAACAACTGGAAGAAGATTGTGTCAGTTACTTGTTTTGTTGCTGCAACAATCTACTAGACTGAAAAAGTTAAAGAAGGAAGGGTGCATCTATTTTATAATGTGAAAAAGTATATCATGGCAGTGACATCATGGAATCAGAAGCTTAAGGCAGATGGTGGCTTTGCATCTGCTGTCAGGAAGCGGTTAGTGATGAGTCATCTACCTTTCTCTTTTTTATATAGTATGGGTTCCACCATAATTTACTGTGCTCATTCTGATCTTACTTAACCTAATCTAGATATCTCTAGTAGATACATCTGTATGCTTCAGTGATGCCAAATCTTTTTACTTGAAAACCAAAATGAATCATCACAGGTTAGAAATAGATTCTTTCCCAGATCCAGAAAGTAAGTCTTTCCCACATGTGAGTTGCTAAAACTTTGAATCCAGTAGAGCATTCACAGTCTTCTGATTTATAGAAATGTTGGTCTTTAAGTGACTGTGTTTTAAGATGCTTATATGTGGTATTATATTATACAACAATAGGTTAATATGGAAGACTTCAACTTTCTCTTTTTACTGTTACACATTCACACCATTCAGAGACAATATGCTCTCTGCAAATTGTGGCCAGACACTTGAAGATCTTTAAGATGTTCAGATGCATTGGCTAGAAGCGTTTGCCTGGTCAAAATTCAGAAAAAAGTCTTTGGCATGTAGAATCTTAGACAGGGACTCTGGGCATTCCTTCTTTTATGATCGTAGGCATGTGAACTTTGTTCCAGAAACTCAAGTTATCTACTTCATCTACTTCTTATTTTTTTCTGTGAATAGAGAATAGTTCAATTCTTTGATTTTTGCTCTTTTATAAATTGTATCTAAGAGCATATATTTCAAAATATTTTCTTGAGTTAGTAATGATCCATACATGGGTCCATAATGAGTGTGAATATTGTACAAAGATGGATGGGCAGTAGAAGATTGAAAAAAACACATCCCAGAGACTGTCCATGGAATAAGATTCAAGCCAGAGACAACTCTGGGTTCTACTGAATGGTTTTATTTGAAGTCTTTCATATGCACATAATAGATTATCTATAATAGTTCCGGTTTCTCATCTGACACAAAGACTGTATTCTAAGTCACAATTTTTTCTTTTGGCAAGGATAGACTTTGTTCTTTTTTTTTTTTTTTCTCCTTTTTTATTTTTGATATTTTATATACATTTGCAATGTTTCCCCTTTTCTGAGTCTCCTCTTTGGATACCCCCCATCCCCTCCCCAACCCGCCTCTAGGAGGGAATTCCACCTCCCACCCCCCTCCCGACCACCCATCCCCATATTCCCGCCTTGACATTCCCCTTTACTGAGGCCTCTAACATCCTCAGGCCCAAGGGCCTTTCCTCTCCCCCTGATGGCCATCGAGGTC
>CM052712.1:43932886-43947904 GCA_028551405.1 Uromys caudimaculatus
GTCACTTGATTTTCGACAAAGGAGCTAAAACCACTCAGTGGAAAAAAGACAGCATTTTCAACAAATGGTGCTGGTTCAACTGGCGGTCTACATGTAGAAGAATGCAAATTGATCCATTCCTATCTCCTTGTACAAAGCTCAAGTCCAAGTGGATCAAGGACCTCCACATAAAACCAGCTACACTGAATCTAATAGAAGAAAAAGTGGGGAAAACTCTCGATCACCTGGGTACGGGGGACAAGTTCCTGAACAGAACACCAGGGGCTTATGCTCTAAGATCAAGAATAGACAAATGGGACCTCATGAAACTGCAAAGCTTCTGTAAGGCAAAGGACACTGTCAATAGGACAAAACGGCAACCAACAGATTGGGAAAGATCTTAACCAATCCTATGTCCGATAGAGGGCTAATATCCAATATATACAAAGAATTCAAGAAGTTAGACTTTGTTCTGATCAAAGACTTACTTTAAGTAAACTCAGTGGGCTGAGTTACATATGTGTGTGTGTGTGTGTGTATGTGTGTGTGTGTGTGTGTGTGTGTGTGTGTGTGTGTATATGCGTGTGTGTATGTGTGTGTGTATGCAACAACAAGGAAAACGAATAGGCTAGGCTATCAGCTTGAGGGATGGTGACATGAAGCAGGTTATTGGGTATTTAGAGGAAGGAAAAGGAGATGTAAAAGTGATGTAATTGTATTTCAGTGAAAAATATCTAAAAAAATAAAGGAACCAAATAATTAGTTGAAAAAATTGGCAAGTTGTCATTATAGATTCTGTCAGACAAAAGATACTTGGTACTCCATAAACTCAGATACAGTAAATTGCATTATATACAATATAATGACAAGTTAAATTATTAAATTAAATGGTGTTGTCATGCGGTATATTTCTCCTGAATTTTAACTGTTTTAAACTGGTTGCCTAATCATTCCTGAAATAATGTTCTGTTCCTAACTTTCTTGTTGTTAATCAGGCAATGTACATAGATTTTGAATAAACCAGAAATCTTTTGAAAATATTACAAATCTCTTCCTTAATTTTTAAACTCTGGCTGAGTAAGATTAAGGTCCAATGCAGATCAATTTTGCAGAAATAGAATTTCTACTTATGCTTCTTTCTCAGCATCTATCACGCTATTCAGATTCTTAGTGACTTTAATTTCCAAAAATTACCTTCATTTGATAGACCAGATAAATCTTCTTAGTCTACAAAAATGGTTCCTGACATCATAATTAATTATGTATTCCACTTGAAGCAGAAAAATGTATTGAGTGTTGATGACATGCAATATATTGAAGCATCAAAGACACATGGCTGATAGATGCTGTTTTCACTCAGTGGAAGGAACGAGCATATCATGCAGCTGAATAGACTCTACTCCTATTATTTTTAGATTTGCTCTTTTCATAGTGTTCTAGATGTCCTGTGTCAGAATTTTTTAGATTCAACATCTTTGACAGATGTATCCACTTCTTCTATCACATCTTCAATTCTTGAGATTCTCTCTTCCATCTGTTATATTCTACTGGTGAAGCATTCCTGTATACTTCCTATTTGAATTCCTAAATTTTTCATTTTCAGAATTCCTTCAATTTGTGTCTTCTTGACTCTATTTCCATTTTTAGGTCTTTAACATTTATTTCAATCACTTCAACTGTTTGTTTTTGTTTTCTTGGATTTTCTTAAGGTATTTATTAATTTCATCTTTAAGGACTTCTATTGTCTTTATAAAGTTGGTTTTATGGTCTTTTTTTCCTCTGCTTCTGTTGTGTTAGAATATTCAGGACCTGATGTGGTAGGGTAGCTGGACTGTGGTGAAGACACATTGTCCCTGCTGTAATTGATCATGTTTTCACACTGGTGTCAATGGGTTTAGAAATGGTATAAGTCTGGCAGCTGATTTCTGAATTTTCCTTTGTGGGTGTTTTGTTTCTCAATTTCCATTCCTTTCTGTATTTTCTGAGAAGACAATGTCTGTGTATTGCCTGTTTTTCTGGGTGTGTTCAGAGGAATTAGGGGATGAAATAGACTGATCAGATTGGGAGATGGAGGCTATGTAAATGTAATTTTTTTCCTCAGATGAAGTAATGAGAAGAGAACCTTACCAAAGCTTTATGAATATACGGTTTGGGATGAGTCCACAGCATTTCTATATTACTATTTCTATGCCTTGGTCTGGAATCTTCTAGCTACAGTCTAATCTTCTGCAAGTCAGACCTTGAAGGCTTCAGCTTCCCTCCTTCTTCTTCTAACTGAGACCTACGTGTTTCTGCCTCTGAGACTATCTGCTGAATAAAGTCACCCTTTCTAGCTCTTTCTGTATCTCTGACTGGCTAGTTCAACTAGGCTGTTCTGTCTCAAACTCCCCTCCAAGCTGACTGATTCAAAGTGGCTTCTCTCAGCTTCTGAGAGATTTACTCTGTAAAAACGGCCTCTGAACTCCAGGAATGGAAACTGTTCCAAACTGAACTGAACCAAAGTGATCTGAACTTTTCTGAACTTGCTGCCTTCTCCCTCACTGCTCTTTAAGTAACCTCTCTTTCCTGTCTGTTCCTCCAGTACTTAATCTATACCTCCACTTTCCAGTTCTATGGATGGTAGCTTTGTTAGCATTTACTTAATATCTAATGTACACAAATACACGTCAAATTTGTTTTCTACATGTGGGTTACCATACTTATGATAATTTTTTCTAGTTTTATCCATTTACCAGTATATGGCTTGATTCATTTTTTAAATGAATGAGTAATGCCATTGTGTAATGTTCAACATTTTCTTTACTCATTCTTCCATTGAGGGACATCTGGGTTGTTTCCACTTTCTGGTTATTATGAATAACCAGTGATATAAGCAGCGAATATAGTTGAGCAAGTGTTTCTATGGTAGGATGATGCCTTCCCTGGGTATCTGAGTAAGAATGGTTTCGATGGATTTAAGGTAAATCCCTATCTTCCTGAGGAAACACCATACTGATAATCAATAGCTGTATAAGAATGCAGTCCCACCAACAAAGCATGAGTGTGCCCTGTTCTCTACTTTCTTTTCAGGGTGAGTGATAACTTGTTTTACTGACCTTAGTGATTTTAGCAACCATAGCCATTCTGACAGTTTTCAGATGAGACATCAAAGCCATTTTGATTTGTGTTTCTCTGATGTCTAAGGATGTTGGGCATTTCTTTAAGTGTTTCTCAGTCATTCAAATTTCCTCTAAATAGACAGTGTTCTGTTTAGATCTGTAACACAGTTGTTAATCAGGTTATTTAGTTATTTGCTATCTAATTTTTTGAGTTCTTTATATATTTGAATATTTACCTTCTATTGGATGTATAGTTGGTAAAATCATTTCTGATTCTGTAGCTGGTGCTTTGTCAGAATGATGGTATCCTTTGATATTGATCTTAGTGCCTAAACTAATGTTGATGTGTTCAGAAAGTCTTTTCCTGTGCCAATGAGTTCAAGGTTTTATCTTCTACTAGATTCACGGTATCTGGTTTCACATTGAAGGCTTTGATCCATTTCAGTTGATTTTTGTACTGGGTTAAAATCTATTTGGATGTTTCCACATGCAGATGTCAGGTTTGAACAGTACTATTTGTTGAAAATGTGGTCTATTTTTTTTTTTTTCAGTGTGTACTCCTGAAAGGATCAAGTGGAGAAGAAGAGAAAAGAGGGGAATGGGGGAGAGGATATATAGATAGATGACTAAAATTTAGGCCCATTTAAAGTGTAGTGTGGAAACCTAATACAGTAGAAGCTTCCTGAAATATATACATATGTGAATGTAATCTAGGAGAATTTTCAAAATAGTGGTGGAGACAGAGCCTCACCTGCAATCTCTTGTCAACAAATGAACCACCCAGTACTGGGATTGGGTTACATCTAATTGAGTTTTTGGCCACATGGGTCAAATGAGAACCCTCAAACAACTGAGGCTGTTTTCAACACTATAAGGGGCTTTCCACAATCTGAGAGCAAGGACTCATTGCTGAAGACAACTCCTACACAAGTCATTGAGCATGGGTAAGTCGAGCTGATGCCTAATGTGCTAGATGGAAGTTATCCTGCATAATGCCAATGGAGATATTTAAACAGCAACCCAGCCACAGTCTCTTTGATCTACAATGGTGCCTTGCCTGCCAGGTATGCTGGTACAATGGTGTCTCAAAGCTTGTGGAGTCACCAACAGAAAGTCTTGAGGTGATAAAAAAGAATCAAGGTAAACTACATGCATATATGAAGGAATGAGTAAAGGAATATGAAACAGTTGCAAAGAACAAATTAACTAAGTGATTTTTAAAACAATCCCCAAAAGGACAATGTCAATTCATTTTAATTGCTCTCTCAATTATCTCTAAGGTCCTTATTAATAGAAATGCCTTAGATTGTTTTGCTTAATTATATTTGAAGAGAGAGTAAATGATGCTAGTAAATATAAAATATTTCATGTAATCTATAGATATAATATATATATATATATATATATGCACTTTGTGTGCACATATCACATATCATGCATATGATTATACACACACTTACACATACATGCAGTGTTCCTCCAGAGGCCTTGTTGAATTGAAGTGCCATTTTCATTTTTATTTTTATGATACACTGGTAAGAGTTTGTCAATATTCTAAGAGAGTGCAACCAATGAGCAGATAAGATAAGAAGGTACAGTGATAATAGTGTCAGCCTTAAATTCAGAAGTTAGAGATTCTGGCCTTCTGGGATTCAGTTTTCTTACTTATAAATTGAATAGGTTGTAGATACATGCTTAAAACTTGTATTATTTTAATATGAGCAATTTCAAAACTATAATTCAAAAAGTTTGGGAGTGAACTTTTTTCTTATCATTAAAGTTTATCAGGTAAGATAGAAAACACTAGTTAAGATGTGGAGACCATAAACAAGTTACCCTTCACTTGAAATTTTAAAACAGAGGAGTTTTAACAAAACAGAGACATCAACAAATGACATTCACATAGGAGGAACAATGAATAAAAAAGAACACAAGGTGCAGAAATACTTAGATCATCCGAATGCTAAAAGATGAAAGATGGTTCAAAATATCTCTCCAGAAGGACAGTGACACATTTCTGCACAAAGGGATATCAAACAATTGTACACCATTAATGCTAAGGCAACAAAAATTAAAAGTATAAAGGTGATTGTGTAGTCATCATTAAATCTGAAAGACCGTCAACACGAAGTCATACATTTATTTTTAAGCTATAATATAAAAAAGAAACCAATTTAAATTAAGCAGAGTAGATCCAAAAGGTTCATTATTAACAAGTGCAGCAAAAGGGACAAAAGAAATAATGAAAGAAAGATAAAGAAACACTGACAAATAATCTTAGCAGCTACAGTGAAAGGGCAATATGGAAATTTTCACAAGGAAAGGGTACTTGTCATTTACAAGGTTGGGAAGTGAATCTGAACCATTGGTTTTGTGTACATTTAAGGATCACATAGTGAAGAAGCCTGATATTTTAAATCAGGGAATAAAAATATTAAAAATTATAGGACATTGTATGACACGCACACCTTTAGTCTCATCCCTGGGGAGGAGGTAAGGTTGAAAGATTATGGTAATTCAAGGGCAGAGTTTCCTACAGACTGAGTTAGTTTCATGTTAGCCTAGGGTAGAGTGAGACCCTACCTCAAAATTATTTTCCAGACAGTTAAGTGTCCCACAGACCTTGGGTAGGGGAGGCTCCCAGGAGTCAATGCTGGTGACCTTAGTTGAGAATACTAACAGTGAGGACATGGAACGTGAAGAGGCCATGTCCTGTAGCCAGGCAGGAACCCCAGCGGAAGGATAGGAACACCTACCTATCCATAAAACTTTTGACCCAAAGTTTGTTCTGTCTAAAAGAATGCTGGGATGGAGCAGAGACTGAAGGGAAAGCCAACTAATAGTCAGCCCAACTCAAAACCCATTCCACGGACAAGCATCAATCTCTGACATTATTAACAATAATCTGTTATGCTTGTAGATGGGAGAATAGCATGTCTATCCTGTGAGAGGCTCTACCCTGAGGAGTAGACTGAAGCAGAAGCAGATACCCATAGCCAAACATGAGCTGGAGGTCAAGGACAATTATGGAAGAGTTGGGGGAAGGGTTGAAGACATGGAAACCAAGCAGAAAGACCAATAGTCAACAAACCTAGACCCTTGTTATTTCGCAGAATCTGAGCTACTAACTAAAGAACATATACAGGCTGAACCCTCACCCCCACTCCTAATCCCCAGCATACATGAAGCAGACAGGCAGCTCAGTCTTCTTGGTTGCCCTGTCTGGCCTCAGTGGGAAAAGATGTATCTAATCTGGCAGAAACTTGATATGCTAGGGTGGGGGATACCCAGGGAGGTTTCCAACCTGTCAGAGGAGAATGGGAGTGGGGTGGATGGGGAGAGGGAAGACTGTTTGGATGTAAATAAATAAATAAATAAATAAATAAATAAATAAATAAATAACTCTCATGTCTTTATTATTAGAAAAACTGTAATATTAATCCTTGACTATTTCTAACTCTTTGAGATATTAAGAAGATATTGGGATTTATACATTAAAAGCGGATCCTATATATAGATACAATTTTTAGTACATACTATCACAAGCTAATAACATCAATGCTAAAATGTATAAAGACATCATCCTTTCTGTTACATTTTATAGCTCTCCTACCTATAAATTGAAATAAACTCCTTGGCAAAATCAGCAAAGCTTTCATGGAAATTGAAGTAATAGATCCACACAGCATTCCTCTGATATTTAAAGTACATTCAATACATCCCAAAGGGCATAGTCTATGGTTAAATGGAACATAATTCATAGCGAAATGAGGTCCATAGATTTTAGTTTCAGTGAAAACCAGAGTCAAAGTTTTTCATTATTAAAGAGGTAGCATATCAATTTCTGGATTCCATTTTGTTCTATCAGTTGCTGGGAAGAATTTCAGTTTTTAGGCCATCAGTCTTTGACTTCCTGTATGTTTGTCCAGTACAAATGGCTTAGAGGCCAGACACAAAGCACAGGATATTTTTGTGGTGGTGGGATATTTTATTACATAAGAGGATTTTGTCATCCCATAACAATCTTGGCAAAGAACTCAATGCATATTTGAGAATTACATTCAACACTCCATATCCTTACCACTTTTGCTCTGTGTTTAGCTGAAAACTCATAGTCATTACAGTGCAGCAAAATTGTACTATTCCTATATGATCTTTACGGTGAGATTTCAGATACATGGGCTTGAAGCTCATCTTAAATACCCCTTCACTAGCATAGAAGGGTATTATTTTACTCTCAGTCAAGGCATTTGCTGTTGTGAACTACCTTGTGATTGATAGCTATTGACATAGAAGGTAAAACTCCATCTACTCAAACACGTCAACATAATAAACCAACAGTGATGTCATAATGACATAAATAATGTTGTAAAGTAATTCTTAACCTCCCAGCTTTCTTTCTGAATTTTGCAAAAAAAAAAAAAAAAAAAAAAAAAAAAAATCCATGTCTCAAGAACAACGTTTACAACATTTACATATGCATGTATCTGTAGTAATAACAGGAAGCCATTCATAATACAGAACCTAACACCTTTTTCCTTTAAACATATGTTATGTTATAGAAGGAACTTAGAATGCTGGAATAATAGATTGCTATTTTTATAGGCAACAGAAACTGTAAGCATTTTGTGTAAGAAAAATTTTCAAGAACTGAAAGCTGTCACCTCATAGCTTTTCTAAAATGAGCAACAAATAATTAGTGACATTTTTCTTTAAATAACAAATCATTAAAGTGAGAAGGGGACAGGGAGTTATGACAAGTCCATATATTAGCAATCTCCACTTGATGTTTGACATTAGCCAGGAGACTAATACTTTTAATTTTAATAAAACATTTCCTCTATACTCCATGTTGTTTAGGAAGAGTCAGCAAAATCTTCCATTAGCTAGAAAAAAAATATAGACAAAGTTTTGATTTCATGAAGAATCAATATAAAACAATTATTGGAAAAATCACATTGAATTTACAGTATGCATGAAAGTTATTTCAATTAGTTACTTATAACATGGGATATATATATATATATACATATATATATGTGTGTATATATATATATATATATATATAATCTAGGTTATATATATTCACATTAAAAAAAGCTAATGACAAAATCTTCAGAAATTATTTTAAATGGAACGAAAATTCAAAGAACTTGTTCTAAACCTACAGGCATCAAGTTGAACAGGCCTTGACCTTGTCATTGGCTAGCCATTAGAACCTATAATTTTCCTTTCCTTTTAAAGTATGAAACAGTGCTTTAAGAAAAGAAACTCTGAAATTATTCAAAGTTAAGGTCTAAAATTATTTAAGTAAATGGATAATTCAACAACCCCTCATATAATTGCTACTTTGTGTGAGACACTGGGTGTATTTCCAGCCCTTCAAAACATGACCTACCTGAACTTTCAGAGGAGAAGTCATTGAAGTATAAAGTATATCAGTGAATTTAACTGAACTTATTATAAAAGAATCTTCACTTTCAACATATGCTAAATAAGTTTGAGTAATGTAAATCACAGCTGGATGCCTACCAAAAGATGCCATGTCTCGGTGGTATTTGCTGGGAAGTGGTGAAACTTTAAGGACAGGAAGGACAGTGCAGCTATTGGATCTACAGAAATATCCTCTTCCTAGTAACTTGTCCTGTTCTTGTGTGTCTTTCAATATTCATTTAAGCAGAACTTATTGTGACAGAAACACTGGATTTTTCCTGTTTTGAGAGTTTTTTACTGTGATTTGCCCCTTGTATCCATTTCTACCATGATATCTGTCCTGAGGGCTTTAGCAGAGACAGTGTCATGCTTTTTGGATTTTCAGCCACAAATCCATAAACTAAATAATTATTGTTTTTTTTCAAAGTTATCTGGTCTTTGATATTGCATTGTTGCTGTGGAAAACTGAAAAATACAGTGAATTGATAGAATTGAGGATGTTACACTGAGCTTGTTACACTGAAAGTTTAAATCTGTTTCAGTGTATCGATATAATTTGGGTAAAATTCTAGAACTACTTTTACTAGTTTGACATTTTTATTTTGTTGATTTGTGCACATGTTCGGAAAGGGAAGCTCATTGTTCCCGGTGTATGCTCCCAGTGTATGCTCCCAGTGTATGGTTGTGGTGGTTAGAGACAACCTGCTGACTACTCGCTTTTTCCAGTGCATGGGTGCAGGGAATTAAACCCGTTGTTCATATTTGGTAGCAATTGCCTTTACTCTGCCATTGAAAAGGCCATGAAATACATTTTTGAAGATATTTGTCTAACTCTAGCCTATAATTTTCTTAGCTCTGGACTGTGTCTTTGTCCTTTCCTAATCATTATTTTTACTATACTTTACAGTGTGCTCATGATTCTGCTACAAAATTTTCTGTAACATCTGCACAATAAGAAGACATTTAATAGGTTCACAAAGATTCCATGGTAAAATTTTCTATTTCAAAGGTAATGAATGAAGCATGTAGTCTGGGGCTGAAGTGACAGCATGGGATGAGAGCTTAAGTTTCAGTGATTTTCGGCAGGCAGGATTAGGCAAGTCACTGTGTTGAAATTAAGTTTATAGATGCTTAAGATCTAGTAGCAGGTGATGTTTGTTCTTGTAGAGGGTCTGCTTTATCGATAGAGAAAATTCCTGTCTGTCATAAGCTTTACTCAATAGCAATGACATTTTGAAGACTGGGCAAGTTTCAAACTCATTGGAAAAACTAGTACAGATTTTTTATTTTTACTTTTCTGTAATCCGATTTTTACTGATAAGGAACAATGATGCTCTTTTTTGAGATAGCAGTGATAAAGAATATGAATCTGAAGTTTCCTTTCCTTGCACTAAGGTTACAAGTAATAAATTGAGAGTTTTAGGAATTCTACAACATTGATGCAAATATTTAAGCTGTGGTGTTTTATCAAGATATGAATACATGCTAGTATTTCTTTATATTATGTTTTCGTTTGACAGAAAGTTTGTATTTAAAGCACACACATGGCAATGATTATACAGACTTAGCTATAAAGCCAATGGAAATCTATGTAGCATATTTTTTCAAAGCTACATATACCACTATACCAGAGTTGTAAGAAAAGAATATTGAATGTATTTGAATAGCAGTGGTAGAATTAAGGCAATAATTACAGAATGGCACAGGAGCAATGATTTGAGTTTCAGTGCTGATGTAAAATACTATTGTTTATTGTTTTCTTTCTTTTCTCTTTTTGGAGTGGTTCCTCAGATGAGATACTTTAGTAGTTTTTACGTATGCCCAGAGGATGTAATATAGTTTTCTATTTTATTAATGTAGCATAAATTTTATGTTTGACCAAAAATATTATGATCTTCTCTAAAGACAATAATGTAAACTTGAGAAGTGCACTAATTATGTGGTTACGAGTACTGTTTGTTTTGATTCAGTCAACAAAAATTGAGTTTATTTACAATTTACACATTATAAAATCCTGCAATTATCCATACTGAAGAGTTGATATGTTTGAGCCTTAAAGTCGTTATAATTCAGTTTGTGTAAATTAAAATTTATTAATCACTTTATTAAACTAAAAATTATATCAATCCTTTCTATTCAGTGCCTGAGTTAAAGGTTGGAAGAGGAACTTAGATGAGGAATAGAGAAAGGGCACTGGAGACTATTGCCAGATGGGAACTAAACATAACAGAGAGGAGAGAACACGATACTGGGGAAAGAGAGGCAGGAGTGAGAGGAAAAGACTAGACAGGAGACAAATAGAAGAAGTGAGAAGGCAGTAGAAGAAGATAGAGATAAAAGGAGAGCAAAGGAAGCAATAGATAGATGCTTTAGGCCAGAGTCTTGATGATGCAGAGTGCAAGGAGAAGACCTCTGTCAAATGACAATAAAAATGTCAAAATGACAACAACTTATTGCATACATAGTTCTGGGAATCATCAATTGAAATGTATTCTTGGCATCACTAATCTTCACAGTAAGTCAAGAATCTGCCTTTAACAGCAAATGCAATTGTGGATTAAGTATTACAGATTTGTACAGGTAATATAATTACACTGTATTTTTTTATACAGACAGCAAGGAGAAGAATCTTATCCTACATCCATTTTTACCTAATTTGGAAGTTCAAGGAATGTGCATAAACATGAAGGCAGGTGAGAGTTAACAACTGGTATTAGATTTGCCTCTTAAAATAAAAGAGGTAATTATTTAGGATGGAGGGTAAATATGAAATTTGTAGGAGAAGAGATATGTTCTAAATGACAACCTTTAAATGGACAGCAAAAAGGATGTGCTGTGCTATTCTGGGCTGGGAGGAGATGCGGTTGGGACTCTCATTGGTAAAGAAGGTGACTAAGGCTAGGTTTCCTCTATTAGGGGCATTCTGCTGTAGCTGAAGTACAGTGGCTAGCTTTAGAGGATGTAATATGAGAGAAGGGACCAATTAGAATATGTAGTTATCCCTCTTGACCATTCCAGGGGGATTAATTCCAGCAGGAGGAGTTTGGATTTAAAGGGAACAGTTAGAAAGATTTCAAAGTTATTCATTGGAGAAATGTCTGGTGTAAGTGAAAATATGATGAAGAAATTGAAAGAAGGAGATAAATTTGAGCAAAGCCATGAAGTGAGAACATCAAGGTTGTGTTCTATGAGATGAGAGGGCTTGGCAGGAGAGAATATTCTTCCAGGACTCCTCATGGCACACTCACATTACAGAGAGTGTAGCCTCTATGGAGACTAGAAACATAATAAGGAACTGAGCTTGTAGGGCTTATAAAGCACCAATGGGAATTGTTTTACCGGTGCTTAAATGTAGAAGTGTAAAGTTTGGAAGAATGGTCTAAACAGAGAGTTGGGACTCATTGGCTTAGAGTTAGTCATTAAAACATGAGAGTCCATGAGAAAGCTGATGGGCCACTTGGGCCAGTGAAACAGAGAATGCTTTTCAACAACTTTGGCATCAAAATAATTTGACAAGGTAGAGATTTAGTATAACAGAACCAGTCTTCTCCCCATGTCTGCACTGATGAAGCATCAGACCTAGTGCTATTCAAAGGAACTCTGGTCATCCATTACTTTGAAGCCATCTGGGCCACTTCTTAAAATTGATAATGCTTCTGTTTGACCCAGGCTTAAAGAATGAGATACTCTGAATACTTGATTAAAGAACAACAATTCTTAGGTTCACTTTCTCCTTTTGCGTTTATTTATTCTCAACATAGCAAAATTCTACATTGGCCAGGGGGTCTCAGTTATAGGCAAGCATTCAAATTCTCCATCAGGTTAAAATTGCTGTGAAGGGGGATCTTTGAAGTGCAGCAGGTATAAGGAGCATCTCAGAAGCGAGCCACCCGATGTTCAAGACAGGCTCCACCAGGTAATGTTTGAAGACACAATATTAAGTTATTTATCTCTTCTTAATTTCATTTTCCTCAAATGTACAAATTGTATGCATTTATTACTGCCTCAAGCCATTGCTAGAATCATCAAGGTAGTCCACGGAATGCGAGTTGAGCAAACAGTGTATTTGAGTCAGAAGTAGAACTCAGTCTAATGATTACAGTATCTCCTAGTCATGTCTGATGTGGCAAGTGTAGGTCATTATATATGCACCCTTTGAACGCTATGTTATATGACTGCTGTCGTATATATTTGTTGGCAGAGAATGTCCCTTGATCTGCCCCTTGTTTCTCAAAGATTTGTACAATAATGAGTTGATGAATGAAGTTGGTGAAATAAACAAATGAACAAATGTGTGAAAATAGCTTGTTGTCAGTAAATACACAGATGAGGAAACCAAACCAGGTGAAGGTTAACCATTCACCAGCAGGACGTGATGGAACAAAACAGGAAAAAAGACTTTACCTCACTTCAAAGTCCATGATGTTCATCACCAGTCTGAGAAATATATAGTCAGTAGCAGCTGGGATTAAATTTTAAAAGAAAATCTCCCAAGGGGGCTTATTAGGAGCATGTAATACACATCGTTTCCTGAGCAGTGAGCATGAAATAAGCAGAGTTTTCAGCAGCTGTAAGCTTCCTAGCATCAGGAAGTCACAAGCTCCCCTTTGAACCCTGATTTTCAAGAGTATTTCCAGACTGATATTCCTCTTGTGACATCTTTCTTCCTCCTTTTCTTCATCTCCCCTTCCTTTCTGTCTTGTGTCCTTGAAGCAAAGATACACTGTAGAGGGTTGGAAGAACTAATATTGAAAAATTTAGAATTATCTGCCCAATTTAATCAGTTTAAATATAAAACCACTGTCTCCCTCTCTTGGTCTCAGTGGTTTTCTTTCTCTCCTGCTCTTCCCATTGGGAAACCTGAAAGTGGTAAAATCCTTCCTTTATTCATGATTGCTGAAGGCACCACACACTTTGGACACAGAAATCCTGCTATAACTGATCTATAAGAGCCTTGAATTACAGTAACAACTATTCATTATCGCAGGAAAACCAGAAAATATACTTGGAGTGCATAGAAGAGTACTACTTAGTTGAGTTCCAAGTAATAAAAATGAAACCTCATTCTACCTTTCTGTGTTTCCATCATCTTATTGCCAGTGTTTGTGTCTGTTGGTCATGACTTGACATCCTTCGATTATTTTCATTTGCCCAGTCATCTTTAGTGTACTTTTAATCCTAACTTTCCAAGAAGTCATAAGAATGTTTTCTGAAGCACAAAGCACATCAACTGTAGTGTTACTCAGCATCAGGCTGTTTTGTTTATATGTGGGTAATGGGAAACAAGTTTTCAAGTAAGCGTAGTATTTCCTTGATTTTAATATATGTCTACTTATGGCCTGGAAAACAAGCATTTATATGCTTGACCTTGTCCTCTATTGATCTTCTTATTTAGCTATTAGGAAAAGAACAAATTAGAGTAAGCCAAGCACTGGTATTTGTCTATAAGTTTAATGAACTGTTAGGAGTTGTAGAGAGATGGACAGATGCACAGAGAGCAATAGAATGATCATATAAGCTTCGTTACTAATGTGTCAGGTAAAATTAGCTCTTTTATTCTTTGAAGGCATTATTAAATGTCTCATGCATATGCACACTTATCAGGGTTCTAGAAACCATATATATTTCTGAACACATATATTTAGCCAGCAATATATGAACATAGATAATAATGAATTAAGGGAAGAAAATTAGTGATGTCATGAGAGAAAAGGATGTTAGAATCACTAACAGCAAACTAATTGTTTGTTTGATTTTAACTGCTGAGCTTCAAAGTAGATGCTTAAAGGTCTTTGACCATTTAACTGCACTGGCATGAACACTGGTATAAAACTGCAGCACAACTAGTCAAAATACATAATTGGCTATGTCAATAATTTGTTATTTGGATTATTTTAACTTCCGAATAATTAATTCATTTTTATAATATAGCAAACTTATCACTGGCATAGTCATTTTATAAGGACAAAATTGTTGATAAATCAATGTAATGATTAATGTTTACTGGTTGATTGACATAAGCTTAAAATTGTGTATGAGCATTTATTGTGTTTAAATCCTATATAAAACCATCAGAGAAGGAAAAAGAGATACAAAATTTTAGTTAAACTCCCACTCTCTGATCTTGGTCTATTCTTCTATACATGGAGCTTCTCAAACTTGCCGGCATTTACATATTACCCCTGACAAAAGTACCATATTTTTCTAGTGTTGCTAGCTGAATTATAGCAATCTGGAGATGCTAATGATGATTATGAAACAATGGTCCTTGTCCAGAGTGCTCATTATATGTCAGGGCTGTAGTGAAACTTCATTGGATAGAAGAATTGTTAGTTTTGTCATGTTTCAAAGAACTTCTGGGGGAATCAGCATCCCCGATCTCAAGCTGTACTGCAGAGCAGTAGTGATAAAAACTGCATGGTATTAGTACAGTGACAGGCAGGTAGATCAATGGAATAGAATTGAGGACCCAGAAATGAACCCACACACATATGGTCACTTGATTTTC
>CM052712.1:43948404-43972150 GCA_028551405.1 Uromys caudimaculatus
GCTAAGATCAAAAACTCAGGTGACAGCAGATGCTGGCGAGGATATGGAGAAAGAGGAACACTCCTCCACTGTTGGTGGGACTGCAAGTTGGTACACCACTCTGGAAATCAGTGTGGCGGACCCTCAGAAAAATGGACATAATACTACCTGAGGACCCAGCTATACCTCTCCTGGGCATATACTCAGAAGATTCTCCAACATGTAATAAAGACACATGCTCCACTATGTTCATAGCAGCCATATTTATAATAGCCAGAAGCTGGAAACAACCCAGATGTCCCTCATCAGAGGAATGGATACAGAAAATGTGGTACATTTATACAATGGAGTACTACTTAGCTATTAAAAACAATGACTTAATGAAATTTTCGGGCAAATGGATGGAACTTGAAAATATCATCCTGGGCGAGGTAACTCAGTCACAAAAGAACAAAATGGTATGTACTCACTGTTAAGTGAATATTAGCCCAAAAGTTCGGAAAAGGTGTGTTTTCATATATCCTTATACAGCAGGCACAATCTGAACCCCGTAGTCCTTTTCATATACTGTACTCTTATTTGCATGTTATCTGATATTCTGAATGTATTTATAGCACATTGTAAATTTTTCCAACATCTGAGGTTTCTGTGATGGACATCCACAATATGCAATGCGCAAACTATGCTCAACCCTCTATTAACATTCAATCTTGCTTCTCTTTTCAAATCAATCCCTTTTGTTGCATCAGTCTATAGTATTCCACATCCCAGTCAAGGCAATTTACCAATTTGCTGATGTTTTATTTTCTGTTGCTGTTACAAAACACCATGGTCAAAAGGGATACGTGAGAAAGTATTATTTCCCTATGTACCTTGGTCACAGTTAATTGAAAGTAGCTGAGACAAGAACATGGATGCATGAACTCATTGAGAGTCCATAGAATAATGATTATTACTGGCTTCATGTCCATCATATCTACAGTCTTTTTTCTTATGACTCCCAAAACAACTTGCTTAGAGGTGGCACTGTCCACAAATAGCAGGTTCACCTTATACTAATCATTAACTAGGAACGTTCCTTACACTCATAGCTACAAGTCAAAGTGATGGTAGCCAAACTAAATTAAGATTCCCTGTTCTCAATATGTTTAGGTTTGTGGGCTCATGAATGAAACCATCTTCCACCAAAACTAACTAATTAGTATTACTTTAGGCAGTGCTACATTGTGGTGTAAGTACTATCTTTATTACTTAAATTTTGTTATGATTTAGGAATACTTTTGTTAAGAGAAATCAAAACAGGTAAGTTGAGTATCATCTAATATTTGAAAGTATCAAACTTTTGATAAAGCAATTTATCTTTTTACTTCTGTAAAAAGAAAAAAAAAAAAGACAAAACTGAATTCGAAAACCCATTAATGATTTAGCAAGCACCCACAGTCAGTAAATTCAAGAGCTGGGACTCACACCGTGCTCTGCAGTGCTCAGTCCTGGCCTCCTTAGTCCACTTCTGCAGTCACTGTTATCAGAGCCACTCAGGACATTTCCTCCTTTTTATAGGCATCATCATTCAAAATTCAAGTCAGGAAATAAAGAGATCCACCTTGCTGGCATCAGGAATGATCATTTTGCATTCACACTGGTGGCAAAGTTGTCTTAGTGGTAGAGAATGACTTTTGTGCCCAGGTTTTTATCAAACAAGCAAAAAAAAATTAAAGAAAGACAAGAAAGAAACCCACATTTAGACAACAGAAACAGACCATGGAAAGTGAAAATCTAGGTAGAATCATCAGAATGAAACTCATTAAATGAAGCTCTTCATACAAGGAGTCTGACAGTTGCTTTTTCTTGAAACTCAGAATAATTAGGCAAAACACAAGGCTTCTTTATAGAGAAGGTTTTCTAGGTGCTTCACTGCTGACCTAGAATTTGAAAGATGCTTCCACATATATCAGCTCTTCAGAGCAAAGTTGGTTTCACTGATGTTTTTCCCGACCCCCTTTGTATAGGGAAGACCAGCATAAAAACCCAGTACTTTTGCTAATTCCCAGGGGAGCACAGACACCTGGAAGAAAGAAATAATTTTTTACCACCTACAGGTTTCCAATGGGAAGAACAGTAGAGAAAGAAAACCACTGAGACCAAGAGAGAGAAAAGATTAATAAGCACTGCCTGCACTGAAGGAAAAAGATTTTTCAAAACAACAACAATAAAAAGGTCCTAGAGGACAGCTGTGTGCCCCTCTCATTCCTTCTAACAGAAAGGAAGAGACACAAGAAAACAGAGGCAAAAAAGGATTGGAAAGGAGGTAAATGACATGACAGGCCAAGCATCTGGAGTTAAAAAATAGTGAAAAAGAACATAATTTATACATTTAAAACTTTTCATATACTTTTATATGTACAGGTATTTGTGAGTGGATGCCTGTGGAAATTACGTGTCTATGTAAACATGTGCTGGCTGTAAGACAGATGATACATAAAAAGCCTTAATAACTCTGAGTTGCTTGCATGTTATAAATTATCAAGCACAGGATTTCCAAATACAGAACAAAATTGTAAGATGAAAATGCTCATTATGTCATTCAGAAAGAAGAAAAGAAACAACAATAAGAAAGAAGCCTTTCTAAAGATTCCCTAAAAATAACAAACTATTTTTAAGTCCTTTCATGGCATATACAGTCGTTCCTCAAAATAAATGATTGTTGTTTTGTGTGTGTGGTGGGGTGAATTTTAAAATGAATGTGATTAATTCTTTGTTTTATGTAGACAATTTCTCTTTGAAAGTGACTGAATCTGTACTTATTGTAATAGAATCAATCGCATTGATGTATTTCCTTTCTATATGATTGCTTTTCATTTAAGAAGGAACTGTTGAAATTGTCAGCTGGGATTTTTGTATACCTTCTAGATCTGGTTTAAAAGGAACACACACATGTCAATACACTTAAGTTAAAATTGCCAACCTGTCTGTCTCTCATCAACACACAGAAACAGTATCTGTGGTGATGAAAATTAGTCTGCCTATTTCTGATATCATTTTAAATATCAGACTGCTAGGCTGCTTCACTTGCTATATTCTCTAGTTTTCAATGTGATAATGAGTATGATTCATTTATTAAAAAATATGAATTGACTTAAATTATATTTCTAGATGCTTCAAGTAATGGGGCTGGCAGGACAAATAACATTAAGCAGTCTGCAGCTTCAGTGTAGACTTTTCTTGCTAGGGTGCTCCGAGAGCAATGCTGCAGAAGGGGGGAGAGGGAGGGATAGGGAGGGAAGGACGGAGGGGGGTACGGAGGGAGGGAGCGAGAGAGAGAGAGAGAGAGGGAGGGAGAGAGAGAGAGAGAGAGAGAGAGAGAGAGAGAGAGAGAGAGAGAGAAGACTGACACTCCAGTGATTTAATTATTGCTGCATTCCTCATTACACGTGTGGCTTAATATAGAAAGCTCACCTGCAGAGATGCCATTGTGGATAGCGTGCTCTCACTGAAATCTACAGCATACTCCTTCTCATAAATAAAGCTCTCAATTTATTGTTGTTTCTACAGCAATGCTCACACTTCTCTGGAAGGAGACAGTTATACGCAGATACATTACTGCTCGTGTTATTAGCATGTGGCTCACTGATGGGATGCCTAAGTTTTTCAGTGACCTCTTAATCTATTTCATAATGAGTTCTAATGTGGTCACGTCACGTTCCTATGAATTAGCTCACAGTCTGGACTTGAGTATTTGCAAAGAATATAAGAATCTTTTCTGCTTCTGGTTTGATACATAAATTGTGAATATCCACTCCACAACTAAATTCAAATGCTAATCTCCTTCCCTGGTTTGAACTGACACTACTGTATTAGAGCTTGAAGCTTATTCTTAGAATTTTATTGTTTGAAAATGATTGGCACGTATTTCACTGGGGCGTCTTTGGGAGTCATATTTCAGAAAAATGTCTTACTATGACACAGTGTTTATCAAAAATCATATTTCTGATGTACCTGTGAACTTTGAAATCTTTTCCGTCTGCTTTCAGGCCACAGATGAGCTGACTTCACTCTCCTTCTCCCCCCAGCTTCCCCATCCTGCCCCTCCCTTCTCCTTCTCCTCAGGTGCTTCTCAGATCACATTCTCCCCGTGTCATTCCTTCTGTATTATATGATAGTCACACTGTTCCACTTGTCTAGAAATTTCTGATATAGTCCACTACTTTTCCTCGTTATGTTAACTATCCCAGTCTTTCCTTTAAGGTCCTAAAGGTAGCCTCTTTTATTACATCTTTTATTATTTATTATGCTGATTTAATGGATATGAAATAGACATGTTGCCTGCCACAACAGATAACATGTAGGACTTAGCCCATGCTGTCATGGTGCTTAAAGTCTCACACATTTATGCTCCTAGTTTTATGTGGCAGAAAATGACTGTTCTGTATACACCTTTATCAATTCATTTCTCCTTTTATGATAACTCTTATTTTCTACTTAAAATTTTTTTCTGTATACCTTTTATATATGTATGACATGTACATGTCCACATATATATGCATTTATTCTGGTTTTATGTTTGTGTTGCTTTTTATGTATTTCCAATTAATATTTCTGTGTTTAAAGTGATTCTGAAGCTTTATCTGTTTTAAAAGTCAACAATTTTGCATTTTCACATTTAATAAAGAAAGGTTTGATTATGGCTGACCAGTAGAGTCTTGTCTATTTTTTCAGTAGTTTTTAGTGACTTCACAGAGATGGTTAAGTGCCTAGGAGCTGAGCAATCCAGGCAGCAATTAGATATCTTTCCTTGTATTTCTCCACATAGCCTGTCCATGGGGCTGCATGAACTTTCTTGTGGTGTGGTTGCATTAAGAAATTATGAGTTTTCTATTGTCGCCACAGGATTCAGATGAGGCATCCAGAAAGTTAACCTTAGCCAGAAGCTTTCCAATGACTGGGAATTGGAGATCACATCTTCAGATTTTTACTGTGAAGAAGTTAGAAAGTTTAACCTAGATTCAGGTGAAGGGGAATTAGATCAATCGCTCTAGCCATCCTTCTGATGCCAAAGCGGATTTCTTGTTTTCACCAGATGTTGAGTATGTGTTTCACTTAATTGAATCATGTCCTCCTGTAGGGAAGAGGGTAGTATGCCTCAGTAAGTAAATGATGCTACACAATTCAAGAAGGAATTTAAGGATCAGGAAGTAGAGGAAACCTATAATAGTGGTCAGCTCATGAAACATCCAATTCCAATCAATGAAGTTACCAGAGAGAGATGATCTTCTGATCAGCCAAACTTCCTTCTTTATCAAAGTAATTTTTATGATTCATCATGGATGCTAAAAAGTATATATTGGTGATGAACTACCTTTGGGAGAACACCAATAATCTCAAAGATTTACTAAGTCATTTATGGAAGGAGTTGCTTCTTCTGTGTGTCGTCAGTACTTTACATGAGTTGACTGAAATGTTTTATGACTCCCAAGATAAGTCACACAACACCAGAAGGCAAGATATCTTTGAATATAATATATCTGTTTCATGTTTGCATAACCTCAATAGGAATATTAACACGTTACTAATTGGCAGATTGGACTTTACATTTCATTGGCTTAACATTGCATAAGTGGGTTTTCATCTGTGTTGCATCCTATTGTCAGTAGTGATCATATCTATGTAACATTCCTCCAAAGAGGTCAAACATACAGGCAGGCTAGCTCCATCTTGGCACTGTGATTTCTAGAGAATGATAGCAGTGGGTAGAAAGCTATAGAGTTTTATATGGTGTTTTATGAGGCACATAGAATGTGGCTTACATCATTACCTCTAAAAATAAGTTGGGAAATTTTTGAAACAAAAAAATTTAACTAATATTTTTATTATAGTTCTTCATATATATATATGTGTGTGTGTGTGTGTGTGTGTGTGTGTGTGTGTGTGTGTGCTACTTTTCCATTTCCTGTGTGGTTTTGTTTAATACCCTTTCCGTTGTATTTTTTGAAAGTAAATTCTTTCTCTCAAGGCATTTATCTGTAGGCCCTCAAAAGAAGGCTTATCTGCTTCTTCTCACATTCTGTATACACAGTAAATCTATGTTTATGTAAGGGAGGAGTAAGGAAAGCCACTGTAGTAAGACTTTCAGTTTGAAATGGGAATACTCTAGACACACAAGAGAGATCTTTGCTTTGGTTGTCAGGAAGGTATTTTGTTTCTGCTTATGTCAGTAGTGCTTGTATGTAGTCACTTAGGTTTCTTTGCTACTGTCTGCTTTTGCAAAATCTAGAATAAAGATGTGAGCTTATGACCAATGACATTCTGTATAATATATTCTGACTTCTCTGGCAATGATATTATTGTCTCTCTTCAAAATCTCTTATTCTATTGGTAGGGAATGATATTTAAAAATGAAAGACACTTACTCTTATGTGGCTATGGTTTTCTTTTAAAAGTCTGTCATCATGGTGACTTGGAGGGCACTGCATGCTTGTTTCTAATTGAGCTTTATAACTTAGTAGCTATAATCCAAGTTTCTGTAACATATTTCTTAGGCCTTCAATGTATGTTAATTTAATGACACAAGTATTCACTCTCAAACAGTTCTTTCTTTCCCTTTCTTTCTGTCTTTCATTCTTTTTTCCTTCCTTTCTTTCTTTTTGAGAGTTTTTTCTGATTTTATGCATCATATTTGCAAATACATATTTTCCATGTTTGTATATTTCATATGTACTAACAACCATACTAACAGAGATATATACATGTTATACACATAAGTAGATGTGTGTAGTTTTTCCTCCACTTCACCATAGAGGATAGGTCCAAGATCCTCATTGATGCCTGAAGTCATGGATAGTGTTGGATTACAAATATATTATGACATTTCTTCCAAATAAATACTGCTTAGAAGCTTTTCTTTATAAATTATGCACAATAACAGATCAATAACTTTGATTGATATAATAGAACAATTAAAGTGATATATTATAAAAGTGGTATTGAAAATTCGATTTTCTTATTTCTTGACTATTTCCCTTATAATATTCTGATTATCAGCAACTGAAATCTTTAAAAACAAATCTATAAAGAGACTACTTAGCAGCCACAGTAAGGCTGGTAAAGACAGATATATCATCAGTCCACTTGAACAGAAGACATACAGGTAAGAAAAGGATATTATATTCTCTGCCAGAGGCTCTCCTCATGCCTCTGCACTGTCACAAAGTTCCTACTCCCATTTCACTTTCTCTAGGAAGACTACCCACTGCTCCTACCTCAGTTACCTTGCCTCCTGTGATGCCTGAAAACATATTCTACTTTTACTCATAAATGAAGATGGCATCAAACAGGAATCAAGTGATTGAGAGCCTCATGTCCCAATATTCCCTCACTTACTGGAATCGTGGACTAGATTCAAAATGCTGCCTAATACTAATACTCTTTTTTCTTTTAAGTGTAGTACATCTAAGATTTTTACAATGATTAAATATAATGTTACATTGGAAGACCTTAAATTAGTAACAAACTTGAGAAACATTCATTTTGCTATTATTTCTGGAGGGGTTAAAACCATGTCCTTCCTTCTTGAATATTACATTCAAGAAAATGTGTTTATTTTTATTCATGTCATATCCCTTCTATACCAGAGCCATGCTTTCAAACATTACTTTCTGTCCCTAAAATGTTCAAATAACCACAGTAACTACTTCATAGATGCCTTGCTCAACATTAGGTGTCTATAAATTATTCAATAAATTTGTTTTTATTTTTAGCACGGTGGCTAGGAAACCAAACAATATTGTTCTAGCATCTGTGTGAGACACTTATGGTATATTCAGAGCTAAAGATCTGTGAACCTCAGGAATAAAGATGCTATGTTTCTGGGTGGACACCCTTCATAAAAGTACAATAACATGTAACTAATTCCAATCTGATGAAAAGTAATTCCTTTCAAAATTGTTATCCATGTCTTAATCATGTGCAACTAGGTCTGTTATATTAAGAGATATTTCAGAATACTTATATACAGGTAATAAAACCCAATATGTGTTTGGGCAAAGCAAAAATTATGGCATTATTACAATGACAGTCATAATGGAAAAAAAACGGTGATATATCTCCAGTAAGCAATAAGGCAATTATCATATGGGCAAACACACAGGCAAATATTCATATGGTATTTATATTACTATCATTAGTGTCATATTAATCAAGTGTATAAGTATTTATAATACTATGTTCTATTTATTTAAAAATTTCCATTCATGTTTCATTTCTGGGAATATTTTTTATAGTGTTTTGCTTTTTAAAAAAAATGCACATTGGTCAGAAAAATATAATAAACCTGTATTGTGAAAATAAAACACCAGAGAGGAAAAAGAGGTGGGGCGGAAACTTCCTAGAAAGACAGGGAAGTCGATAAGAAAGCTTGCTAATCATCCAGGGGTCTCTGGTTCACTTTCCAGCCCCTACCCCAGGCAGCTGACAACCATCTGTGACTCCTGATCCAGCTCCAGCTCCAGCTCCAGAGGATCCAACACTTTCTTCTCACCTTCAAAATCACACACACACACACACACACACACACACACACACACACACACACACACACACACACACAAACACACACACGGGCTCCTACCTGGTTCTATCTCTTCCTTCTTTTGTTTTTATTTACTTCATTTTAATTTTGAGAGAGTCTTATTTTACCAGGTGGCCCCTAATCAGTGTGCTACTAAGGATAGTCTGAGCCTACTACTTCCAGCTTCTGAGTGATGGCATTACAAGCAGGGACCAGCACATACTTTTATGTAGTACTGAGCATGGGGCTCAGAGTTTGGGGCATCCCCTAATCCACAAACAAGATCCTCGCGATGTTTTCCTCTTCTTTTCCTTCAATATTTGTTATTTATTTATTTATTTATTTATTTATTTATTTATTTATTTATTTATTTATTTTTTATTTTTTTATTTATTATTACTTATTCACCTTAAATCTCACTCACTGCTACCCTTTTGATCACCCCCTCACACAATCCTTTCCTTTCCTCTTCCCCTCTCCTCTGGACAGGTGGGGCCTCTCCTAGGTATCCCCCCACCCTAGCACATCAAGTCTCTGTGAGGCTAGGTGTATTCTCTCCCATGGAGGCCAAACAAGGCAGGCCAGCTAGAAGAACATATCCCATGTCCAGGCAAGAGTTTTTAGCATAGCCCCCATTTGGGTAGTTCAGGACCCACATGACTGTCAAGCTGTACAACTGCTACACATGTGCAGGGAGGCTAAGGTACAACCCATGTATGATCTTTGGTTGGTGGTTCAGTCGCTGAGAGCCCAAGGGGTCTAGGTTAATTGACACTGTCAGTCTTCCTATGAAGTCCCTATCCCCTTAGAGGCCACAATCCTTCTTCCTGTTCTTTGATTCGAGTCCCTAGACTCTACCCAGTGTTTGGCTGTGGGTATCTGCATCAGTCTGAGTCAGCTTCTGTGTGGAGTTTCTCAGAGGACAACCATGTTAGACTCCTGTCTGCAAGCATAACAGAGTCTGCAAGCATAAAAGAGTATTGTTAATAGTGTCAGGGATTGGAACTTGCCTGTGGATTGGGTCTCAAGTTGGGCCATTTCCTCAGGCTCTGCACCATCCTTCGTCCCTGCATTTCTTGGAGACAGGAGGATAAATTTTGACTAGAGACTGTTGTGGATGAGTTGGTACCCTATAGTTCCATTGGGGTTCCTGCCTGGCTAAAGGATGTGGCCCCTTTAGATTCCATATCCCCAATGCTATTTGAGTCACAGCTAACAACACCCCATTGATTCTTGGGTCCCTCCTATTCCCCAGTTCTCAGTCTCTAGCAGATGCCCACTACCTCCCACCCCTGTAAGTTACAGATTTTCATGGCCTTCTAGCCATTGCTCCTGTCCCTCCCCGCATCTAATCCTGAATGACCCCCATTCACCTTCCCATCCTGGCTCCCACACTCCTTCATCTATCTCTTATGACTGTTTTATCCCCTTTCAAGGATCCTCACTTGTGTGTTACTTCTTGATTAGTTTCTTTGGATTTGTAGGGTGTAATATGGTACATTTTTTTATGGCTAATATCCACTAAAAAGTGAGTACATACCGTGTATATCCTTTTGGGTCTGGGTTACTCGCACAGGATGTATTCTCAAATTCCATCTCTTTGCCTTCAAAATTAATGATGTCTTTTTTTTTTTAAATAGCTGCCAAACTGATTTCCAAAGGGTCATACAAGTTTTTACTCCCACAAGCAATGGAAGAGTGTTACCCCTTGCTCCACAACCTTGCCAACATCTGCTTTCACTTCAGTTTTTGATCTTAGCCATTTTGAATGATATGAGATAGAATCAGGGACAACTTGGCCCCTCTCTACCTATCAATACAGTACTTGAAGTTCTAGCCAGAGCAATTAGACAACAAAAGGAGGTCAAAGGGATACAAGTTGTTTTGATTTTCATTTCCCTCATTACTAAGGACTTTGAACATTTTTTTAAGTGCATCTTGGGCATTCCAGATTCCTCCATCGAGAATTCTGAATAGGTCCATCCATTTGCCTGCAAAATTCATGAAGTTATAGTTTTTAATAGATGAGTAGTATTCCATTGTGTAAATGTACTACATTTCTTGTATCCATTCTTCTATTGAGGGACATCTGGGTTGTTTCCAGCTTCTGACTATTATAAATAAAGCTGCTATGAACACAGTGGAGTACATGTCCTTGTTATATGTTGGAGTTTCTTTAGGGTATATGCCCAGTGGTAGTATAGCTGGGTCTTCAGGTGGGACTATTTCAAAATTTCTGAGAAGCAACCAGACTAATTTCCAGAGTATTTGTACCAGTTTGCAATCCCACTAGCAATAGAAGAGTGTTACTCTTTCTCCACATCTTCTCCAGCATCTACTGTTCCCTAAGTTTTTTATCTTAGCCATTCTAATTGGTGTGAGATGAAATCCCAGGGTTGTTTTGATTTGCATTTCTCTGATGATTAAGGATGTTGAACATTTCTTTAGGTGCTTTTTAGCCATGTGAGATTCCTCAGTTGAGAATTCTTTGTTTAGCTCTATACCCCATTTTAATTGGTTATTTAGTCTTTTGGAGGCTAGCTTCTTGAATTCTTTATATATTTCAGGTATTAGCCCTCTACTGGAGGTGGGGTTGGTGAAGGTTTTTTTTTTTTTTTCCCAATCTGTAGGTTGCTGATTTCTTCTATTGACTGTATCTTTTGCCTTACTGTAACTTTTAAGTTTCATGAGGTCCCATTTATCAAATATTGATCTTAGAAACTGAACCATTTGTGTTCTGTACAGGAAAATTCCCCCTGTGCCAATGAATTTGAGGTATTTTCCCATTTTCTCTTGGACTTGAGCTTTGTACAGGGTTATAAATATGGGTTGATTTTTATTCTCCTACATACAGACTGCCAGTTAGACCAGCAAAATTTGTTGATGATACTTTCTGTTTTTCCACTGTAAGATTTTGTCTTCTTCGTCAAAGATCAAGTGTCTATAGGTATGTGGATTTATTTCAGGGTCTTGATTTTATTGCATTGTTTGTTCTATCTGTCTTTGTACCAATACCATGCAGTGTGTATCAGTATTGTTTGTAGTTGAGTGTTAGGTCAGAGATGGTGATTTCCCCAGCAGATAATTTGCTGTTGAGAATTGTTTTGGCTATTCTGGGTGTCTTAGTTAGGGTTTCTATTCCTGCACAAAACATCATGACAATGAAGCAAGTTGAGGAGGAAAGGGTTTATTAACCTTACTCTTCCAAATTGCTGTTCATTACTAAAGGAAGTCAGGACTGGAACTCAAGCAGATCAGGAAGCAAGAGCTGATGCAGTGGCCATGGAGGGATGCTACTTACTGGCTTGCTTCCCCTGGCTTTCTCAGCTTGCTCTCTTATAGAACCCAAGACTACCATCCCAGGGATGGCACCACCCACAAGGGCCTCACCCCCGCCCCCCGATCACTAATCAAGATCCCTTACAGCTGGATCTCATGGAGGCATTTTCTCAACTGAAGCTCCTATCTTTGTGATAACTCCAGTTTGTGTCAAGTTGATACAAAACCAGCCAGTACATTGGGTATTTTGTTTTTCCATATAAAGTTGAGAATTGCTTCTTATCTCTGTGAAGAATTGAGTTGGGATTTTGATGGGGACTCCATTTATATGTTTGCATTTCCCTGATGACTAAGAATGTTGAACATGCTCCTTGGCCATTTGAGTTTCCTCAGTGAGAATTCTCTATTTAACTCTGTACTGCCTTTTGAATTGGTAATTTTCTTTTTTCATGTCTGTGAAGAATTGTGTTGGAATTATGATGAGTATTGCATTGAATTTGTAGATTGATTTTTGGTAAGGTGGCCATTTTCACTATGTTAATCCTACCCATCCATGAGCATGGGAAATCTTTCCATCTTCTGAGGTCATCTCCAATTTTTTTTGGGGGGGGGTCAGGGATTTGAAGTCCTTATCATACAGATCTTTCACTTTAATGGTAAGAGTTACACCAAATATTTTATACTGCTTGTGGCTATTGTGAAAGGTGTTGTTTCCCTAATTTCTTTCTCAGCCTGTTTATCATTTGTGTAAAGGAAGGCTACTGATTTCTTTTATTTAATTTTATATCCTGTCACTTTACTGAAGTTGTTTATCAGCTGTAGGGATTCTCTGGCAGAATTTTTGGGGTCACTTATGTATACTATTATATCATCTGCAAATAGTGATAATTTGCCTTCTTCCTTTCCAATTTGTATCCCCTTGATCTCTTTTTATTATCTCACTGCTCTAGCAGAACATTGAGTACTATATTGAATAGATAGGGAGAGAGTGGCCAACCTTGTCTAGTCCCTGATTTTAGTGGAATTACTTTAAATTTCTCTCCATTTAGTTTGATGTTAGCTGTTGACTTGCTTTATATTGCTTTTAGTATGTTTAGCTATGTACCTTATCTTCCTGATCTCTTTAATACTTTTATCATGAAGAGGTGTGTGATTTTTGCCAAGGCTTTTACAGAATCTAGTAAGATGATCATATGATTTTTTTTCTTTCAATTTGTTCATAAGGTGGATTATGTTGATGGATGTGTTAATACTGAACCATCCCTGTATCCCTGGGATGAAGTCAACTGATAATGATAGATGATATTTTTTTATGTGTTCCTGGATTCAGTTTGTGAGAATTTTATTTAGTATTTTTGTATTAATGTTCAAAAAGGAAATCTGTCCAAATTTTTCTTTTGTTGCTTTGTCTTTGTGTGGTTTGTGTATCATTGTGACTGGACTTTATAGAATGGGTTTGGCAGTGTTTTTTTTTTTTGTTTGTTTGTTTGTTGATGATGTTGTTAGCTCTTCTTTGAAAGTCTGGTAGAATTCTCTACTGAAAATATCTCTCCCTGGGCTTTTAGGGGAGGAGAGTACTTCTAATAACTGTTTCTATTTCTTATAATCATATGGTTGTTTCAATAGTTTACCTGATCTTGGTTTAACTTTGGTAATTGGTATTTGTCTAGAAAATTGTTCTTTTCTTTAATATTTTCCAATTTTGTGGAATGTAGACTTTTGAAGTATGACTTAATGATTCTTTGAATTTCCTCAGTTTCTCTTATTTGGATACTGTATCTCTAACTTTTGGCTAGTTTTGCTAAGGGTTTATCTAGCGTGTTGATTTTCTCAAAGAACTACCTTTTAGTTTCATTAATTTTTTGTATTGTTTTATTTGTTTCTTTTTGATTTCAGCCTTGATTTTGATTGTTCCCTTCCTTCCACTCTCCTTTGATGTGTTTGCTCCATTTTTTTCCTAGTGCATTCAGGTGTATTTTTAAATTGCTGATATGAGAACTTTCTAATTTCTTTATGGAGGCATATATTGCTATGAATATTCCTCTTACCACTACTTTCCTGTGTTCCAAAAAAGTTGGGTACATTGTAGCTTCATTTTCATTGAATTCTAAAAAGTCTTTACTGTCTTTATTTCTTCCCTGACCCATAGATCATTGAGTGGAGAATTGTTCAATTTCCATGAGTGTGTAGGCTTTCTGTTATGTTGAAATTCAGCTTTAATACATGGTGGTCCGATAAGATACAAGGCATTATTTCAATTTCCTTGTATGTGTTGATGGTTGCTTTGTGTATATGGTCAATTTAGGAGAAGGATCCATGAGGTACTGAGAAGGTGTTTGTGTTTGTGTGAAATGTGCTATAGATGTCTGTACTGGATGGTTTTATGTGTCAACTTGACACAAGCTGAAGTTATCACAGAGAAATGTGCTTCAGTTTAGAAAATACCTCCATGAGATCCAGCTGTAATGCATTTTCTCAATTAGTGATCAAGGGGGATGGCCCCTTGTGGGTGGTGCCATCCCTGGGCTTGTAGTCTTGGGTTCTATAAGAAAGCAAGCTGAGCAAACCAGGGGAAGCAAGCTAGTAAGTAGCATTCCTCCATGACTTCTGCATCACCTTCTGCTTCCTGACCTGCTTGAGTTCCAGTCCTGATTTCCTTTAGTTATGAAGAGCAATTTGGGAAGAATAAGCCAAATAAACCCTTTTCTCCCTAACTTGCTTCTTGGTCATGATGTTTTGTGCAGGAATAGAAACCCTAACTAAGACAGATTTGTATCAGGAGTGGGGTATTCCTGTGACAAGAACATATTTTGGGGAGGACTGTGGAAGGACTTTGGAACTTTGGGCTAGAAGATCCATTCGGTGTTAAGAGCTCTGTGGGATGTTGTATAGGAGCTTGGGAGATAATGCTGAGAACAGTGGAGGAGATGGAGGCATGGCTTGTGAAATTTCAGAGAGAAGATTAAAGACTCTTACCAAGGCTGTTGCTATTTTGACTGTGAAGATTCTGTGGTTTTCGTTAGCTGGGACTGAAGAATCAGCTGTGATAACCAAGGTGCCAGAACTACTAAAGCAAAACTACTGCATTACTGGGACTATCGATGCTGGTTAGCTGGAGCTAAGAATTAGCAGTGAATTTTTTTTCTTTTTTCTTTTTTTCTAGAGCACAGAGGCTGTGTTCCAGAGATAGCCAAGGCTGTACCTTGTGCTGTGGCTGGACTTGGTAATGTGTAAGAGTCACCCAAGTGGTACTGGTTTGGAAGGCATGAAGGGGTCATGAAGAGCAGCTGAGGCTCAGGAACTGTGAGAGGCTGCAGAAGGCCATTGGTGAAGGTGCAGCCTCAGTTGCAATTGATGGCCCAGGACTGAAGGGGTCATGCAAAAGAGTTGAGGCTTGGCACCATGAAGAGAGCTTATGATAGGCTATTGGTGAAGCCTAGTTACAGCAGAAGACAGCAGTTTTTAGAGATGCCAGTACCATGAGATGACCACCAAGACAGCAGCAGCAGTGGAGTACAGGCATCTGAAGCCTAGAAGACAAGGTGTGTGCTACAAAGAGCAGGACTAGAGAAGTCCTCCAAACTCATGGAGGACCCCACAAGATCATGAGAAGATTCCATACGTTGGACAATTGGAATTTGATTTTGCTTTTGATTGTGAGTGTGCCCTGATAGTTTTCCCTCTTAAAGGAAGAAGGTATTTTAGTGAAGCCCACAGTTAAGAGACTTTAATTGTATGAAGACTTTGAATTTTACGAAATTGGATGTTTTAAATGGATTGAAATTTTAATATGTAAGAATTTGCAAAGACTGTGAACCTTTTAAAGTTATTTAGATCTTGGGGATGAATAAGAAAGTATGGGTTGAGGCTTAATAGTGATGTGCTTGTGTGTCAAGTTGACAAGGGGCCAATTGTACTGGCTTGTTTTATGTGTCAACTTGACACAAGCTGGAGTTATCATAGAGAAAGGAGCTTCAGTTGAGAAAATGCCTCCATGATATCCAGCTGTAAGGCATTTCTCAATTAATGATCAATGGGGGGATGTCTCCTTGTGAGTGGCACTATCCCTGGACTGGTAGTCTTGGGTTCTATAAGAAATCAAGCTGAACAAGCCAGGGGAAGCAAGTAAGTAGCATTCCCCCATGGCCTATGCAACAGCTTCTGCTTCCTGATCTGCTTGAGTTCCAGTCCTGACTTCCTTCAGTGATGAACATCAATGTGGGAAGAGTAAGCCAAATAAACCCTTTCCTCCTCAACTTACTTCTTGGTCATGATATTTTGTGCAAGAACAGTAATCCTGAATAAAACAGGGTCTGATAGGTTGATATGATTCATAATGTCTGTCTTTGGTTCCTGGATGTTGCTGTGGTAATAGATATTCAGAGGGGACTGGACCTAGATTGTTCTGGTGTGGCAGGCTTCTTATTGGCATCTTTGGGATGTATGTATATATGCAGGTCTATATGTTTCAGGATCAGTAGGTTTATATGGTTCATGAGCCTCAGATCTGATAAAGGTGAGCACAGAGTTGGTAGGGAAATGGAGGTCTGCCTGGAGTAGGAGGCTGCTCAGAGCAACTTGGCACACTCAGAGGACTTAGTGAGCAGGGAAGACAGGTGGGAGAAGGGAAGTTTATCTGTAAGGTTCAGGATCCAAAGTCCACAGATCTGATGAAGAAGGGCAGAGAGATGGGAGATAATCTCCAAGTTAATTATATTTATTTATTTATTTATTTATTCTGAAAATACATTTTAATATTTAATATAATATATTCTGATTATGGTTTTTCTTCTTCCAACTCCTCCCAGATCCTCCCACTTCCCCACCTACTTAATTTCCTCCACTCTTTTTTCTCTCCTTTCATTAGAATAAAAATAGTATTAATATTAATAATTAATAATTATTAATAATGATAATACAATAGATTATTGCAGTCAAACAAACAAGTCAAAACAAGACAAAACAGAACAACCAACAGGAGAAAAACAGCCAAAGAGAAAACTTGAGCACTCCTGTAGATGCAGACACACATATATTCACACAGAGAAATTCCAGAAAATTAAAAAGCCTGAAATCACAATATGAGTGATGGACACATCTCAAGTCTAACTTTCCCATCATGTACTCTATACAAATGCAACATAAAAAAAATCGTATTAGATCATTGGGAATGTTTTACTGAGAGTTTAATCATGTTCACCCTCTTACTATTCTCGGATGCACCATCCCTTCCTGTTCAACTCTGTTCCTCCCTTTACCAGATCTAGGTCAACTTGTTAGGTTCCAATATTCTGGGATATGTGGTCTTCTGCTGAACTGTGGTCTACTTGTCAAGACTATATGCTTAGAAAAACAAGCCTTTTCTTTCTCATTACTTAAAAGTTGTTATTAACTCCTTGATTAAGGTTGGAACTTCATGTCATCTCCCTCTTCTTTCACATTGGAATTTTGTCTGTCTTGGGTTTGTTCACTTTTGTTCATACTGTCATAGATAATGTGAATTCACAGAACAGTACTCTGTTGTATCCAAAAGTCACGTTTCCTTGTAGTCATCTACCACCTTTGGGTTGTAGAATTTTTCTTCTGCATCTGCAAAATCATATTTGGAGGAGGGGGTGCAGTACATGTGTTATGTTGAATGTTCTTCAGTGGTATATTCTCTATACCTTGGCTTGTCGTGAATTTCTGTGTGGATCATCACACACTGCAAACAAAAACTTCTCTGAGTGTTGAAAGAACAATTAATCTGGATATGACGATAAGTCATTAGGAACCAGTTTAATATTGTGTCTGTTTAGAAAAATATTAACAGTATTCTCTTTCCTAGGATCTATAAAATGTCTAATCCCATAGTGGTGACAGATAGGTGTCTCATATTGAGGAGTAGGCTATAAACCTAACCAGAAAGTAGTTGCTCACTTTCATGCTATTTCTGTCTCTTGCTTCAGTAGGCATGTCTTACCTAGCCAATCATTATAAGTCACAGGGTTCACATCTGGATATGATTGATGCATTTTTTCTTCTGATAGACTGCATAATGCTTTTCTGACCTAAGAAAGCTGTCTAGTAAGAATGAAGCCTCCATCTTTCTAGCTGCTTGATTTTTCCATGTTCCATGATTCAAGTATATTATTTTTCAGCAATAGGATATTATTGTCATATTTTGGTGTGTGAGAAAAAACAATGCTAATAGCTTATATTATTGCAGGTGTGCTTTGGCACCTCATTGACTTTAAAAGTTGTAACATTTCCATGGATTGAGCTTTTCATTTGTTAACTAGTGTCTAGTAGGAGGCTTGTTGCTGTGCGATGAGGGAAAACTCCATTTTAACTCATTTTATGTACGTGTATTAGTGCATTTTATTGTGTCTTTTACTCAAAAAAAATTTAATCATGTTTCTAGGAACAACTGTATTTTCAGATTAACTGTTTTTCTATCCACCTATCACTTATTATTAATGTATTTTGATTTTGCTTGAACTCATTTATGGTAGATCCATAGCTAACCAAAGTGCAGAGAATAATAATTACAAAGAAAAGTTCGCTAATAATGTTTTTAAACTTGATATATTGTTGCAAATTTGGTTTACCCATAAAGAGCACATTGACCAGTACATGTATTTCTCCTTAACAAACCCATTCATAGCACCTTGACATCAACCTATCTCAGCTCCCATATCAAGTGGCTGGCTGACTTGTTCTTATATATGTTAGTATTTATTGAATTCTGAATGCTATACAAATGTAATTCAATAGTGTATGTACTTTTAAATATCTGGTTTCTTTTGTTCAAAATTATTTTTGTTAAATTCAGGTAAATTTTGTATATAAAAGCTGATTAATCATTTTATATTATGTTTTTTTGTGAGTACTACATAATATGCATATATTCTGTGTAAGTTTGTTGATGAAAATTTCTAAAGTTTTGAGTATCAAGTATATATATTTACATAGTATACACACTAAATGAAATGCTGATTTGTACACATACACACATGTGTAAGTATATTTTATATTCTTATCTATAATTTGAAGTTTTGATTTTAAGGAAAAAATTATACTACTTTCTACCAATATTTGAGAGTCCTCTTTCTTTCAATGTTCTGAAGCTCTACTTTCAAGAATTTCTGCGTGCTTTTAATTTATGCTGACATTTGAGATGATCTTACCTGAACTTTAGTGAAAAAGAAAAAAAGAGGAAAGTAAAAGAAAAATAGTCCTGATTATGTTATCTCCAACACCTTGTCAAATTCACCCAGAACACATTTGGATTTTGACCTCTTTTCTTTGATCTGATACCTCAGAAAGCGCATGGCTTATTTTCTCATTTCAAGCAGGTAATAGATTTTCCAAATATCTGAAGGTGTGCTTCTACAGGTGGCCATTCTCTGGGGTTCACTATCAGTTATCTTTTCAGCCAGTGCCTGACCAACTTGCCAGTGCTTCCTGTCTTAGTATCTTGCTTGGAGGGCCAATTTCAGGACTCAGCAGTAAACGAACATTTGGTCTTGCACAAACAAAACCTTAAATCTTAACAGATTTACATAACACAGGTTTATTTCTTATTCACACCATAATCTGTGCTAGAAAAAAAATGGTGCTTCATCTTGGACCCATGCTGTTTCTCTGATCACCGCAAGAGAAGAAAAAGCTGGAGGCTCATGTTAGACATTTTTGCGTGTGTTAATTAATGAGAGTTGTGTCATTCTCCTTTAACCCTTGGTTTATAAAACTCAAGATTCAGAAATTTAATCTATGAGCATGCTGCAAAGTTGAATAGTTCATGTATATTTGTTAACAATAACAATTTTGTAATAAAATTGTCAAAATTCCCTAAACACATTTTTAATTTAAACAATGAACATGCAAGGCATTCTATATATTCACCTTTTTGGAATGTGTACGTTAGTCGATTCTCCTTTACCATGTCTCTCTATCTTTCTGTTCTCTCTCTGTAGCTTCCTCTCATCAAGTCTCTTATTTTTTCCATGTCCCATGTGTCCTTTTGCCAAAGCTCTGTCAGTGCCTTCCTAGATTTTATTGTTGCTATTTTACCCACATTTATGCACATGCACAAGTTTGTACACACACACACACACACACACACACACACACACACACACATACACACACACATAGGGTGGGGCTAGAATCTGCATATAAGAGACACTATTTTGTTTGTTTGAGTTTGGGTCATTTACCATAATATTAGCTTTTTTGATACATCTATTGTTTTCAGAAATCCTAATTTAATCTTTCTTTGCAACTGAATAAAGTTTTCTCTGTTTATATAGCACATTTTCATTATCTATTTACCTACTGAACATATAAGTTTGCTCCAGTTTTCTGTCATAATGAATAAAGCAACAACTAAAGTGAATGTGCAAATATATTTGCGGTAGGAATATAGTCCTTTGAGTATACGCCCAGGCATACGATAGTATTATACTATGGTAGTTCCTTCTTTCATTTGAGAGAGTTGGCTAGCTATGTCCATAATAGTTGTTCCAGTTTTATGCCCACTATCAATGAACTGGGTTTTCCTTTTCTCCATGTCCTTGCTGCCATTTGTTGTCAGAGATATTACTATTCTTAGTATTAGTATTACTAGTATTATTTTGATACAGGGTCTCTTACTATGTAGAACAGGCTGACCTTGAACTCAAAGAAATCCTCCTGACTCTGACTTCTGAGTGCTGGGATTAATGAAGTATGCCATCATTCCAACCTGTTATCAGATTTCTTGATGATGACCATACTGAAAAGAAGTAGTAACTCAAAATAGTTTTAATTTGCATTTCTCTGATGACTAAGGATGTTGAAATCTTTTAAAGATACACAGTGATTGTGAGTTTTTTTTTCAGAATTGTTCATTTTGTTGACAGGCCATTTTACGTAATTTTATAGTAATTATTGTAAATTTTATTTCAAATAATAGCTCCTATCTGAAGTGTAGCTGGTTAAGATTTCTCCCATTTTATAAGCTCTATGTTTTTACCCTGCTGATAATTTAATTATCAGATACTAAAGTTCTATGTTATTAAAATAATTCTAAAGAAAAGAGAAAATAACTAATAAAGCTAACTAAGGAAGAAAGAGATCTCAGCAAGAGAAGCTTCAAGACATTCAAAAGGAAATTAAAGAAGGTAAAGAAAAGACCCTTTGTACTCCTCATTTGGCAGAATCAGTATCATAAAAATGGATATTTTCTGAATGACCTTTCCTTCAGTCTCAGCTCCACACTTTGTCTTTTTTTTTTTTTGTTTTTATTTTTATTTTTTGACACTTTATTTATACTTGCATTGTTTCCCCCTTTTTAGGTCTCCTCTTTGGAAAGCTCCTATCCCCTCCCCCTCCCCCAACTCGCTCACCAACTCCCATATTCCCTTGACATTCCCCTTTACTGGGGCCTCTAACACCCTCAGGCCCAAGGGCCTCTCCTCCCCCTGATGGCCAACAAGGCCCTCCTCTGCCACATATGTGGTCTGAGCCATGGGTCCCTCAATGTGTATTATTTGGTTGGTGGTGCAGCCTCCAGGAGGACCAGGGAGTCAGGTCAGTTAACACTGTTGCTCCCTCCATGGGGCTGCAAACTCCCTCAGCTCCTTCAGTCCTTTCTCCAACTCCTCTATCTTGGACTTCACAATCAGTCCAGAAGTTACTGTAAAGTGAAACTTGGGTATTCTGAATGTTTGGGCTAATATTCACTTATCAGTGAGTACATACCATGTTTGTTCTTCTGTGACTAAGTTACTTCACTCAGGATGATATTTTCAAGTTCCATCCATTTGCCTGCAAATTTCATTAAGTCATTGTTTTTAATAGCTGAGTAGCACTCCATTGTGTAAATGAACCACATTTTCTGAATCCATTCCTCTGATGAGGGAAATCTGGGTTGTTTCCAGCTTCTGGCTATTATAAAAATGGCTGCTATGAACACAGTGGAGCATATGTCTTTATTACATGTTGGAGCGTCTTCTGGGTGTATACCCAGGAGTGGTATAGGTGGGTCTTAGGGTAGTATTATGTCCATTTTTCTGAAGGTCAGCAAAACTGATTTCCAGAGTGGTTGTACCAGCTTGCAATCCCACCAACAATGGAGGAGTGTTTCTCTTTCTCCACATCCTCGCCAGCATCTACAGTCACCTGAAGGTTTTGATATTAGCCATTCTGACTGGTGTGAAGAGGAATCTCAGACTTGTTTTGATTTACATTTCCTTGATGACTAAGGATGCTGAATATTTCTTTAGGTGCTTCTCAACCCTGTGAATTTCCTCAGTTGAGAATTCTCTGTTTAGCACTGTTCCCCATTTTTTGATAGGGTTATTTGGTTTTCTGGAGTCTAACTTCTTGAGTTCTTTGTATATATTGGATAGTAGTCCTCTATCGGACGTAGGATTGGTTATCTTTTCCCAATCTTTTTGTTGCCGTTTTGTCCTATTGACAGTGTCCTTTGCCTTACAGAAACTTTGCAATTTCATGAGGTCCCATTTGTCGATTCTTGATCTTAGAGCATGAGCCATTGGTGTTCTGTTCAGGAAATTTTCCCCTATACCCAGGTGTTCGAGAGTTTTCCCCACTTTCTATCTATTGGATTCAGTGTATCTGGTTTTATGTGGAGGTCCTTGATCCACTTGGACTTGAGCATTATGCAGGGAGATAGGAATGGATCAATTCTCATTCTTCTACATGTAGACCACCAGTTGAACCAGCACCATTTGTTGAAAATGCTGTCTTTTTTCCACTGGGTGGTTTTAACTCCTTTGTCAAAAATCAAGTGACCATAAGTGTGTGGGTTAATTTCTGGGTCTTCAATTCTATTCCATTGATCTACCTGCCTGTCACTGAACCAATACCATGCAGTTTTTTTATCACTATTGCTCTGTAGTACAGGTTGAGGTCAGGGATGCTGATTCCCCCAGAAGTTCTTTTGTTGTTGAGAATAGCTTTTGCTATCCTGGGATTTTGTTGTTCCTAATGAATTTGAGAATTGCTCTTTCTAAGTCTATGAAGTATTCAGTTGGAATTTTGATGGGGTTGCATTGAATGTGTAGATTGCTTTTGGCTGGATGGCCACATTTACTATATTAATCCTGCCAATCCATGAGCAAGGGAGATCTTTTCATCTTCTGAGGTCTTCTTCGATTTCTTTCTTCAGAGACTTGAAGTTCTTGTCATACAGATCTTTCAGTTGTTTGGTTAGAGTCACACCAAGATACTTTATATTGTTTGTGACTATTGTGAAGGGTGTCCTTTCCCTAATTTCTTTTTCAGCCTGTTTATCCTTCGAGTATAGGAAGGCTACTGATTTGTTTGAGTTAATTTTACTTCCGGCCACTTTGCTGAAGTTGTTTATCAGCTGCAGCAATTTTCTGGTGGAATTTTTTGGGTCACTTATGTATACGATCATATCATCTACAAATAGTGATATTTTGATTTCTTTCTTTCCAATTTGTATCCCTTTGACCTCCTTTTGTTGTCTAATTGCTCTAATTGCTAGCTAGAACTTCAATTACTATATTGAATAGATAGGGAGAGAGAGGGCAGCCTTGTTTAGTCCCAGATTTTAGTGGGATTGTTTCGAGTTTCTCTCCATTTAGTTTGATGTTGGCTACTGATTTGCTGTATATTGCTTTTACTATGTTTAGGTATGGGCCTTGAATTCCTTATCTTTCCTAGACTTTTATCATGAAGGGATGTTGAATTTTGTCAAATGCTTTTTCAGCATCTAATGAAATTACCGTGTGGTTTTTTTCTTTGAGTTTGTTTATGTAGTAGATTACATTGATGGTTTTCCAGGTATTGAACCACCCCTGCATCCCTGGGATGAAGCCTACTTGATCATGATGAATGATCGTTTTGATGTGTTCTTGGATTCGGTTTGCGAGAATTTCATTGAGTATTTTTGCATCGATATTCATAAGG
>CM052712.1:43972650-43988404 GCA_028551405.1 Uromys caudimaculatus
TGAAGTGTCCTTCCTTATCTTTTTTGCTGACTTTCCGGTGAAAGTCTATTTTATCCAATATTAGAATGGGTACTCCAGGCTGTTTCTTGGGACCATTTGCCTGGAAAATTGTTTTCCATCCCTTTACTCTGAGGTAGTATTTTCTTTATCATGGAGGTGTGTTTCCTGAATGCAGCAAAATGCTGGGTCCTCTTTATGGATCCAGTGTGTCAGTCTAAGTCTTTTTATTGGGGAATTGAGTCCATTGATGTTAAGAGATATTAAGGAATAGTGATTGTTGGTTCCTGTTTTCGATGTTACTTTTAGGTTTGTTTGGCTATCTTCTTTTCAGTTCATTGAAAGATTACTCTCTTGCGTTTTCTAAGGTGTGGTTTCCCTCCTTGAGTTGACGTTTACCATCTATTATCCTTTGTAGGTCTGGGTTTGTGGAAACATATTGTGTAAATTTGGTTTTGCCATAGAATATTTTGGTTTCACCATCTATGTTAATTGAGAGTCTTCCTGGGTATAGTAACCTGGGCTGGCATTTGTGTTCTCTTAGGGTCTGTATGAGTTCTGTCCAGGATCTTCTAGCTTTCATAGTCTCTGGTTAGATGTCTGGTGTAATTCTGATAGGTCTACCTTTAAATGCTACTTGACCTTTTTCCCTTACTGCTTTTAATGTTCTTTCCTTGTTTTATGTATTTGGTGTTTTCACTATAATGTGAAGGGACAAATTTCTTTTCTGGTCCAATCTAGTTGGAGTTCTGTAAGCTTCTTGTATATTTATGTTCATCTCTTTCTTTAAGTCAGGGAAGTTTTCTTCTATAATTTTGTTGAAGATATTTACTGGTCCTTTAAGTTGGGAATCTTCACTCTCTTCTATACCTATTATCTTTAGGTTCTGTCTTCTCATTGTGTACTGGATTTCATGGATGTTTTGGGTTAGGAGCTTTTTGCATTTTGTATGTTCTTTTACTTTTGTGTCAATGTTGTCTATGGTATCTTCTGCTCCCGAGATTCCCTCTTCTATCTATTGTATTCTGTAGGTTATGCTTGCATCTATGACTCCTGATCTCTTTCCTACTTTTTTTAGCTCCAGGGTTGTCTCTTTTTGTGATTTCTATATTGTTTCTATTTCTATTTTTTAGCTCCTGGATAGTTTTGTTCATTTCCTTTGTCTGTTTGATTGTGTTTTCCTGTAATTCTAATGGATTTCTGTGTTTCCTCTTTAAGGGCTTCTAGTTGTTTACCTCTGTTCTCTTGTATTTCTTTAAGGGTGTTAATTTCTTTCTTAAAGTCTTCCATCATCATCATGACAACTGATTTTTAAATCTGAGTCTTGCTTTTATGGTGTTTTGGGGTATCCGTGGCTTGCTGTGGTGGGAGAGCTGGGTTCTGATGTTGCCAAGTAGCCTTGGTTTCTGTTCTTTATGTTCTTGCCCTTGTCTTTTTCCATCTTGTTAACTCTGATGTTAGCTGATCTTACTCTGTCTGGCTGTGGCTTGTCCCTCTTGCAGGCCTCTGTATCAATACTCCTTGAAGACCAGCTCTCTCTGAGAGGTGTTTGCTTTTGGAGAGGGTTAGCTATGGGGTGCAGACAGAAACCAGAAGGTTCTTGTCCCCAGCTGTCCCTTCTTTCCTGTGTCCTGATGGCTCTGCAAGGGTCCCTCTTGATCCCATGAGTTTGAACAGAAGTGGTGGTTTTTGCCTATGCTTGAAGGTGTGTCAGCACTCCTGGGATACCAGCTCTCTTCTGGAGCCCTGTGGTCCAGGCTGAGGTTTCCAGGTCCTGGTGAGCAGTGGTGCTTGTCTTATCCCCACTCACGGCTTTTCCACACTCCTGGGATGGTAACTTTCTTCTGAAGCTACTTGACTATGGAACCCTGGTGGCCTGGGCAGAGGTCTCCTGCCGCAGATGGAAACTGGAAGGTTCCTATGCCTGACCACCTCAGGCCCTGTGTCTTGCATTTCCAGGTGGGTTCTGATGAGCAGTGGTGCTCATCTTAACCCGACCCATGGCTTTTCCATGCTCCTGGGAGGGTAGCTTTCTTCCGGCGCTAATTGGCTATGGAGCCCTGTGGCCCAAGCCGAGGTCCCCAGCCACAGATGGAATCCAGATGTTTCCTGTCCCTCAGTCTCTGTGTCCTGCGGGTTCCAGGTGGGTCCTGGTGAGTAGAGGTGCTTGTCTTGTCCCCACTCATGGCTTTTCCACGCTCCTGGGAGAGTAACTTTCTCCTGGCGCTGCTTGGCTATGGAACCCTGGTGGCTGGGGCAGAGGTCTCCTGCCACAGATGGAAACCGGAACCACACTTTGTCTTATTTCGTCCCTTGAGTAATTTGTTCTCCCTTCTCAGATGGACTGAACCATCCACACTTTAGCACCCTCATAGAAGCAGGGGGAGGGAGGATGGGACAGGGGATTTCTGAAGGTAAAACTGGGAAGGGGGTAATATTTGAAATGTAAATAAATAAAATATCAAATAAAAATATATATATAAAGAAATTGGATATTTTACTGAAAGTAATAGACTTAACAACTGGGACTCCACAAAATTAAAAAAGTTTTTGAGTGCCACTAAGCATATCCTGATTACAGGAACATGAAAGATAAATATATGTAGAATGTCATACCTCAATAAAGTTGTAAGATGTTAAATGACAAGTGTATACATGTGTGCATGTGCACACACACACAGAAATATACAGATAACACACACACACACACACACACACACACACATGAATTGCTGTCTGGAAGTCAGAATTCCAACAGAAGTGTCTTATATTACATATTTATGTCACTTTGAATTTATGTTTTTACCAGAGGAGTGCCAATTGGCATTTAAAACTCCTAGAATTAAATGAAGCATTCCTCGCTAAGAGGAAGTTCACGTGAACTGGTGCCAAATTAAAAAGATGACTTTCTGAATAATTTCTTCATGTATTACCCAAGATTATGATTCCATTTGCCCCGACTCTCTACCTGATTCAAAGAAGTAGCTATCAGCCATAGCTCCTTGAAAAGCACCTTTCAAATGTGTTAATTTGTTTTAATCATTGTTTGTCAATACATATATTTTGTGAAGTTGTACTTGTTAGGAAGTAATTGTTCCCTAAGACTTTCAATGGTTGTGCAGAAAGTTATTCATGACCCTTGCTGCTTTCTAACTGTTGCCTTTAAATTTTGGATCATTTATTTCTCATGTCTTCCTAAGGACTGTTCCTTTCTGTAATGGTCTGATTTGTTGTTGTTGTTGTTGTTGTTCCATTAGTTTTAAACATGTGTTGTCTTGGAATGAATGCAGATTCAGTTATTCCTCAGTGTATCAATGTGCAGGATGCTTTAAATAAAGGTTAAGTGTATCTGCCCCAAAGAAAAAAAATTAAGAATGAAAATAAAGTTTTGCTGCCTTTTCTACCAAACAATTAGAGTGGTCAGTCTAGGGTTGTTGTTACAACTATTCGGGTTTTATGATGTCTCAGACTGTAGATGCTGCTTTTGTTTCCTAAGATGAAACAATGAAACGAGAGCCATACCCAAGTTGTGTAAATACACAGCTTGGGCTGATCACAGACTGTTTCTTTCTGTGTTTTATCTATCCTAGACCTGGACCTAGGAGTGTCTAGCCTTCGTACAATATAAATTCTAGGCTAATTCAATCCATCTTCTATCTGCTTCTGACTGAGTTGCTCTGCCTGGCTTCATACTTACTATGGCAACATGCTCTAATCTTGTTTTGTTTTTTTTCCTGTTTTTCATTCTCTGGCTCATTTTGTCTTTACCTGTGCCTAGTTTGTTCTCTCTGCAAATCTATACAACTATCATCAATCTCTTTCTCTCTCTCTCTCTCTTTCTCTCTGCTAAATTGTCTCTTTCCTGTCTTTTCTCACGTGAGTTGGGCATATCATATTCCTGACTTATTCTGTGCAATCTTTCATACATTCTATAGATTCTTTTTCTTTTCACACAACAAATATTGATTATAGTTTCTTCTCCTTCTACTATTCCTCATTTCTCTCCACCTACCCACCCATCTGCACCAAGTCCTTTTGTGTCTCTCATTAAAAATGAACAGGCTTCCAAAAGATACCAACCAAACAACAAAATAAAAATGTTTCTTTAACTTATTTTATTCTTCTATTTAAATGAAAACATGGTTATTTGGTATACTGCTAGGTACACTGAGTTGGAGAATACCAGAGTATCAGTAGCAGTTTGATACTTAAATAGTTTTAATTGGATTCATTTATGTGTTACCCTTTTGGGTGACTCAAACTCCTTTATAACATTCTAATATTCTCTTTTTTGCATCATAACCTCTACTTAAATGGAGAAAGATTGACTTGCAGTTGGAAAGTACATTGAACTCCAACACTTATCTGTGGGGCAGTGATCTGTGACAGACAATCTGGCACCCGGCTGAGCACAGGTGTAAAATCTGGGTGACCCAGTGGAACAATCCACAAGGGACTGGAAAACTTTATGCCAATGCTCCCGGAGGCTTTTGGCTCCAGTCATGGTCATGTACCACCCCTCCTCAGGTAGATGCATGGCCACACAGCCCCAAGCCATCCCCATGTTAATGAGACACCTAGAGGGTTAGCCACGTACCTTCCCAGTTACTATATCTGCCTTGCCTCTCCCAGAAAGGCAGGGGTACAATTCCATCCATGACACTCCACATGATGTAAATAAACGTCTTAGAATTATGGACTGTCTCTTCATCTATACCCACCATGGGAAGCAAGGGATCCAGCCCTCGATTAAGGAGCCACATCTAATCTCACTCAGAAGGCTTCCCAGCACTCCCAGATAGTACCCATTCACCCAAGCCTAAGCAGCTAGCCTGGACCCCAAACCCCAGCTGTGCTCGCTATCCCGACTGTGGCACCCTGGGGCAACTGCGGTGTCCCAGCTACAGAACCCATGGACTCAGCTACCTTGCATTCCCCAAGAATAGTCCCCTTCCCCACCCACGGGCAGGGCCCTCAAAGGCTTCCCACAGCTCCCACCTGCCAGTCAGATTGTGTGGGAACAGGTGTGGCCACTTCCCACGTGTCTCCTGTCCCACTCAGAGCCTCAGAGCTCTGGGCAGACACATGGGGCTTCTTCCCACCATGCCAGGCTTGTTCCCACACTTATCAATCATGTAATCATCCCAGGGATTAACTTTCTTAGTTCTCCCAATACAATGTTATGCGATGGCAAAAAAAATCATGTAATAATATGTGTGAGATTTTTCCATCACAGCATTGTACAGAGTGTAGCAATAAAGAAGGTTGGTGTGTTATTTTACTCTACCTTGGGGTCATATAGATTTTGTTCTTTTACACCTCTCTAAGCACAATCTGTGAACTTGCAAGTCCAGAATATCCTTCTGCATTGGAAAAAGCTACCTTGTTGAGTGGCATGCTCAAACTTAGACAATGAATTGGTTTTCTATATTATCAGGTACATTTTTCCCACCACACAGAAGCACTAATTTTATAGTACATTATATATACTATTTCCTTTATTTCCTTAGAAATAATGCTGGTAAATAATCAAGAAATGATTTTAGCATCCCCCATTAGTTTAAGTATGCAAAAATAAAAGGCTGATGGTTATGCATATTAGGGATAAATGCGTATTGTATGAATGAGTCAATGATAGGATGGAGACTGAGTGCATTATGTCTTTTTTTACCTTTGTCTCCTGGGTCTTTTCTACTAAGAAGTGTGTAAAAACTGATGAGCTAGCTTCCGCATGGCTGCAGTTATGTTTCTTGTGTTTATTAGATTCTAAGTCATACTGGCAGACCTGTTCTTTACTCTTAAGTTTGGTGAATGTTACAGAGTAAACTAAATGAACCGCAGCAAATACAAATAAATCTTTGCCAAGTAGATAGTATAAATTGAGACAATTGCTTCTTAGTCACATAAATTTCTCAGAAAAACCTTAGAGTACTGGCAAAGGAAATAACAATAAAATTATTGTTTTTCTGAATGCTATCAGAAATAACCTGATAACTTTGGATTTGGGTTTCATTATCTTGAAAATTCTGCACTCATTATTTCAGTTTGATTATTTATTTATGATGCTGCTAACAAAGGATTTGTGTTGTGGTTTTAAGCAGATAAGTTGACTTACAGTGTTGTACCTTCTTACTTTGAAAGGGAAAGTGTAAAAGTGCATGATCTCAAGATATCTCTAACTTTCTGTGGTTATAACAGCTTGGTGGAGCAAACTCCTATGTCTATCAGAATCCAATATTCCATTTTTTAAATGACATCCTTGCTTGTGGTTCAGGCAGTTTTAGTTAGAAAGATCTCCTGTTCAACAGTGTCTCCTGGGAATCCTCCTACTGATAAGTTCTTTTAATTAAGCATCAGTTCCTTATTGTTAGACAGACTTTTATGCAAGTTCTGCTTTTGTGTTCAAGTTTGACTTCTTGGAGAAGTGTAATATTTCTATGCTCTGATAGTTTATTAGAAACTCCAGCAGTCATGTCCACCCTTAGCTGCCCTAAGCCACCCACATTCCAGTTCTTTATTCATAAACTTAGATGACAGGACTTCCAGGCCTATAGGATTTAATAATCTCTCCAAAATCCAGAATTAATATCTTTCCATAAATTTACCACAGTTCTATAAAAATACTAAAACTCTAAAAATATGCTTTCAAGCTTTAAATAGTGTCTTAGTTAAGGTTTCACTGCTGTGAACAGACACCATGACCAAGGCAACTTTTATAAAAGACAACATTTAATTGGGGTTGCCTTACAGGTTCAGAGGTTCAGTCCATTATCCTCAAGGGAGGAGCATGACAGCACCAAGGCAGGCATGGTGTGGGAGGAGCTGAGAGTTCTACATCTCGTTCCAAAGGCAGACAGGAGAAGACTGGCTCCCTATAGCTAAAGGGAGGATCTCAAAGCCTACCTCCAGGGTGACACACTTCTTCCAACAAGGCCACACCAACTTCAGGAAGGCCATACTTCCTAATACTGCCACTACCTGGGCCAAACATATTAAAACAGCCACAAATAGTAAAGATTATTTTGTATGTTTAGTTATTGAGTTGTTAAGATAGTTTAAGGTGATTTGAAAATGAGAAATCACATTTGATTTTTCTTGATGTATTTTTAATCGTAAGAACATGCTCACCCTCAACATTCTGTGTCAAGTACATCCACTTTCTGCACTTACTGAACTATTTTGCTTTTTAAGTTTTGAAATTAATCTTCAGCTTTAAAAATAATGCTACATTTGTGTTTATGTATAACATCATTATCAGTTTTTTCATTTTAAAAACTATACTAAAAGCATAATGCTGAAATGCTAATGATCTTTGACCACATACTTTCTAACAAGAGAGAGATAACAATTCATTTCTACCTGTATGTGTGTGCAAAACACATTAATATATCCCACAGTATAGTCCACTTGCTTCAAATATTTGTGATTTTCAATAAAGGGCAGATGTGGCAACTTGCCAGTGATCTTAGGTATGAGGAAGAAGAGCTCGGGGATCCCTGGAGCAAGCAGGCCAGCTAGACTAACCAAGTCATACTATGAGACAAGGAACTTCCAAAGATGCCATTGAGTTTGTTTTCTGTTGGCCTTTTATTATTGAGCATGCAACCTACCTTAAGAGTAGTTTGTTTCCCCAAAGATTTTCTCTTGGAGAAAAGTAAGTTTTCATTGTAGCTGGCTGTCAATTAGAGATAGCTTCTGGGTTAGAGATAGTGACATTTGTTTGCCTCTTCTTTCTGCTCTAGGAAACCATCTGCTGCAGTTCAACACAGGCCATGTTCATGCTGCCTGAATCTCTATGAGTTCATTTGTGTGTTGATTCTGTTGACTTAAAGGACATTGCTTTTCTGGTGCACTCATCCGTTCTTACCCTTACACTCCTTCCATCTCCTATTCCACAGAGTTCCCTGAGCCCCGAGGAGAGGAATTTAATGAAGACATCCCATTTATACATGAGTTTTCCTGTTGCAGGAAATATTTAAAAAGACTTCTTTTTACTTGTGCTACACCAGGCACCATTGGTGCACATTGTTACAGCGGGGTGTTCTCAACTCGGCAGTCTCTGGCCCGGAGCTCCCAAAATGTCTGTACCCGACTCGCTAAGTTCCTTTGGTGGGTCACTGCCACATCAGCTCCATGTAATGACTACCCACAATATCCAGCAACCCGGTAGAAATAAAACTCTAGAAGCTTATAACTAATCAATCAGATTTATATATCAACAAATTCTCAATTCATAGGATGACCACACAATAAATTCGGGGCCAATTGATAATGGTACAAGCTACCCACCTAGGTTAGACAAGTTACTCCAATTATTGTATTTTTATATGATATTAAATCTGCCTGTGGCTATTTAAAACCATGCCAATTCTTAATCATCTTGTTCGTCGTCCATCTTGCTTCCTCTTCCCCTTCCCTCAGTTGTTCTCTGTCTTTGCAACTCTTAGCTCCACCTCCCTTTTCCCTGTCCAATCACAGGCCTTCTGCTGCACTAATATTTAAATTATTTGGTCATGGAAAATCCTGCCACATATCCCAAGATCTCTCACTTCCTGCAATGTCTAGCTGTAGTTCTGTCTATTTGTTCCCAACATTTACACAAGGACGTTTCTCGGGAAATGGCTGATTAAGACACTAATCTATGAGTATAGTAGAATTAGCAATCTTTTTAAAAATTATTTATAATAGTAGTATTTGGTTTTACTAGTTTTGATCGTTGGGTTATCTAGTCTTTAGTTCTTGGTCACCTATGCAGTGTCCATATGTGTACTATCTTATGGGCCGATATTTTTTTTTCTTTTGGTAAACTATATATATATATTTTTATTATTTTTGATACTTTATTTACATTTCTAATGTTTCCCCTTTTCTAGGTCTCCTCTTTGGAAACCCCCTATCCCTTTCCCATCCCCGCCTCTATGAGGGAATTCCAGCTCCCACCCACCCGCCCACCCATCCCCATATTCCCACCTATACATTCCCCTTTACTGGAGCCTCTAACACCCCCAGGCCCAAGAGCCTCTCCTCTCTCCCTGATGGCCATCGAGGCCATCCTCTGCCACATGTCCGAACCATGGGTCCATAGATGTGTATTCTTTGATTGGTGGTACAAACTCCAGGATGACCGGGGGGCGGGGGGGTCAGGCCCATTGACGCTCTTACTCCCTCCATGGGACTGCAAATTCCCTCAGCTCCTTCAGACCTTTCTCCAACTCCTCCATCTGGGACCTCACTCTCAGTCCAGCGGTTACTGTTAAGTGAAACTTGGGCATTCTGAACTTTTGGGCTAATATCCACTTATCAGTGAGTACATACCATGTTTGTTCTTTTGTGACTGAGTTACCTAGCTTAGGATGATATTTTCAAGTTCCATCCATCTGCCTGCAAATTTCATTAAGTCATTGTTTTTAATAGCTGAGTAGTACTCCATTGTGTAGATGTACCACATTTTCTGTATCCATTCCTCTGATGAGGGACATCTGGGTTGTTTCCAGCTTCTGGCTATTATAAATATGGCTGCTATGAACATGGTGGAGCATGTGTCTTTATTACATGTTGGAGCATCTTCTGGGTATATACCCAGGAGTGGTAGAGCTGGGTCCTCAGGTAGTATTATGTCCATTTTTCTGAGGGTCCGCCAAACTGATTTCCAGAGTGGTTGTACCAACTTGCAATCCCAGCAGCAATGGAGGAGTGTTCCTCTTTCTCCACATTCTCGCCAGCATCTGCTGTCACCTGAGTTTATGGACCGATTTTAAATCTTATGAGATATTGATTGGTTACTCCTATGCAATTTACGCCAGCATTGTGCTAGAATATCTTACAGCCAGGACATCATTGCAGATCAAAGTGTTTGTGGGTGAGTTAGTGTTAATAGTTCTCTTTTGGTAGCATGCTGAGTATATTTCTGTATCAAATGTGCTACAATGTAGGAGTGAAGGCTCTATGTAGGCATCAGCTCAACTTCTCCATGTTCAATGAGTTTTGTAGGTGTTGTCTTTAGCAGTGGGGTCTTGGCCTGAGTTTGTTGAGAGCAACCTTTAGTATTGTTAACAGCTTGTGTTGTGTGGTGGTTCTCAGGAGACACAAATGGACAACTCAATTAGATGTAAATTCATTCTGGTACTAAAGTTACATTGGTTGTGGGTTGTCCTGATGCTGTTTGTATTCTGATGTTAATTCTGCTTCCTCAAGAGGGGTTGCCCCTGATGAGCAGTCTATCATGTGCCCAGGTGATCTCATGTGAATCTTCTCCCCATTTTAACTGGTCAGTAAAGGCTAGAGCCTCTGATTTGGGCAGTGCAGGGGAAAGGTGGAACTGGGGGTTTAAGAGCGGGGACAGGTAGAGAGGAAGAAGAGGACAAGAGGAGAAGAAGAGAGGATCAAAGAAGAGAAGGAAACCATGATGGCCCAGAACCACATGGCCAGCAGAAACCGCAAGTAGCAAAGGGTCTTATAAATGGGAATTAATTTAGTATAGTGTTAGATCTACCAAATCTAGGCATATAGCTTATAATTATATTTACTGGATTGTGTGTTTTTGTATGGTCTTTTTAGGGTTGGAAATTCCAGCAACAATAATTGGTCACAAGAGATGATCTGCTGGGGATCTGTCTTTCCCATTATTTAATAACATTTACTTTGCCTTCATATGTGCATATGATTTTGGATGCTTCTACCGCTTTAGATTTTCATTCTAGCCCTCAAATGGCTCTTAATTGTAGATGTCTCTTTCACACTCCTTCCCTCATCCCCTCTTCCCTCACCATCCCCATCTGATTTTGTAGTTCAATTACCCCATCTGTCCACCCACAACTATTCTATTTCCTTTACATAGAGAAAGCTATATACCTTTCCTATTCCTTTACTCTACACCTATCCTCTGCTGTTCTATTGAATGTAGCTTGGTTATCATTGATTTATCAGCTCATATTCACATATAAGTGAATACATGTAATATTTGTCTTTCTGTGTCTGCGTTATCTCACTCAGGATGCTTTTTTAAAATCCTATCCATTTAACTTCAAATTTCTTAATTTTTTAAAAAAAGGTTGAATAATATCCTATCCTATAAATGTACTATATTTTTATTTATTAATCTGTTGAAGAACATCAGATTGTTTACAATTACTGGCTATTATAAATAGAGCAGCAGTAAATATGATCAAAAAGGTTTCCTTTAGTAGGATAAGACATCCTTTTGGTGTTGGATAGGTTGCTCTTGCAGCTTCCTGAGGAACCACCACACTGACTTGCAATAGTGGCTGTACAAGTTTGCACTCAAACAAGCAATGATGAGAATTCCCCCCTTGTCCCACATTAGTGCCAGTGTTAGCTTTCCCTTGTTTTATTAATCCTAGCCATTATGATTGGTTTAATATATAAACTCAAAATAGTTTGGATTTGCTTCTGCCTGATGGCTAAATATGATGAACAGTTCTTTAAGTGTTTATCAGCAATTTGAGATTCCTGTATTTAAATTCAGTTTTGATCTATACTTCATTTTTAATTGGATTATTTGTTTTGTTGAGGTCTAGCTTCTTAAATTCTTTATATATTTTAGATATTACCCCTCTGTCAGATGTAGAGTTGGATAAAATCTTTTCCCATTCTGCGGTCTGCCATTTTGTACTATTGATGTTGCCCTTTGTCACAAAGTCCCATTTATTCTTTATCTTTGTGCCTGGGTTATTGATGTTTTGTTGGAGAAGTTGCCTACCATGGCAATACATTCAAGGTTATTTCATACTTCCTCTTTTGTCAGGCCCAATGTATCTGGTTTTATGTTGAGGTCTTTGGTCCATTTGTTACTGAGTTTTTTTGGAGGGTGTTACATAAGCATATTTAGAAATCTATGTGTAGTGTCTAGTTTGACCAGTGTCATTTGTTGAAGATGCTTTCTTTTTGTGTATTTCTGGTTCTTTATCAAAAATCAGGTGTCTGTAGGTGTGTAGACTTATGTGTGGGTTTTCAATACAATTGCATTTATTAATGTACCTGGTTTTTTTGTGCCAATACCATGATGATTTTAGTACTATAGCTCTGTGGTAAAATTTGAGTTTGGGTATGGTGATACTGCCTGCATTTCTTTTTGTTATTCAAGATTGTTTTAGCTAATCCAAAGTGGCCTGTAAGCTCCTAGAAAATCTAGAATTTCTGTTACTCCAACCTTTTAAAACTGTATTGCCAAGATCTTTGTTTTGTGGTCTTTTAAATTTATTAGTGAGATTTGAATTGAAGAAAGTTTATATAAAGGCCATATGAACACTTTTGGATTGTGGGATTGAAAATAAATTTCTGGAAGATAAGCATGGCCATTATTACTTGGATTAGCTCATTTATCTTAGTATTTTAACTTTTATATGCACATATCTTTAATACTGCTAATTGTTACCATCTGCATCTATATTATGCTAAATTCCAGTTCTTAATGATGATCTAACTTATTTATTGCCACATGATTCATTCTGGCCTCCTCCGCACTCTATCCCCAAACTAATAGTATAAAATCTAGCTGCCATCATTTTACATCTATTTATCGTTTGTAATTGTTGACTCTGTTTTGAGATGTTTGGAATATTTTTCACATGCACCTAATATGATAGAGATAGAGATAGAGATGGCAGGGTGGGTGAGGGGGAGAATGTAGCTACTCATAGTTCCAGTCTGTTTTTACAACTCTCTTATCTGCCAAGTTCTGAGCAAGCAGGTACCCAAAGTTTCCACTACCATAGACTGAAACTGGTCCTACCACAGTTCCTTTTCTTCCATAAAACTGAGTTAAAATGAATCACTTCTTCCTTAATTTGAATCTTTTTTGGTATTTGTTTATAGCATCTAGAAAGGTGGCTAATACACTGACTCTGTGTAAACCATTGTTGATGAATTAAGAAAGTAAAAATTCTAAGGAATGCCAACTTTTCAGTTAATTCATCAATTCCTCAAACACACTTCAAATAAAGTAACATTGTACATCATAATGCTACCACTACAAGAGAAAAAGATCTCTTTACTACATCCTATGACGTAAGTGTTCTTTTGCATAGTCATAAATTATACTCAATTCTTATTATGTCTACTGTGGTGGGTTGGTCTGATACTGCTTGTATTATAATGCTAAATACTGGTTCCTCAAGATGTGGTTGTCCCCAAGGATCAAGTATTCCCATATTCAAGTGATGCCATGTGAACCTTCTTCCCAATTTAACTGGTCAATTAAAGCCTGGAGGCTGTGATTGGGTAGTGGAGGGAGAAGAGGGAGAAAGGTAAAATTGGAGGTTCAAGAGGATGGTTGTTGCAGGGAGGGAAAGAGGGAGGGATGGAGAAAGAGAGAGAGAGAGAGAGAGAGAGAGAGAGAGAGAGAGAGAGAGAGAGAGAAAGGAGGAGAAGGAAGATGGAAAAGAAGGGTTATGCTTCTGTGAACCAGAACCGCATAGCTAGGAGAAACAGCAAGTAACAAGGGGCATTACAGCTGGGGCATAAATTAGTATAGCCCTAAATTTACCCAATCTAAGCATATGGCTTATAAATAAATATATGGATTGTGTGTCTTTTATACCAGCTTATTAGGATTGTAAATTCCTAATATACTATACTTCAACCAAATAGACATGACCTTTATTGATTTATGAAATCTCTTGAGTTGTTATTGCACAAACCAATTGTAATTGTCTCTCTCTTTGTCTCTCTGTGTCTCTCTATCTCTGTCTCTGTCTCTGCCTCTCTCTTTCCCCCCGTCTGTCTGTCTGACTGTTTGCCTCTGTCTCTATCTCTCTGTCTGTCTCTATCTGTCCCTCTGTTTGCTCTGTCTCTCAGAGACAGAACCCATTTGCCCCCACTGAGAACAGAAAAGGTTCTAGGACAAACATTCAATGTCCAAAATAGTTCCAGTACCACTATGGGATGTGGACCCTGTAGTCAGATCTGCATATGTAGGTGGCTTTGATTATTTCCGACCCAATGAACTTAACACCAGAATTAGAGGTCATTAATCCTCATCGGACCTGGAGGCTCATGGTGATCTAAGCAGAAGAGTGAAAGAACACATGTTTTTTCCGGGATAAAGCAGGTTTCGGTATCTTGTGCAGCATGGGCTACAACGTTATTTTATGTATTTTGGTAAATTTAGTTTGATTAGGATTTTAGCAAGTTAAAATTTAAGAGATCTAACACTTGAAGCAGATTTTACAGATCTCCTTAGGCACAGTAACACTTTTGATGATCTACATCCAAAGCCTGAGAAATGTTCTACATTTTACATTTCAGAAAGTTCAAAGTCATTAGCTGAGGCTTTGAATTTTATCTGACTTCTGTAAGTAAGTAATCTACATGGTGTTATTGAAAGTGGAGTGGCTCAGATGTTCCCAACCATCTATGAGGAATTACAGTCAGAGGTATTTCTTGGAGGAGGGACAGCCATCTCCTTTAAGGGCATAGTCACTGACAAGTTGATCATGGCCAAGTGACTAACTCTTTATCCATGCTCAAGCAGTCATCTCTACTGAAATGCAAGTGGGTAACAAACAAATAAACAAGACATGACAATCGAAGGAGGAATTTATCAGAAGAAGAAAGGGAACAGCGAAGAAGGAAAGTTAAGAGTTTTCCCCACTTTCTCTTCTATTAGATTCAGTGTATCTGGTTTTATGTGGAGGTCCTTGATCCACTTGGACTTGAGCTTTGTACAGGGAGATAGGAATGGATCAGTTTGCATTCTTCTACATGTAGACTGTCAGTTGAAACAGCACCATTTGTTGAAAATGCTGTCTTTTTTCCACTGAGTGGTTTTAGCTCCTTTGTCGAAGATAAAGTGACCATATGTGTGTGGGTTTATTTCTAGGTCTTCAATTCTACTCCATTGATCTACCTGCCTGTCACTGTACCAATACCATGCAGTTTTTATCACTACTGCTCTGTAGTACAGGTTGAGGTCAGGAATGCTGATTCCCCCAGAAGTTCTTTTGTTGTTAAGGATAGCTTTTGCTCTCCTGGGTTTTTTGTTGTTCCAAATGAATTTGAGAATTGCTCTTTCTAAATTTATGAAGAATTGGAATTTTGATGGGGATTGCGTTGAATTTGTAGATTGCTTTTGGCAGGATGGCCATTTTTACTATATTAATCCTTACAATCCATGAGCATGGCAGATCTTTCCTCCTTCTGAGGTCTTCTTCGATTTCTTTCTTCAGAGACTTGAAGTTCTTGTCATACAGGTCTTTCACTTGCTTGGTTAGAGTCGCACCAAGATACTTTATATTGTTTGTGACAATTGTAAAGGGTGTCATTTCCCTAAGAGAAAGTGGGGAAAACTTTCGAACACCTGGGTATGGGGAAAAGTTCATGAACAGAAGACCAGTGGCTTATGCTCTAAGAACAAGAATCGACAAATGGGACCTCATGAAATTGCAAAGTTTCTGTAAGGCAAAGGACACTGTCAATAGGACAAAACGGTAACCAACAGATTGGGAAAAGATCTTAACCAATCCTATGTCTGATAGAGGGCTAATATCCAATATATACAAAGAACTCAAGAAGTTAGACTCGAAAAAACCAAACAACCCCATCAAAAAAATGGGGAACAGAACTAAACAGAGAATTCTCAACTGAGGAAATTTGCAGGGTTGAGAAGCACCTAAAGAAATGCTCAACATCCCTAGTCATCAGGGAAATGCAAATCAAAACAAGTCTGAGATTCCACCTCACACCAGTCAGAATGGCTATGATAAAAAACTCAGGTGACAGCAGATGCTGGCAAGGATGT
>CM052712.1:43988504-44094225 GCA_028551405.1 Uromys caudimaculatus
TTACACAATGGAGTATTACTCAGCTATTAAAAACAATGACTTAATGAAATTTGCAGGCACCTGGATGGAACTTGAAAATATCATCCTGAGCGAGGTAACTCAGTCACAAAAGAAGGAACATGGTATGTACTCACTGATAAGCGGATATTAGCCCAAAAGTTCAGAATACCCATGTTTCACTTAACAGTAACCACTGGACTGACAGTGAGATCCCAGATGCAGGAGTTAGAGAAAGGCCTGAAGGAGCTGAGGGAATTTGCAGCCCCATGGAGGGAGCAAGAGCGTCAATGGACCTGACACCCCCCCCCCCCCGTCGTCCTGGAGTTGGGACGACCAACCAAAGAATACACATGTATGGACCCATGGTTCGGACCACATATGTGGCAGAGGATGGCCTTGATGGCCATCAGGGAGAGAGGAGAGGCCCTTGGGCCTGAGGATGTTAGAGGCCCCAGTAAAGGGGAATGTCAAGGTGGGAGTATGGGGATGGGTGGGTGGGTGGGTGGGAGGTGGAATTCCCTCATAGAGACGGGGAGGGGGAGGGGATAGGGTATATCCAAGGAGGAGATCCATAAGGGGGGAAACATTGGAAATGTAAATAAAGCATCAAAAAAAATAATAAGAAAAAAAAAAAGAAAAAAACAAAAAAGGAAAAAGGAAAGTTAAACTATGATCACCAGGGAGTAGTGCGTGTGTGTGTGTGTGTGTGTGTGTGTGTGTGTGTGTGTGTGTGTTTATATGTCATATAAAGCTGTGAAAATCTTATTGAGTGTTCAATACAAAGTAGTCATCTCTGAGACTATATACATACAAACAAAAAAACGAACTCAGATGCAAATGTATGTATGTATGTATGTATGTATGCATGCATGTATCAAAGTAAAAGAGGCTATCAATTTGAGAATGGGGAACAGGGGAAGAGCAAGAGAGGATACATGGCAAGGGCTGCAGAAAAGGGAAAGTGAAAGTGACATAATATTTTAATTAAAATATATTTTAAAAAAGAAATTTGTAACAATTACTCACTTTGTCATTCTACGAAGAGACTGTCGTGCTTCCAAGATGAGACCTTCAGCACTGGATCAGCGTAAGATAAAGGCATTGTACAAACCCTGTGCAAAGCCATGATTCTACAAGCTCACTCTTGAGAACTGACAGGGTTTCTATTCCAATATCTTTCCCTTTGCTTGGCCAATTTGTTTTATTTTTATTGCTATTAATAAATATATTTGTTTTGCTTTTTGCTTTTGGTTTTGAGGGTGTTAACTTATCAACAAGGCTGGCAGTGATCATCTGATTTGTGTCACAGCTGCTGTGACTAAGCAACATAATATTTGCTGAGCTTCACGTTCTCAAAAACAGAAACAAACAACAACTTAATTTATTGCCTCAAGGCACAGATACTTGTACACCTACGTGTAGGTCTGTAGGAAGATGTCCAAGTATTTGTTCATCTTTAATGTCCCAGGAAGATCTCTAGAATACAAATTTATCCTGTGTGTTCATCATAAGCAGAATGACCCTCACAGTTGCTACAGTCTTGATGTGACACTCATCTGATATAAAATTGGAATCTGAGATTTGATACCCAGTTTTTATCTATGTAGTTGTTATGTAAATAACACTATTCACAGACACCAACAGAGATGTGAAAAACACTGCCACAGATGCCACAGCCTGTGTTATAAAGTTTTGCATATCATTGGCTCATGTTTAGATCTTTGAAAACATGGATGTTCTCATAGTTCAACCCAAGCCAATTGGTAGAAATTCAGATACTGCAATTTTAATATTAGTCATAAAATGTTTGTCAATGTGAGAAGCACCTGAGAATTCAAACATAAATTGGTAGTTGTCAATTTTGTCGCTCTTAAGAAGAGATTGCTAATCTAAAAGCATTGCTTTATATTTCAGTTGAAATACTTAGTAAAACAGAGCCCTGAACACATCAATTAAACACCTTTCTTATCATGCTTAAATGCATTAATCAGTAAGAAGACTTGGTATAACACAGGTTTAAAAAATATCCCAACATATTAAAGTTTGAATTAGGGTATTTTTGTGACTCCTAATTAAAATTTAGTATTCATTAACATATTTACAAGTATATAGTATGGGTTCTTTCACTCCTTATGGTTAAAGTTTACTTTTATGCTAAATATATATTGTTTTTATTTTTATGAAATGTATATATAGCATATAATGCATAAATATAGTTTATTCTATATTTGAGCTCACATTTTTTCTAGGAGGTTAAATTTGTAGGAAAAGTCTCAAAACATGCATTCTTTGAAAAAAATCAAGAAATAGACAAATAACCTCAAAATTAAATATACAATATAAATATTAAATAAAACACATGCATTTTTAATTAAAGGGTATCTGTCACTAATATTTGAACTATATCATCACTCAATCCAGTTATGATTATTTTTCATGATATCCTTTTTAAATAACTCATTTTTAAGTAAAAAATATTTTCATGCACTTTTCTGTGAACAATATATTTAGAGGCTAGAGAAGAAATGGGATCCAGATTCGTAAGAATGATTGGTGAAATAGTTTCTGCCTACACTATTTACATTATAATTCTTGATTTTATGCCACTTCATTCTGCTTAACTAATAGTGAAGCTGTCCCATTTATGAGAATATTCTAAAAAGTATTCCAGTAATAGAATTCATACAGATAATTCTTCACATAAATATTGAATACTTATATAATAGCAAAATATTTTCAATGATTCATAATCAGTTGAACAAATATTAAATACATTTTCTAGTTCAGCATAAAATCAGGTCTTATTCATGGATACTGCAAATATATTCCTAGTGCAACTGAAGTCCAGAAACATGTAGAATTTTATTGTAAACTTAATATAAATAAACAATAATCAAATCGTTCATAAAATCATGACAGTATCTATAGGTTGACTGAGGAATTTTAAATTCTAACTCATTAACATAAGTCACCAAATTCTATTTTCATTTCTTTATGGTTCACCTATGCTGTGTAATTATTACAGCTTCTAGACCTGATCAAATTTTGAAAACTCTCCTAAGAGCTAAACAATGAAGCTTTACAAGACCCCTAAATATTTTCAGAATCATCTTGATATTATCCAGTATCTTTAATATATGATTGAATCTGTCTTCTCTTGCTATATACGTTCTTTCTTCATAGATAATGTCTTATACTTTCTCTGACTATGTAGATTAAACTCTGCTTATATGAGTATGGGGGTAAGAGAATAGAGAATGAAATGCAAGGTATCGAAGAATGTAGCATCATGTATTTCCTGGGTTTTACACCAATAAAATTCATTCAAAATATGATGCTTCTAAAACGAGAGTATTTCAAATTGACTCAATATAATATGAAAGAAATTTAATAATTCTCAAAAGAATTTTGTGTTTAGATAATTCTATTTTATATAACTTATTGACATAAAATTTACTTAATTCAAAGTTTTAGTTTTCCTTCTTCCTTTTGGTTCTTTCTTAATTTAAAGAGTCACTATAAAGTGTCTGTAGTAGCTTTACGTTGAATGTTTGTGAATCAAACCTTAATGGATGTCAAAAGAGAAGCATCTCTTTGAAGATTGATGAATTTTTTTAATGTCCTTGTTATAATATTTTTCAGTGATAATCAGTGTCTATAACATGAAACTCATCTTTTTTTTTTTTTTTTTTTTTTTTTTTTTGCCTGGGGCCAGGTAAATCACATCTCTGCAGGATGCTCTATTACTCAGTTGGTAGAAAGGTACTAATTTTAGACATCATACTTTTATATTTTTCTTTTTTGGTAAATGTGAGTTTACTTTTTTTGAGTTTAATACAAATTTTCTATATTTTATTCAACATGTATGTGAAAAACTACCACAGTCATTATGATTATAACTTTTCGATTGCTGTCATAAAACACCATCACCAAGACAACTCATAGATGAAAGAGTTTATTTAGGCTTTGTTTGCAAAAGGTAAGACTCTGTCATGGCAATAAAATACGACAGTACGCCTTGTGGTATAGAAGCAGGAGCAGGAAGCTGATGGTTCAAACCTTGACCCACAGGCACTGAACATAGAGAGGAGATGGACAATGGAGAAAATGCTGGATGACAGATGACTTTAAACCTCAAAGCCCACCCCACATGTCATACTTTCTCCAGTAAAGTGAATCCTCACAAACTTTCTAAAACAGTGCCACCAACTGAGGAACCAAGTATTCCAACATCTGAGCCCATGTGAGACATTCTTGCTCAAACCATCCTGTGTTTCACTTAAAAAACATAATTCAAAGGAAAGGGGGGAGAGATCAAAATAAGATTGTCATTCATTTGAACAGAATAACAAAAGACATAGGGAAACTCACAGAATCTCTAGAAGGACCAGGCCTTCTAAGAAGGTAATCACTGAAAATACACCACGCTGGGGGTTGTCCCTTTAAGGCCTCCCAAGCAGCTTGAGTTTGTCAAAAAAACACTGATTGTCACTCATTGTAATAGCCCATGATTCTCGAAAACATAATAGACTCTGTATGCCCTACATTTTATCATTCTCTTCTGAGTAAATCTGTATTCAAGTATCTGAGGCGTTGTATTTGAGTGGAAAGAAAATTCTTCTTAGAACCCCATGATGGCATCTGTTTGCCAGGTTTCAGGGTTCCTTTGTCTATACAAAATACAGATGACTCCAAAAGAGATGTAGTACATATAGGAAGTACCCTGTAAGTATACTTACTTGAGTCTCATAAATCTATACATTCTGTTTTGTCTATTTATAGTCCTCTTCTTTGTGTTATTCCATCAATGTACAAATTTATTTTATTTCTCCATTTAAAAATAACAAAAACAGTGCTGATGAGATGGCTTACCAGGTGATAATGCTTGCCTGGCCAATCCAGTGGTCTGAGTTCAACCACTGGAATCCACTTACAGGTGGAAGAATGGAAATGACTCCACAACTTGCACTGGATTTTCCACATGCAGATTGTGGCACATATTCTCTGCATCATCAACTCAGGCACATACACAGATGATGATGATGAGGAGGAGGAGGAGGAGGAAGAGGAGGAGGAGGAGTACAAAATTCTTTTGATCCATATCACCTCCACTATCTAATGAAAAGTTCTCAAATGTATTCTCTTTTTCTCATTGATATGTCTGTCATTTCTTACTACTATCTTGTAAATTTACACCAAAAATATTTCGACTTCACGCTAGAACACAAAAATCTTTTGATGTTCCTCACATATGCTGGTTCATCAAAAATCTCCACATTGCAAAGTCAACAGATCAATATGTCATTACATTATTTATATATCCACTTGATATAATTGATTACTTCCTGCTCCTGGCAGTTGTTCCTAGTCTCTCTGTCTGGAAAGTTCATTTGCTTAGTTTTCCCTTGATAGATCAGAACTTCGTGAGCTTCTTCTTTTCTCTGCCTACATGAAATCTGAGCAAAGTGGGAGTCAGATATTGATGTTTACTTCTTCCTGCTGTTTGATCCCTTATAGGTACTATCACTTCTCATAATGATAAAATGTGCTCAGCACCTGCGATTCATATTTATACTCTAGATTTCTATTCTAAACTCTCCATAGTTTACATAGTAGCCATGTATATGACTCCATTTAGTATCCTAGCAAAATGAAACGTCAACATCTTCAACTCCAAACTTTCAATTTTCCTCTCATACCCTTTTCTTCTATGCTCTCTCCTAGCTCAAAGAAGATTGTACTGTTTTTTTCCTGTATCTTAGACTAAAACCTTTAAGTCAAGACATAATCGGCTGTTCTGTTTTCTTCACATCTCTGCCAATTCATCTGAATATGCTACGAATTCAATTTTCAAAATATGTCAGAATCTAAAGCCACTTACCACTTGACTGCAATTAGCCTGGTTTGAATAACCTCTGTAAAACACTGCACTATGGTAACTGTTTCAAAGAAAAGCCTTCTTATTCCTGCCTTGCAGAATTTGGAAGCTGATTGTGTTTAACTTGATTGATTTCATTCAAAAGTGGAAATGTCTAAAATAAGATTTTTCTCTTTAAGATGGAATATCATAGACATTTGAATTATTTACAAATAGAGGCAGGTGGCAGGTGTCTTCTATAAGATAAAAAGAGAAAGATAACATCAACTAATCAAAGGGGTTTGTATTTTCTAAGGAGTGATTATTTCTTCAGAATTATGCGTAATGAGACTTCAGTAGAAAAAACACATTTGCCAACCACTAGCATTAAAAAAGTCTAATCTTATACATGGTGAAAATTCATAGCATGCTAAATGCATTGGAAACAGCAAGGTAGAAACATGACAGAAATCTGCAGTACACTGCTGAATTCAACACTGTTCGTATGGAGACATCTCAATGTCTCCTAGACTAATTTAATTTGCGGGAAGAAAATTATGATGTTGTGCAATGTTTTCCCTTTAGTCTCAGTAGTCTGAAATATTTAGAAAGTAGCAAGTGAGGTTGCGAAGCTGGCATGAATAAGACAATTTACATATTTTCCTAGTCACATAACTGGATGCATCAGGAAACTTTACTCATGAGTGGAATAGAACAAATTATTAAAGTACAATAATTTACTGCCACACAATGAATAGATTTTGAAGTGAGAACTGTGACATGTGACTCTGTCCATCCTTCAGTAGGAGTTTCTTTGGAAGCTCTGCATCTGTTCTACCCAAGAGAGGCATTCAGTTCAAATTTCAAAGAGAAACTGACCTACTTTGTATTTGATAGTGTGCTAGGATTCTTACCGACTTACTCCAAAAAGTATTTGACTTAACATTGGAACACATTTGGTCCACATTGGCAAAGATAACTTTGAATGCATTCATATTTCCCAGTATGACATTTTTTTTATTGTGAGGGGACAAGATAAAGGGAACAACTTTACAATGTCTCCAGTAGAAAATGGAGGTGAAGTATGCCCATAAAATTAGTTTTCATGGTATTTTTAAAAAGGTAAAATGAGAAAAGCTTATTTACTCATGAATTGATATAAAAATGTTATTATTAATGTTATACAATTTTTATAGAATTATGGGAATAAAGAAAATGACACCGTATGAAAGAGGCTTTGCTTAAGCCTCTCTCTCTCTCTCATAATTGCAAAAAGATTTTCTATCATACAATACATCCTGACCAATTTCCCCTCCCAAAACTCCTCCCTCCCCTCTCCTCAGATCCACTCCCCTTATGTTTCCCTTCAGAAAGTTACAACAAACAAACAAAACTAAGCAAGACGCAATAAGAGAAGTCAAAACTGTCATATGGAGGCACTGCAAGACAACCCAATAGGAGGAAGAGTCCCCTGAGTAAAAACAGAGTCAGAGACACAACTGCTTTCACAGTTAGGACTCCTGCAAAAACACCAAGCTACAGAACCATAACATATATGCAGAGGACCTGATGCAGACCCATGCAGGCCAAGTGCTTGCTGCTTCAGTCTCTGTGAGCCCATGTGAGCCCTTGCTTAGCTTATTTAGTGAGCCATGTCCTCTTGGTATCCTTCATCTCCTCTGATTCCTAAAACTTTCCTCCTCTTCTTCCATGGGGTTCCCCTAGCTCCTAAAGGAGATACTTGATCGAGACTTTCAGTTAAGACTTTCTCTTTAAATAAAATCTGGGAGTGGCTGTCTGAAGAGACCTAAGTAGGTGGTGAACACTGAAGTGAAAATTCAAATGGTATTAGAGGTAGAGAGCAAGGTGCAATTAGGATACCTGCTTAGAATGTAGAAGAAAGTGGTAAATGTAAGACTCACTCATTTAGGATTAAAATAAGCTAAAGTGTCTCAGAATATAGTTTCAGATTATTGAACAGCAAGCAAAGAGCACTTGATCTCACAGGTATACTGGACATTAGCCATTTTCAGCTGTGTGGAAGTAGCCTGCAGGCAGGTAGACAAGTAGATTGTATTGACATAGAATTTTTGTTGGGTGAGCACAATCATGCAAGAGAGAGAAAGGGTTGGAATACCTATGTGAATGAGTTATTATAAAAATATTTATAGAATTAATTAGATTTCTGATGAAAATGCAGTTATTATGGATGACTTAGAATCTGGTGTGGTGGTATGCCAATCAAAGGAATAGAAAGTGAATTTAATGCAAATCAAAATACTAAGAGAGCCCAAATAGAACAATTTCCATAAAACTGCAGACACATATAGAAATGCACACACACTCACACATACACATTTGCTTAAAGTTTTGTACACTCACATGCACATGTGCACTTAAATTATTGTGCACTCACACATGTGTGTGCTTAAAGTATTGTATACTCATACAAGCACGTACACACACATGCATGCACACATGCACGTGTGTGCTTGTGTGCATGCAAGTGGATGCACCAGTATGTGCTCTTGCTAGGTATCGTATCACCATTTTCTATTATACGTTTTACTTGATAAATTCCAATTGTTCACACCTCTACTCAACCAAAACTTCATACATCTTGCTTTTAATGAGGAGGAATGATGAAACATACTCCCTCTGTCATAATCATGTGGATATTTTGAGTGGTGGAATGTGACTGGCAACAATGAATCTGTACAAATAAATAAATATGTCCTTGTAAAAAAAATTCCAAAGACTCCAATGTTCAGTGCTGTGGTTGTTATAGTGCTTCCATTTATCATTTCAAGCTGAGTTACTTTGATGGCTTCTCAGCTGTGAGACCACTGGTGCTGATGCAGAGATAATGAAATACTGAAAACCTCAAACAACAGAAATGTCTGTAACTGGTAATGGGCATCCTCCTTCAGTTTATTAACTCCAGCTGTGCTGTTTGACTGTTTTTTTTTTTTTTTTTTTGTGAAAGGTGCCACATGAGGTGAATATTGAAGAGAAGATAAAGGATTCAATGTTACAAGCAACTGGATCACAAAAAAATCTGTATTCCCAGATAGGCAGCTGGAGGAAATTGCACTCCATTCAAAGCCAGTTCCATGCTCATCAAGATTAAATGTGAGTGGGGGAAGTACCATATCATGGAGGTGTGCCAGCCTTAGTCTTCACAATGGTACTTGATAATGAATTTACTGTTTATTACCCAGGCAGAAGTTTGAATAATATGCAGAAGACTCAGCATCATGTTACAAAATATTTGGCTAATAGGAATTTCCTGGAAGGATTTTAAAAAATGGAAAGTGACTCAGAAGGAAGAATGAGACTGCCTGCTGCCTTATACCCTACTATTCTCTTTAAACTGATCCTTGCATTTCGATGCCATGAACCAATTTAGTTACTTTAAAAGGACATAAATTACTACGGTAACAGGAAATAGCATTGCTCTGAAGCTTGTGATATTAAAGCAGGATGTAGAGAATCTTCATAATTTTTCCTGATCTTTCAGAGATGAATAGGGAAAGGAATTGGCTAAAGACTAAAGAGAGTGAGATGCCTATGGTGAGGGTCAATAGGAAAAACTCATTACCAGATTAGAGAAAGGAATAAACAAAAACCTCCCTCTATTCCTACAGTAGTGTGAGAAATGAATGCAATAGGGAGGGTAGGAGTGTTGACACCATATTTTGGGTACTGAGTGACTTAGTGTTAAATCAGAAGCCAGACTCAATCAGTCAAAGAGGTGAGGGTGGGGGGGGGCAAGATTAACAGCAGCAACAGGAAGAACAGAAAAATTAAAAAGAGCAAACGACCATAAACATTTTTCATGCCAATTCCTTTACCAGGCTGTAAATATTGAAATACTAGAAATCAATTTGTTTATGATGTTTGGCTCAAAGAGATGATCAAACACTACAAATAGATCAGAACTGGAACATATTCAGATACTGATATAAGATAAACATTAAAGAAACACTTTAATATCACTTTTAGACAAAAGAAAAACAATAAATGGCTTAGCAAAAAGCAATGTAAGACAAAGCCAATAATAGCTATAAATCAAACATTTAAATCCATTTCCTACAAGTACATAGCAAATTGTCATAGTCTTAGTGGCATGGAGTATCTTCAATTTATTTACTTTATAACTCTGAGCATGGTATTTTCTGCCTCACATCTGTCAGTCAATAACTGAAATTTATTTGTAGCTCAGAATCCTCTTCTATGTTGAATAATAATTGGCAGAAATCAACTCATTGAATTCAAAGCATCCTTAGCTATTACATAAATGTCTGACCATCATTCATAGGTAGTTCTCAGGATGCCTGTCTCAGGATGCCCAGCAAGAAGACCTCTTAGATACTTTAACATGTTACAATGACCTAGGCAAATAGGTAAATTTGGATACATTAATCTTTCTTTGAAATAAGTCAAAGCTAAATGTTTAAGGGCCTTAATTAAATCTGAAATAATCTCTTCTATCATACAGTGCATTCTTAGAAGGACATCTCTTCAAACAAAGAGCTACGGATTGAACAGAACTGAATGTCCAGGAAGTTGGTTATGTGGGATTCATTTTTGAGTTTCATGTGCCATAATTTTCATCCTGTTCCAGTTAGTATGAAAAAATACTAATTAGTCTTTGCTTAACATAACACTGTTGGTGTATGAAGGAATCTTTCTTCAAATTGAACAAAGGGGTGGTGACAGACACAATTCTGAGAAACTAATATGTCCAAGAGTACACACTGTTCCCAGTGTAGAGTCTCATTGTACTTGTTCATGGAGTAAATGTGGGCCACGTGAGTCAAACTGCATAGCAACAAATGCAGGAAATGGACCCTGAATTCTATGGAATGGTATGATGATTGCTTTCAGTAGTTGTGCATGATGGCTAAGATCTCAAGTCTATCATTGTGGGCTGAGTAGATGATGTGCCTACAGCCTATGGGGGGGGAAGTCTGACTAGCTAATGGAGTTCTCCACTTACAAATACAAAATCTTAGCTTCTTTGAATGATCTAGTTTTTACTGTATATTATGCATTAAATTTTTTCTTCTAATAACAAATATTGTGGTCCTAATACAGTATCTCAGAAAATATTTGGAAATAAAGTGTTTTATGAAAGGATGAACTGAAATATACATTTTCTAAAGTCATCTAAGAAAGAGTTTGTTCTTAATACAGTTTCACTGATGGTATTAAAAGAAAAATATACATCAAGACATAGATTAAATGGCCCTTTGACAGAAACATGGAGGGATTGGTGCAGAAAAAGAAAGAGAGGTCTGGATTTGTGACAAATACCATGAAAGAGTGGAAAATAAGGATCCCCTCTAAAATATCAGAGATTGTTTATCTATGGAAATAGTTGGTATTTAGAAAACAGACACACCAGCTAGCAAACTGGGGCATGGTACTAAACAGAGGTTTTGAAAGATAAAATATAAAAGGCCAAAAGATCATTTTAAAACAGTTCGACATCTATAGCCATCAGGGAAACACAAATTAAAACTATGTTGAGATTTCATCTTACCCATGCCAGAATGGCTAACATTAAAAAAAAAAAATGCTGGAGTTGATGCAAGGAAAGAAAATACTTATTTACTTCTGGTGAGTATGTAAATTGCTATATCCACTATGAAAATCATTGTGGAGGTGCCTCAAAAATCTGGAAATAGAACTGTTTTAATTCTTATATATCCAGGGTATATGGGGGGTTTCATAGGGCCCCCACCTTTTAAAAGAGTTACAAGAAATTAACAACTGCTAGAGAGGGAAAAATCAATAATGAGCCTCCTGGCTAGCGAACACCAAGTGGTTAGTCATAGAAACATACATGCAAGCAACAGTGAACACAGTCCGTATGTTGTATTTGTGTATGTTTTCATTTATATGTATAAGTGGTTAAAGAAAAGCAGACCATGAGTTTGGAAGAGAGGGTTGAGTCAGAAAAGGGAGAAGAGAAATGGTGCAGTTATAGTGAATTCAAGATAGGAAATTTTGGATATTTTCAATAACCTGATTGGTAGTTACATACCATTGCTGCCCCAGGATCTACATTTAAGTTATCTAGGCAATCCCCAGTATGGTACATAGAATCAGGGCTTATATCACATGAGGACAGCACATTGGGGACAGCAAGATAACTCCTCTGGTAAAATATCTGATGCAAAGTCAGGTGACTTGTATTCTATACCCAGACCTCACACCGTCCAAGGTGAGAATCAGCTCCTTCAAGTTGTTCCCTTGTCTCCGCAAATGCACGTTAACATTTAAAAACTAAAAAAAAAAAGAAAAGAAAAAAAAAGAAAATTCAAAATTGCTGATAAGATTTTTTAAATAAAAATGATAAGATGCAAATAAGAGCTAAATAAATAGAGGGATAGGCCACATCTCAGGTTGAAGGGCAGTATTATGATTGATTTTTTCCCTCTTATCTGATCAATATTTTAACTGAGTACAATGAATGAAATCCTGTGTATGGTAAGATCCACGAGGTAAGGGACTCTTAAGAACTCAATAGGGGGGTGATCTTAGCCAAAATGCGCAATAATCCCTCAGAGAGTCCATTTCTAGCAGATAGACAGGGCCACAAGTAGAGGCACAGGGTTACTTACTAACCCACAGCCAAAATTTCTAACCTAGAACTGTTCCTGTCTAAAAGAACTACAAGGACATAAATGGAGAAGAGACTGAAGGAAAGGCGGTCCAATGACCGGCCCAACTTGAGATCCATCTCATGGGGGAAGTCACCAAGGCCTGACACAATTACTGATGCTATGATGTGCTTACAGACAGGAACCTTGCATGGCTGTCCTCTGAGAGGCTCTACGAGCAGCTGACTGAGACAGAAGCAGACACTTATACCCAATGGTTATTGGACTGAAGTCGGTGATCACTATGGTTAAATTAGGGAAAGGATTTAAGAAGCTGAAGAGAAGAGCGACCACATACGAAGACCAGCAGTCTCAATTAACCTGAACCCCAGGGAGCACCCAGAGACTGAGCCACCAACCATGAGCTGGTTCAAGGCCCCTGGACAATATATAGTAGAAAACTGCCTGTTCTGGCCTCAGTGGGAGATGTGCTTAATCCATAGACACTTGAGGCTCTTGGGAAATGGGAGGCCTGCTGGGTGGGAGCACCCTTTAGGAGGCAAAGGGGAGGAGGAATGGGTTGAAGAACTGTAGAAGGGGGGACCGGGAGAGGGTCCAATGGCTGGAATGTAAATAAATAAAATAATTTTAAAATATATGTGTCAGGTTGTAATGATACAAGCAACCATTACTATACAAGTGTAGTGGCCACAAGGCATTTTCATTTACACATTTAAAAATCACTGGAGAAATTTTGGGTGAACTAAGTATTAGCATGCTCTTGCAGATGCCTGTTTGCTATTCTTTACTGATTCTGGAAGGGATGATTTAGTTTTAGGACAGCAGAATGTTGAAGAACTAGTTTATCTCATGATCCAGTCCATCTCATTATAAAATAAACTGACACCATGTGCTTCTTGAAGTGATATGTTGAGGAAGACACAGCATCGTTTCTATGCCATTCTTTCTCAAATCTGTCACTTGAATATAGTTATGAACAGGCTGCACATAAGTTCTAATTCAAAGATATTTTTAAAAATAGTGAACAGGTACTCTGTGAAAGCATCAAAGTCCCTAAAAATGAGAGATTGGGAGTTTGCTCTATATCTGAGATTAAAGTGACATGACAACATGGAATCTTGAATTGGATCCTAGAACAGAAATAGGACATTCTTGAAGTCAAGATGAAATACAACTAAAGTATATTATTTCAGACAGCCATGTTACAGGTGAAAGTTAACTATCTACTGGTCATTCCTTTTGTCTTTATCTGGCTCTTTTGCTATTTTCATCTCAACAAATTTTAAATACTTATATTTAATGTGCTAGGTGTTTTCAATTCCTTTTTAAAAAATTTTGAAAACCTCAAGTTCTTTTTCAGGGATTCATGCTGAAACATGAGTCATAGTTATTTACAAGTTTGTGATCCCAAATCAGCCAGTGAGCCAAACTGTTATGAGTCATTTGATATGAACATAAAAGCCTTAAAGACCACTTGGTGATGAGATCATTCTATTGTCTCCATTGCAATATGTCCAAAAACTAGCCAGACAATGAAACTCCCCTGTGCTCTGTGCATGGGAAATACTTTTGTCAATATTTCCAAACCATTGCTTGAAGGTTCTTAGAGTTTCCTAAATCACTTGGACGTATTGGAACTCAGTAGTCATCTGGAAAAAGGATAGGAGGTGTTTCTAACATGGCAGCATCTCTCTCTCTCTCTCTCTCTCTCTCTCTCTCTCTCTCTCTCTCTCTCTCTGTGTGTTTGTGTGTGTGTGTGTGTGTGTGTGTGTGTGTATGTGTGTATTAATTAGCTTTGGCTATCTTTTAAAGCTACATATTTAGTAAAGACTATATTTGGTCTACAACAAATATTCTTAATGTTTGTATTTGCATGTGCTCTATGTTATCTAAATTCGCAATTGAAAAGGGACAAGTTTAGCTCCCACTGCTCTGGAGTACTTAAAATCCATTTTCCTTCTTTTCAGTTTAGCACAAATTTACTTTCCTTGAACTAAAAAGCTCTAGGACCATCATTAGTGCAGTTAACTTCCAACAAGCACACTGTAATATATGCAAATATCACATAGTTCCTTTAGGAAATTTATTTCTCTAATAGCATATCTTCAGTCTTTATGTTTTTAGTATTTATATATAGATTAAACTTCCTCAAGGTGATAATTTCTTAGTTGTAATGGTCCACATCTTATTCAACACCCAACAATATATAATAGCTTGATTATTACAGTGGATAAAAAGATATTAAAAACAGCCAAATTAATTTGATACACACACATGTTCACATTTTATGTTCATGTTATGTATTCATGTATGTATGGATACATGGGCATGGAGTTAAGAAGGCTATGTTGGTGGCTTCATCAGTCCACTTTCTTATTGGAGACAAGAGCTCTCATTGAACTTGTAGCTCACAAAGTTAATGAGTCTGGCTTCTATGAAAGCTCTTACTGGGTAAATAAAGTTTCAGTGGGTAGAGAGCAGCAAAGCCAACTGTGACCATCTCAGTTTTTCATCTGCTACCAACTTTGCAATGTATTATAGCTCTAGGATGGATCCAAGCCTATAGGTTATCAAAGCCAACTTGTACTGCCCTGACTATCCAGATAGTTAATGGTCTGTGGTGAAAATATAAGTATGAATTGTATGAACCTACAATCTTTATACATGATTACTGTGAAAATGCATAGCAGATACAGAGTTAAAAACTGATAATTTTATATTAAATTCTATACTTATTGTTATAGAGAGGAATTGGGTTGATGACTGGCTTTTGTTTTCAAATTCTATTGTTTTAACAACATATACAACAAACCACTGCCCTTTTAAAAGAACTCCTGTTCTTCATTAGCCAAATGTGGATTTCCTATTCTATAAACTTCCCACAAAATTTGAGTCTGGACACCAAATTATTCATATAATAAATATTTCATTCCATTCTTTAAATTACACTCAGTATGTTTGTTATAATTCTTCAAGTAAGTTAAATATTTCCTGTGCTTCTATAAGACCACAGACCATTAGGTAACAGGGACAACAATACATACTTGTTTACCTAAAGGTCATACTAAAAGTCACTGTGATTGATTAGGTCTCCTTCTGGCTCCATGGTACAAGAGTGTCTCATTCATGGTGTGTGAGTTTATGTCACCTGTTTTCCCAGAAAGATGCTTCATGTGCATGGCCTTCTGTCTGCAAACTCACTTGAAATTCTTCACCTAACTTCTCACTGCCAAATGCAGTCAGATAACCCTAACATAGCAGAAAAAGAAATCTGAAAAAGGTGAGGACACAGGAAACATTCAGAAACTGTGGCTCTTGTGTCACATAGAAAAATCCTTTGCTAAATGGGAAAGCAATTCTATCAGGAAGAGATGTACAATATAGAAATCAGGTAACCAGCAGCATGCTTTCTGTGCTGTCCCTGCCTGTTGAGAATACGACTGTGTGTTATCTCACAACGTTTTATCACAAGCAACCAAAAGATTGAAAGCCATTAGATCATTCATGATTGTCAGAATAATGAAAGAAAATCACCCACTGTTCCTTCTATATAGAATGGCTGTGTGTATGTTTCATGTATATAAGCACCATGTGCTATTGGAGGTAACAAGTGTACAGTTAATGCTATTATGTTGAGTATCTGACATTAGACTACCATTTTACACTTCTCAATTTTTGATATTGTTTCTCTTTATTTCTTTGTATGTTTCTTTCTTTCTGTTCATATAGAAATTAAGTGCTGCAGGTTGATCATAAAACAAGATGAGCAGCGTGAGAAGGAACAGTTAAAGTTTTATTGAATTCCTTCTCTCCCCACCCAAGTTCACTAACCATTAGCCTGAATCAGCATCAGCAGCCTTTGCCTTTTCAGAGAAAGAAAAAAATGGAACTAATTCATCAACACTTGAACTGGTCTCTTACTTAGACTTTATTTTGCATCTCCTTTGTATTAGTTTGAATGCTGGACATCATTATATTTCAATATAATGGTGACTCAGTCTGATATCATATTCTGCATTTGAGATTAACAAAGGTACTGTAAGTAAAACTTTTAGCCACTTATGTACCAGTCAGTATTGAATGCTGGACATCATTATATTTCAATATAATGGTGACTCAGTTTGATATCATATTCTGCATTTGAGATTAACAAAGGTACTGTAAATAAAACTTTTAGCCACTTATGTACCAGTCAGTAGTACAAAAATTAAACTAACATACCTATTTAATTCATGTACAAGAATGGAAACACAAAATATTACATAATTTGATCAAGTTCATTGACCCATCTTGTTTCAGATTATACCCTGGGATTATATTATCTCTGAAAATTCTTCTATTACACAGTGACAAATATGAGATTCTCTATTTTGTTCCGTTCTGTATTATTATTTACTATTTTTAACTAGTATAGACAGAAAATTATTTACATATACACAAACCAAAGTTCTGTCCTTGAAAGAAGCAAGCAAATTGGTCACATCTCTGCACTTGAGATCTCACCCAACATCTCTAAAACTGTGAACTCCTCGGCCAGAGATGTTATGAACAGCATCTTCACATTCATGCTTCTTAATACTCTCTATAAAATTAGTAATCTATTGCTCCTATTACATTTAATCTATATACTGATCTTTAAATATACCTCTGACATTTTGTTTATGTTACTTTTAAAACATCAGTATATTATCCTACTCAAGTTTATCAACTCTAATGAATAGATTATCATATTTTTTCCTGATGGTATAGGGTCTAGACATATTCCACCTGGAACCATTTTTCGTATGGTCCCTGACCCAAACCAGCATGTATGTTCTTTATAACATTAATTATTAAACTCTTATTTAGTGATTCACTAGTATGTGGTAGGAAACCAACCAATCTGTATAAACTATTATTATTCATTAGATACACCGTTGCATTTTCTCTGTGCAATGTTAAATTATTTATAACTTTAAGATTAGAAAGCAGAATATCGAAATGTTTCTATAACTTACTTAAAATAACACAGTTGATCATAAAGGGTTTTGTTACTTAGTACCAAATGTTTTTAGTTCCCTAACTATTCTTCTAGTAATCTTACTAGGTAGAAGATTTTCCTTACTCATCTCTGAATACACTCTGGCTAGCAAGTTAATTCACATATTGTCATATACAATAAATAATTTAAAATCAATGTTTTAAGATACATGTTTCTATAATGTTGGGTAAAATCTTTACTATATTTATTTTTCATTTTTGCAATATATGTATATTTAAAATTATTTCTGCTTTCCTAGGAAAGTGAAAGTATACAAGAATTTCTCATTTGTTAATTTATGGATAAGAACTAGAGTAAAGACAGTAAATTTTTTTTAGGAAAAATGTTTATCTTAGCATTATTTAATTTAAATTGTAAATATATGATGCAATAGAATGTTTCAAAGTATTTTTTTTATAAAAAATAGTCTAAGTCTAATGAACAAATTATGGAATTCTTAACATTGAGTGAACAGTATTTTCAAATATTTAATGATCTATTAAAATCTAAGGGCTTCTTGGACTAGGACAATTTTCCAGTGCTAATATCTGACTGTGTGTCTATATACAACTGAGTATTGTCTAGCAATAAGGAAGGAGGGCTCTAGAATCTGTCCTTTTTTTATTTTAGACTAGGATTCTGAGAACCTTGCACCTTGCAGGATACAGTCAGAACTAACTTGATATCTTCACTTTGCCAATAGAATTTACTCAGCAAGACCCTTCAATTAGAGCAATGTTTCCGTTTAGAGATGTTTCAGAGTGCCATGAAAAGGCTACTTTGGTTTCCCTTTGATGAGCAGGAAATTCACTTTCTAAGCCTTCTTTGGCAAAGGGAGACAGCAAGGGAAATGGTGCCCATCACTTACTGCAGTGGCTGTAAAACAGCCTTTGAAGTCCTAGAATCCCTTTCTCTTCTCTGGAAGGTGGAAGCAAAGGATATCAAGACTTCAGAGTCTCAGAAAGAAAGGAGGGTCCCTCAGGGCATCCCAGAGAGGGAGTTGCTAAGGAGTGCTGTCCAGTGAGGGAATGCTATAATGAGTTCTGTGTGAAATGAAGTGTATGTTTTAAATATTGAGATTTCTGGCCTTATTTCTGTAATATCACAGTCTAGTAGCTCACATCCAATGATTCATATTAGAAAAAAAAAAAAAGAAATAGAAATGTGCAAAACAGGCCATTTCACATAGGTAGCCACCACAGAGCTAGATTACAAAGTCTCTGCTTCCTTATCAAGACCTGTACTCTCATTTTGTCACAGATGTCTACGGTGTTACTTACAATGATAAAACTATTGCATTTATAACCCTGATTGACAATGAAACAAGGAATATATTTTGTTTAAGGAAAATATAAGATGACAGGCACCCATATAAATTGCTTAAAGAGTATTTCATAGGAATAAAAAGTTTCTTGAGAGAAATGCAAAACATAATTACATATATACACATATATATATTTATATTCTCTATACAGCTATGTTACATATGTTATGAGTCTAATCTTAATAAAAGGACATAGAAAACATTTTGAAATCAAAGCTACTTATGTATTGCAGGGATTTCCTTTGATAAGTGACACAAAAAACATTTAAAATGTGTTCTCTACTTTTCATGGATGTTTATTTTCCTAACCTCTGTGATAGTTTTAACTCCAATAACATGCATTAGCTGGGAGACAAACACAACTGATGTCCTTGTCTCTACTCCTAGGGGACACTGGTACATGTGGTTCAGAAACCTATGTGTGAATACAGGCTCCTCAGTGGTTAGTAGTAGGCATGCATGCAGCTACTGTGCTTTCCTACAAAGAATCCTTAGCCTTCCTCTCATGGGCTCCTTTCTAAGCTCCTCCTGATGCGTGTCATAACTACCTTCACAAAAATAATCTTTCACTTTAAAAAATTACACAATTACACACACACACACACACACACACACACACACACACATATATATAATTTGAGTATTTAGATATGTTCAAAATACATTTTGAGTATACATATATATGCATATATTCATGCAATAAGATATGAATGACTATATCAAATATAATACATATGTAATGTTTGGATATTTACAATTTTATATACTATCTGGAATGTTACTTAAGGGTTTTGAAAAGTCCAGGGAAGACTTAAACATTACATAAAATATTGTGTACAAATTTCAGTGCTGACAAAATATCACAGCAAAAACTGTACAGCAAATCATTCAGAACTAATCCAAGGTTCATTAATTACTCAGTCTGCAAAGCAGCATTCCTAGTTCTGTGTTTCACAGATGATGGCTAAAGCTCACTCTGCATTCTCCGTGCCTCCTTCCCGAAAACTACAGAAGAATACAATCTCTCTCTCAACAGTTTATTAGCAATATACAAAGCAAAAATGTTTCTAAGGAAAGAATATCTATATGTTTATGTTTGGATACTCTAAGGAGATTCTGTTTACAATATAAACTCTATTTTATGTTACTGTGTTTTAAAATATCTGTTACTTATCGAAAGAGTTGGTACTAAACGACAAAAATAAAATTTTATCTTTAAAATTTACTTATAGTGATGTGGGAAGTTTGTCCATCCTTCCCTAAATATTTTAATGAATTAATCAGAACTCTGAACTAAAAGAATATCCAACCCATTCTTCATTTTCATAGAATTCCATAACTATTATGTGATTCATTTCTGTTTTCTGAAATTGGTGCTTTAAATATAAATTATGTCTTTAAGTGATGTATTTGTTGTTAGTTTAATATGATCTTATTCAAAATTTACTCAAGCATGCTGTTGTTATCTGGATGAGAGTTCTGGATAAATATCAAGGTTTTGAAAAACAATAAAGTATTTTATTAATACTCTCAGAATTTCATATATTATGTGTGGTCATATTCACTCTTCCCTTCCCACATGTCACCCCAGACCCAGACCCTGCTCTCCACCCCCTCCAATTCTTTTTCTCCTTTTGGGAGGGAGGGAGACAGTTTTGCAGTAGACTTCTGTGTCTCTAAAAATATTTCTGTCCCCTCTTCTCTTCTGCTATGTTCCCTGAGCCTTCGGTGTACAGATATTTTTGTTCATGTGTTTGGAAATGAACACTCTATGGTCATTTGTTCCTGGCATATTGACTAGCTATAGTTTTCTGTAATGGTCTCTGCTGCAAAAAGAAACTTCTTAGATGAGGGCTGGGAACCACATTTACCTGTGACTATAAGCATTTTAAAGAAGATTAAAAATTATACTGTTTTAGGTCAGGTGATGAATGTCTTTAATGGTGGTGAATGTCTTTAATTTCAGCATTTGGAAGACAAAAGTAGGTGGATTTATGTGAATTCAAGGCCATCCTGGACTGCATAGGGAGTTCTAGGACAACCAGGGCTACACAGAGAAGAGAAATCTTGTCTCAAAACAAAACCAAAACCAAAACAACAAAAAACATACACTGTTTTAGGAACGTGGCAGTAGTAGGTTTTTCAAGTTTTAATTTTATTGACTGATTGAAATGTTTGACTTCTTTTCTGTTTTTATTATCTCTAATCTTTTTTTTTTTTACAGTGCAGATGTTATCCCACTCCTGTTCTGCCCTCCAACAGTTCCTCACCCCATTCCTCCTCCGCTGTCTCTAAAACGGTGTCCTCACTCCCCTCAAACACCTCCCACACTCTGCAAGGCCTCTCCACTCCCTGGGGCCTCAGGTCTCACAAGGGTTAGATGCATCTTCTCACACTGAGGCCAGACCAGGCAGTCCTCTGCTGTATATGTGTCAGGGGCCTCAGATCAGCTAGTTTATGCTGCCTGGTTGATGGTTCAGTGTCAGAGAGATCCCGGGGTTCATGGGGTTGCTCTCCTCGTTAGCTTCTTTCACAGGGGTCTCCGGCTTCTGTCCATTAGTTGAGTGTAAGTATCTGCTTCTGTCTCAGTCAGCTGCTTGTTTGGTGTCTCAGAGGGCGGCCATGCTAGGGTCCTGTCTGTGGTCCTGGCTGTAGCAGATGTCCTGGGGTGCCTTCAGACTTTTGGGTCTTCAGAGGAGCAAACAAGCTGATGGTCTGCCCAGGTGAAAGGCTGACTTCATTTCTAGAAATTTTCTTTCTTTTTCCTTTTCTCTTTGTCCTTTATCCTAGCAAGGATTCATCCTTTATCCTAGCAAGGATTTATTTATTCATAAGCTTTGATATTTTCTATCAATTGTCTATTAACTCTCCACGGCTCTGATTTTTTCCTCTTTATGACATACATTCAAATAAGAAGCATAGATTCTGGTTGGTTTCATTAGATGCTTGTATGTTTTAGCTGGTAGAAAACTGTGAAAATGATGGCCAGTCCTAGAACGTGATTAATGAGGTAATAAAAGCATAGGACACAACTTCTGGCCTGGCTATACCTCTAGCAGTTATAGTAAAGTCATACAAAGAATTTACTCTCTTGGATGCTTAGTACATTTGTTTAAAAAGTGAGTTTATTAGTGTTTGATATATAAATATCCTGTTAAAATTGAAATAATTACTATAAAGTATTCTGTGACTTTACATGAGGTATTCAAGGACAAATTTCATTTGTTTCTTAATGATTCTCATCTGAATATGTCTCCTTTGCTAGCTCTGCCTAGGAATGCTATGCTTTATGAGTACATTAGTTTTATAATATAATGCATTTACTTAATGTATATAATCATTCATTTGGGCTCTACATACATTCATCGATTTAGGTCAAATAAATGTGCAAGATTAATATAGATTAATCTTTGCCTATCTTCACAATTTTGAAAAGTGGGGAATGCTAGCTCATGTTTCTATGAAGAATATGCATAATTCACTTAAGTGTTTATTTATTTCAAAAGTCTGTATTGAATGAATTTCAAACTGACTAGATTTTTGTTGCTATAATAGCCTTACTAAATTTCATTATTGAGAGAAAACATTAAGTACAGAATATATTGTTTCAGTCAAAAAACAGGGAGGATTAAATTCATTTAATTTTTTCACATAATATTGTAGAATTAGTAAAATATATTCCATGTCTTTCCTGTGTACTAATTATTCTCTCAGTGGCTTTAAGAATCAATCACCCATTAGAATTTTACAAAGTGCTCACCAAACCACTAGTTTTTCAATAATATGACGTTAATTATGTAGATTCCTATTATTAACTACACACGGGAAATGATTCTTGAATAAATTGAATACATTTTTTTATTTGAATCTGGGTCCAAGTAATATCTTTAATTTAATACACTTAATTGTAACTTGAATTCCAAATTTATTATTTATCTGTTGCAAGTTTTTGCTGTCATCATTTCACAAAAATTGTCTGTAAGAAACAATTTGAAACATCTGGTTGTATTTACTAATTCCAATTCTGTAGTGTACTCTGTTGTATTGTGGATTTCCTGATAAAGAAGAAAATAATTACTCACAAAACATTGCAAAAACCATTTGTGGTTGGCACAATAAGTGGGCAAAAAGACTTTCAAGTTTGCTGGGTGAGTCCTAGGGGACAAAGGCAAACCAGATCTCCAGCAACAGGAGCAAAGGAAATTAGAGTGCTTCATAAAGTTTCCTTCCAGGAAGTCACAGCATCTTTAACTGAACAATATGCTGAAGTAAACCAGCTGCAATATAGTGTAATTGAAGAATTCCAGACCAAACAATGGATGTCAGATTTAAAGGAGATTATGTCATTGAATTTATTATGCCAATATATGGGATAACTAAAATGAACAGATATTTTTCTTTTTAGCAATTCTATAACTCTGAGCCTTTAGTAAAATATTTAAGCATTTAAGTGTTCTCAACTTGCACACTTTCATTAAATTATGTACTTTGAGAGCAATATGAAACATTTTGGCCACAATTGACTAAAAAATTTAAATATAATTTATGATGATATAATAAATACCTTATTTACCATGGGAATATGAAGTAAGGCACAGGCTTTGATCTTCTATGTGAATTGAGAAGCTAGGAAGCTCTAGGTAGATTTTAGAAGAATCTTAATGACCTGAAAGTTACAGAATCAATATATGAAGCATTTTCAAGATTTCAGATAGCAATAAGCTATTCTTTCAGTTTGTTAAGTGGTTTAGTTAGTATGTAAGGTCTGGCACAGATAGTTAGACTTACTTAAGGACATTTAAGAATTCAGCTAACATTGTTGCCGTGGTTTGTAGGTAGAATGTCGTCCAAGTATGCATGTGTTAATGAGTTGGGTAACATTCTGTCAATCTCTTTTCCTAACCATTCTCCTAGTTCTAAAGCTGGGACCCTCGCTCCACCATCTAACATCACAAGAATAAACAGTAAGCTCCACCAACTCTAAAACTGTGAGTCCGATTAGGAGCTCATAATTATGTTTCTCTTTGCTGGTGGACGGGTTCTTTCCAGACTAACAAGCAACATAGAAATCCAAATTGGTGATCAGCTAGAGTTTTTTTTTTTTTCCCAGAAAATGTCATATCTGATAGGACACCTATTAAGTTCCAACAATCTTGATCAAAATCTACAGTCCTATGAATTAAGGACCAAATGCTATCAACAAATATTTACATGTTTTATTTATAACCATTAAGTTTATATTCTGATGTTAGAGATTATTATTAGAAGATATTTCCATCCAACTAAAATAATAGTTTTCTGCATTCATTCATATTGTGTTTGTGAATGCTTCATGCCTTTGCATTGCTATCTTATTTTCCATTGTATAGATCATATCATAAAAGCACTATTTATCTATTAATAATTTAATTGACAATGAGATAATTATCCATTTTTTATAATTCTCCTGCTGCTATGAGACAAACATGTTTTCATTTAGCCCATAAATTTTCATTTCTTTTGTTTATGTTTCTAAGAATGAAAATTCTGAGGTCTGCTATAATTTTACGATTATCATGTTATAGAATTTCCAAATTATGTTCCAGAGTGGATATGTTCATTATTTTGTAGTCTTAGCAGTAATGCTTGATGATGCTTATTTTTTGATAACCTTGTGAATATTGAGCCCTTTTCACCTTCCTGGCTTTGTTACATGGTGAGCTACAATAATGAAGAGCAAAGATATTCACTTTTTCCTCAAATTATTTAATATTCTGCTAGATATTTCTGCTAGTTATTTAATTTTATCTTAACTACACTTATTTTTCTATTATCCTTTTCAATCCCCAAGATTATTCTATTTGACTAAATTTCTATAGCAACACTAGAAACAAACAATGAAATAATTTTAATAATTTGTATTTATATAACTAAAAGTAAGACTAATTTTCTGAGTGATGCTTTGGTATTCATTTTCATTCATTCAGTAGTACAAGAACTTTGCACAAAGTTTTGAAACTCTCTTAAGATGGTGTCTTTTGCTATAGTGTCTTGATATTTTTCGCATTTAAATTCTCTTTGATAGTATTCTATAATTTACTGATACCAAATGTGATCGGGTAATGTTTGGTTTCATGGGGTAGGGGATGAGTAAGACAAATGGGGAAATATAAAAGAACCTTTGCTTCTCACAGCAGAGACAGAGAACGCAGTCTCTTATACAGGTTTCTCAAGGACCTGTTTCCTCTCACGATTTGTTTGCAGTCCCAGTTATCAGGATCAGATGAAACCCCCAAACTACTTCTTTAGACATTTTTGCTTCTCCTCTTTTTTTTTTTTTTTTTTTTTTTTGCTTCCTTTTAAACTAATCTCTCTATCTCTCATAAAGTACTTGCTAAAGGGGCTGCCCAAGAAAAGTCTGGGAAGATATTTGCTTCCTTATTGTACTTTAGAGAGTAGTTATTGGGCCCTTAGGTGGGACAACACTCTAATTTCTATTTGAAGGAATTACCTTATAACAGACCACTAGTTTGGTATACTATCAACTTATTTCCTCCCTAGATGGTAATTGTTGGTAGACCAGTGCTTTCCAAACTTTAGAGTCACTCAGGGAGGTTTTAGGTAGGTTGTTAGTTGGATGCCATCCTTAAAGATTCTCACTAAGTGGGACTTTGTTACATCTTTAAAAGAAAAAAATCAAAGCATAAAATCTGTTCAGGAGATTCCACGTGCAAGACACATGAAAAGGCCATTGTTAGAATGTATCTGCAAATGTAGAAATCAAATGACAAGTATTTCTAGCAAATCTATTTATTTATTTATTTATTTATTTATTTATTTATTTATTTATTTTTGATACTTTATTTACATTTCCAGTGTTTCCCCTTTTCTGAGTCTTCTCTTTGGAAACCCCCTATTCCCTCCCCCTCCCCGCCTCTGTGAGGGAATTCCTCCTCCCACCTACCCGCCTGCCCATTCCCATATTCCCACCTTGACATTCCCCTTTACTGGGGCCTCTAGCACCCTCAGGCCCAAAGTCCTCTCCTTTCTCCCTGATGGCCATCGAGGTGATTCCTTTGCCACATATGTAGTCCAAACCATGGGTCAATAGATGTGTATTCTTTGGTTGGTGGTCTGAACTCCAGGACAACCAGGGGGAGGTTCTGATTAAATGCTAAGATATATGAATTTGCTTAGATATTTTTTAAATGGCCAAGGAGACTGTTTCATGGCTAGAGGCTTTGGTAACTTTGCCTGACAACCTGATATCAATTCCTGGTGCCACATGTTGGTGAAAGAGAGCTGAATTCTGACAAGTTGTCTTCAGATCAGTGCAACTGTGCTATAGTCTTATCTTACACACACACACACACATACACACACACACACACACACACAGAGAGAGAGAGAGAGAGAGAGAGAGAGAGAGAGAGAGAGAGAGAGAGAATAAGGTTCAAAAGTTATTTTCTACTGCAAAATTTTCTAGCAGTTAGTTAAACATTAATAATACATTAAGTAGTTGAGCATTTTTATAATAATTTTTCTTCTTAATTAGTTGTTTATAGAAAAGGATGTTTAGGAGATTTTTCATCGTTTGTTTGCATAACATGGCTACTTAGTATTGCTATAGTCGTTTGTACTTATTAACATTAAATGAACATCAGATGGACATTTAAATTCACTTCAAATTATCAATCTTTTGAGGTAATAGAAGATCAAATAATGCACTGTTTAGTCAATCCTGAACATTTTATAATACATAAACATATTTGGTAACATTCTTTGTTTAAAACGATATATTGATACCCAATCTGAATTAATCCAGAAATAGGGGTAATAATCCATCTCTCTTTGGAAGACATTATATGTCTACTTCTTATGTCTATCAATAGTAGACTAATATGAGCACACAGTTAGCATAATGAAGCAACTGATACTTTAAAAGATAGAGCACTGACACCATGCCGATCAGGGCACTAACAATGAGATAGGAATCCAGAATATTTATAACACTTTTGGCTTTCTTAATTTGATCGGTCATTGCTGCAAGTCAAAATTTGTCTAAGTTCTGTAACACCTTTCTACAGCCTCACCAGACAGGACACAACAGCCACTTAACCATGTAGACTTAAGGTAAATCAAGAGCTTCTGTGCAGCAAATCATATTTTTGGTGAAAAAAATTATCAGCAGTATGATGCAAAACTTAAGCAACTCTTTCTTCACATCAGAAAGAGAGCAAGAAAAGAAAGAAATAGAATTTAACTAAGGGAACATCAAATATTAGCAGATTGAAAAAAATTATGGTAGGAGAAAATTAAGCTATATTAATTTTTAGGCAGAGCTAAATCCCAGTGAACTTTATTTTTTTATTTTTAATTATAAAGATCAAATCCATTATTGGGGAATACAAATATCATTGAAATTATATAACAGAAACTCATTATTCCTGTCTTTCAATATGCCTGTGCTAATATGGCCCTTTGCTAATTCCCTGGGCTTTTTCTTTTCCTTTCCCAAATCACAGATACTTTATAAAGCTTCTTTCATGTTTTCACAGTGATAGAAATCCATAGTTTATTAAAAAGAAAACTTTATTCTAAGCAAATTCAATTTTGCAGAAATTAAGCATATTGGTCTTATTTAGACACATATTCAGTTCCTTGGATGATATTCTACTCAACTCAATGTGGTTCTTTCAGAGATCTGAGATACTCCAGCTGGCCAGAGGCAATCTAGATCACACCACACTGTGGTCACAGGGAGGGCTGCCTCTCTGACTCAACCTATTCTTACAAAAGTATAGAGGGTCATTTTGGCTCCTTATGTAATAATTTAAGTCTCAAAAGCAGAGAGAACTATATAACTGTGGACTGCCATATAACACTAGATTACTAAAATTAGATAGCAAAACAAGTGTAATCAAAGATATAAAAATTATTGAATCTGAGATTAGCTTAGGTACAAGTACACTCTTCTATTATCATTTTGCAGTAGCCATAAAGATAAAGTATTGTTCCTGGTGACCTATAACAAAATACAACTAATTTTTCTCTGTTTGTAATAGTAGTGAGATACTTAGATAGTAATTAAAATCATAATATGTACATCCCTCCAATAACTTACTCAAAATATACCAACATAAAATTAATCAGTTTTAGGTTAAAATTAGACATAAGTACTACATGGTTCAAGTTAAAATATTTTACCCAAAGCTATTCAGTAAAAGGCCGGGTTGTAAGCTAATGAGCTTTTTGAGACCTGAGTGTATCATGAGAGCTCATTCATCATCAATCGATCATCCACTATTGACGTCATAGCTGAGTGGGTTGCTGGAGGAGGGTGGTGGGTATTAAAAATGTTGACATTTAGATGGAAGGAAAATGCCATTGTGCGTGTACAGTAGGGTACTATTCCTTGTGCCCATCCACTTAATCTCTGTTACTTGGTTTCTATGAGATAGACATATTTACTTCACCAAAATAAGCTTCTTGCCCTCAGTGTAGACCCATAGCAATTGTGACAAGCAAAATGGAGTGATATTTTTGAAATTGAATCTTCAGTTATGTGTTCAGATTATTTTCTTATAGCAAGGCAAGGCTGAGTAACATAACTACTTTAAATATTTAAATGTAATGTTGAAATAAGGTCTGTCCTATTTTGTCTTAAATAAACTTATAATTTTCTCACCAAGATTTTAAGACAGTCACATTGTAATGATGTATCCAAAATATTGACAATATGTCAATGAAGCACATAGTTGAAGATTATAGATCTTATATATAACATTGTATATTGTGTGTAATAGACTATGCATATAAGATTTAATAGAATATATATTATATAATAGAATATATACATATATATATGTGTGTAATGTTATTTTGCAAAGTCTAGGAAATAAATACATTCTTCAGCCCTCTGTATTCTGCCAGTGTAGACCATAAATATTCCTGCAGGTTTCCATTACACAGAGAGATCTGGCAAAGACAAAGCCGACTGTTCATTGATTTTCCTGTTATTGTTGTAGTGCACCTTGAAAAATTATGAATGATTGGGAACAATACACATTCCATTTGGAGTTAGGTTACTGGTTGACACAGAGAAATCTGAAAGAGGAGAAACTTGGACTAAGGACTTATCAGTGAAAGAGAGGGGTGAACAGAACATGAATGCTTGCTGAAATCTTACTGCCAGAGATGACAAAGATGGAAATTACAGTACTCACTTGACCAGTTTTTCACTTTCCTGTTTGTCAGACTCCCTGCCTTTGCCTAATCATTTAGTTTTCCTTTCCTAGTTGACATTTGAGTTTTTAAATCCGGCTATTTATATATTCTAAAGAGTCACAGATGTAATAACAGTCTGTGAATGTCAAAGCTAGGCAACTCAAAGGGGTAAAAAGGCAAAAGAGCTGAGGCACCAACACTGGATGATGGCAGGAAGGACAGCAGAGTGGCCTCGAGGAAGGAGACAGAAGTAATTCTAATAATTTTAAAAGCCATAAGGAAACAAATTATCTTATAATTATGCTTCTCCATATTTCTAAATCATATATGTGCTTCTGTATGTTGGAAACACTAACTGTAGAGGAAGTTAGAAATTTGAGGGACAGTTTGGAGAGGGGTTTGTTTGGGGGAAAGAGAAAGTGATGTTGAAAGGGCACAAATGCAGGATCCATGTAGGAAGTTATAAAAACTGCATTAAACAGTGCTTCACTCTGGAAGATTTTAGGATTATTTTTCTTTCTCAAGGATCATACTGTCTTCATAGATCAATGCCTTACATGAGGAGAAAGTATCCCCTCATGTTTTGTTTACAGCCCTCACATCTGCCTTCAACTAAAATCCTATGGAAGTGCAAGTGGTTTCCTAATAAAGTATTCTGGCACTTAAAATTTTCATGTCGCTGAAATCAACTATTGATTTGGCAGTATTTCTTCAGTCACTTTATGGTGCTTTTGAGGCATGGGTGAGTTTTATATTACTTGAGAGAGTCGTGATTAAAAGCTGCCAGATGACTGCATTAAGACAACTCTTGTCTCTGGCAAGCAGAGTTGTGAAACTAAACCAAAAATGAAGGAGTCAGCGGAGAAACGAAAGGTTGAGCACTCAAAGAAGGGAAGGAGGTGTTGTTATTATTTTCAGCTAAATACATTTTATGTTTGCTACATTTGTCTGCACTATTATTAGTATCTACTGAAAGAGAAAGAAACTTGGAAAACTTAAATAATTTGTTTTAGGAAACATAATGGTGATACACTTAGGAACTTAGGATGTGTGGGATTTTATTTATGATACCTTCTATTCACAAAGATCAGCTTTGGCACTTATCACCCCAGCTGGACTCTGAGGTTTGGTATTGATTCAGATCTATTCCAAACATGTTTCTTTTTAGATCTCAGAAAGAGGGGGCCTAGATTCATACAGTCCTTCCTCAGGTAAAGGAAGGTAGCATGTAGAGACATGTATCACTTACGAGTTAAGCTCTTGTATGCAATCTTCAGTCTCCTGGCAAATTCATATGACCATGACCATGCTCAGCACCGTATAGAGGAGGGATATTAAGTTCTAAAACAGAACATGGACAAAAATAAAAAATAAAGACAGACTTTGAAGCAAATATGAGGTAACGCCATTTGCCTTTAAAAAGTGTCACTTTTCTTTCCCATTCTGTTATTTTCATATAATTTGGAAATGATATTGATAAATGTATTTATGTTAGTTATAATTAAGTTAAATTTAGAGACACTATACCCATGTTTTCTATTGCTAAATTCTATGTTAACTGTTTCACAATTTCATACATACACTCTCAGAAGTGAGAATTGCCTATTGTCTTAATTTTAGTTTTTTAAATTATACTTCAGTACTACCAGGGTCATGTTTAATATGTAGAATAAACTTGATAGCATCACATTTTTTTGCACATAATTTCAGCCAAACAAAAAATGATACAACTGCTTCAAAGAAATTATGTTTGAAAGGGTTATTTTGGTTTTGGATGATAACACAAACAGAAGTGTCATTAAAGTATGACTTAAGGGATTTACAAGCTGGCTTGCTCTATACTGAATATTCTCTCTATAATTATTTCAGAATAATTTAAATAGTCATAAATTACTTTTTTCTGTTCAATTGATTTATAACTGTATTCTTAAAGTTACATACAATGTTCTTAAAATTATCATTGAATATGGTTTTCAAGATATAATTACCTTTCATGTCATTATTTTCAACCTATGAAATTAAACTGACATTAAGAAATTGGTATCATCTTATCCAATTTGTATGCTTATTTTTAAAATGAGTATTCTCATAAGCAACCTTCTCATTTAAAAATATACTGTACTTTGTAATTATGGTTATAAGTCATATGTGAATATTTTGAGTGCATGTATATCTAATCTGTGTACCACATGTGTTCCTAGTGTCCCCAGATTTGGTGGGTAACAGGCTCTTCTGCACAGAGATAAGCACCGGAGAAGCCAGGAAACTTAAACATAGGATTGTCTCTTCAAAGGAAGGAGATGTTTACCTTTCCTGGCTACAGAATGCTGGGAATGGATGTCTACAACCTGGTGATCCTTTGCTATCTATACAGCCAGACTTCACTTGAATTGCCCAGAATATCATGTTTGCTTATCCCAGACCTTCCTACCCTAAATCTTCAGCATTTCTTCTCAGTGCATAAAACTAATCCTTATGAGTGATGTCACCTATACTTTACCACAGCCTAAATAATCCTAGGGCCAGGACAAATCCTGACTCCCACATGAACTGTGTTTTCCTCAGTCTTTCTCTGAAGGTCCTTACTTTAAGTATTGTTTCTAAGACAGCAGAACCCATTTTTATGGAAGAAGCCATATGTACTTTGTAAAGAGTTTCAATGTAAACATGTCTTAAGTTTGTTGTACACCTGGGACTGAGTTAATTATTATCAGGAAACTTCTTTTCCCCCAAAATTGTACTGTTCTTAAGTTGGATAAAATAAGCCAATAGGTGTCAGACTCCAAAAGTTTGATCCAGCAATAGGTAAGTTGGGCTGAACTGAGTTTGATTCTTCCCTCACCTGGATAATTTCCTTGGTGGCTGTGGTGCTTGCAGAGACCCCATACCCAGAGGCCTGAAGAGCACCTCAGACACTCTGGGCTGTACTTACATACGGTTGTGAGTCATTATGTGTGCTAGAAAGCAGTCAGGCCTTCTGGGAAAGAAGCCAATGTTCTCTACTGTTGAGCCGTCTCTAGACCCCTTCTAAAATTTTAATGCATGAATGATGTTTATTCAAACTAATTAGTTCACTTGCCAGAGTACCTAGGGAAAAGACATTAAGAAGAAATTGATCAAAATTGCCACTTTGAATTTTTTAAAGGAGAAGTTGGTATATTGATATTTAGATGGCGACTAAAAGACTATATACATCTCTTCATAACATGTCAACAGGCAATACCACACTGACAACTTAAACCAAGCAGTGTTAACTTGTTGATATCCTGCAATAACATGACCTATAATTTCACTTCACCTCAATCTCAATTTTCAGGGTTTTTATTCACCCACACCTGATGGTTTCTAGGTTATGTTCTCAAGTCTCCAGTTATACCTACTTTTCTTATGTAGCTATCTATCAGGACTTTATTGTTCATCTAATCCAAATACATTTTTATCTAAAATAAGATGTACTTATTTTGGTATTTACACATTACTTATTGCTCATTTGGTTAAGAGCAAGGTCATAATTATAACTCAAATATTCCTATTTTCTACTGAGGAGTCAATTAGTACTTCCTATAAAAACACATACATGTGTTTTTAAATCATTGATGAATCTCTTCATCAATCATTTAAATCTCAACATAATTTAAATTTCTCACATAGATTCCTGTTTTCTATCTATCATGTCCATGCTTTCACTCTCACATTCCACACAGTGATTATGTTCCACTCAGGCCGCTGAGTTTTGCCAGTTTCTCATTATCATGTGAAAATCCCCATGGCTTCATGTCCCTCTTCCTGGGATTTAAATTATATGTTACACAATTAAAACCTCCACCTTTCAAAAACCCACATTTCATCTCTTTCCTCCGCATTCAAGCAGATATACCTCTTGTATAGTTTGGAAGTCAAACTTTTAGCCCACCGTTGTTTATGCCTTGTTATGGAACCTCACTGAGAAAGACATATTCCCCCAATGTCATGATCATCCAAAATAGGAGAATTCATTTTAACTATTCTCAAAAAACTAAATGGAATTATGATCATGGAACAGAAGAAAATAAAGAGAATACTGGGAGTGATTGTTAGTAAACAGACGTTTTCTTCTGTGGTGATAAAAAGTGTTGATGCTTTTGATTATGCAACTTTAATAATATGCCAAAATGACACATATAACTTTGGCTACACATGTTTTGTGAATAGTTTTATTTAGACATGGTACAAGCACTTGGGCTAATTAAATTGAGGATTGCTTGTCTTCAGTTAACCTGAAGTTGTTGAAGAAAGTAAGAGTTCAAATTTATTTTATCCATCAACCTTCTTTCTAGGGATCTTCTTTCCTGTAACAACAGTAATCAGTTTACACTGTGTACAAGGGAAATGATGATTTACCTCAATGGAAGTCTTAGCATACTTTTTAGAAAATGTAAGACAAATTCTCCTACCTCTTTTTCTCATTTCCTTACACTCAGAACACTGAAATCAAAGTTCTGTGGGACTTGCTAACCTACCAGTTGGCTGACCTTCTCTAAATCCTTTTCCACCACACATATAATAAGCCTATGTGACACTTACATTGGAAACTGATTCCTCTAGCAATTAAATTCAGTGGATTGCTTGCTGTTTTGTCTTGTTAAGTATATATCTTTGTGAAGTCTATATAGATTGCAAGTTTAAATAAACATGCATTCATACAAACACACACTTGCACATATACTCACAAATACATATATACACACAAATACACACACACAGAGAGAGAGAGAGAGAGAGAGAGAGAGAGAGAGAGACAGAGAGAGAGAGAGAGAGAGAGAGAAAGAGAGAGACTCCAACAGGAAACATTAAATTAATACTTTTGAAAGGACCTCCAGAAACAGATGACTGTAAGAAACAGACAGCTTACTCAAAGAGCATGCAAGCAATGCTGTGAAGGGCCAGCTGTCACCCTAGATACTAAAAATAGATTCTCCAGAAGTTCTCCACTTTGTCAATGACAACCTCTTTCTTCTTTACTTACTCTTTGTTGCATTTATTTTTGGCTGGCTGCAAATCTAACTCTCTTTAATGTGTGACATCTGGAAAGCTCCTTTCTTCTGTGTCTTCCTCCTTTCCCTCCCCATCCTTTAAATAAAAGAGTAACAGAAATTCCTCTCCGTCTTTCAAACTCTCACGGCCATTCTTCATCTCTTTATGTCATTGATATATCTTCCTTGCCCCCAACTGTCCCCATCGAAACTTTACTGCCATTCATCTCCGCATATCACAGAGAGCTTTCTACTTGAAGGTCCTTATTGATATTTAACTACTCCACATTATACGCCCTTTCCTTCGCTGCAGGTACTAATTGGATTTGTAACCCTGATTTCTCTGAATTCCTTGTCTCCATTTCACCAGCATCAAGTATTAGAAAAATATAAGGCACTGTTGTCCCTGGTAATCCTCTTTCTCTCTTCCACCACTTTGCTATCAGACTATCGCCTTTGTTCCCTTCTGTGAAAAGATGTTCAATCCTCCAACCCTCACAATCATTAACAATGCTCTTACATATGACGTTTACCATTTCCTACAAGAACGCACCTTCAGAAAGCATGCATAGTAGTATTCTGTGTCTTTGAGCGCCTTATCCAATTATTTCAAATATTTTCAATCACCACCCCAATTCCTGAACATATAAAGTTACTGAAACTTAAATGAATTCCTTAAAATTAATTGACAGTAGGATAGAGAGTTAACTCCCCAGGGAGAATGACCAGCTTTTTCCTTATGTTTACTATGGGCGGCACTATGTCCATTATAGCAAGTATATAATTGTAAAGCAGTAATAAATATCACCCTGAAGCAGGGGAATAGAGCAGAGAGTGAGACCCAGTGACTTTCATCAGAGGGTCTAATGTAGCATAGCAAAGACATCAGGAGTCTACCCACCCCATCCATAGGTTGTAGTGTAACCAATTTAAGCTCTTCTCCTACTAGCTTGCAAATAAATGGGACTCAGACTATGGCTATTTTATTTGGCTTTGACAATTACTGAGGGGTAAGTCCTAACTGCTGGCCTGGCTTTGTTCCCATCATTATACTGCAGATACTTGTTTCTCCTGGCCATGTGCTCACAGTCCATAGAGGGCAGATCTCTGCCCAGCTCTTGTGCTGTTTAAGACTTATTGTAAGTAATAAAATTTATGTATCTTTTACCTGGAAACTAAATAATCAAGGCAGGGTAGAAACTCCAGATTGGGATTAAAATTCTCTATAATAGGTGTATTAAATTCAGCCACTGGCTTGAACAGATGTACTTCAGAATGTCTGAAGGTTATCTGTATTCATTGTAATATTTAATATACATCCCTGGGTGGGCATTTAAGATGTTTATAAGATATATAATATACACAAAATTGTATGTAAAACTACATATAGCAGGTGAAATATACTTGAGAAAGCCTGGATAATAGAAATTACTGCATATCCACATGCTATTCAAATGAAATATTCTCAGAGCCCCACCTGTGTGGCATAGTAGCCAGAGTCTGTGAAGTGGGGGAATTTGAGATACTAAACTGTCTCTTTGCTCTTACACACTTCAGTCTTTGGATTTATATTTTTTATAATAAACTACCTTTGCTACTACTGAAGCTCTGTGTATATACAACACAAGAATTTGAGGTTTCTACAGAGGTGCTCAGGATGAATTCTCAGCTGACATACATCATCTGTGCCTGAGACTTTGAGTCAAGCAACTATAGTGACAGTTTTCTTTCCACAGGAAGTTCATGGTAAAGGGAGGGAGTGAGCTCCCACAGCTGTCCTCGAATTTTCAGTTCAATGTGTGCATCAAGGTAAGCTCCACCACACATAGCTATACAGCAATGCGGTTTTAAAGAAACAAAATGAAATTGAATCAGGAATTCAGTTCTTGTTATAATGTTTTTTTCTATTTTTCTTTTATTGAATGTTTTTCACATACTCTATGTTCTGATTACAGTTTCCCCTCCTGCTCACTAATATTTTTGCATTTTGAGGGGTTCTTTGTCCCATAATGCTTTTTCATAACTTAAACAAACAAACAAACAACAACAACAACAACAACAACAAATCAAATGAAATCCTTAAAGGTCCTTTGCATAGATTTTGTTTTCCAGTTGTGTGGTTTTATGGGATGTCTATGTTAGCCAACATGTATGTGTGTATGTGTGTGTGTGTGTGTGTGTGTGTGTGTGTGTGTGTATGTGTGCACGCACGCGCATCTATATGTGTTTCTTCTGCTTTTTATTTGGTTCTTCTTCTTGTTTGTCCATTTGTCTTGTCCTATTCCAGCTTATGTTATGAGTGTTCTTTACTTGCCTGTTTGTTTTCTAATGAAAGAGAGAAAGTGTGGGGAATTGGACAGGAGGGATATGGAACAGAACGGAAAGATACTGTTAAAATGTTCTATTAACGAACTACTGAAAACAACCACCTGATTCAAAGATCAAACCAAGGTACTCTTCCCTTCCAGTTTCTCTTACTGCCACAAGAGAGGAAATATGTTCTGAGCCATTTGGTCAAAGAGGGTTCTTATGAGGCTATGATTTTCTAAGATTAGATTTTACAAAACTTAGGTTTCGTTTTGCTACTCATATTTAGTTGTATAAAATCATAAGTTGGAAATGAAGTTCAATTCAGACACATTATCTTTGTGATCAGCACTGCTTCACAGAGGAAAAGCTAAGATGGAGCTAAAAGCATACTAGTATAGGGCGATAACTACTTATGAAAACCTTTCAGCATTTACTGAGCAAACAATTTTATAGAACCACAAAATATCTTAATCATGTGGCAATTGTATATTAAATTTAATATTATTAATATTGCACATAGAATTTTTACAAAACAATATCGTTGATAACAGTGCAAACACCCATAATAGCATATGATGCTGAATATAATTTTTTCACATTTTAACATTTTTGAGAATTTGCTTAGTTTGGGAAAAATCAGAGCTTTTTTTTTAAGTTAGCTATATTGGAAAACATTAACCCATTTGGCATTAGATGCAGTTATTTAGAGAAGCTCTCAGGCAGAAATGAAGTGCCTGTGATGTTTTTGCTTCATTTACTATGGTATTTACTGATACTGGTAACCCAAGGGTCCTTGTTTTATTATGAATTATGATCCTGAGTGTTGCTGATTACCAGCCACGTGTGAACTGAAGCTGGGTACTTCAGGAAACTTCTGTCAAGCCTCCTGTTAAACCTTTACAAAGAGTAAAGTTAGAAATGATTTGCACACTGAAAGCCATGATATTTTGAAAGAACAAGTACCCGTATTTATGTTATTCCTTTTGATCTGATACTCATTATCACAAGGCCTGACTCTCTCAGATGTATTTCAGTCTTTCAATCACTTACCGTATTGTTAAGCTTACATCTATGTCCAGTAAACATTAATTACTTTAAAAAATTGTATTTAATTTCCATAAGCTTTCAAATCTGTTTTATATAACTGAAAATGTTTTCTTCTCCTTCTTCTATCCTTTTCTTCCTAAATTTTTTTCTTCTACTTTTCCCTTTTCTGTTGTTTCTTCCTGTCTATTTTTTCCCTTTCTGTCATGTGTTTCTTCACTAAATGCAAGCTTTTTTCTTGTATTTATAAATGTTCATACATCTGTTCTCAAATTATTTCTATTTCCTTTTAAAATTGTGTAACAAGTCATGAACATTCAATTTATCTAGAAAACAACGTCTTTTCATAATTATACCCCTTAATTTTAATCAAATACTTTCCTTAATTTAAATCTTCTTTTCTTCTTACATGTATGTATTCATTGTGTGTGCTGTGCACACATGTGCAGCTGCCTGTGTTATCAGTAACCTTAAACATGGTTGAGTAGGCTCTCTCCTGCACCAAGTAGTTTCCAGGTATCACATTTACATCTTCTCAATAGCTAGGCTGATAGCCACTGTGCCATATCTCCAGACATAATTTTTCAATGTTTACCTCTTAACATACTGATTTTTATTTGCAAGCTCTACTTGGCTCCCAAATGTATATATTAAGCATTTAGTGCTATGAGATATCTTCCAAGCTCTTTATTAGCTCTCTCATGAAGATGCTTCTTGTTGTAGCTTCCCTCTCATTTCTGCCATTTTGGTTCACGTCCTATATGCTTATAACAGTATCCATTCTCTGTTATCAGTATATAAAACATAACAAGTTTACCTTCTCAGATATGAGCTCGAGTATATAATTAATAAAATTAAATTACACTGTGTCGTCTTTGTGTCTTTAGTATCTTCTAACTTTCTTGAACCACCCAAGACTGGCATATCATTCAGCAGATTATTCATGTTTTCTCCAGTAACTTATGTTAGCACTTTCAGGCTACATACTTCAAAAATCTATCCTGATATCAGGGATCTGGCTAGAGATGTTTTTGTATTGATTTTTGTTTTCAGTTAGAACTATGGTACATTTCTTATTTTCCCATATTTATAACCAAATATTTAAGCTCTGTTTTATTGAGAAGATTTCTAGTTTCTAATCATGTATGGATAAGTCACCATGTCTTTCATGTTGTAAGTGTCCTATATTACTGCCATGTCAGAATCCATGTTATTAAACACAATGACATTACAACATTTATTTGTTGCTTTTTCAGTAAGATTTTCTCCTTTTGGGTTATTGCTGTATTTTTTTATGTGGGAAAATAGTATGACCCTACAGCTCCTTCCTTCTAAAATTGATGTTACTTTACAACTTTCTGCAATGTTTTTGGGCTCCAGTTTATGCTGGCTGTAACAGCAGGGTAGACAGAGTGACCTTTCTACCTCTTTGAACACTGCCAGTTAAAGAAGAGTGTACAGAAATTCACGTGGTTAATGAAGCCTGACACTGTACTCAATTAATACAGCACTCTCAGAGCCACTGACCTCTATACCATGAGTAATGCAATCTCAAGTCACCTGATCATTGCAGGATCAGTAAAACTTCCAAATTGTCAAAACCCAAAAGCACTAATATATACTTGTTTTTAACATGAAATAGATTTAATGTGAACTTTATTGAGCAACTATAAAGCATCACAAAATATCATTTCATGATTACTAAAAGCTCTGCCATTATACAATTTCATTTAAGACTTGAGAGAAATAAAATTAATTTTTCACAAACATTTGAAAAATGACATTAAGTTTATATGTTTCTAATATGATGAATTACATGTTCATTGCCAATTTTCTTATCTCTTTCTTCACTTTTATGAAAAACAAACCCCCATTATTCCAGGAGGAGGGGCTCATGAATTTAAAGACAATACCTACTGCCTGAAACCACAATCAATATTGACTTCTTCATAATTTGTTTAATACATACATACATATATACATACATACATACACACACACATGAATATATGACTAATTTATGTTAGGAGTCAGCTATTAACAACAATAAGTAATGATAAAACAGCAACTCAACAGCATAGCAATATAACACTTATGAAAATATGGTATTTCCCTCTTTATGTGTTTGTCATTGACTTTGCTTTGCTTTAAATATTATTTTGCACTGAATTGGCCTTTCTTTTCCAGCCCAAATGTCAATTACAAGACAACCGTAATTATATTTACTTCATGTGCTCAGTTCCTACAATGTTTAGGTAGTTTGAGGCACTCTATTTCATCCCACTGGCCATTTCTTTTATTGTCTTTGAAATACAATAGGCTGGCTAACACTTTATTAATTTTCTTCATGTGCTTATTTTTAAAATGGGATCCATTTTTAATAGTGAAAAAATTCGATTGACAAGTTCCTAACACATCCTTTATTTGGTTGCAATACCATGTAATGTGGAGATACACCTGTTCAAATGACTCTTTTCATGTTTCTTCAAAAATATCATCATCAACATCATTTTTTATTGTACGCTTTTGTATGATATAGAGGGTTGTATGAGCTATGCATGCCCCTACAGGTAAGAGGACAACTTTTTGAAGTTGGTTCTTTCCTTCCACTTAATGTGAGTACTAGGGATCAAACTCAAGGGCCAGCTTTGTATTACAAGGACATTTACCTCCTGAAACATCTCTGTAGGCACTTTAAGTTTCTATTCAACATTTTCTAACAGAATGTCTCCTGCCTGGCTACAGGACATAGCCTCTTTAGGTTCCATGTCCACAATGCTGGGAATCACAGATAAGGTCACCCTCACTGTTTCCTGGGAGCCTTCCCTATTCCAGGTCCCTGTCTCCTCCTGTAGATGACTCCTATGTTCACCCATGTCATTTGCAGATTTCCATTCATACTTATGACCATCTGGCCATCCCTCCTCTCCTTTTGCACACTTGATCCTGAACTGCTACCTGGTTTCCCTCCCCATCCCCTCTCCCACCCAGTTCTCCCCCTCTCCCTGACTCTTATGACTGTTTTATTTCCCCTTCTAAGTGAGATTCACGCATCCTTTCTTGTTCTTTCTTTGTTGTTTAGCTTCTTTGTGTCTGTGGTGTATAGCATGGATACCCTGTATTTTATGGCTAATGTCCACTGTTAAGTGAATAAATACCATTCATGTCTTTTTAAGACTGGGTTACCTCACTCAGGATGATATTTTCAAGTTCTATTCATTTGCCTGGAAAACTCATGATGTCTTTGTTTTGTTAGCTGAATAGTATTCCATTGTGTAGATGTACCATTTTTTCTTTATCCATTCTTAAGTTGAGGGACATCTATGTTGTTTACAGTTTCTAGCTATCATGAATAAAGCTGCTATGAATATAGCTGAGCAAATGGCTTTGGAAGATATTGGAGCATCTATTGGGTATATGCTCAGGATTAGTATGGCTGGGTCTTGAGGCAGAACTATTCCCAATTTTCTGCAAAGCACCAAATTGATTTTGAAAGCTTGCACTCCCGCTAGCAGTGGAGGATTGTCCCCCTTGCATCCTCACCAGCATGTGCTATCTCTTGAGTTTTCTTACCTTAGCCATTCTGATGGGTATAATATGGAACCTTAGAGTTGTTCTGATTTGAATTTCCTCATGAGTGCAATATTTCTTTAAGTGTTTCTGGGCCATTTGAGATTCTTTTCTTGAGAATTCTGTTAACGATGCACCCCATTTTTGAATTGGGTTATTTGGGTTAATGGCAACTAACGTATTAAGTCCTTTATAAATTTTAAATATTAGCCTTCTTTCAGATGTAAGGTCGGGGAAGATCCTTTCCAAATCTGTCGCTGATGCCATTTCTACCTATTGACAGTGTCCTTAGCCTAATAGAAGCTTTTCAGTTTCATGAGGTCCCATTGATCAATTTTGATCTTAGAGCCTGAGCTATTGTAGTTCTGTTTAGGAAATTGGTTCCTGTACATTCAAGGGTATTTATCAGTTTCTCTTCCATGAGATTTACTGTATCTGGTTTTATGTTGAGATTCTTGATCCACTTGGACTTGAGTGCTGAATAGCATTTTTCTACATATAGATATCCAGGTAGACTAGCACCATTTGTTGAAGATACTTTCTTTTACCATTGTATGGTTTTGGATTCTTTAACAGAAATCAGGTGTTCATAGGTGTTTGGGTTTATTTCTAGGCCTTCGATTTGATTCTGTTCATCAACATGTCTGTTTATGTATCAAAATCATGCAGGTTTTAATCTCTATTGCTCTGTGTTTCAGCTTAAGAACAGGGATGGTGATTCCTCCTAAAGTTGCTTCATTGTTCAGGATTGTTTTGGCTAACAAGTTTTTTTTTTTCTATACAATGTTGAGATTTGGACTTTCAAGGTTTATTTAAGTTGCATTTGAATTTGATGAGGATTGCATTGAATTTTTAAATTATTTTTGATAAGATGGCCATTTTCATTTTTTTAATCCTGTCTATCCTAGAGATGAAAACTTCTGACAGAAGATGCTTTTTCCATAACTAATCAGATGATCACATGATTTTTTCAATTTGTTTATATAATGGGTTGTATTGATGGATTTTTATATATTGAACCATCCCCGAATCCTTGGAATGAAAGCTGCTTAACAAGTTGGATGCTGGTTTTGATGTGTTCCTGAATTCAGTTCGTGAGAATTATACTGAGTATCTTTGAATCAATGTTCAAAAGAGAAATCTGTATGAAATTCTCTTTCCTTGTTGAGTCTTTGTGTGGTTTAGGTATTAGGGTGACTGTGGCCTCATAGAATGAGTATGGCAATGTTCCTTCTGTTTCTCTTTTGTGGAATAGTTTGAGGAATGTTGGTATTAGTTCTTTTTTTAATGTCTTGTAGGATTTTGCAATAAATTATCTAGCCCTGGGCTTTTATTTTAAGGGGAGGATGTTTTAATTTTTTTAAAAAATGACTGCTTCTCTTTCTTTATGTGTTATAGGGATGTTTAAATAGTTTACCTGATCTTGATTTAACTTTGGCAAGTGGTATCTGTCTAGAAAGTTGTTCATTTCTTTAAGATTTTCCAATTTTATGGAGTTAGGAGTTTGAAATAAGACATAATGATTCTTTAAATTTCCTCAGTGTTTTTTGTTGTTTCCCTTTACATTTCTGATTTTGTTTACTTGTATATTATGTGTCTCTTGGTTAGTTTGGCTAAAGGATTGTCTATCTCTTTATTTTCTCAAAGAACCAGCTCTTGATTTTGTAAATTTTTTATATTGTTTTGTCTGTTTCTAACTGATTGATTTCAACCCTGATTTTGATAATTTCCTGCCTTTTACTACTTATTTGTGCGCTTGCTTCTTTTTCATATTAGAGCTTCCAGGTGTACTTTTAAGATGTTGATATGAGAACTTTCTAGTTCCTTTATGGAGGCCCTTAGTGTTATGATCTTCTCTCTTAGCACTGCTTTCATTGTGTCCAATAAATTTGGGTATGTTATGACTTTATTTTCATTGAATTCTAGAAATTCTTTAATTTCTTTCTGTATTTCTTCCCTGACCCACAGATTATTGAGTTGAGAGTTGTTCAGCTTCTTTGAGTTTGTAGGCTTTCTGGTGTTTCTGTTGTTGCTGAAGTCCAGCTTTAATCCACATGTTCCGATAAAATACAAGGCATTATTTCAACTTTTATCTGTTGAGGCTTGCTTTATAATCACCTACATGGCAAATTTTGGTGATGAACCACTGAGGTGGTAAGAAGGAAGTATATTATTCGTGTTTGGGAGAAATATTCTATAGATGTTTATTAGGTACATTTGATTAATAATGTCTGATAGTTTAGTTATTTCTCTGTATAGCATTTTTCTGAATGACAACTCTTTGTCAATTGGTGAGAGTGGGGTTTTGAAGTCTCCAGCTATTAATGTGTGGCGTTCAACATATGATTTTAGATTCAGCCATGTTTCTTTTATAAATATGGGTACCCTTGTGTTTGGGGCAGAGATGTTCAGAATTGAGATATCATCTTGGTAGATTTTTTTTCTTTGATGAGTATGAAGTGCTCTTCCTTGTCTCTGTTGATTAATTTTGGTTGAAAGTCTATTTTGTTAGATATTAGAATGTCTGCTCCAGCATGCTTCTTGGATCCATTGCTTGGAAAACTTTTCCAGTCCTTAACTCTGAGGTAACTCTATCTTTATTGCTCAGTTGTGTTTCTTGCATGTAGCAGAAGGATGGATCCTGTTTTTGCTTCCATTCTGTTAGCCTCTGTCATTTTATCAGGGAATTCTGCCCATTGATACTGAGAAATATTAATGACCAGTGATTGTTATTTCCTCTTATTTTGATGTTGGTCATGTGTGTGTGTGTGTGTGTGTGTGTGTGTGTGTGTGTGTGTGTGTGTTTGCATGTTTCCCTTGTTTTTGCTGGTATGGAATTATTTATTTTCTGTGTTTTCTTGGATGTAGTTATCCTCCTTGGTTTGGAGTTTTGCTTCTAGTATTTTGTGTAGGGCAGAATTTGTGGAAAGATATTGTTTGAATTTAGATTTGTCTTGAAATATCTTGCTTTCTCCATCTATGGTGATTGAGAAATATGTTGGGTCTAGTAGTTTAAGATGGCATCTCTGGCTTTGTAGAGATTTTATGATATCTGTCCAGGCCCTTCTAGCTTTTAGAGTCTCTTTTGAGAATTCTGGTGTAATTCTAAGAGGTGTGACTTTGTATGTTACCTGGCCCCTTTTCCTTGTCACTTTTAGTATTCTTTCTTTGTTCTACAGATATTGTGTTTTGATTATTATGTGGTGGGAGGATTTTCTTTACTGGTTCAGTCTAATTGGTATTGTATACGCTTCTTTTATGTTTATAGGCATCTCATTCTCTCTGTTAGAAAAGGTTTCCTTCTATGATCTTGTTTAAAATATTTTTGGGCCTTAGAGCTGGGACTCTTCTTCTTCTATTTCTATTATTCTTAGGTCAGGTCTTTTCCTGGTATCCCAGATTTCCAGGATGTTCTGTTTAAAGAATTTTTTAGATTTAATATTTCCTTTGAGTGATGAATCAATTTCTTCTATCGTATCTTCTATGCCTGATTTTTCTCTACCATCTCTTGTATTTGGTTGTTGATAAGTAACAAATACCAATCACAATTCAAGAATATTGTAAATAAATGTTTACCACATTCTTCAAATGCTACAGATTCTGTATTTGGTGCCAGAAACTGGGACTGTAATTTTGCATTCTGGTGGAACATAGCTACAATCCTAGAAAGAGTTCCGATGGAACCTGGATGCAAAGATAGAAAGAGCCAGGCCAGTATTGACAAACAACAGCTGTATTTACTAAACCAAGCTTATCTGCCTCAGATCTTTGTCATGTGATAAATTCATTTTTGCTCTTCAATGTGAATATATGTTGACTAATACTCTATTGTTGTAGCCAAAATAGCTGATCTGAAAAAATATCAAATTATTGTTATCTATTATATATCTCTTCTTTATCAGAAGCTTAAATCAAAACATGATAGAAAATGTGTTATTTCTTGTAGATTTTTTAATTTTGTTATCTATTATATATCTCTTCTTTATCAGAAGCTTAAAATGAAATTGAATGTTATTCATTGTGCATGTCTCTGTTTTTTGCTTACTAAAGTTGTTTTATTTTTTTTTAATATTAACATCTTTGGAAGCCATGGGTCTTCATATTATAGTTATTAATTTGAAGTTTAATTTTCATTAATGAATCTCAGGTAGCTAAAACACAAAATTAAGTTCTTCATTTCACTGCATATCCAAAAGAGCTCTGAATATTGAGCTAATGACATTTTATTTGCTAGATTAGATGGAAATGTTTCTTATTCTTAGGGTATTCTCAAATCAGTTTATGTTATTGAGTATTGCTATTTATTGTGATGGTTAAAGAGGTGCTTTCTGTGAACCTCAGTTCTGTTTACTTTCTTTATCAGTATTTTTAAATATCCTACTGCTTTTAATTTGTTTATCTGACAACCCATTAGCCTGATTTACCTGAAATTTTAGCACAGGCTTCATTTCAATTTTGTCAGTGTGTTGCTATAACAAAATATTTGAGAATAAATAATATATAATGGGCAGAATTTTTGGCTTGTTCTAGGTGCTAAGTAGTCCAATTTTGATGGAAGTATAGATAGTCATGTTCTCTTTTCTATGATGTGATATGATGGAAGACGTCATACTGTGTGGGGTGGGAGAAGTGATAAAGGAATATATGAAAAGGAGGAAGAAGCCCCTCCCTTGTTTTTTATTTTAAATTCATATTATTATTATTATTACTATTATTATTATTATTATTATTATTATTATTATTATTTCTTTTTGTATAAAACTTCTATGTGTTAGCCAGAGCTGGATCCTGGGTCCTCTCAACAGAGAATCTGGTGTGGCTTTTCACACGATGGTCAACAAATTCCTGAACACAGTCTCTTTCCAGAGTGTAAGGGTCATCTTTGAGATGTCTTAGTGGCCTTGGCAACGTTCCCCAGAGTGACAGTAGAGCCCCTAGCTAATGTGTATCAGGTCTCAATACCAGCCATCATCATTATCTTCTTGGGCACAGAAGTAGATATGATCCCAGTGCCTCTAGGATGCACAGAGACACAGCAGCCTGTAACACGGAACAGTGTGGAGCTTGGCACTCCTGTTGCCCAAAGAGCCTCTCTGAACAGGGATGATGAAAAGCTTGGCCAAGGTGATAGTCCCTTAGATAGCAGTGGCTAACTCCTTGGAGCACTTAACACCAAGACCAACATAACCATTGTAATCTCAAAATAGTGACAAAAACATTGAACCTGGTCTGGTTTTGCACTGGCAGTAACTTTAGAACCTCATTCTTTAGGAATGGGCCCAGGAAAAAAAAAGTCTGTGATTTTGGATTCCTTAATGGAAAGGGAGAACAGGTAGATTTTCCCCAGGGACTTGAACTTCATGTCCATGACCAGGTGGCCCAGCTTAGTGACAGAGATCAACTCTTCATCTTCAGCTTTACCTCCAAGAGCTGCTGAGCCTCTACCACAGCCACAGTCCCTATGACTGCCCCAAATTCTTCTGGGAATTCACAGCTGCCTCTTAATCCTGTGTCCATAGGTCCACTGGGCCCTCCCACTGCACTGGTCATTCTCCAGTTTCTATTTTCCTGAAGAAGGAGGAGGAGGAAGAGGAGAAGAAGGAAAAGGAAAAGAAAAAGAGGAGGGAGAAGGAAAAGAGAAGAAGAGGAGGAGGAGGAAGAGGAAAAGGAAGAGGAAGAGGAATTGGAAGAAGCTCATTCTTTAAATTTTTCTGTATTAAAGCATCGGTACAATAATGAGAACATAGACTATTATGCCCTAAACACATCTCAAAACTCAGAGACTTCAATAGTTCCATATTTAAAAAAACAAAAAACAAAAAACAAGACTTCAAGTGTACTTTGACACTTTCAAACATAACACCCTAGGTGATCATCTAAGTGACCGTATTTAATTCAAGCAGTTAAAACACCACTCGAGGAACAGATGGTATCTGGATACCTGATCTCCAAAATAGGTAAGACATAATTCTCCCTCTTAAATAATCTATCATTTTAGTTTTCAACCGAAAATGATTGGAAATATTAATAACATAGGTAATTATAAACATGAAATTTAATGCATGGGTGACAGGAATGATTACATATGGAATTCTTAACAATGATCTGTAGATATGTTTCATGTATAAGATGATACACTTAACTATGACAAAATTGCTGGAATAGTTTAAGCAAGTTATTGTGAGACCTGGGAGTATGGACAGCATTAGCAACAAATTGAAAGCATTGCAGTCAAAGTACACACTAGAATAGGCAGTATTCATACAGAAACTTCAGTTTCTTATTTTTCAGTCATGTTACAGTCACAGTAGGTCAGACAGAGAGAATTGCTCTGCTCTGTGAAGTCTCTCAGGGACTTAATACTTCCATTCTGTTGTTAGACTATTTTCTAGTGTGTGGTCACAATCATCTGCATGACTGAAGGTGGGCTGCTTCATGTCTTCATACAAACTGAGCTGAAAGAGTAAAAATAGTGTTCAAGGCAGTAAGGACTGTGCAGGTGCTGCACATATTATTATAATTACAGCAGGGTCAGCAGTCACTTATGCTCGGCACCAATATTTAGGACACGGTTACCTGGGCAACTATCAGCTTTGAAGAAGGCTTAAGAACACAGCCAGAATTTTCAATAGATAGTAGATTTAAAAGAAAGGTCTCAGTCTCTCAATTAGTCAAGTATGGATTCATTTTCTGTTACTTTTTTTTTTTTTTGAACAGTTGAGTGCAACATGATGGCATGGCAGGAAAAGATGGATTTCTCATAACGCAATCATGGGAAGCTGAAAGAGTTTAAGATGGACAGGGATGATTTCAATTTACTCAGTTAGAAGAAACTTATGTGACTTCTGAAATAGTATATCCATAATAAACTTTTAATATTGAGGTAAATCTTTGAATAAAAAAAAGACATTGACTAGGCTTTAGATATGTTAACATATTTTTGCAGTGATTCTTACATTTAAATGTGCCTATAAAAAGAATCTATTGTCAATAAAAAGAGAAAAAGTACTTTCATGTATCAGATTGTACAAGCCAGGTACTATGATTGCTTAAATAAAAAGAATTAGCTTTTCATAGGGATATCCCTCTTTACTCTGGAAATTTGTCCATTAAATGTATCTGCCTAAGAGATATTTCCAGGAAATTATATTGTGAATAGTCAGTCACCACCCTGTCTGAGACTCTATCCTGGATAACTTTTTCTTTTCTTTTTTAGTTATCCTAGGGGATATATCGTTCCTCAATAACTGTTTCTACCTTTAATTACATCATTTTTATTCTGATTTATAGCCCAAATTAGCAGCTAATTTTGGTTTTTATTCACTCAGCCTTAGTCTATTTTTATTTCTCCATTTCGTTAAACATTTATTTTTATTTTATATACAGTAGTGTTTTGATTGCATGTATATCTGTGTGAGTGGTTCAGATTCACTGTAACTGGAGAACAGACAGTTGTGAGCTGCCATCATGGTGCTGGGAATTGAACCCAGGTCCTCTGGAAGAGGAGTAAGAGTTCTTAGCCACTGAGCTGTCTCTGCAGCCCTGAATATTTTTATTTTTATGTTGGAGAAAACTCAATTAGTTATTAAATCCATTTAATGTTGTAGTGGCTGTTCCTGATTGTCAACTTGACTATATCTGGAGTGAATTACAATCCAGAATTAGAAGACTCACCTGTGATCCAGATCTTGAGTCTTGAAGACACAAGTTTCAGATGTGGTGGTATGCACACCATTAATCTGGGTCACATCTGCTGCTGGGAAACCTACATAAGGACATTGGAAGAGGGAAGATTCACTCTTCTTCGCCTCTGTACCTTGTGGGACTAAGCAACTGCTAGATTCTCGGACTTTTATTCACAGCTGCTGCTGACCATTGTTGGGGAGCTGGACAACAGACTGTAAGTCATCAACAAATTTCTTTACTATCTATAAGTTCTGTGACTCTAGAGAACCCTGACTAATACAAGTGTGTACAGGCTTTAGTGATTCTTTAAAGAGCAGCAGAAATGTTTTAGAATGTAAAAAAATCTGACATTCCTTGTAGGGTGTTGTCTATTTTGCCTTCTATTACTTCCAGTTGCACTGACTTGATAATGATAATTTAATTAGAAGAAATTAATTACAAGCAAGTAAAGGGCAGATATATTATTAGCTTTTATGTACGTCCTACTCCAGATTTATACAGTCATTGGACATTCACCATTGCCTTATTTTCTAAGAGTTATATGTAGAGACTAAAATGAGTCTTAGTGTATCTGTCATGGAACTAATTGATGAAATTGTTAGGAAGGTATGAAGTTTAAGATATTTTTTCTATACCAAAATATTGCTACTATATCATAGAAACCATTCAAGCCTTTCAGGATCTTTGCTGTATCGCCTTACAATTTCTACATTGAAAACCTAAGACCATATCCTAAAGAAACTTAAGGAAGAAATATTTTCTTTTGAGTTTCACTTCCAATAGTTCATCATGGTGCTAAAGGCATCACAATAGGAAGAGAAGTCAGGATAACAGGAAGAATATGATTGATCACATTTCATTTGTAGACAGGAAACAGAGTACACATGACTGGAATCAAGCTATCAACACTGAGAGACAAGAACCAATGTCCATCAGCTGACGAGCAGATGAACAACATGTTATAGTCAGCACCAATTCAGTCTTTAAAAGGAAGGAAATTAAGGGATCTGCTGCAACATGGAAAGGTAACTTAGACATACAGGTAAGAGAGGCAAATTGCATATTTGAAACTCTTCATATACTAACTTTATGTACATTCAGCATAATAAATTTAGAAAATTTCTGTCTTTTTGAAAGAATATTCAAGATCAGATAAAAATAAATAAAAGTTATCAATGTGTTTTTATTTCATTTTCTTTTTTATTGATTTATATTTTTTTTTCATCCTAATCACTACACTCTCCTGATAACCCCTCACAGAGTTCCTCTCAACACCTCCCCCTTCTCCTTTGAGAGGGTGGGCCACTCTGAGTATCCTCCCACTGATAATCTTAAAGTCTGCAGGGTTAGGTGCATCCTCTTCCACTGAGACCAGTCAAGGCAACCCTGTTGGAGAACTGAGTCCACAGATGGGCACAGCTTTAGGGACAATGTTTGCTCCAGCTGTTAGAGGACCCACATGGTCCTCCATGTGCTACATATGTGCCAGGTGCCTCGGACCAGCCTATGAATGCAATTTGGTTGGTGGCTCAGTCTCTGAGCGCTCCAAGCTTCCAGGATAGTTGACAATGTTGGTCTTTCTGTGGGATTCTTATCCAGTTCAGGGCCTTCAATCCTTCCCCTAACTCTTCCATAAGAGTCTTTACCTCTGCCCAATGCTTGGCTGTGGGTATCTGCATCTCTTTCAATTTGCTGCTGGGTGAAGTATCTCAGAGGACAATTATGTTAGACTCCTGTCTGCAAACATAACAGGTATCATTAATTTTATTTCTTTAGGTAATATTTTCCTATAATTTTTAAAATTATTATAAACTTAGTATATAAAGAACTTGAAAATAAATGAAAACATCACACAACAAAATTAATCAGATTCAAAGTCTGTCCAGCTCAGTGAATCTTTACAGTTAGGACAGGCATTCAGAAAAGAAACTGAAGCATCCACATTAAAATTTACACTTCAAGTACTGAATATATCTTACGTACTTATCCACCACCCAAACCAAAAACTCGAAAACAGAATCATAGCTAGAAAAACAATTAGCTTTATATCCTTTTTCATAGCTCATGTCTATGACCTGCATCCAGTACTGCTTAACATTTCTTTATAGTGAGTCGTTCTTGTTAGCTCTTTTTCGTGTTAATTCTATAAAGATCCAGAGACAGCTAATACATGACACAGGCATCTAGAATAGAAATACTATTTGTCAAGAAACTGTGAAGAGAGATACAATTGTATCATTTGTGACAGAAAATTGGAAAATATACTTCAGGGAAAAAGGAGGACTTGTTAGAAATGATCCGCTGGTTTTGGCACTGGTTTTGAAGGATTGATATTGATAAGTGGGCTTACCATGGCAGGGGCAAACAAAGATTCAGATTCATTATCTGAAGATCAAGATAATGGTAGGACCTGAGTAACCATAGAAAGCAACATGGTTACACCTGGGTAGAGCCCTGTTTGGATCTAGAAATACTATACTTCGTTTTCCTTCCTATCTCAAGAAAATGGTTTAAAACAATGAAACAAAATCTTCAGAGGTATATTCTTTTTTTTTTTTTTTTTTTTTTTTTTTTTTTTTTTTTTTTTTTTTTTTTTTTTTTTTTTTTTTTGGTTTTTTTGGTTTTTCGAGACAGGGTTTCTCTGTATAGCCCTGGCTGTCCTGGAACTCACTCTGTAGACCAGGCTGGCCTCAAACTCAGAAATCCACTTGCCTCTGCCTCCCAAGTGCTGGGATTAAAGGTGTGTGCCACCACTGCCCAGCCAGAAGTATATTCTTATCAACACCATTAATAAGAGAAAAATAAAGCAGGATTCAGGAATACATTTCATTAATTAATAATTTCATAACTTGTTAATTTTTTAACACTACCATTATTATTGAAGATTGGCTTAATAATATGGGCTATTATTAAGGAAAAAAGTATGAATGTTTCAGTTGTATACACAATTTAAAAATGTTTGATATGATACTAAATAGATAGTATGGTCATAGTATGATGTAAGTAGGGCATGCCAAACTGTGCTATTTTGTAATATTTTAGCTCAAGCATGTTGGGATCATGCTAAAATTGAATGCTATTAGGAAAACATAAAATTTAAAATCAACATTGTATTTACCATGTTTACACACAAATATATATTCTGCATGTACTTCTGAAATTTATAGTGTATGACGTAAATTGATCAGGGAAGTCAATCTTCCCTATATCAGCTACACTTTATGGAATATATAAAGATAAATTTCTTTCATGGTAAGATATGGATGCATGTATGCACATGACTGTTTATACTGAGTTATCTGCAATACAAAATAACATAAAATATAAAACTGCACATGCATTACATGCTAATTAGCATAAATATTGATAAGTACAGTGGAGTTCCTGAATGATGTCTTCAGAATTCCTTGTTCCTGATACTTCTTATATATAATAAAGCTATAACTTATGTATTAAAGTATAATGCCATCCTTTAGGGCATTTAATAATTTCAATAGTCAGTGATGAGGTGGAAGAATGGAACGGTCCAGGCCTTAGCCTTGGGTAGAACAATTCAGTTCCATGTACAGCTCCCAGGAAAGCAGATATGCTTACTCTATGACCAGCCCCATTTAATATATTCTAAGCCATTATCCTCAGCAAAGAAATGTGAGGGCATCCAAGGAACAAAGACATTCAATTCTCAGTGATCTGTCTAGCAAGACAGTTCTCAAGTGAAGAAAGAAAAGTATGTGCCCAAATTGCTAACATCACCAGAAAATGTCACTTTTAATTGGATAGGAATTATGCAGTCAGGTGTGACAAGAAAGAACTGGTTATCATGAGGTAATAATGTGACAGAAATGCAGCCTCCTGCTCCTAATCCCTCCAGAGTGTTATCTTGTGATTACCAAACACCCTACTTAGATATGCCTTATTAGTTTCTCCTTTGGATATCTTCATTCTTAGGAAAACCATACTTCTGTGTGCTAGAATGTGATGGTGTTAGCAGTTTCAAAGTGAGCAGCTGCTTCAGCTAAGCTAGTAGTTCACAAAAATTAATATACCCTTCACATTAATCTGTGGGCCAATCAAAATGTTTCTTTAATCCAAGCAGTTTTTTTTTTTTTAATGCTGTCTAAATCACCCTGGCACAGGTGGCTTGGGTTGCTGAAAGGAAAAGTAACAGGAAAATTTCATCTGAAGATTGTTAAGTATTCTTGCCTGGGACTGCCTGTTATCACCTAGCAACTAGAGAGGACACTAAGTGAATCTAACAAAGAGCATCTCACTTGTCCTCTCACCACATACAAATCAAGTAATTAGGGATTGCTGGTTCCAAAAAGGAAGATAATGGTATGACAAGGGAATTTTACGAAGACCTCAGATAGCTTGAGATTAGAGTGTAGGGAGCCACTGTCATTAGGAGGAGGATGAGCTGAATGGCATTCATAAAAATGGGAAGACTTCAAGGTTAGACTCTAGGATCGACACATGCATTAACAGAAAGTGAAAAAGTATTACTTAGGCAAGAATCTGATTAATAATCAACCCTCAAGGCATTATTATTATTTTTGGCAAGGAACAGAGAATTGAACATGAAGTTTGACATTATATATTTGTTGTTATAACATTCTGGCTGATGTCAGTGTGAAGACACATTTTAAGGCTAATGGGAATGTTGATGTTTAAGGTAAGAGGGAAAAAATTAATTCTGAAGGATAGTAATTGTCTAAGATTCTCAGACCCTCTCCTTTAACCTACTTCTAAATGGAAAACATTTAGAGTTCATCTCGAAAAATAAAGATTCAGTCTTCCATGCTTCCAGCCACAAGTATATAATAGGTAACAGACTTGCACACTAAATTCTAATTCTTTGAGCTGGAAACAAATATGTAAGGAAATAAGGAGAATTACTTAAACAGAAAACAGTGCAGTTTAGTGGAAGGGATTGATTTCCACAATTATCTTGGTAATATCTAAGTATGTCTATTTGAACTGAGAGTTGAATTTTAAGCTGGTAACTGAGGGAGGGAAACAGCAAAGAGTAGACCACAGAGGTTTGTGTGTGCATGTCATGTAGCTCTGTACTAGGTGTGCAGGCTCATGCTAAGACAAGCTTTTGAGTGTAAGGCTTTAGTGGAAATCACTTGCTTGTGTATTGGGAGACACCAGAGTGGTTAGTAGACAATCAGAATGGGAAACCTGTTTGAAAATTTTAGGCATCCATCCAAAAAACTGACTTTTAACAGACAGACCTAGAAGACCCTCCAGTACTTGATTCAAAACAAGCCTACCATAGTAGAAGACACCACCCCTAATCTAGCTGCCTAAACAAAAAACACTGAGTATATACTTTTAAATCTGAGGCTATGAGCACTATATAAGCTAGTAAATTACTTGATATTCTCAATTAAAAGGAGGAAAATTTAATGAAATCTGATTCCATGATATCTAACACTTTTTCAATTATCAAATACAGATTTCTAAAACAGATTTGTTTAAACAAACATGAGGAAAAAAGTCAGCATTAAATGAATATATAGGAAAGTTTAATGAAACTATATCTATTTTTTTAGTGAGAAAGGGAGAAGAAAACTTCAACCTCTTATCAAAATGGGTCACATATAGATTGTAATCTCACACTTGGTCCATTTCTACCTTAAGTTTTATTTCTAGACATTAACAATGATATGTGTAAATAGGTTTGATGATAGGTGATTTCTATATTTATTCTGTCATTAATTTTTAGCTTACCTTAGAAATAGAATTTTATTCTTATTTTGCTTCTATTTGTGTGTGTGTCTGAGTGTGTGTGTGTGTGTGTGTGTAGTATTCTATTAAAATAAGTGTGCAAGTATACACATCCATACATGTCAAGACAAGAACAGGAAGTTGGATATCCCATTTTTTCCTCTCTGTGTAATTGCTACATGCCACAAAACAAGGGTGTTTTGCTGAACCAAAAATAACCATTTTTTGGATTGCCTGGGTGCTCCTTTCACACTCATTATTCACCTGTTTACATACATCTCCACACCTATTATTCATCCAAATGCCCAGTTGTTTGGTTTTGTTTGTTTGCTTGTTTTGTTTTAGTTATTATTGCTGTTGTTGTATATGAGTGTTGATAATTTGAATTTAGGTACTCATGTTCACACAACAAGGTTATTACCCATGAAGGCACCTTTCCAACTCCACTTCAATAAAAAGAAATCATCATTAGAAACAAAATAGCATGGGGAAGACACATGCATATTCATGTGCTGTCTGTCTGTCTGTCAGTCTCTTTCTCTCTCTCTGTCTCTCTGTCTCTCTCTCACCACAGACACACACTCACACACACACATACACACACACACACACACACACACACACACATACACACACACACACACACACACACACACACACACACACACACACACACACACACACTCACATACACACACATCAAAACCCATGCAAAGCCTAACGTATATGAGACAAAATAATTTAAAGCACCATTGATTTCGTGTTGCCCATCTACTGCTGGGCATGGACCCTCTCCTTAAGTGTTGCTTATATACCAAGTGAGAATCTGTTGGGGAAAACTATTTTTCTCTTTATGAGCAGATATCAGTTGAGGATAAATTCTTAGCTAGGGGTAGGAGCTCATCTGTCCACTTCTCCTCTCAGGGCTGTGACCCCATTTAATTTGGACCTGGACATGTCCTATGCATGGTGCCCAAGTTTTGGTGCATCCACATGTTCTTCAGTCCTGTTGTTTCTGAAGGACACTATGTACTAGCATCATCTTTCCCTTCTGGCTTTTACAATCTTTATGCCTTCTTAGCCGCATAGATTCCTGAGCCCTAAAGGGAGGAGTTGGATGAAGACATCTTATTTTTTTTTTAATTTGCTTATTTATTTTCTAAATAGTGACAGAAAGAAAAAGTGGAGTCAGATGGGTAGAGAGTTGGGGAGTAGCTGAGAGTAGGTGAGGGAGGGGAAACTATGATCAGAATATATTGTAAGTAAAATATATTTTCTAATAAAAATAAATAAAAAGTTAAAAAAAATAACTGTTATGGTTTGGATCTAAAATATTCTGAACATAATACACAATATTATGTTTGAGCATTTGCTACGAAGTGGATGCTCAGCTTAGCTAAATTGGGACGTACAGTCTTGCTAGCAGTACCAAGCCATTAGGCATGAGTGTAGCTGGCTATAGACAAGCCCCACTTTTGGTCTAGCTCACTTTCTTCATCTGTCAAGTGTGAATAAATCTGTCCGCAGGGCTCATGCTACCATGATGGAAGTTATGCAACCCCACGCCCTCCCCATTGTGAGGTACCAACAATTTTTATTTTAAAGTTCAACAATTCTTGTTCAGGTACCCTCTATTGTGTGAGAGCACATTTTACAGTATTTCTGCTCAAATCAGAAACAAAACAAACAAACAGACAAAAACTTAGAAAGAAGACAGATTTTGGTGGCATGATATTATGTAGCAAGTGGCTACCATCAAACCCTTAAGACTCAGGGAGTTCTAACGGGAGAAGACCAGCTGCTTATCCATAACCATGTGTTCATCCCTGAAAACATGAAAACAAGTAACATCAGATAGACTAAGAAGGTTCTATAAATGTATATATGTATGCATATATATATGCATACATATTATTACATATTTTATATATATACGCACACATATGTTATGAATTTGGAAGCAATGAAATGGGGCTCTGGAGGGAGGAAAGGGAAGCATGAACTAATGCAATTATATTTAATATATAAATGTATTTAAAAAAATGACTCAAGAAGGAAGATATCTCAGAGATCAAATGTTCATACAGTTCTTACAGAGGTACTGAGTTCATTTCTCAACCCTTTTGTTTAGTGGATAATAACTGCTTAATACTCCATCTTCACAGGGTATCTCCTATCTTTGGCCTACTCAGGAATTGGCATTCATGTGCACATACCTCCCTTCAGATGTGTAATTTACAATGACAAGCATGGTTTAAGGGCTGATCAGTTTGTAACAGATAAACAGTTAGTGGTCACATCTTTGGGAGAAGCTACTTCTCCATCTTACAGCAATCATTAGCCTGTAGTTTCTTGCCCAGGCATGGGACATCTGTAAGAGTTCTCCTTTCCAAGCAACACTAAACAGACTCAGCAAGCAGTCTCTTTATATATTTATTCATATATGTTTATAACAATAATAAAGTAAAAGAAGCCATCAATTTAAAAGGCAGTATGGGGCTTTTAGAGGGATTGGAGAGGAGGGACATAGGGTATATTGGAGGAAGAAATGATAAAGAGGTAAATTATGTTATTATATTTTAATTTAAATATTGACAACTAAAAATAAAATTTAAAAAGGCTCAGCAATAATGTAATACAAAAGCCTCAGAGTGTCCCTGAAACCATCGAAAAGGTAAAACCCTTTCTTCCACAAAGTTACATAAACAGTAAGAATGAATAAGGAGATATTCTCAGATCACTCAAAGTCTCTTGGAAGAAATAATCTTCCAGGCTACCCAAGCTGCACACAAGAGACTATCTCAGGTCTATTAGTGGCCATCAACTCATACAGTAAGTTCTAGGTTTTCAGTAATATGGCTGCTATGGTGTCTTTCCTGGCCCTGTTACCTCTCATTGGCACTCCTGTGAGGAGTAAGCCCCAGTAAGTATATTCATTCATCAAGTTGGTCTTGAATGGTATACTTATTTTGGTCTGTCATTAAAACCTTATCTGGTATGAGTAGATACTTGCTCATATTTTCTCAGGAACAGTGTCATAGAACAATATAACAGAGGGCAGAGAGAATAAGTGAGAATAATGGAGAATTCTGATTAGTATATATATTCCAAAGTGAAATGTCTCTGTCTCTGTCTCTCTGCCTCCTCTGTCTTTCTCTCTCTCCACAGTGTGTGTGTGTGTGTGTGTTTGTGTGTGTGTGTGTGTGTGTATGTGTGTGTGTGTATTTCAAAGTTCTATATATACCAAAGTGAGAAGATTACAGATGTATATCATTCCTGTCTATTTGTCTATTTTGAGCATGGTCTCACTTCATATCTCAGACTTGTTTGGAACTTACCTGTGATATGCTCAAATTCATGGCAATTCTCCTTCCTCAGTCCTCTCAGAGCTGGGAATGTACACATAAACTATCATGGTGTTTAGGGGGTTTAATTCTGGTAAGAAACAAATATTCTGATCCTTACTTATAGTATAGAAAACTTTGAAGTCTAACTTATTATTTGAATAGATTGTCAAAGTCTTTACCTTAATATAGGACAAACCAACATTATAGTTTCTTATCATTGCTTATTACTGCATCTGGTGTAATTCTCAAGCTTAAATTAGTCTTTTTTCTTTCTGAAAGGCTTCCACAGTTATCTTAGCTTCAGATTAATAATTCTGTTGTTCTATTGTAAGGATATGACAAAGCATGTTAATTTCTGGTCACCTGTAAGTAAAGTTTTTAGGAAGCAGGTATGCCTACTTGTATTACAAGTGTTTTCATTCTATGGTGGCAGAAATAAGGAACTGTGATAAGGTACTGACCTCAGAAGGAGTGCTGTTTACAAATGACTGTAGGGATCAGCAGATGGCTCAGTGGATGAAAAACCCTAACTGCTCTAGCGGGAACTTAAGTTTATTTCCCAGAGTAGACATAAGAGCTTATAACTATCTTTAGTTTCAGTTCTAGGGGAAATAATGCTCTCTTCTGTCCTCGACATATGCAAGTTGTGCAATGGAAAACATAAATAGGTTCAGATAAAACTCGAATACAAATGAAATTCTAATGAAAGAGAGTAAGAAAAGTGTGGATTTGGTTGGGTGGTGACTTAGAGAAAAATCTCTAAGCATTTGGGGAGGGAAAATCATAATCAAAATATATCATCAGATGAAAAAAAGCTTGAGAAAAAGAGAAAAACTATATACAAATACTCAAATGAAATAAATCTCTACATATTATATTATGTAGGTATGAATGTATGTAGTATATATTTATTTGTTTTGTGTGTAGGAGGGACACACATGCCAAGTTGAATGCGGGAGTATAAGCAGAAAACTTATGAGAATTAATTCTTTCTCACACTGTGGATCCAGAAGATCAAACTTAGGTCATCAGGTTTAGTGGCTAACATCTTTGTCTGATGAGCTTCTAAAATGGACAACAAATATGCCCTTAATCTAAATCTTTATAAAATTGTTTTTCAAGTTCTGTTAATCACCATAGACTTTTTTATTTATTTTTTTTATTTTGATACTTTATTGACATTTCAAATGTTTTCCCATTTCCAGGTCTCTCCTTTGGAAACCCCCTATCCCATCTCCCCTCCCCCTGCATCTATGAGGGTATTTCCCCATCCATGCATAGAATCCAGTCTTCCCTCCCTGGCATTCCCCTATACTGGGGCATCTAACACCCTCAGGCCAAAGGGCCTTTCCTCCCACTGATGGCCAACAAGGCCCTCCTCTGCCACATATGTGGCCAGCACCATGGGTCCCTCCATATGCATTCTTTGGTTGGTGGTCCAGTCTCTGGGAGCACTGGGGGCCTGACCAGTTGACACTGTTGCTCCCTCCCCATGGGACTGCAAACTCCCTCAGCTCCTTCAGACCCTTCTCCAACTCCTCCATCTGGGACCCCACGCTAAGTCAAACAGTTGATGGGAATTGAATCACGGATGTTTTGAACTTTTGGGCTAATATCCACATATCAGTGAGTACATACTGTGTTTGTTCTTTTGTGACTGACTTACCTCGCTCAGAATGAAATTTTCAAGTTCCATCCATTTGCCTGTGAAAATCATAAAGTCATTGTTTTTAATAGCTGAGTAGTATTCCATTGTGAAAATGTACCACATTTTCTGTATCCATTCCTCTGTTGAGGGACATCTGGGTTATTTCCAGCTTCTGGCTATTATAAATATGGCTGCTATGAACTGGAGCATGTGTCCTTATTACATGTTGGAGCATCTTCTGGGTATATGCCCAGGAGAGGTATAGCTGGGTCCTCAGGTAGTATTATGTCCATTTTTCTGAGGGTCCGCCAAACTGATTTCCAGAGTGGTTGTACCAGCTTGCAATCACACCAACAGTGGAGGAGTGTTCCTCTTTCTCTGCATCCTCGCCAGCATCTGCTGTCACCTGAGTTTTTGATCTTGGCCATTCTGACTGGTGTGGGGGGGAATCTCAGAGTTGTTTAGATTTGTATTTCCCCAGTGAGTAAGGAGGTTGAACATTTCTTTAGGTACTTCTCAAACCTTTGAGTCTCCTCAGTTGAGAAATTTCTGTTTAGCTCTGTTCCCCATTTTTTGATAGGGTTATTTGGTTCTCTGGAGTATAACATCTTGAGTTCCTTGTATATATTAGATATTAGTCCTCTATCAGATGTAGGATTGGTAAAGATCTTTTCCCAATTTGTTGGTTGCTGTTTTGTCCTATTGATAGTGTCCTTTGCCTTAAAGAAGCTTTGCAATTTTATGAGGTCCCATTTGTCAATTCTTGATCTTAGAGCATAAGCCATTGGTGTTATGTTCAGGAACTTTTCCCTGTGCCCATGTGTTGAAGACTTTTCCTCACTTTCTCTTCTATTAGATTCAGTGTATCTGGTTTTATGTGGAGGTCCTTGATCTACTTGAACTTGAGCTTTATACTGGGAGATAGGAATGGATCAATTTGCATTTTTCCATGTGTTGAGCGCCCGTTGAACCAGCACCATTTGTTGAAAATACTGTCTTTTTTCCACTGGATGGTTTTAACTCCTTTGTCAAAGATCAAGTGACAGTAGGTGTGTGGGTTCAATTCTGGGTCTTCAATTCTATTCTATTGATCTACCTGCCTGTCACTGTACCAATACCATGCAGTTTTTATCACTACTGCTCTGTAGTACAGCTTGAGGTCAGGGATGTTGATTCCTCCAGAAGTTCTTTTATTGTTGAGAATAGTTTCATCTATCTTGGGTTTTTGTTATTCCAAATGAATTTGGGAATTACTCTTTCTAAGTCTATGAAAAATTGAGTTGGAATTTTGATGGGGATTGCATTGAATCTGTAGATTGCTTTCAGCAAGATGGCCATTTTTACTATATTAATCCTGCCAGTCCATGAGCATGGGAGATCTTTCTATCTTCTGAGGTCTTCTTCGATTTCTTTCTTCAGAGACTTGAAGTTCTTGTCATACAGATCTTTCACTTGTTTAGTTAGAGTCACACCAAGATACTTTATATTGATTGTGACTATTGTGAAGGGTGTCATTTCCCTAATTTCTTTCTCAGCCTGTTTATCTTTTGAGTGTAGGAAGGCTACTGATTTGTTAGAGTTAATTTTATATCCTGCCACTTTGCTGAATTTGTTTATCAGCTGTAGCAGTTCTCTGGTGGAATTTTTCGGGTCACTTAACTATACGATCATATCATCTGCAAATAGTGATATTTTGATTTCGTCCTTTCCAATTTGTATCCCTTTCACCTCCTTTTGTTTTCTAATTGCTCTAGCTAGAACTTCAAGTACTATATTGAATAGATAGGGAGAGAGTGGACAACCTTGTCTAGTCCCTGATTTTAGTGGGAATGCTTCAAGTTTCTCTCCATTTAGTTTGATGTTGGCTACCATTTAACTGTATATTGCTTTTACTATGTTTAGGTATGGACCTTGAGTTGCTGGTCTTTCCAAGACTTTTATCATGAAGGGATGTTGAATTGTGTAAAATACTTTTTTTAGCATCTAATGAAATGACCCTCTGGTTTTTTTTCTTTGTGTTTGTTTGTATAGTGGATTACATTGATGGATTTCTGGGTATTGAACCATCCCTGCATCCCTGAGATGAAGCCTACTTAATCGTGATGAATGATTGTTTTGATGTATTCTTGGATTTGGTTGGCAAGAATTTTATTGAGTATTTTTGCATCAATATTCACAAGGGAAATTGGTCTGAAGTTTTATTTCTTTGTTGGGTCTTTGTGAGGTTTTGGTATCAGTGTAACTATGGCTTCATACTATGAATTGGGTAGTGTTCCTTCTGTTTCTATTTTGTGGAATAGTTTGAAGAGTATTGGTATTAGGTCTGTTTGGAAGGTCTGACAGAATTCTGCACTAAACCCATCTGGACCTGGGCATTTTTTGGTTGGGAGACTTTTAATGACTTCTTCTAATTCTTTAGGAGTTATGGGACTGTTTAGGTTGTTTATCTGACTCTGACTTAACTTTGGTATTTGGTATCTGTCTAGAAAATTGTACATTTAATCCAGATTTTCCAGTTTTCTTGAGTGTAGGCTTTTGTAGTTGGATGTGATGATTTTTTGAATTTCCTACAATCTGTTGTTATATCTTCCTTTTCATTTCTGATTTTCTTAATTTGGATACTGTCTCTGTGCCCTCTGATTAGTCTGGCTAAGGGTTTATCTATCTTGTTGATTTTCTCAAAGAACCAGCTCTTGGTTTTATTGATCCTTTGTATAGTTCTTTTTGTTTCTACTTGGTTGATCTCAGCCCTGAGTTTGATTATTTCTTGCCTTCTATTCCTCTTGCATATATTAGTTTCTTTTTGTTCTAGAGCTTTCAGGTGTGCTGTTAAGCTTCTAGTGTACACTCTCTCCAGTTTCTTTTAGGAGGCACTCAGGGCTATGAGTTTTCCTCTTAACACTGCTTTCATTATGTCCCATAATTTGGGTATGTTGTAATTTCATTTTCATTAAATTCTAGGAAGTCTTTAATTTCTTTCTTTATTCTCTTCCTTGACAAAGTTATCATTGAGTAGAGTGCTGTTCAGCTTCCATGTGTATGGGGGCTTTCTGTTGTTATTGTTGCCATTGAAGATCAGCCTTAATCCATAGTGATCTGATAGGAGGCATGGGATTATTTCAGTCTTCTTATATCTGTTGAGATTTGTTTTGTGACCAATTACATGGTCAATTTTGGAGAAAGTACCATGAAGTGCTGAGAAGAAGGTATATTTTTTGATTTAGGATGAAATGTTCGATAGATATCTGTTAAATCCATTTGGTCCATAACTTCTGTTAGTTTCACTGCATCTCTCTTTAGTTTGTGTTTCCAAGATCTGTCCATTAATGAGAGTGGGGTGTTGAAGTCTCTCATTATTATTGTGTGAGGTCCAATGTGTGCTTTGTGCTTTAGTAAAGTCTTATGAATGTGGGTGCTCTTGCATTTGGAGCACAGATGTTCAGAATTGAGAGTTCTTCTTGGTAGATTTTTTTCTTTGATGAGGATGAAGTGTCCTTCCTTATCTTTTTTGATTACTTTTGGTTGAAAGTCGATTTTATCCAATATTAGAATGGCTACTCCTGCCTGTTTCTTGGGACCATTTGCCTGGAAAATTGTTTTCCAACCCTTTACTCTGAGGTAGTGTTTGTCTTTAACACTGAGGTACATTTCCTGTATGCAGCAAAATGCTGGATCCTGTTTATATATCCAGTCCGTTAGTCCATGTATTTTTATTGGGGAATTGATTCAAATGATATTAAGAGATATTAAGGAATAGTGATTGTTGCTTCCTGTTATTTTCGATGTTATTTTTATGTTTGTGTGGCTATCTTCTTTTGGGTTTGTTGAAAGATTACTTTCTTGCTTTTTCTAGGGTGTAGTTTCCCTCCTTGTGTTGGCATTTTCCATCTATTATCCTTTGTAGGGCTGGGTTTGTGGAAAGATAATGTGTAAATTTAGTTTTGTCATGAAATATTTTGGTTTCACCATCTATGGTAATTGAGAGTTTTGCTATGTATAGCAGCCTCTGCTGGCAGTTGTGTTCTCTAAGGGTCTATATGAGATCTGTCCAGGATCTTCTAGCTTTCATTGTCTCTGGTGAGAAGTCTGATGTAATTCTGATAGGTCTGCCTTTATATGTGACTTGAGCTTTTTCCCTTACTGCTTTTAATATGCTTTCCTTGTTTTCTGCATTTGGTGTTTTGACTATTATGTGACAGGAGGAATTTCTTTTCTAGTCCAATCTATTTTGAGTTCTGTAGGCTGCTTGAATGTTTATGTTCATGTCTTTCTTTAGGTTTGGTAAGTTTTCTTCTATAATTTTGTTGAAGATCTTTACTAACCCTTTAAGTTGGGAATCTTCACTCTCTTCTATACCTATTATCCTTAGGTTTGGTCTTCTCATTGTGTCCTGGATGTTTTGGGTTAGGAACTTTTTGTATTTTGCATTTTCTTTGACTGTTGTGTCAATGTTTTCTAGGGTATCTTCTGCACCTGAAATTCTCTGTGCTATTTCTTGCATTCTTTTGGTGAGGCTTGCATCTATAACTCGTGATCTCTTTCCTAGGTTTTCTATCTACAGCATTATCTCCCTTTGTGATTTCTTTATTGTTTCTATTTCCAATTTTAGATCTTGGATGGTTTTATTCATTTCCTTCGCCTGTTTGATTGTGTTTTCCTGTATTTCCTCTTTAAGGGTTCTAGCTGTTTACCTGTGTTCTCTTGTATGTCTTTAGGGGAGTTATTTATTTCCTTCTTAAAGTCTTCTATCATCATCACGAGATGTGATTTTAAATCTGAGTCTTGCTTTTCTGGTGTGTTGTGGTATCCAGGGCTCACTGTGGTGGGAGAACAGGGTTCTGATGATGCCAAGTTACCTTGGTTTCTGTTCCTTATGTTCTTGCCCTTGCCTTTTGCCATCTGGTTATCTCTGGTTTTAGCTGATCTTGCTCTCTCTGACTGTGAATTGTCCCTCCTGCAAGCCATTGCATCAGTACTCCTTGAAGGCCAGCTGTCTCTGAGAGGAATTTGGGTTTTGAGAGCTGTGGTACAGGGTCAGTTCTGGGGTGCAGACAGAAACCAGAATGATCCTGTCCCCTGCTGTTCCTTGGTTCCTGTGTCCTGATGGCTCTGCAAAGGTCCCTCTTGATAGAGGAATTTAAACAAAAGTGGCGATCTTCTTGTGCTCGAAGATGTGTCAGCATTCCTGGAAGACCAGCTCTCTCCTGGCACTGAGTATGGAGCCCTTTGTTACAGAATCATCTCCCTGGCCACAGAAGGAAACCCAAAGGCCATTCCTCAGTCCCTGTGTCTTGAAAGGTGCTGGCCTTACCCCCACTGACAGTCTTGTCCACAATCCTGGGAGTGTAGCTCTTTTCCTGTGCTATTTGGGTATGGAGACACATGGCACAAACTGCAGGCATAAACCAGAAGGCTACTGTTCTAGTCTGTTCCTTGGTCCCTGTGTCCTCAATCACTATAGTCTTATCTTTAGTGTTCTATATCTCCATGTCTCCCCTGTGTATGTGTTTGTCTGTGTATCTCTCTCTTAGCCTCTCTTTTTTCTACTTTTCTTCTTCTACAATTCCAAGTTAATATAGCATGAGCCGGTATAGAGGTAATGTTAGTGTCAATGCAGAGACTTGCCTATAATTACCATAGAAAGCCACATAGTGAAGAATGTAAAGAAAAATTATCACATCGTGGAAGAGATTTGTGAAGAAACAAATATAAATTGCAGTGCCTCATGGTACATGAATACCATCCTATCTAACCCTGAGGCTAAGGCAAGAAGGTCTGTGAGTTAAAGCTGCCTAGAGATTTCAGCAAGGCCTTGTTTCCAAAGAAAAAAAGAAACAGAAGTATGGCAAATGCACAGTGATAGAGTGTGTAGCAAATATGAATTCCTTGTTTCAAATTTCAGAACCACTACTGATCCACATTTCATACAAGTATAAACAAAGCAATTAAATCAAAGCATGAAAAACTCAAAGGTTTCAAATGTAATGTTTGCTTATTATCTAGCTGTGCTGCCTCTAGTTAGTTATTTAAACTCTCAAGCTTTAGTTTTCACAGATAAGACAGAGATAATAAAAATAAACATGTCAAAATCTGGTTTTAAGAGTATATGGTAGATTTTCTGATGTGTAATGAGTATCAGCAAATCCCTATTGATTATATTATTGTTAATTATGCAAAGGTGGAGATTCTTTAAGTCAAGAGTAAAATATATTAGAATTTCAACCATGGTTTCAACCTGGTACTGTTGGTAAGAAAAAGTTTAGAGAAAGAGCAAACTTCAAATCAAACTTCAAATGAAAGAATATACTTGGAAAGGTTAACGAAAATTGTCAGTAGTAAGAATCATACTCAGAGTGGTGAGCGTTATCCCTTGGGCTTGAATCTTGGGCTGACAAAACAAGGGAGAGATCCCTGAGCACAAGCCTTTACTACTCCCTGCTTCTTGACTGTGTGACAAGGGGTACAATGTGACCAACTGCCTAAACTCCCAAAAGAGGGACTTACTCAAATGATGTCCTGTACCTTGGAACTTTGATCCAAGATGAACAATTTCTCATTTAAGTTTCTTTTGTTGGGGCATTTTATCCTGACAACATAAACAAACCAAGAAAGAAAAACAATTAAGAAAATTGGCAACCAAACACTTTGACTTTTGAAAACAATGGTGACTCAGGTTAATGAACATAAATCACAATTGAACATGATTGTGACTGCACAAGGATAGCTTCAATTTATGTCCATTCAATTAGTTTTTCATATTTTTCACTAAAATCAATAACACAGCTGCTTACGGCTTTGTATATAAATTTCTCTTAGATATATCTTACTGAGCAAGATGGGTACCATTCTTTAGGGAAATACATCAATATATATTTTCTATTTGTTATTATAACCTAGGTTTCCTTTTGTTATTTTTTAAGTGGAAAGCCAGCAATTTTATGTAAAATCAATTGTTTAAAAAGTAACATTGCAACTTTTATTGATCTAAAAGTATATCAAGTAAAAATAATATATGGCACAATTTGGCACACAGTTGATTTAAAAGGATATTGTATTCCATCTCACCTCTGTCAAGAAAGAAGATGTGTATATGTGAAGAATTCATATTAGTATGATTTTCCTTATTATAATATGCCAAATAAAGGCATCAAGTGAATGACCTTGCTTAGGTTTCTTTAATAATCTATTGCAAGCATGTAAATTTTCTTTAAATACTCAAGGGAACAGTACACACACACACACACACACACACACACACACACACACACACACACACACACACACACACAGAGGCAGAGGGAGGGAGGGAGGGAGGGAGAGAGAGGCAGGCAAAGAAAGAGGGAGAGGAAGAGAGAGAAGTAACATGACTGGAATGTTTCAGTCTAGCACAGTTTCATTTTGATAATTTATGTAGCAGAATTTTGTGACAAATGTATTCCCAAGTAGCTCTTAAATTCTCAGAACACAGGACAGCATTTTACTCACATTTGAGATGAAATTACTTTCACTTTTGTATAGGAAAATTTAAGCCAATAGAAATTCTCAGAAGTAATAAAATATTTTAAGAAAGTTTTGTCACTCTCAGGTATCTAAACTACAAAGGAAATGTTCTCTTGGCATCTATAATTATACTGGGGGCTGAATATACAGGGAATGAGAGCAGCATTAACACATAAAAATGCAAAGGAACCAAAAGAGAACAGGCCCAGACTGAGAAATCTGATTCATAAACAGGCCCTTATAAGAAATTTCAAATTAAATTTCAGTATCCATTATCATTTGCTATAACTACTCCCTTGAATCCCCCTCTCTCTTCTTTCCTTTCTCTCTCCTTTCTCTCTTTTCATCTCTTTCATCCCTCTTTCTCTCTGTATGTGTGTGTGTGTGTGTGTGTGTGTGTGTGTGTGCAAGAGTGCACATCTGGGTCTATGTGTCTGCATGTGCATATATGAGTGTGTCATTGTGTAGTATTTTACCATCATCTGATTAGTAATCTCAAAGTAATACAAAATAAGAGTTCTTCCTAAATAAGCCCTTATAAATCTCCTTTTAAGTGGGTACCTAAAGCTTGGTGCCCAACCTCTATATTCATGGCTTTAGGTGTTTCATAAATTTAGCAACCAACAATTCCCTCACTCAACCTATATAATACCCACATCTTGAATGTTTTTATTCTAAGAAGAAGTCTTTTGTGAAGGGGTAGACCATGATATGTCACATTTGTTATTTTTGGAAATATATGAACCACAATTCTCTTCATTTTTGGATGTCACTTTAGAGGCATCCTCAAGAGAATTCAACCGAGAATTTAGGGTATAAGCGAGTCACAACTATTTTGGAAGCTGTTTCTGCAGATAGATACAGTTGGAAAACAAAAGCAGAGGAACCGAGAGTGCTTTCCAGCTTTTGTCCTTTTGTCCTTGCTGCTGCGGGAGTCTCTGTGCCCAACAATATGAGCAGAGGAAAGATCTGAGGGAGGCAAAAAGGCATTTTCGTTCAACATGACTCACTGATGGGTTCGATCTTTGGGAGTCTGTCTCCAAATAGTTGAGTTTAGGCATATTTTTAACACAGTACAATTTGGTGAAAATGTTCTTGGTGATAATTAACTCAATCCTGTGTGCATGATAAAGATTAAGTGACTACATAGTAAATTCTTTTGTAAAGTACATGTGAAATCTTCAATAAAACTGGTTCTCTTGAATTGTACCTGGCATCTTCCATAAAGATAGGTTCTGTAGATTGAAAAGTTCACGATAAGGGTCTGGGAGAATGTCTGGCATGGTCTAGGCCTCAGATAGGGCAAAGGTCACTAGGCTATTTTCTCACAGCTGCTTTCTGACTTCTAGGCAGATAACAAGCTATGGAGCCCTCTCTTTGATAGGACAACCCTGTGTATTTAACAGTATTGTTTCCACTTTGCTTATCTGCGAGCATGAGGACCTTCATAACTCCCACACAGTGCCTCTTATTCTGCTTTTCTTCTACCCTTCAGATCTACTGGAAAACCGTATCCTCATCTTGGTCACCACAACCTCGACTGTGCACAGTGACCTTGTTATACTGAGGCAGACCATTGTACAAGTTTCCTTTCTGTCTACCACTGTTGACTCTAAAAGTGTTTGCTTTCTCAAATTGACTAGGTTATTCTTCTTTTTCCTGTCCTCCTCTTTGTACAGCTCCCTCAGGTTTGGACCTTCATTTTCCCATCTCTTCTAAGGTTTGTTTTATTTCTGTAATAATTCTACATTGTCTCTTACTGATTGTGATCAAAGTCTAGTTGAGATAGAAGGGTACATTTTCCCATTTCTTTTTCCTAGTGCTATGATTGCAACCAAATCAAGAGAACATATATGGTTATAAACCTCACTCACACTAAGATTGCCTCTTTTTGGACTTTTAGATGAATCAGGTACAGGCATGCAACATTCTCTTTCTTGCTACCACCTTAAGTCATCATAGGGTTTCACTGTCCGTTCCACCTTTCTCACAGTTATTGGAGCATAGGAATCAAAGGTATAGATAGCTCTGTCTCACTCTATCTGCATTCCCCCTCATCTAACACCAGGCCAATTATTTCTGTGCTACTTTCTCTTCTTTAGTATACCACTTACTATGTGTGTTTCGAACTTCAGCATCATAAAATTAGCCTAAGAATTGATGCCAATACATCTTTTTTATTTAGTACACCACAAATTAACTCTTCATCTACTCTAAAGCAACTTTCCTACGTTGTAGATGCTATCTGCTGATTTTATTCACTTAAGGTCAGAATAATTCGTTTCAGAGGAAGGAATTTATTCCTAAGTGATAAGAAATTGCCAGTGTGCCACTGTATCAGGTTAGAAGCGTAGGATCTAGGCTCAATGTTTAATCTGTTTGAAGATATCTGGTTCTTTCCTATAATTGGGCCATGACAAGACCTTTAACAAGTTGAGGTGAGCACATAAGAAATCTTGAGTTTCTGAGAATCTGAATCCACACACAATCAGACAAAATGTGGTTTGTGTGTGTGGATCATATGTAATATGTGTTATTTTCTCCAGCAGGGATAATATGGCTTCAAACTGACATAAGACTAAGGATATGGGTTTATCTAACCAAGATGCTAGAGAATCAGAGACAATCCCTTTTCAGTCCTAGTTTCTGCTTTGGCTGTTTTCAGTCCATAGTAATAAGGAGTAAATTCTATAAAGCCAGTGTGAACCTCCACTAAAAATTCTCTCCTGTTGCCATTTTGCAATCCTACTCTTTGATAATATTTAGGTAGTTTGTCTTATTAATCTTACATATTCAAAAATTTTCATTTCTTGTAATTAATTATATGTTATAAAAGATTAATCATCAAAGGACTTTCTACTGTGTCCAGAAGTATTAGGTTGTAGCTGACACCTATCTGAAATCTAAATGAAAAGCTGAGATACACCTCCTAAATCCACACAAGTACAAGTAATTAATAGTCTACATTGATCTCATCTATGTTTTGTCCAAGAATCTGCAAGGTCAATTTGTAAAGGAGACTCTGTAAATATTTTGAAATGTTCTTTAGTTTAAATTGATAAAATTTATTTCTCATGTACATTATCTCTTCACATGGATTGTAACAAACTTAAAACAATATATACATATATATGTTTTTTCCATCCCTTGGGTTGTATAAGTCTGAATTGGACTAGAGTTTCCCAAACAAGCAAATAGAGTGATTAGACTACATCCTGACCATTCCAATCTCTCTAACAAGTAAAAATATAAGCTTTGGTTCTCGCATAGTCATGAGTGACTCTATAAAAGGATATTATAAGTGATGGTTGACAGTAACAATTTATCACCTCATTATTTCAAGTTATGTCAAATAGGTTAAGCATGCATATGGCAAAATTTACTGCCCGTGAGGTTAACTAACAAGCTAATTGCTATATATCTTTTTCACGCTATTCCCACTCTTAGAGCCCACAGTGACCTGGCTCTGGTCCCTGGCTCCCAGCTCCATATGTTTCTGCACTGGGCATGTTCATTGTCATTATCTTCCATGCTACTATTTCACTCTTGTCTCTCCAAGCCTTATAAGCCACAGGCACCACTGGATAATGCATCATGATACTCCCCAGGCCTCTTGCTGCCAGAAGATCTACATGGGGACACTCTAGGGGACACAGACTTGGAACATACCTCGTTTGCTGTCTCACCCTGGTGTAACATCATTCACAGGCAATTGATTTTTAAAAACCCTTCATTTTGTGTTTCTACTAAATTTCTCAGTCACAATGAAGAGAAATGAATACTCTATGATGTGTGAAAATCACTACTTAGCAGAGCATGAGAAAAGCCACAGGAAATGGCACTTTTAATTCTCGCCCACACTGTGGGACCAGTGTCCTTCGGGAGCAGTTTTCAGCTCCTTGTGCTGTGAAACCTCCAGTGACTCCAGCCCAAGCAGGTCCTTTAATTTTCAGTGTGACGGAGATAACTTGCCTCCCACAATCACGTTCATACTAAACTCTGGACGGATGAGGAGAGCTTCACAGGCATCTGTGCTTTGTTCTTACAATGTTTGTTTTGTATTATTGATTTCTGCATAAATGTACAATGTTGATGAAGAAAAGGAACAATGAACAAACCTTCTCAAAAGAAAATAAATCCAACGACAGAACTGTATTTGATGAAATAAGTTTCTCTTCCATCCTGGGACTTTCTACACTATACAATATGCTCACAAAAATAATGAAATCTGCTTTTCAGATTCATACATCAGTGTGCTATGTTTGTACTCTCATATATATTTTAACAATTCTGCCTGACAGGGATTACTATAATTCTTGTTGGCACACAGAGGATCTACGGTTTAGGGTGATTTAAGGAATACTCAGGGCCATGCTAATATGTTATTTAAAAATCACATCTTTCTAGTCCCAGATCCTACGCCCTAGAATTGGCTTTAGACTTTTAACATAAGCATGAGCAAGTTGTACCCAACATCACCTACTAGTGTCTATAAAATGATATGAAATAGTACTTTCCTGCTGTCCCTTAATTTTCACACATTCTTACTGTCTCAGTAGTTTTCCAGACTGCTAGTTTTTCTCCACCCAAAAGCTGAGTCATCATGTAGCCCAGGAAACTTACAACAGACTTTAGGATCCTTACCGACCGGCATCCTATCCCTCTAACAGTATATTTGGTTACTTTTGACTTTATTTGTTTGATTGATTATTTATTTATTTATTTATTTATTCATTCATTTATTTATTTATTTTTGTTTCCAAAACATATCCCTCTGGACTTAAATCTATGAATTAACTGAGTTATATTTTCTCTGTGGTCTTGTGGCAGAAAAAAAATTTCTCACTTTTTTTGGTCTCTATGAGATGATTGTTGTCCTTGTCTCTTGGATTTTTTTCTTTTTCTTTTTTTAATCATTAAACTTGATGACCAAGTCAGTTTGTGATCAAATCTTTTTCCGACTAGTTCAGTCTGCCAGGGTAACCTTTCTGCATCTACTTTTAAGGGTCTTTGCTCATTCCTATTTTAAGGCCAATAGATGAGCAACCTTAAATCTCCGGGAGATCAGAAAGCTCCAGAGATTGAGTGGTTCTGGAACCAGGCACAAGGCCTCCTGTGAACTTCTTAGCAATGGCAAACATAAACAAATGCACAAGTAATTTTAAATGTGCGTCTCCCTATCTCTTAGTCCCTAGTTGTTGAATTTCACTTTCAGATGGACTTTCCACACTTTCCCTAATATGGCCACAAGAATCTGGTCATACTAAGCTTGAGTGGAGTTTGATTCAACTGCATTTTCTCCATATTTCACTTACTGTTATGTGTGTGTGTGTGTGTGTGTGTGTGTGTGTGTGTGTGTGTGTGTGTGTGTGTGTTTGTGTGTGGTGTATGTTTCTATGTCTGTGTCTGTGTATGTATGTAAGGTTATGTGGTCAAATCATTCTTTTTGATGCTTTCTTCTGACCACAGTCTGTTTCTTGAGGGGTTTTTCTGGCTAATCCAAATAAGAGGTGTATATATCATATTCCAACATATATGGTATATTTGCTTCAAAGAGCTCAAACACAGCTGAAATGGCCCTGATGATTAGTTTCCTAGTTTAGAGGCTTTTTCAACAACTAGAAAGATGCATGTGATTCTATTTTAACAGTTTTTAACCTCTAGAGTTTGCAACTGGCTCTTGCTTCTAAATTCCAGATATACATTTGATGAGGAAGTGATCAACTGGTTTCATGAATGGATTAAAAATGACTGAAAAGATTTGTTGTGCACTTGGTTTTCTTTCCTTCCATCAGGTAAAGGTTTTATTCCATGTGTTTTCCTTCTCTATAAAGAGAAGTGTTATTTCTAAAGGAAAGCACCATCAATTCATTGCTTCCTCTGGAGTACCATGCATTCCTCAGAGGATATTTTTATCTTACAAGAAATGTGTCTTTCTTTTGTAGTTCCTTACTGCATTTCTTCTCTGGTTCTCTGGGGAACAATAAAAAATCTGCACACACAGGGATTGACTGAGGAATCACATTAATTTAAGAAATTAGAATTGACCATGGGCAGCTCTTTCTGTACCTTAGGCGAAACTACAAAGTAACCATCTTCAATTGGTATTCACAATCCTGAAAAAATCTTACTTGTCTAGTTAGCCATGATTTTATCTCATAGTCAATGAACTCTGTATCTGTCCCAGGTATACCCAAGACAGACTACTGCAATAACTCTTACCAGGAGAAATTTTACAGGTTTGACCAAATTCCTTTAGGATCCATTCTGATTAAATTTTAAATCCTATGTATCTATTGTTCCGTTTTTTCTTGACTAGAACTTCAAGGGTAGAGAAGTTTATTTTTATCCAAAGTCTTGAAAATCTCATGGATGTTGCATACATATAACCTTTGGGTGATCAGAACATAAGAAAACACAAACTATGTTCCTTTCATACTTAATCACATGTATCATGTAGTTTAGGAATTCAGTGTGAGCTAAGATCATCTATTTCTCGTGCAGCATTGCATACTTAGCAAATAGCAAGTGTTTCTGCTCAGTTAATATTGACTTATTTAATTGATGCTCATATTACTGAGGGGCTTTGAGACTTCAGAACAGTGATCAATTTTGTTATTTGCTCATCTATAAGAAGGCATCTTACTTAAGTTGATTAGTAACTCTCTCTTTAACACCACACTGTGATAAAAGTACCAAATTTGAAGATTCATGTTACTATGACAAGTATGTTCACTTTCTTGTTTGTCACAAGTCAAAGTATGCTGTCATTACCTCCCTTTATGTTTACATTGAAAGTAAGGACAGAGGGAATTTGTAGGTTTTATCTTATTAGAGCAGATAGGATGCCAAAATGCCCTCTGAAAACATGCCTATAGCACTTATTTTTCATTAATCTCAGTTTTACTGGAGCAAATGTCTTCACAGAGAAATTCCCTGTAAAATTTGCAGTCCATGTGATGCTGCTCTCTATATTGTGTATAGTCTATATGATATTTATATAGTCCTACTGTTGGAACAGCTCAAATCACTTGATAAATATCACCCCATTGATCCATCCACATCCCTCAGTGGTAAATGGCAAGACTGGTATCATCATCTAGTGTGAAACCACATTCAGAGAGTGAAACGCAAAAGGATTTGAAAGATCAGGAAGAAGGACAAAAGCAACTCTCAGAGAGTAGAGTCACAGCATCTTTGGGGACATCAAAATTTATATTTCTCCCTCTCTATCCCTAATTCTTCAAAAGAAAGCTCCTTTTATCTTACTTGCTTTATTAGTTTTAATTTAACCTAGGTTGTGAGTCGTTTCAGTGGCTATAAATCTGTAAAGCAGAGTATTATTCTTTGGGAATACACACTGATTCTTAAATGCTTGTATTACTGCCCTTAAGTTTTAAATTCAATTAAAAATCATGGAGATGTGACTTCAGGGAATTTGAGGCATCATTGCTCCCAATTCTTTTATTATTCCAAATAACAGTAAGACTACAGAAAGCATAAGATTCTTCCCCAAGTCCCACTGGTTAATAAAGGGAGAAATGATAGTGAGGCTTTTTAATAAGTAAGTTGTATTGTTCTACAATAACTGAGAATCCAGAAGAGATTATAGATACAGGACATTGGTAATAATATTGGTGATGGAAGGTATTTGTAATTACCTCCTATGATGTGCAAATTTTGTTGTTGTTACATTCTATTGTGGTTTTCTATATATTAAGTGCACATTTAGAATGAATAAGTAAATAAATAATACATAGCTCTTATGGCAGTGGACACAGGTTAGAGCATTAATGTCTCTGATTAGATTCAACATATCTAAATATGCCTTGTTTAGTGATATGGTTTGGGTTATCCAGAACCATTTTATTACACAAATCATTTTATTGAAATGTTATACATTGCCTGTATAGGTCTCATGATTATTTCAACCACTAATGATTTATACCATTGACTTATGAACTAAAGGAATACTTGAGACACTTGAGCAAGACAAATATGCTACAGGTACCATATTAGATATTAAAATTCCAGAAGAAAAGTGATTACAGAATGTATCTATACTACCTTTGAGAAGATATAAAGAAAATGCAAAAGTCAGTATATTTGTAGCACCCGCCAATATTACTTTGAACTGATTTCTTTCTTCCATAGAGGCAATTAATCTAATCTTACATGGTTTCCAAATGTTATTGAAAGCAAAGTTCTCTCTCTTGACTGATGTGAACATTAAAAGATTCCTGATGGTGTTTGGATCTGATACAAAGATATTTACGTAAAACTTCAATAACAATAAGTTTCATGTGGACCATCTTTCCTTCTCTTTCGCTTGTACAAGCTGCACAGCAGCTAGAAGGCAAACCTTGCGGTGAGAACCCTGGTAACCCAGTGTTTTCCAACTGCACTGATACACTGTAAAAACTGCATTGCTTTCCTTTTACCTTTCATTTGGAGGAAGCTAACAGCTTGCTCTCCTAAAAAGTCAAACAAATCACAGAGAGCCCAAACTAGCTTCATACATGGTTTTGGGAATCCTATGGCATAATTGCCTCAATCTCTAATTATATTTTTATTTCCTCAAATGTTTATTATTGGAATTCAAAATATAAGAACAATGGATTATTTATTTTTTAATTTTTTAAAATGTTATTTAATCCTTTTTTACAGTCCAGTTTTTATCCACCTTCCAGCCCACTATCTGACTGTTCTCATCCCATACTTCCTCCCTCCCTTGTCTACACAAAGATTTCTCCACCTCCACCCCCACCCAACCAGACCTCCCTACTCCATGGGGACACCAGTTTCTCGAGGGTTAGGTACATCTTCTCTAAGTTCAGACCCAGCAGTCCTCTGTTGTATATGTGTTGAAGGCATCATATCAACTGGTATATGCTGCCTGGTTGGTGGTCCAGTGTCTGAGAGATCTAGGGGGCCCAGGTTAGTTGAGACTGCTGGTCAACCTACCTGGTCGCCCTCTTTTTCAGCTTCTTCCAGCTTTTCCCTAATTCAATTACAGGGATCAGCAGCTTCTGTCCATTGGTTGGGTGTAAATATCTGAATCCGAGTCTTTCAGCTGTTTATTGGGTCTTTCAGAGGGCAGTCATTATAGCCCCTTTTTGTGAGCACACACATAGTCTCAGTAATAGTGTCAGGCTTTGGGGCCTCACTTGAGCCAGGCCTAAATTGGGATCTAATTTTCTTTGTCAAGCTATTTTCACTTCTGATCCAAGTCTAGGACCTTCATCCTTTCAGTTAGTATCAATTCTCTTTGATAGTTCTACTTTCAGACCTCACTTACTTTGAGCATCTTGCCTCTAGGCTCCAGGCAATTTTCTTCTAGCAGTTCATATCTTATGCTTCAAGTCTCCAGGGTCCTAAGTTGGTATAATCAAGAATCTACTCTTCATATTTATTGTGTTTCTAATTTTTAAAGAATTTTTGTTTCCGTTATGCATGCCAGACAAATACTTAACTACAGAGAATACACTAGTATAAACAGAGCCTTTATTTTCAGACTCTACCCTATAATTATCACCATGTCCAATTACTCAATACTTAAAAGTTAGAGGAAACTATCTCAGTAACTGAAGATACTACAACCTGATTCCTCATCTACAATAGTTTATTTTAATTTATTGCAGATCAGTGGTTTCTTACCATTTTATCTTACACCTTTGAGTTGCCTTCCTGTCTTGGTCTTCATTATGTGGATTAAAAAACATGTTATTATTTTACTCATTCATATGGTGACAACTTCCTTTTTTTTCCTATGTATATATCTTTTTTCTAAGCTCATAATGAGGAAGAACCTACTGTTGAAATCCTGAAACCTGTAAGTTTAGAATATCATAATCTTTACATATATATTTATGATACAAGTTCCAATAAGATGATAAGCAATTTCTTTGTGAAGTTTTTGTTAGTTGGTATGATGCTTAGCTTTTACTCTGAACTTGACATTCCATGAGAAAAGAATCTTAATGAGGAATTATGTAGAACATGTTGACCTAAGGAGGTGTTGTCAGTGGAAGAAGTCAGACCCAGACCAATTTGGATGACATTATTCCTTAAGCTGGATCTTGAACTACATAAGAATAAAGAAAGCTAGCAAGTGAGGAAAGAAGAAGCACATTTGTGATGATTCATCTTTACTCATGACTGTGGATGTGAAGTGACTAGCTTCTCACTTACTGTGTTGACTTTCCTTCTTTGATTCACTGCAGATAGAATTATTAGCAAATAACAGCCTATTTTTGTCATGGCAATAGAAAGGATATTAGAGTTGTTACCAAATCTATTTTACTATTCTTTTTATTCCTTTTCTACTACTTTAAACAGCTTCAATGGGCTCAGTTTTAGGAAGACATGATACTGGTTTATATTTCTGCTTATATATTCTTTGCCAGACAATCTTTTATTCAGTGGCTAAATACATGTCAAACAGAAATATACCATTCACAACCTTAAAGTTTCAGTAGTTTTCATGGTAAAGACTTTTATTTGTATATTCCTACAAAGTTAAAATACTACCCATCACCACACATCATTAGAATTACTATGACACTTTTTTTTCTTTTCTGGTCATGGCTGGAGTGATATTTCATTTGTTTTTTATCTAACATTTAATCTCACTCATCATAGAATTTCATTTGCACTTGTGATTATCCTCCTAGAACACCACTGTCTATTATTTCTATCACAGAATCTTCTCGGACTGCTACTTCTAGTAAACTTTGGGGATGACATTCTATCTATCCAAGCACGGAGAGTCAATGGAGCATTTACCTCTAACATCTCTAATTTTCCTGTTTGTTTAATAAGAATTCACAGCAAACTCAATAAAGAGTATTATAACTGCTGTACTAGAATTCTTTATTTAGATGCTAACCCCCAGCAATGAGAAGGGGAAGTGGACATAAAATACCACTCTTGACCAAGAAGATATTTGTAATTGATACATGCTGGGGAAAACAAAATCCATTTTGCCAATGGTCTATCACTGAATATATTAACCATAGTATAGGGCAGATGCTATGCCCAAGAGTAGTTGGCCAACATAAAATGGACTGACTCTGTGTCTGTTGTTTGTGTGTGCAGTTATTGTTTTATTTTGTTTGGGTTTGTATTTTGTTCGTTTGTTTGTAATATTTTTTTGTCTTGTGAGCATCATTTTTTAGTTTCTTTGTTTTGATTTATTTTTCTGTCTTCTGTTTTTCTATTTGTTTTTACCTATTTTTTTCTTTGAAAGAGAAAAAACATGGGGTTTGGTGGATAAAGATGTGTAGAGGATCTTATTGTAATTGGTGGAGGGAAAATAATATGAAAAAATATAGGGGAGGTTGCTGTCAGCATGTATGATATGAGAGAAGAATTAATAAAAAAGAAATATATGTATATGTATGTATATGTATATATGTATGTATATGTATATCTTAAATACATTTTCCTTCCCTGAAGCATGCATGTATTGAGTTCTATTTATGATCATTTCTGGACCATTTCCTACATGATTAATCTTGATTTTTCTGAATTCTCATATTCTCTCAAAAGAACCAGCACTGTGGTTTCCAAGCTAGTTGCCTGTGCAGTTATATTATCTATTCTCTGGCTTCACTGAGTTTATATAAATGGTATTACAAAATAGAAAGCTATCTATATCATTACTTTGCTAATAATGCTCTCTGATTGATGTCTCAGTATGAGGTGTCTACAAAGATAGTGAGATGGAGGAAATTATTTATGAGTCATCATGACCAATTGTGAGCACATAGAAATAAATACATCAGCAAAGGTATGAAGAAGTCTATGTGGAGACATAACAGTAAAGGTATCTAAGAGTATATTCAGGTCATAGCTCTACCTTTTAAAACATATTTACATGGTTTCATTGCATTCATTAATATCATTGAGATATTTAAAATACCTCAGAGGAGAGTTGACTACACTATTATTCTGTTATTGCTATTAGAGAAAAGAGCATTAAGTTTCAAGTAAAATTGTGGTTCCATATATAAACATTTGCTTTCAGCTTCAGGGGATTCATATAGTTTTAAGTGTATTTGCTCATTCAAGAATCACTTGAGCGAGAAACAAAATAACATTAATTAGGTCCTGACAACTACTCAGTAAACTGCTTCAATGTTGGTTACTTTTTTAAAACACACACACACACACACACACACACACACACACACACACACACACACACACACACATATATTTACTATTATTATTTTATTACTATATATATATATACTATTATATATATATTTGTATATATGTATATTTTGTTTTGGTTTTGGTTTTTAAGACAGGGTTTCTCTGCATAAAAGTCCTGACTATCCTAGAACTTGATTGTTTTGTAGACCAGGCTGTCCTCAAATTCACATAGCTCTGTCTGCCTCCATCTCCCGAGTCCTAGGAAAAAAGGAATGTACTGCCACACCTGCCTTTCATATTATTTTTGATTAAAATATTACATCAATTTCTCCTTCCAAATTGTTCCGTCTCTCTGCTCACCCTCATATTCATGATTATAGATACTTTTGTTGTTGTTATTAGTAGTAGTAGTAGTACTATTACATATATAGTGTTATTACATATCTATTATCTGTATCTATCTGCCTGTCTATCCATCTATCTGTATCTATCTAACTATCTATCTATCTATCTATCTATCTATCTATCTATCTATCTATCTGTCTGTCTGTCTGATCTTAGTGTTTTACTGCTGTGAAGAGACACCATGACCAAGGCTGCTATTATAAGGACAATATTTAATTGGTGTTGGCTTACAGGTTCAGAGGTTCAGTCCATTATCATCATGGCAACACCCAGGCAGGCATGGCACAAGAGGAGCTGAGAGTTCTTCCAGGCAGCTAGGAAAAGAGTCTTTAAGCCCCTACCCAGAATGACACACCTACTCCAACAAGGTCACCTCTCCAAATAGTGCCACTCCCTGGACCAAGTATATTCAAACAATTACTGTATGTGTATATATATATATGGTATATGTATAATGTATACATGTTCATGAATAAATACATAAAAACAACCTACAGAGTCTACTTATTGTTACTTATATGTATATGCTTTTACAGCTGACTATTGTTCCATGATCATTTAACAGGGAAATCTCTGAAGAAGATCAACTGTCTTAACATTTCTTAATTTGTTACAGCTCTTTATCTGGGGTAGGAGGTCCATGAGATTTTCCTTGTACACTTTGGAATGTCAACTGGTGTTCTCATTGCTCAGGTCTTGTTTAGGCAGTCATTTTGTTGAGATTTCATGGGTATAAATTTCCTGCCACAGTTAGAAAGCAAAATCCCACCGACTTACTGGTTCTTTGTTTCTTCCAATCTTTCTAACTCATCGATGTTCCCTAATCCTTAAGCACAGGAGTTGCCCTTTAGATGTTTCAGTTTCTACTGAGTATTTCATGGTCAGTTCTCTGCGTTTTGACCCGTTTCAGTTTTCAGTAATGGTTTCTATCTCCTGCATGAAGAAGTTTCCTAAGTGAGGATGAGAGTTACAGTCATCTATGAGTTTAGGATACATCCTTACAATTCAGCTATTAAACTGGCTTAAGAAAAGTGGTAGTTATAGTATCTCCTCTAAGATATTTGATCTGCATTTACAGTATCAGCCATGGTTCCCTTCTTGTTAATTATGCTTTATCTCACAGTAGACTGCCATTGGTTATTGTTGGATATTATGTGCCACTATTATATATTTTGAGATAATTTTCCATACTAGTTATTGTTTTAGTTCATTGTTGGAATGAGCCTGGTGCACTGGAATGAAGCCCCACATGTCTGTCCCCGGGCGTTGCGACTCTGGGTGGGACAGGAGACACACGGGAAGTGGCCGCACTGTCTGACCTGTGGGAAGCCTTTGTGAGCCCTGCCCATGGGTGGGGGAGGGAGCCATTCTCAGGGAACTTGCAACAGCTGTCTCCATGGGTTCTCTAGTCTGGGACACCTCAGTTGCTACAGGGGTTCCTGCAAAGACCTGGTTTTAGTGGCTTGGGACACCGTGCTAACTGCTTAGGATTGGGTGAATGGGTACAGCCTGGGAGCACTGGGGAGCCCTCAGTGAGAGATTAGATGTGGCTCCTTAATCAAGGGCCAGATCCCTCACTTCCCACGGTGGGTCCAGATGAAGAGACAGTCCATAATTCTAAGATGCTTGTGTGGAGTGGCCTGGATGGAATTGTACCCCCACCCCTCTGGGAGAGGCGAGGCAGATATAGTAACTGGGAAGAGGTGTGGCTAAGCCTCTAGGTCTCTCATTAACATGGGGATGGCTGGGTGGCCATGCCTCTACCTGAGGAGAGGTGGTACATGACCTTGACTGGAGCCAAAGCCTCCCGGGAGCACTGGCATAAAGTTTTTCGGTCCCTTGTGGATTATTCCACAGGGTCGCCCAGATTTTATGGCTGTGCTCAACCAGGTGCCAGATTGCCTGTCACAGATAACCGCCCCACAGTTCATTAGCATTACAGTTGGTTAAGAGTATTGATTGATTTCTTTTCTTGGAAGCTTGCCTGCCACCATTACATACTATGAAAGCTAGTACTTGGGAAAAAGGCTTGTGAGTCAGTTCCAGCTCAAATCCTCCAAGGCATATGTCTGAAGCAAATGGTGTCATCAGAAATATGTCTTACCTTCAACTTTTGGGAAGCAACTTAGAACAATAACAAAAGCCTATATTGTTCTTGGAGTCTCTTGAACTCTCCTGACAAACCTTGAACACTAATTACTTTCAAACTAAAAAAAAAAAAAGATAATATGACTATTTGTGTAATAATTTAATATATAGTATAATAAGATAAAACAAAATCTAACACATAGGAATTGGAGAAAATAAGCAAGCAGAAGGAAGAGAGTCTAGAAGAAGGCAGAAGAACAGGGACTCACTCAACTGCACACTCAGGAATTATATAAAACCACTAAACTGGAATATATATATATATATATATATATATATATATATATATATATATATATATATGCCTTTATGGTTCTTCTTCAATGGGGTTCCCTGATCCTTGAGGGGAGGCATTTTATGGAGACATCACATTTAGGACTGAGTGTCTCAAGGTCTCTCATTCTCTGCATATTTTTTGGCTCTGGGTCTCTGTATTTATTTCCATCTACTTCAGAAAGAAGCTTTTCTTATCAAGAGTATAGCATGATATCATTAGAAGTCATTTTAAGGCTTCTCTCAGTCTCTGTCTCTCTGTCTCTATCTCTCTGTCTCTATCTGTCTGTCTTTCTTTTTCTCTCATTTATTTTTATTTTTATTTTGGACAGTAGTGTTTGATTTACCCTAGGTCCCTGGGCAATTTAGTCTCAAATTCTTGGTCATCCAAGAAGTGTATGTTATGGTAGGCTCCACCATTGTACTGGCATTTCTTGCAGGCAGGACACACTGTTCATGGAAGCATATGTGGCAGGGATATGTATACTTTTCTCCTTTGATAGGTAGAGTACTTTCCTGCACCTAAGATGCTAGAACATAGGAGTAAAGGCTCTGTGTAGACACCAGCTGAACTTTTCTATGGTTAATGAGTCATTGAAAATATTTTCTGAACTGAGATTTTGTCTTTGAATATTTCTATGAAATAATAATACTGCCATTGATTCTATGATACAATGAAGTACTCTCTTTGTCAAATATTGCCATATAAAAATACAATTTTAAGGAAAAATATTTTTCAAGTCAAAAGACTGGGTTTGTTGTTGTTGTTGCTGCCATAAAATTTAACATCTTTGAGAAAATTCGTGGACATACTTGCTTGAAGCCTGAGGAAAAAATTTTTAAATCTTACATAAATAATACTTGTATTTCATGCTTAATTAACACTTTGTTAGGTCATGATTAACACCAGGCTCACTGTCAATATAAAACAATTTACTTCTTAAATAAAAATATCTTTGACTAAATTAAAATTGAAAGACAATGATTCACTGGATGGGCAAGTATATTCAATACTATGCCCTAATTTTGTTAATGAATATATACATTATTCTCCAATTGATGCATTATTTGTGAAGCCAGGAATAATGCCAATTTTTGTAGCTGGTGCCAAGATTATAGTTGAGACAATAACAAGAAGAAACATGGTAGTGATGGCAAAGTAGTGGGGAGTCCTGGGACCAATAGTAGAAATTAGTCACGATGATGTTTACTAGGTTTGGAGTCTCCTGAGCTCCCTCCACCCTATAGAATTCCAACCATCACATTTAAAATAAATTTGACAAATATAACATATTGAATTAAATACTACCTTGGAGAGAGGGAAGACTGTAAAATACTGAGGTTAGGAATTTCTAGGTGAAAGACTTCTTACTATTTGACTCATCTGTAAGTACTTCAGGATTGTTCATAATTATAGTATTGCTGGGCTCCAAATCTAAGACAGTCACATTCCAGAGTATTGTCCTCTTTCTGGAATATTTGCACGTATTTAAAGGCAAAACAGAATAGGAGGCATAATGCTTAGGTCCAAGAAGGAAACAGTGATGCACTTTGCAAATTTAAACTTTTCATTTTTATTAGCATTTATTAATTTTAAAGACAATGGATATATTACAACGTTTTACAAATATATATAAATGTTCTTTTATCATCTTAATCTCCTATTCCTGTACCACTAAGCACTCCTACTTTCATATATTGTCTCTATTGTTAGTTTCTCTTAATTATTATTGTTCTAGGACAGCCAGGGCTGTTATTCAGAGAAACACTGTCTTGAAAACCAAAACCAAAACCAAACCATACATATATATATATATATATATATATATATATATATATATATATATATATATATATATATTTCATACTTAGTTCAGAAATAATACAACATGCATTTTAAACAGATAAACATAACAATACTAAAAAGACTCAACAGGTTGTATTTTTAAAATTATATATTTATATGTATGTATAAGAATAATAATAAAATAATAGGAAGGAATAAATTTCTTTTACAATAAGAAAGGTATGGGAGAAGTGGGCATCAGGAGAGAAGGAAGAAAATTATACAAATATAGTAGTATTATATGAACTTCAAATTAAATCATTAAATTTATTTAAAATCCTTTACTTTTATCTCTAAGAGTGTAAGCAAGTTAATGAGATTTCTTATTTTTGCATCAGCAATAGTGACTAGGTTTGGAGGCTGCATATGGGATGGATCCCCAGGTGGGGAAGTCTCTGGATGGCCTCTCCTTCAGTCTCTGCTTCATTCTTTTCCCCTGTATTTCCTTTAGACAGGAGCAATTCTGGGTTAAAATTTTTTAGAATGGTGGATAGTCCCTTTATCCATCAACTGGGGGTCATGCCTAACCTCTGGGTATGGTCTCTACAGGTTCTCTCTACTCCCTTTGTTGTGTATTTCAGCTAATATCATACATACCCTTTGGGTCCTGGGAGCCTCATGCTTTCCTGGCCTCTGGGCTTTCTGTTGGCTACCCACAGTTCCCCATCCTCCATTGCTACACACCTCTGTTCAATGTCCTGACCCTCTGTACATCTCCCTAGTCTCTCCCCACACCTGAACCTCCTCCCTCCCCTATTTTTCCTCTCCCCCTCCTGTTTTCCTCCCAAGTTCCTCCTACTCTCTCCCTTGGGATCCATCCCATATGCAGCCACTGAACCCAGTCACTAGTGCTGATGCTAAGAAGTGCTTACTTGACAGGAGCCTGATATAGCTGTCTCCTGAGAGGCTCTGTCAGAGCCTTACTTATACAGATGAGGAGATGAGGATGCTTGCAGCCAACCATTGGACTAAGCACTGGGACCCCAATGGAGGAGTTAGGGGAAGGACTGAAGGAGCTGAAGGGGTTTGCAACCCCATAGGAAGAATAACAATATCAACCAACCAGACACCCAGATCTCCTAGTGACTAAACCACAGACCAAGCAATCCACATGGAGGGACCTATAGCTCCAGCTGCATATGTAGCAGAGGATGGACTTATCTGGCATTAATGGCAGGGGAGACCCTTGGTCCTGTGAAGGCTTGATGCCCCAGAGTTGGGGAATGCTAGGGCTGTGAGGCAGGAGTGGGTGGGTTGGTGGAGGAGTACCCTCATGGAAGCAGGAGTGGGGTGAAATAGGGGGGTTACAGAGGGGAAACCCAGGAGGGGTGATAATATTTGAAATGCAAATAAAATAACCAATACAAATTTTAAAAACCAACATAAAGCACAAAAATATATATATAAGAAAAAAATGAGACTACTTTGAAAGAAAATCCACCAATTTGTTTAAGAAATCATATACTGAGACATAGTATTATGTCATTTTATTCTTACTACAAATAGGCATTTATTGTCTGAATAAAATTAGTAAACTCTAAGGCAAAATATCCATTACAAACCCAAACAGGCAAGCATTTTATATTAAATGTTATAAGTACAAATTAGCCATATCATATTTATCATATCACATTATGGAACTGAGAAGATTAACACTTGAAAGTACTCTTTATATAGATATGAAGAACCCAGATGAACAGATGAGGGAATTAAATTGCTGAGAAATGGCAAAAATCAGATTTGTCTAACTCAAGAGGGATCACAAAAGTAACGTGCAGTACAAAAAAAGTGTGTAGCAATGGGAAATTGCTTTTTCCCCTAACCTGTCCATCTCACAGTCTCTGCTTCAGGTAATTAGAAATAATCATTTGTAATATTTTGTAAATATTCCAGGAGTTAGCAGACAAGTGACATTTTTCATAGAACCTGGCACAGGGCAGGCCTGCAATCATTCTTAGCCTTCAGTCATTAGCTCATTATCCATGACATTTGACACTGCTGTATAAAGACCTTGGCATCATATACTTTCTTTGTGATCTCAGTTTCAACTTGTATAATATGTGAATAATAATTTCTGTTTGCATTTTCCCCCTGCCATGGGGTTGCTTTGCAAAGCAAATACAATAACACATGCTAGTATCACTCAGGTGTAGTCAAAAGAATTCAGCTTTAGAACAAGATAAAACTAGTCTCAAATCCTTTTACCAGATTATTTCCCATGGAGTATCTTCAATAGCATTGTTAAAATGCAAATCTGATCTCATCTCAGTGTCTCCTAAAGTTTTAATTCTTTTTCTTTTATTTTCAGAATATAATCAATAATCCTCACTGTTACCTGTTAAGCCTGTATGAAATATCCCCATCTTTTGTTTTATGCAATGCTGGTTTCCTGTTAATTCCCTAGAATGTTGTCTTCCTGCCCTTTCAAAGAAAAGCTCTCATGTTAAGGTTTAGAATGAAAATATTTCTCTCTTTATCCTTTTATATAAATGTAGCTTATCTATTAAACTTTATATATTTAGGATTTCTTCTCAATTATTATATTCTTAGTTACATACCCTCAGTCACTGTTATTGTGTTTAGCTCTTGATTTTTATCATGATACTATTTGTTTTGTTTCATAACACATCACAGTATATACTAAAATTTTTTGAAATAATATTTGCTTCTTTGTCACTTCTGCTACTCCATTAAAGACAATAATATTCCTTATTCTTTGTACTGTTGCCCCAAGTTTTTGTAAATCATAGACTCTTAATAAATATTCTGAAAGTATTTACATTACACAGAACCCTAAAGTTTTTACTGGATAAGACAGATACTAATGATATAAGAATTTATTAATATTGAAGATAATATGTGAATATCACCTCAGGAATTATTAAAAGTTACCATTCTTGCTGATTATGTAATTATGTAAGTAGCTGTATAAGCTGTGCTACATTTAAACAAATTTAATTATTATTTTGAAATCTGTAAATCCTGATAAGTTGAATATTAATATATACATGAAGATTCTCTCATAATACAAATTTAAAATATACTTTGGTGGGGTTGTTAGTTAATAGAATGTTCATAATGCCTTAAGCAGATATTGTTCTAAAAGAATTATGATATTTAGGATGAATGTATCCAGGGGAGAGTTTTAGAGAGAAGTGTTTCTACATGGTCATGGCTGTCAGAATAAACTATACCAACGTGTCAGAATTGAAAATTCTTGTGGAAGGAAATAGCTTGTTAGAATCTAGAGTGTTTAGGGCTTAATAGCATTTTTAAGTCTCTTAGGATTAACATAGTCTTGTTTAATTAATTTATTCCAACACTATGAAAAATAAGGGAATATTACCCACCAGTGGCTGTAGATCTGACTCTCCTCACTGAGAAGATACTTCAGAATTCTCTGTGGATACTTCAGAATTCTCTGTGGATAAAGCTGCACATTTTTATTCAAAATATAAAAATGGTGTTCAGTACTTCATCCTCCTCCTGAAGACTAGGTCACTGGGATTCTTGCTAAAGCACACTTTTACTTCTTTGTACATCGCTAAAACCACATGTTACTTTTGAGATACTTGTGGAATAAGTGAGGGCTATTTAGAGTCAGAAAAGAGAAGCAATTCCATTTTGCTGTGAGAATGTTCAAATCTCATTCACCCACTGTAAGTTTTTGACCAATCTATGCATAGGAAAAATTAGCTCCTACATACACATTTAAAATAGTAACTTTGGTACACCTTTCTAGAATTGAAGGATAATTAAATGGACAGACTTCTAATGTTTACAATATTACTAGCATACAAAGAAAAAATGAAGTGGAAACTCTCACTATTAGTATTCACGATGACTTGTGAATTCTTAGATACCAATATTACTGTCGCTGTGTGTAGGGTTTACAGGAATGCTAGGTTGTCAAGGTTAAAGAGTAAAACAATGTTAAGGGCCTAAGGAGATGACTTTGTCTGTAAAGTGCCTGCTGTGTAAACAGAGGACCTGATGTCTAGGCCCTATGTAAAAAGCTGGTGGGTGGCATCCCTGCACCAGGGAACAGCAACAGGTAGATTCCCTGAAGCTAGTTGACCAGGCAGCATAGTTACATGAGTTCCACATTCAAAGAGAAACTTTGTCTTACCAAATAGATTGGAGACAGTGTGAAAACCTAGTGCAATGAGAACTTCCTGAAATCTATGAGGATGGCCCTACTGATGAGGACTGGTAATATTGAAGGATACAGAGTCCGAATTGGCCATCATTTTTAGCCATGCAAGGCTTCCAGTGTTGGGCTTGGTTGCATTTGTCCAGTTGTTGGCTGAAGATGCCCAGACCACACAGGCTGAGACCGTCAAAGGAGCCACATTACTGAGGATTAACATCCACATATCTCACTGAACGTCAAGATAGAGCTAGTGTTTTTTTGTTGGATCTAAGATGCAGGATCCGTAAAATCATACCATGTGACAGATCTCACATAAGAGGTTTACTCAGAGAAGGGGGGAGGAAACAGAAAGGTTACCTCTGGGTGGAGAAAAGAAAAAGCAGGGAAGGAAGGAGGACCTGGGTCTTTTATCAGGCAGGTCGAGCATAAGCAGGAGGCAGAGATATGACAGGAGGCAACAGTGGGACTGTATTGCCTCTCAGCAGCTAGTGATGATGGGTCCTGCTATTGTCCGACCTCTCTGGCTGACTGTGGAGGTACCTTATTGTCCTGCTATTGCTGGAAGTCTGGGATTGGCCATGAAAGGGCTGATTGCTAACAGCTATATGGGGCCTTCACTCCTACATTTTAGTCTCTTTCGGGCAGGAATGTACTCTGTAGGCTACTAAAAGGGAAACCTGGACACCAAACCAGCTACAAAACCTTTGACCTACAAACTTTCTTGTCTGCAATATGTGCTGGGGCAATGGTGGTACAGAACTTGTGGGAGTGGCCAACCAGTGTCAGTTGTAACTTGAGGCTCAGGCCACAATAGGGATCCCATACCCTACAATACCTGCATAGCCAGGAACCAAAGACTGGATAACCCAGAGACCTAGGGTAGAACCAAACATGCCTAATCAAAATAAATAAATGATAGATAGACAGACAGACAGATGGATGAATGGATGAATGAGTAAATAAATAGAATGATTCTTGATAGCATTCTACAATACTTATAGATACGTGTCTTAGCCAGTCATCACTGTAAATGATTCCTCTGGCAGCAGATGGAATCCGGTGCAGAGACCCACAGCCAGACATTATGTGGAGAGAGTGTACATTGGAGGTCTTCAAAGTGTTCATCCTCTTATATATTGGTGAACCACACAGAAGAGATGGAGGATAGACTCTAGGAGTAAGAGGAGATGGAGGACACCAGGAGAACAGGCTCACTGAATCTACAGAACGGGGATCACGTGGGCTCACAGAGACTGAGGAAGTAATCACAGAGCCTGTATGGGCCGGCATCTGGTCCTCTGTGTATATGTTATGGCTGTTAGCTTGGTGTTGTTGTGAGATTCCTAACAGTGGGATCAGGCGTGTCTCTCAGTCTTTTGTCTGCTCTTGGGACCCCATTTCGCCTATCAAATTATCCTTTGCAACTTTGATAATGGGAGCTTTTTGCCTTGTATTAATGACTCCTGTTTTGTCCTGTTTTGTTGTTATTCTTAAAGTCCTGTTTCTTTATGAAGGAATACGAAGGGGAAGTGGATCTGGGTGAGACAGAAGCTAAGGGGGAGCTGAGAAGAGTAGAGAGACGGGAAACTGTGGTCCAGATGTATTGCATGAGAGAAGATTCTGTTTTCAACAAACAAACAAACAAATTGAGGAGCCAGTGAGGAAGTATACACACACACACACACACACACACACACACACACACACACACACACACACATGCTCACACATTCATAATACTTGATACAACATGTACACAAACACATACAAAACATACACACACTCACATACTACAACATATATGTACATTCATACAACACACACACACACACACAAACACAAACACACAGTCTTGAAGATGAGCAATGAAAGAACACCCATTAAAAAGAACACGGGAAGATGGAACACTGACTAAGGTGAACAAGGGTGGAGATTTTTTAACCTGACAATTAGTGCTGTCTGTTCTGAACATCCAGCACCATGGAGAAACATGTGCTTTGTATTTAATAAACTAGCGAAGTCTGCTCTCTGCTTCAAATGCCAAGTTCTTTGCAGAAAGCTGAGAGATTTAATGCAGATTTTTAGTTCATAGTTTTATTAAATTTCTCTCTAGATCTTAATAATTTATCCCATTATTTTAATGGCTTTTCACTTTTTTGATGTGTGAAAAGAAAACAGAATTTATTACTTATGCTAGATTCATAAGGAAGGAACCACCCCTCATCTAGTTCATGTTGAACTGAGTCACGGAGTGTGAGCTATTCTATTACACAGGTCAGCAGTCTGCCAGTCTTTTGATTTTTTGAAAAGCTTGTCAATATTTCCTTTTCCTACATTATGATGGTTGAAATTTTGGTTTTTAGAAGTTAGACAGCTTATGATCCATTATGTAAATAGTACTTGGTCCATTTAAGCATGAGAGTAGTGCTAAATTGGAAGGTCAAATGAACCACTGTTTTATCAGTTTATAGTGAAGATCCAATTAGACAATACCTGTAACTTGTTCTCATTTACTGCAGAAATAATGTTTAGCTATATGATTATGAGTTTAGAATCAGCTCTTCATTTCTTTAATACTGTTCAGTGGTTGCTTCTTAGGATAATTCTTTGAAGCAAATATAAACTCATCCCCCTACTTATAGAAAGGAGACTGAAGTTAGTTTCTCACTTCTGTTTGAGGAAGAACAAAGCATTGACTTTTGCATAAAAATCATTGTTGCATGATTTTCTGTTTTACTGTGAACTTGTGCATTTGAATGTGCTCTGTGTGTGTGTGTGTGTGAATGTGTGTGTATGTACCTTTTTACATTGAGTTAATCTTGAACAAGTCCAGTAAAGGGAAAGAATGAAGAAGGGGATAAATGAATAATTTATTTCAGTTCAACCAACACTAATTGAGTATCTAGTATATGTAATAGAATGATTTTCTAGATAATATAAAAGTAGATACATACTATATCATAGTCTGGTTTTGTAAGCAGTTATTTATCACATTGATAAATAAGCATAGAATATATATAGTATATATGCTCATGTACTTATACATGTATATATATGTATACACACACAAGCATATATATATATGTGTGTGTGTGTATATAATGTCAGTCAATTCACACAAGTGAAACATGATTGTTCTTGGGGTTGGTAATTTGCTAAGATTGAGAATGCAGAAACGTAGGCATAATTTGATCACAAATAATATCAAACCAATATTTTAAAAATGAAAGATGAATGACTACCCAAAGGTCAGAAAAACATTATAAAATAATGATAGTGGTGAAAGATGTGCACATCAAACATTCATATTGAAAATACTCCTTATGCATAAGGTTATGGGTTTGAGTCCAGAAACACACACACACACACACACACACACACACACACGACAGAAAAAGAATTTATAAATAAAAACAATTTTGAAAACAACACGCAGTTGAGAAACATGAAGAGCACAACTTTGAAATTTGGCAGGAGTGTTGAAAAGATAGTGAGGAGTTTAAATATTTGAAGATTTTTCATTGGTGCACCAGAGAAATCTACAGAGAGATTATGGATTATACCCAATTTCCCTTAAATATTTTCAATAAAAGATAAAAAGTATGCTTTGTGGTCATAAAGTGTGTGTTTTAATTCACCAGTGGTTAATCTACCTGGTTTTACCTCTAGAGAAGCATGTGCGGATTTAATGGTGCAGTGCCAGCATCTGGATACTGGTACCACAGAACACCCAACCTGAGTGCAGCCATACTCTCATAAGAATTAGAAGGAATGCTTATGGCATCATTTGTAACTTGAACAATCCAGGGAGTTCATGAGATTCCTGTTAGAGTCCTACTTTGATAGAAGCCATTTAATTAAATATCCACTAAATAATACTTGTTTTAGCTGTATCTTTAGCTTAATTGAATGTACACCATTTACTTTTCAAGGACTTTTAACTACTGTCCCAGCTGAGACCCTGACAAACAGCTGTTATTGTGATACAGTTTGGGAAGAAATTGAGCATATTTCAGCTTGTCAAGAAAATAGAGCTTGTAGGTAATTTTTAAATGGAGGTTTATGATGCTACTAAAAGCAATTATCATGGAATAGAGACTAACCAAATTTGTAACAGAGAGACTTCTTAACGTGGGATTTGGAGTCACATAAGAGTCCTTTTGAGATTATGATGTTAGCTTTGTGTATGCAATGGCTTCCCTGATGCCTTTGCTCTTTCCCAGTGTGTGCTGAATGTATCAGACTTTGAGATAAAACCTTCCTTATTCAGTGCTAACTGGGTTCACTATATAACTGCCATGTATAATCCTTTATAGATGAAGGGAATATTGGCATTGTGGTAAGTCTCACTATTTTCTAGTCATATGACAATTAAATTTGAACATCCCTGAGATAAATACATTGATGTGTCAAGAAAAGAAAATCACTTTTCTTGAAATATCAAATCAGAGAACAGATTCCAGATTTTGATATTTAACACAAAAGAATGATACCAATATATGTACTAATTGTTCTAAATTGACTAAAAATATTGCTAATGTGTATGCTTCTATAGTATTTAATGTATACAATTTATCAGAGTCATAGATTTGAAATCAGGATATCAAGTCAAGGGAGATGCTTGTAGACTCATGCTCTACAAGAAAGCTGTTAAGAAATTATTGAAAATAATATCATATTTATTTGATTGATTTTCAAATTTCTTTCTATGCAATATGACATTTTAAAAATCAAATATCTATTATTTAGAGACTGGAGAAGTGGCTCAGTTGAGTTCAAATCCTGAGCACTCAAGTAAGATGAACATGTCTTCGTGTGCATATCTCTAATTCCAGAATTGGAGATACAGCAAGGAGCAGATCCTGAGAGATCAGTTGACAGATTCTAGCCCAAATGGAAAATATCTGGTTTAATGAGAGAATCTGTGTCACCACAGGTTGTGAATGACAGAGGAAGACACCTAATGCCCTGTTACAGGCTGTTATGGCCTCCCTCCATATGTGTGCATACTTGGATTATGTACAAACATACTCAACTGGATAAATCACACATCACACACACACACACACACACACACACACACACACACACACACACTCACACTCACATATTCACATGAAGTATATAAGAACACAATTTTGTGAATTTTATTACTTGTGATTCTTGCTTATTTGGTTGGCTAATCATCAGATTTCCTTGTGCTAGACTATCTATATAGAGGGCCTTTCAACTTTGTACAAATATGACAGATTCATCACATAAGACTTCTAATAATATGGAAAAACCATTATTCTAATTGCAGAAACATTTCTTTTGACTACATATTTCTTATGTGTGGTCAGGACATCTTTCAGCTTATCTCTTTAGATTCTTCAATTTTTGTTCTCTGACACAATTTTTCTCCTATGCTCTCTTTGTTTGTCCTGAATTTTTAAGATATATTTCACTTAGTCATTTCATATGTTGTACAGCTTATTTTTGTCGATTTTTCTGAAGCACATAGTCCTCATGTAATAATGAATGACATAATCGCTTAATGTCATAAACTGCTGACATTTGTATAAAAATTTGTAGATCAAATATTGTGGAAAATACAGTTTAATTATAGCAAATACTCAAACATATAAATGAAATTCCCATCAACATCCCCTCAATTCTTCACAGAGATAGAAAGAGCAATTCTCAACTTCATCTGGAGTAACAACAACAACAACAACAACAGCAAAGCAAACAAAACAAAACAAAACAAAACAAAAGCCACGAGGGTGAAAACAATTCTCAACAATAAAAGAACTTCCAGGAAAATCACCATCCCAGATCTCAAGCTGTACTTGATAAAAACAACAATAGTGATAGCAATAGTGATTAAAAACCACATGGTATTGGTACAGAGGCAGACAGGTAGATCAATGGAATAGAATTGAAAACCCAGAAATAAACCCACACACCTATGGATACTTGATCTTTGACAAAGAAGCCAAAACCATACAGTGGAGAGAAGAGATCATTTTCAACAAATGGTACTGGTCTAACAGGAGGTCTGCATGTAGAAGAGTGCAAATCGATCCATTTTTATCTCCTTGTACAAATCTCAAGTCCAACTGGATCAAGGACTTCCACATAAAGCCAGATACACTGAATCTAATAGAACAGAAAGGGGGGAAAGACCTTGAACACATTGACACAAGAGAAAATTTCCTGAATAGAACATCAATGACTCAGGCTCTAAAATCAACAATTGACAAGTGGGATCTCATGAAACTGAAAAGCTTCTATAAGGCAAAAGGCACTTTCAATAGGACAAAAGTGGCAACCAACAGATTGGGAAAATATCTTTACATCTAATATTCAAATTATACAAGGAACTCAAGAAGTTAGATTCCAGAAAACCAAATAACCCAATTGAAAAATGGAATACATAGAAAAACAAAAAATTCTCAACTGAGGACTATCAAATGGTCAAGAAGCACCTAAAGAAATGGTCAACATCCTGAGTCATCAGGGAAATGCAAATCAAAATGACCCTGAGATTCCACCTCACACCAGTCAGAATGGCTAGGATCAAAAACTCAGGCTACAGCAGATGCTGGTGAAGATGTGGAGAAAGAGGAACACTCCTCCATTGTTGGTGGGATTGCAAGCTGGTACAACCACTCTGGAAATCAATCTGGCATTTCCTCAGAAAACTGGAAATAGTTCTACTTGAAGACCCAACTATATCACTCTTGGACATATACTCAAAAGATACTCTAACCCTCTAGAATGTACCAAAGACCTTGGAGGTGAGAAAAGCTCAGGGACATGAAATGCCCAAAAGTGGGGAAAGGGAACCTCTAGGGTTCATCTCCAGTAGTAAGGCATGCCTCCAGTGGAGGGATAGGGTTGCCATCTCACAGTCAAAAACTCTCACCCAGAATTGTTCCTGTCTAAAATAAGTGCAGGGACAAAAATAGCAAAGAGACTGAGGGAAAGGAGGTTCAGTGATCAGCCCAAATCGGGATCCAGCTCAAGGGTGCTCCAAAGCATCACACCATTACTGATGCTATGGTGTGCTTACAACCAGGAGCCTAGCATGGCTGTCCTCTGAGAGGCCCAACAAGCAGCTGAAAGAGTCAGATGCAGACACTTACATCCAACCAATGGACAGAAGCTGGGGACTGCTGTGGTTGAAATAGGGAAAAGCTGGAAGAAAATGAGGAAGTAGGCAAATCCATAGGAAGACCAGCAGTCTCGACTAACCTGGACCTCCAAAATCTCTCAGACATAAAGGCACCAACTAGACAGCATACACCATATGACATACCCGATACATACAGCAGAGGAATGCCTGGTCTGGCCCCAGTAAGGGAAGATGCACCTAACCCTCAAGAGGCTTGAGGCCCCAGGGAGTGGGGAGGTCTGGTGGAGTAAGGGTGGGAGGTGGGGACATCTTCTTGGAGATGAGGGAGTAAGAATGGGGTGAGGAACAGTCAGAGGGCAGACTGGGAGAAGGATACCAACTGGACTGTAAGAAAAGATTAAAGAATAGTAAATAAATAAATAAATAAGTAAATAAATAAATAAAATGAATATTAAAAAATAGGTACTCTAACATATTACAAGTACATGTGCTTCAGTATGTTCATAGCAGCCTTATTTGTAAAAAACAGGAAGCTGGAAACAACTCAGATAGCCCTCAAGGGAAGAATGTATACAAAAAATGTGGTATATTTACACAAAGTAATATGACTCCATTACTAAAAAAGAAAAAACGATGATGTCACGAATTATGCAGGCAAATGGTTGGAACTAGAAAATATCATCCTGAGTAAGGTAACCCATACCCAAAAGGACATACATGATATGTACTAACCGATAAAGTGATACTAGCTCAAAATCTCAGAACACCCATGATACAACTCACAGACCATGTGAAGCTTAGCAAGAAGGAAAGCCAAAGTGTGGATGTTTTATTCCCACTTAGAAGGTGGAACAAAATAATCACGTGAGACAGAAGGATAGAGAAACTTGGGTGGAATAGAGGAGGAGGAGAAAAAAGGAAGGACAGTATCAGGTATGGGGAGAGACCGGAGAGAAGTCCAGAGGGCCAGAGAATTAATAGAAATATGTAGTGGGAGGTGGGGAATGGGCGGAACCACCAGAGAGTCCCAGTTACAAGGAAGACGAGAGGCTCCCAGGACATGACATTAGCTGAAATACCCAACAGCAGGGAGATAGAACCTGAAAAGACCACCTCCAGTAGATAGACATGGCCCCCAGTTGAAAGATGGGGCCACCCACCCACCTCAAAATCTTTATCCTAGAATTGTTCCAGTCTAAAGGAAATGGCAGAGACAAAAGTTCGATCAGAGACTAAAGGAATGGCCATCCAGAGTCAGCCCCACCTTGGGATCCATCCCATCCGCAGCCACCAAACACTATTGCTGATGCCAAGAAGTGCTTGTGGACAGGAGCCTGATATAGCTGTCCTCTGAGAGGGTCTGCCAGCAGCTAAGATAGATGCAGATACTCACAGTCAACCATAGGACTGAGCCCAGGGATGCCAATAGAAGAAATAGCGGAAGGACTGAAGAAGCTGAATGGGATTGCAACCTCATAGAGAGAACAACAATATCAACTAAACAGATCTCCCTCAGAGCTCCCAGAGACTAAACCACCAACCAAGGAGAATACAGGAGTTGGTCCATTGCTCCTGCTACATATATAGCACAGGACTGCCTTCTCTGGCACCAATGACAGGCGAGGCACTTGGTCTTGTGGGGGATTGTTGTCTCAGCAAAGAGGCGTGCTAGAGGTGGGTGGGTGGGGAAGCACCCTCATAGAGACAAAGGGGAGAGGGGATGGAGTGGAAGGGCTGTGGAGGGAGATGGGGGAGGCTGACAATATTTGAAATGTAAATAAAGAAAATAATTTAAAAAAGAAAAAAGAAAGAAAGAAATCCATTGTAATACCAACCATGATGAAGGCACTACTGTATTTAAAAATATGGATGGAGGAGGTGTACAAATTTTCACCCTTTGTCCAATAATGAAATACCAATATCTCTACAGAGATAGATAATGGAAGTCCTTGAAGTCGACCATACATACACATATTTGCTTCATCGATGACAATTACCACTGGAGAGCAATTGAAAAAACAGAATCTTTTCAACAATTGATGAAATAATTGAGCACAGGGAAAACAAGGAAAATTTGATAAGTGCTTGTATTTCTTTCTAGTAGGATAAACAACTAAATAAAACATCAGTGTTCTAGGAAGTAATATTAAGTGACTTAGGAAGTTTTGTGAAAAAACATTAAATGCTAACACCTGAGGCTAATCACAAAGAAATCTGAGGGCGCCTTTTTATGATGAGGCTACTTTTGTTTATTTTTTAGGACTTAATGACTCAGAGAATATGCCAGTGATTTTTAAATATGAAAATCAGTATTATCACACAAGCAATGCTAACAGAATCCAAACACAGAACAAACAAGTAAACTTAATGGTTACTTCCTAAAGGTAAAAAACAAAGTGGCCAGTTCATAAGTGAGAAGATATTAAACTTAATAAAAATCAGGAAATGAAACCTTAAAGTAAGAATGTGGTTCTTTTTTAAGACTCCAAGTGATTGGCAAAATAAAATACTACAACCAATGCTGCTATAAATTGTCAAAGACCGAGACCTAGGGAGCTCAAACTTATAGTATTTCACTTAAAAAAAAAAAAAAAAGAAAAACACTATCAGTTAAATCAGTTAAATATTGACACACATAAGCAAAAAATAACCATATACTTACACAATTAAATCTGTCAATTATTGAAAATGAATGAGATATATTTATAAATATATACAAAGTTTAACATCTACAACATAATAAGACAAATATCAGTAATAGAAAAAGGCAAAATGATAGAAAAAAGTTGAATGCATTTCAGAAGCAGATTTTGTAAAGCTCTCATATTTCAAAAGTAAACATTTTTAGAGAAATTGAAAATATTGTGAATTTCAAACTTTAAACTCATGAGAACTTCAAAAGAAAAAAGTCTATGCCTACTGGAAACATAAGCCCTTTTCCATGTTGGAAATATTCTTGTATTTTACTCTATTTGAATAGTTAGGTGTTTGCTTCCTTCTATTTTATGTTATTGATATACACATAATTGTTTGTTACTTACAGCTTGTTAGGAGACCAAGGTTGTACTATTGTGAGTTGTAGGGCACTTCACACCATAACACAAAGAAAGGGGAGAGGGAGATCTCTTTATTATATTTCCTTCATAATAGAAAATGCACTAACGGTTTTTATAAAGTGTGCTTCAAAAATTTAGGTAACACGATGGATCTGTATTTAGTACATGTGATATAGCTGACTGTGAAGCACTAATGCACTTAGTATCTAAGTCACATCTCTAATATTAAGTTTTCTCTAGTTGGAAAGGCCGGAAATGAAGTCATAGCTTCGTCCTTGTAGACTGCTTGGCTGTTGTCCTTTTGAATGTGCTGTGGTTGAACACTTTGGAGAAAACTCACACCCCCTATTATTATTACTTTTGTCTCCTCTCCCCCAGAACAGCTCTTTCTATTTTTATCACCTTCCTTTATGCATTGCAAGAAAATGCCCCACGGCATGTTTTTATCATAAATGGATGCCCTTCATAAAGATTATTCTTGTCCTTCTCTTTGTGAGTGGCCACATCATGCTTTTCCCATTTCACTGGGAACACAGTTATTTTGGGCAACTACATTTGTGCATCGAGTCCTTCAGAAAACCTTTCTCAGCTGAAGATCATTTGTTTGTGTGTGCAATAGTGAACACGTGGCTGGTATAATCCAAAAATTAGAATTTGTAATTTCATAGCAAAAAAAAAAAATGTCGTCTGTCTCTCAAAATACTTTATGTATGTAAAATATCAATACATTTTGTTTATACCATATCCCAGCTTTGTTCATAAGTAAACCCCAGTTATACCAAGGTAATATGCTAAACTGTTTGCCCAGCCTATGGAAAGCAATACACAGTGACTTACACATTCTTGGGCATACTTTTCCACAATCTCTCACTTGTATATGTCCTTTTATCTTTTTTGACAGGAAACCAGAGCTGGAATAATTTTTCTAAATTAGTTTTAAAATATTAATTTCACTTTCTTTGACAATTCAGTGTTCTGAATAGAACTGTCACTGTCAGCATACTTCCTTTACTTGCTGTAAGAGTTCTGATTGAGGACTTGCTCTGCTATTTGATGTAGTGGTAAATAACTCACAGATGACTCTCAAATACAGTTCTTGTGAACAAATTGTCACCTGAAGACAGTCATGAATTGCATCAGGAGAATATGAAGCAATTTTGCATCTTAATTCATAGTGTGTGTATAGCGTTGGAATTTATCCAAGCTGCACTTCATCCTACTGCTTTTGGATTCTATGCCCCATTACTCTTTATCAGTTTCATGTCTTTTTCTAAAATTTGTCACTGATTATAAAATTAGTGCTACCAAAATGCACATTGGTGTGAACCGAACCACATGGTCAGTTGTCAGGATCCCTGTTCCTGAAAGACACCACCACACTCTATAGCAGTCAGCAACATGCTCCTGAAAGAAGCCACCATTCTGTACAGCAGCCAGAAACATGTTCCTGAAGGAAACCAGCACACTCTACAGCAGCCAGCCATTAACTACCAATATTTCTACAGCTATGAGTGGGTCTTCTGAGACCCTCTCCATTAATACTTGAATGTTGACTGGCTTCATGTGCATTTTATGCATAGACAGTCACTGATCCTAAGAGTTTCTTTATGCAGTAGCACTGTCATGTCCAGAATACACTGTTTTACAGTATTACTACACAACTTCTTTCTCTTAGAAGCTTTCAACCTCTACTCTCGTGAGATTCCTTAAGCTTTGGGGACAGAGGGAGTCACGGATATCTTTCATTTACTGATGAGTTTTCCGTAGAGATATACTCTGTTCATGTTGAACATTTGTGATTGTCTCTCATCAGCAAACTTCCTTCTTGCAGGGATAACAGGTAATAAATCCAGTATTTTGATATTTGAAAAACGTAGCTTGTTTCATCTCACTTTGAATTGGCACATGGAAAGATCTGGAGATTTCTAAAGCGTACGTCAAACCACTTTCATAATCATGTTGGGATTCTAATTGTATGACTTTTTAAAAATTTCCATTTTTCTGCATTGCAAAGTACATGCTTTAGACGTTAAAAGTATGCCTAGGATGGTGGACTACATGTGGAAACAGATTCTAAGAATCCAGATGTTCACTAACTCATATACTAGAGAGATTTTGAGAGAAAAATAATTTTACTCTTTTTTTATACTCTTTTCTAATATTTTTGGAAAGTGTGGTTGGTTATTTTTGTAAAAATAGAATCTGTATGTTAGTTGTGTTTTTGTTTTCCATGTTAAATAGATAAATATATGTTTACAGGTGTATTAATCCTCAGGTTTAGTTTCAGTTTTACTATTTAGTATAAATAGTAAACGTAAATTAGTACAATAGTATTTAAATGTCTTTTCAAGGTAGAGTGGACTTGTAACATATCACTGAGCTTAATTGTTGCTAATTAGCCGCCACACCACCCATCAACCAAGTAAATCAAAACCTCTCGAACCTTATGATTAACCAGATTTATGTATCAATAAATTCTCAATTTACAAGAAGCCAATACAATAATTTCAGAACCAATTGATAATGAGGGGAACTTTATCCCAATTTTCTAAACTTACGATATCATAGCAACCTGTAGCTGATTATAGCCATGCTGGTTCACACCCACTGCCATCTTCCTTTCTCCCCTCTCCCCTGAGATGCTCCCTGTCTCTGCAACTCTTAGCTCTGCCTCCCTTTTCCCTGTCCAATCACAGGCCTTTCACTTCCCTAATGTAATTGCACAGGGAAAATCCTGTGACATAGCTAGACTTGTAGGATTTAATAAAAGCAATACTGAATTGGAAGTTCATAGTACAAAATGTCAACAAAAAATGAAGAGATCTCATACTAGCAACATAGCAAAACACCTGAAAGCTCTAGAACAAAAATAAGTAGACATACTCAGGAGAAATATATGGAAAGATATAATCAAACTAATATCTAAAACCAATAAAGTCAAATGAAGAGATAATACAATCAGTGAATCAATCAGTGAAGCAGAGTTGGTTCTTTGAGAAAATCAATATAATAGACAAACCCTTTTCCAAAATAATGAAAAGGTAGAAAAAAGTATGAAAATCAATAAAATAAGAAATAAAGAGGGGCATAATAACAGACACCAAGGAAATCCAAAGAAAAACAAAGATATATATTAAAAACTTGTACAGTCCACCAAGTTGGAATTTATAAAAAAGTGGATAATTTACTCAATAGATAACACTTACCAAAGATAAATCAAAATCAGACAAACAACATAAATAGGCCTATAACTCCTAAGGAAAGAGAAATAGACACTAAAAGTCTATCAATGAAAAAGAAGCCCAAAGCCAGATGGTTTTAGCAAAGAAATCTCATAGACTTTCACAAAGAGGATAGACCAACACTCCACAAATTATTCCACAAAACAGAAATAGAAGGAACATTTCCTAATTATTTTATGAGGTCAAAGTTACCCTGATACACAAACCAAATAAAAACTCAGCAAAGTAAGAGAATTATAGACTAATTTCCCATATGGACATAGATGCAAAAATTCTCATTAAAATACCTGCAAACCAAATCCAAGAACATATCAAAAAAAAATATCAATCATGATCATGTAACCTTTATCCCAGAGATGCATGGATCATTCAACTTATGAAAATCTGTCAATATAATCAACCATATAAAGAAACTGAAAGTTAGAACAAACAAATAAAACAAACAAACAAACAAAAAACCCAGTATGGTTATCTTATTGGATGGAGAAAAGTGTTATGAAAACAAAACTCAGCACCCTTTCATGATAAAAGTCTTTGAGAGATTATGGATACAAAAGACATATCTACATATAGTAAAGACAAATTATTACAAGCCTATAACAAACATCAAATTAAATGTAGAGAAACTCGAAAACTTTTCACTAAAATTATAGGTTTCCCACTCTCTCCTTATGTGTTCAATGTAGTACTTGAAATTTTAACTAGAACAATAGAAAAATATAGCGATCAAGAGGATACAAATTGAAAAAGAAGGCATTAGACTATTTTTTTCAGATGAAATAATAGTATATATACGTCAGCCTAAAAATTCCACCATCGAACTCCTGTAGATAATAAACACTTTCAGTGAAGTGGCTGAAAACAAGATCATCATCATCATCATTATCATCATCATCACCACCACCAACAACAAGAAAATCAGTAGAGCTCTGTACACAAATGACAAACTAACCTCAAGTCATATAAAATATCTTAGGATAACTCTAATCAAGCAATTGAAATACTTGTATGATAAACATTTTCATGTCTTTGAGGAAAGAAAAAATGATCTCAACATAAAACACCTAAGTACATAGAAACAACATGTTCTGAGAGTACAATGTTAGTTGTACATGTGTTTTTAGGCCTGGCCATTTAGTTTGCTCTTCCCTGGGGAAGAATATTTCTCCTGCTCCCAACATTCCTTAGTTTCCTGTAGAAAATCTTATGCTATGACAAAGTACCATTGTGATCTTCTAAATCCTTGCAAATCCAACCATTTTTAAAAGGTCACCCTACAAAAGAAATAGAGCCCCGCTAAATAAAGCATGCAGCTATCTTGTGATTTCACAATTGCACACCTGAGCATATATACAAAAGTTGAAATATTTTCTGTTAAGGAGTTATCTGAACTATCCCACATACTATAACATTATTCATAACAGATGAGTATTAAAAACAATTTCCATAAAAAATACCTCTGGAAAAATTTATGGCAGGATGGTTCCCTATTTTTCTTTGCATAGATAATGTGTTCTCATCTTTAGCTATTATAAAACAAATGTTTATTTTGGGATAGAAATTTTAGTTATAATCTACATAACAACATAAATACATGCAAGATTTTAGTTTTTAATCCAAACTGCAATCAAATGTGGAATATTTGGAACAGTTGATACTAGAGGTCAATAATAAATTTTGCAGTAGAGTGAGGATCTATACTAAAACCAAAATGAAAATAAAAATACAAAAAGGGAACAGAAAATAATTAATTTTTGCTCCTAGAAGATAAAGCTTATGGTGCCCTATTATTTACTTAAGATGAAACACAATTAGACTCTCTAATGTATTTCTTTTTCTTGACTTACATTTTTATTTTTTGAGATTAAAATAGAAGTACATTTCCCTTTCCTCCCTTTCCTAACGCTTCCCATATAAGCTTCCTCCCTGCGCTTCTTCAAATGCACCACTCCAGTTTGTGGTATTTGTTTCTGCATACACACACATATGTGTAATCTGCTTGCCTTGAGTACCTTTGACAATGGTGTTCCACTTTGTTCTTCATCCTTCTTCATCAGTTTGACTGACTCATGCATTCTAGGGCCAGAAAAAATAGACATGACCCATTTTCTGATAAACCATGATCACTCGCTATGTTGTACATTATTATTCTGTCTTTATTATCATTTCTAAGTTTTTCTGTACAACCAAAACTAAAGAAAGTTCATTTAGTTTTCTATATTGAAATAAAACTTAAATACTATAATTTATAATTTATAAACTTTCTTAATTTGCTATGAGGAGATAAATCTATGTTGTATTGTTTCAATTTGAAGTTATTATTATTATAGAAGCAAACATTTGATATTTTATCAAGTTAACATCTTTATAGAAACAAGATATTATACATTCTGGAACTATATATGTAATATTTGTGATATATATCTCTGAATTATTCGTTGACATTTTGTTGAATATCATTTATGTGTATATTGATACAGAAATTCATAATCCTCCATTGGTTTATTTTTTTCTGAAAGAATATTATTTAAATTTTAATGTGTCAGTGAATAATGTCAAACAGCTTATTATACTCATGACCTAGCCAACAAAATCAATAAACATGGTGTCCAAAAGACAATAAGTTCAACTCAATGAATAGCAATGAATATTATCATTCAATATAGAGAAGTATTTGTTTCTTTTATTGCATATACATATAATACCATATATAACACAAAAATACTACCTAGGTTTTTAAATTTTTACTGAGTTTATATTTGAAACTGTATTAGTAAAGAAAACAAATATTCACCAAATAATGTTATGATAGTTGTAAAAATGCAAATAGCAGAGACTAAACAGAGACTGATTCTCTGATAAACATTTACTGTATGAACATGTTTTCAGGTTCAAACATTAATTAAAGAATTTGTATACACACTTTGAAAATTTTTATTTAATATCTACTTACCAAAGCTTTTTGTTTTGGGTTGTGTTATCATTTTAACATATTATATAACATGATACTATGTCAATAATTGAAAATGAAACTCACTTAATTTTAAATGTAAAAGGTATAGTCATATAGTAATCTGTAGGATGTGTGAAAATAGATGATAGAAAACAAGTTTTTATGTGTTTTTAAACATGTATTTCCACTTGTTTCATTGATCTTAGATACTGTGATTATACTCTGGTTTTATAATGCTTGCCTTCCTAAAGTCAAACACTGGTTTTAATATTGATAGTATAGTAAGAACTATATTTTATTCATACATTTCCACATGTATACACTATGTACTTTCAGCTCTCTCCTTCTCCACTCTCCCATTTCCCTTACTAATCCTTCATTTCCTAGAAAATATCTTTCTTCTAGTTCATAGTTTCATTTTATTTAGTATCCTATAGAATTAATCAGGTGCCGGGGTCAGCCCTGGTGGTTCTTCTTTCTTGTTGGTTCTTCTTGAGGCAGGAGGAAGAGCTTCAGCATGGGGTGAGTCTTGTGAGAGATGTTTAGGGTTGCTGTATAATAATAGAACATTTACTTATCTTAACTCTAAATCACTATGCTTCAGTGGTTGACATGCCTTCTGAGTTCCTCTGAGGTGAAAAACTGTCTAGCACCTCAACATAAAACAACAGAAGATTAAGCAATGTAGCCTTTGTTCTATCATTGACAGAACTGAGCAGTTTTAACCCTCCTCCTGCTAGTTAAAGTCTCAGGAAGAAAAAGGGACATTTTGAAAAGCGATTTTAGTTTTTATTTATTAGTTCTCTCTAAAAGGTTTCCTATGAAAGTTCTCTAAAAGAAAAGGGGAAAGAGTTTAAGAAAAGGGGAGAGAAAGGCTGTCTCAGAAGAAAGGGGATCAGGATTATTATTTTTTTTCTTCTCTTTATCCTTAGCACTTATACCTTTTTCAGAATACATGATCAAATGGTAAAATGTTCATCACAACTTTACATGTAAATTTAAGTCATTAATTGAATAAGAAGATTAAAACAGAAAATGTTTACTGGCATATCCATTAGGAGTAATTATCTGACTAAATATTCATCTTCTGTCCCAAGCTAAATATGTTCACAGAGAATAAAAAGCTATAACTCATGTGCCTAAATTATTAGTGAAATTTTGTATAGATAAACCTAGTTAATATTTTATCTTCTGTCCTTGTAGATTTACTATAATGATTTACATTAAATCATTAGTTCCCTTTTTATGACCATTGGTAAATGGTTTCATAACCTCTTGGAATGTGCTCTGAATAGTAGATGTCTGATTGCTATCTAAAACTCAATAAACTTGTAACTGTCACTAGTTTCGAAGTTCCCGCCAGCGGGTACTCCGTGCTGTGGAAATGCTGTGGAAGGAAGCCATTGATTATGGAAAGAAGCAGGAAACAAAGGAATGTGTTGGAGCAAGACGAGATCCGATCAAGCTCAAAAGAAAT
>CM052712.1:44094725-44127231 GCA_028551405.1 Uromys caudimaculatus
ATTTCTGATAGCCTATATCTTAAGCATATAATTTTCTTTATTACACATAAGTATATATTGGTTGAAATTTCTAGTTTTATTTAACTACTGATATAAAATGTAAGCTATGCTTAAAATATTTATGCCTCATGTTGTAAATTTTGATTCTTTGACAAAAGATCTATGAACACTAAACTACAATGTAAAAACATTTATTGATTGGAAGTATTAAAAATGTATTAAAACTCCGAAGATTTAAATGAATAGAAAAACTATCAGCTCTGCAAAGATATAGGTTGATAAAACATTAATTGCAAAAATATAAAATACTAAAATAATTTTCTATTAAGGCTTTATGAAATAGCTAAATTGCAAAAATGTTAGTTTTATGACCTTTACCCAATGAAATGTGTGAGAATTTTGATAGGGAATACAGCAGAAGGAAAGGGTAGCATTTGATCATTGAATGAATAAAATGATAAGATACCACTCTATTAAGTATTGGCAGATATTTTATTTTGCTCCCCTGTCATAAGCCAAAGCATGATAATTATATTTCTGATCAAAATTTAGGTAACTTAACAATTATCTAACTAATATACCAGGAACACTGTAAAAATTGTGATTCAAGCATAGTTACCTGCATTATCTACTCACAGTAATATTCAATATTTGTTATGTTAAAATAGTATTTTCTGTTTATATTCCCCTCAAACCAGTGGAAGGGAAACTAATATCACATCAAAAGCATCCAAATTCTGATCACTAAGAGCAATTATTTTTGCATACATGTGCTTTATTCTCCTATAAATAATAAGTAATATAATTAATTGTTAAACTCAATCTACATATATTTACCCCATATTTTATAAAATCAATCTGAATGAGCACACAGAAAAATAACAGCAATTTAGAAAGTATACAAATATCAGTAATAAAATGGTATTATATATTTTCTGTTCAGGCAGAAATTCAGTCATAACTGTTTAGTTACAAAAGAACCATGTTTCTGGAACAAAAGTATAGCATCCTAGGTTTTTTGTAAAAAATAACTAATTTTTATTGTTGAATATAAATTTGAACATTAACACCTCTGTAGACTGAACAGAATCAGTGAAACTGCAAGCCAGTACTTCCCTTTTACCACTGGAAATTTAGCACAGCTAATTATTCGGAGCTCTTTAAGAACCAGGGACTGTCCTTTGAAAATTATAGCAAGAGAGTTAAGATTCCATGTCTTTTCAAATGGGAATCACTCATTTTTTATTTTTTCAGGACTCCACTATTAAAGGAAGCAATCACTTCCTCTTAGTTTTCAGAAATCTAAAGTTAAGAATATATCCTTGTTTAAAATTGTCTGTATTTGGGTGCTATAGAGATGGCTCAGCAGTGAAGAGTGCTTATTGCTTTTGCAGAGTACCAGAGTTTGCTTCAGAGCATTCATATCAGGCAGGTCACAATCACACAAGCACTGGGGACTCCAGGTCTTGGTTCTCTGACAGCTTTCTCTGGCCTCCAGGAACATTTTAGAGCTGAAGATAAGACAAATTATCATGATAATGCATGCCATAAACAAAACAATGAATGAAAATGCATAATGGGAAGATAGAAGTGAATTACAAAGGTTAATGTTAATTGAAAGATAAAATAGATTCATTCTTTGTTTCTGAAGAGGGAACATGAGAACTAAGCAAAACTACCCTTCAATGCAAGGCAAAATTATATGAAAAATTGAAGTTGAAGTGGGAAACATGCAGAATTTTTAAGTCTCCACAACTGAATGAGCACGTCTTTATCATTAATAGCACCAAAGGAATGATTCCTACTATTAAAATTCCTATGTCTGTATGACACCCGTGAAGCTCTACAATTCAATGGGGATAAATACAAGCTTGAAACACATACCAATGAGAGTAACATCTAAGAGCACTGTGTTCTAGCAAAGACAAAATATAGTGACTTGGTTTTTGAAGTTTGTTTTACACTTTATAAATAGGCAGGACAATGATCACCAAAGAAAGCAGAATTTGTGGGAAAACTTTCAGTGTTGCTTAGCTCTGAAACAACTAAAGTTTCTCTGTACAGAAATAAATACCAAATCAGACTAGTGGCCATATGACTTTGTAGTCGTCTTCTTTCCTCTATCCTTCCAATTCTGTTTCTGTTTGTTTTCTGTGTGTGTCAGTTGCTTGTGAACAGTATGACACACTTCAGAATTACATTAAATTATCACTGATAAATTGTCATGGCATTGTGCCTTTGTCAGTGTCACTGGGATAATTTGTAGAGAGAAAAACTTACTAGCAAACAGATATGATATTAGGAAGTAATGTTGTAGTCCCTTGCTCTGCCTCTGCTGGTGTCTGGATGCCCCATCCATGGCTGGAGGACTAGGCAAAGTCCATGGCAAGGAATCCTTAGTCTAAGTTTCCCTTTGGACCATCAGAGCATGGCTGTAGCACTAAAACAGAAGAGAAAAGCAGAGCCTGGGATGAACGGGATCTGATTTGGTTGGGAGTGAGTGCCAAGAAGGGCGCGAGAAAAGAGAAGGCCTTAGGGAGTTTGAGTGTAGTGCTCTTTTAGGTGAATGTGTTCCCTGTGGGAATCTTTGATGAAGCAGCCCTCTGAGAAGATCTTAGTTTGTTCATATTTCATTATTGGAGGTAGATATGAATGCATATGCTTTATTCGGGGTGAACCAGCGATTTTATAATTTTTGAGAAAGACATGAGAATATCTAGAAATCGAAGGTAATTGGCTGAAGGCTAAGGTTATACCTCACTAGCTTTTCAGACACAGTGTCACCTGACTGACTGCTTATGGTCACCTTAGCTGAGTGTTGTGGTTACATGCTCCTGAAAAGGTACAGAGGCAGCAGGGGAGCAGTTCAACTCCTGCAGTCTCAAATTTCTATGATTCCGCATGTCTGAACAGCGTCCTCCTCACTAATTCTTACGCCTCTCTGGCGGCACCATCATCCATGTGCCCCACATAATGTTGTGAAAACTGGGTAGCTTGAATCATGTTTTAGGAAAGCTGGCATTTTTACAGGAGTTATCTTCCTCATAGTTTACCATGAAAACTATTTTTTTGTTTTGTTTTGTTTTGTTTTTTTTAGTGAAGCAGGAGTGATACTGAGGTTCAGCCACATAGATAAATTCATCGTTATTAGACTATGCCGGAAGAACTGTTGGATGGTTAATATCTAAATGTTCTTAGGACTGGTGGTATATTGACAGCGTGCCAGTTATTTGGAAGACTTTAGAAATAATGTAGGCTTTTTTGTTTTTCTTTGTTTTTAATACTTATCAGTTTTCTGCTTCCTCACATAGCAGAGTCGAGAGGATCATAATTCTTTTAGTAAAATACAAGATGTTACATCAGGAAATGTTAAAATGAGTTTAAATCAACAAGGTTTGAAAAATCAAATTGACTCATTTTTAAAGTGAGTTAAAATCAAAATGAGTTATCATCAGAAGGAGGCTGAACTGGGTCATTTTAATGAAACTCGAAAAAGCAGGGAGAAGTTGATGAAGCTTGGCAGTCTCATCATTACAAACATTCTCTGCTGAGATAATGAACTCTACACTTCTTATTCTTAAAAGAGGATAGCACACAGTCATTGTGCAAAATCTCTGAATGAGGAGACAATTCATCCTGACTACAGAATCTTTCATTGGAGACTTAGAGAGCCTGTGATTGATGCCTGACTACATAGCAACCCTTCCACATTCAAAGAGGGACACAGTAAGAATGGTATGTTTCCATTTCTAATGTCTGAACAATGCTGTCAGAAAAGCTGAACAATGGCAGGTGACTTGTAGAAGTTAGTTATTTGAATTAACTTGCTTCAGTGTTGAAATGAAAATTCAACAAGAAGGGTTTTTCTTCAAAATCACACAATCAGCAAGACTTACTTGTTCAACTCACTTCTAACAAAAGAAATTCGTCGACACATTTCTGAGGTACAAATGACAGTGCTCCACATATCTTCCCATCACTGTTACCTGCTACCCACTCACACTGACACTGGAGGATATTTCTTTACAGGATAATCAACCTTTATTTTAGTTAATTTTCTTTACATTAGTTAATTTCCCAATATACTTTAATCTTCTTTATGTTATTAAAGAGCATGTATTCTATCAAGAATATTTACTTTGGATCCATGAATTACCTTAGCATCCAATAATGCTAGGTCCAAGCTGTTCATCTATTGAAAGAAATTTTGGATGCTATTTATTAAATATAATATCTTCCAGAAAGTTAATGTCAAGCCTATGTAATAACAACTACTGAGAAGCATTTAGGGACCTTATAGGATTAAGGGACCTTAAAGTACCTGTTTTCTGTGGTAAAGGTGGCCTCTTTGAAGGGCAATGGCTAATGAGCTCACATACATGTTATACTATTTGATAGTCTTATATAGTTACATGACTTGGTTGCTTACAAGGTTAGTCATGATTAAGAACCCTAGTTCATGACTGTATTTAAAAAACAGCTGTTCAAGAACTTATATAATTTTGTAGGTTTCAGGAGAAATACAAATCTAGTTTGTATTCTGTTTGCACGTTCTTAGAGGGCAAACTTTGATGCATTATTATGTTCACATTCTAATACTATAACATAGTATGAGAAGTCATTTTATCCCTTTAGGATACTGATATCTGTGAGTTAAATGTCTTATACACATAAATATGAATATACAAGTGTGCTATGAATGCTTCTCAACTTTTCTAAGTGGACATTTCAAGAAATGCCCATATTGTTCTTATTGTGCTACCTTATTATTCTCTTACCCCAGGGATGCATTCTAACTATACATGCCTTCTATTATTTAGAAGTTGATAGTTCTTAAGGAGATAATCATTTGAGAAAGATGAGAGAGGCACTGACTTCTATTATTATTATTATTATTATTATTATTATTATTATTATTATTAAAATCATACCACCACTTGTTCCAATAATCTCAGTGGCAAAAATATTATTAAGCAACCCTAAAACTTCTCCATGCTGTGGATAAACACATGCCCTACTATACTTTAAAGATGTTTAATCTTGAAAATAGCATCTTGTGAGAGATATTTACTCAATTAAAGAGTTTCAGTAGATCTATGCTTCTGGTTTCTTACAAATAGACTATGAACGCATGTGCAATGCTGCTTCATTCTATTTTCTCAAAGACAAATGCTGCTTCAAGAAAACCTTATGGTCTAAGCCAGGGTGTTGTCATTATTTTATTTTTATTACTTTTTCATATTTTGAGATTATAATATAATTACATCATTTCCTTTTTCCTTTCCCACCTGCAAACCTCCAATATACCCCTCTTTAATCTTTCAAATTCTTCTTATAGATTGTTAACATTTTAATATATGCATGTGATCTTTTCATAGATTCATTATGTTTCTCATCTAAGTATAAACTGCATCTTCTACTTAATGTACATTTAGAAAAACAATTCACTTACAAATAACAGCATTGAAGTATGACATGTAAAGCATGTCCATGGTAGTGGGAAAAACTACATTTAAGTACCAATAGTACTGTGATAGTGTCAATTATTTTAAGTGAGATTGAATGTGTGGTTCTCTCATCTACAATTATTTCTATTTTCCATTTTTAAGGTATATCTTTTTATATAAGAAAATGAAATATAGCTATATAAATCAAAAGCTAACACATCACAATTGGACAAAATAAACTGTAGTAGTTTGAGTATGCCTAGTTCAGGGAGTGGCACTATTTGGAGGTGTGGTCTTGTTGAAGTAGATGTAGTCTTGTTGGAATATGTGTGCCATTGTGGGCTTGAGATTTAAAAACCCTCATCCTACTGCCTGGAAGTCAATGTTCTCCTAGCAGCCTTCAGATGATGATGTAGAACTCTCAGCTGCCTGCACCACGTCTGCCTAGATGCTGACATGCTTCCACCTTGATGATAATGGACTGACCCTTTGAACCTCTAAGGTAGCCCCAATTAAATGTTGTCTATGAGTTGCATTGTCATGGTGTCTGTTTACAGTAGTAAAATTCTAAGACACAAACAAATACAAGAAAAAAGGGCCCAAGAGATCACTGGTTTGGACACTCAGAAATCTCATTAAAACACTAACTGGAAGTCAAAATGTACACATAGAGGGCACTGGTGCAGACAAATGCAGGTCCCATACATGCTTTTTCAGTCTCTGTGAGTTCATATGAACTTTTGTCCTGTTGATTTAGAGGTCCTTGTTTTCTTGGTGTTCTCCATGCCCTCTGGATCGTGTATTCTTTCTATCTCCTCTTTCCCAGGCTTCCTTAAGCCCTGAGGACTGATATAGGGGGTGGTATGATAGAGATACTCCATTTAGACCTAGTTGTTCCAAGGTCTCTTACTCCCTGAATTAATGTCTGACTGTAGGTCTCTATATTTGTTCTCATCTATGGTAGGAATATGCATCTCTGATTATGGTAGAAGCGTCCAATTCTGCAATTCTTAATATACATTGTGATAATAGTATTTTTACTATGCGTGATCTATACAGTATTTATGCCACCCAGTTTAGAGTTAGGGCTGAATACATATAAGCATAATATTTATTATGTATAACATTTTTCTGATAGAATTGAATTTTGCTATGTTTAAAGATACAATTTCTTTGTTGCCTAGTTTCTTTGAATTCCCAATAAATGCAATATTACTGCTCAATATTGTTAATTTCATTTGATGCCATTAAAAATGTTTTCTTAGATATCAAAATAAATGATTTGGACTATGTGGGCATCGAAGGACTAAGAGATATCTTAGTATATAAACTGTTTCATCTTGCAAGCATGAAGTACTGAATTTGAAGCAAAGTACCAAGTTTAAAAAATTCCACATATGGCCCATTGCCTTTCTGGTCTGCACCTCCATCTGCACCCCTGGCAGATCTACATGCCTGCACCCCCATGCCTTTCTCCCAGGAGGACTGCTGTAACTAGGAACACAGAAGACCTCCTCTAACAAAGAGCGAAGGATGCCAGCTTCAACCAGACATACAACACTGCCTGCCTCCCATGAGGCCTACTCTTACCCAGAACACATAGCTCCACTTGCCTCCAGGAAGTCCTGCTATAACTCAGGCTATTTAGTTCCACCTACCTCCAGAGAGATCTGCTCAAATCCAAGACACCCAGGCCAGTTAACACCAGAGACAACCAGATGGTGAAAGGCCAGTACAAGAACATAATCAACAGAATCCAACACAATTTAACACCATCAGAACCCAGGTCTCCTATACAGCAATCCCTGGATAATCTAACACATCATTAGAGCAAGATTATGATCTTACATCCCATCCTATAAAAATGATAGAAGCCTTTAAATGGGATATAAAATATTCCCTTAAAATGTATAAAACCACAGTCAAACAGGTAAAAATAAATCCTCAAAGAGGAAACAAATTAATTCCTTAAATAAATGCAGGAAAATTAATAAAACAGGTGAAGTAAATGAACAAAAGGGTCCAAGACCTAAAAATGGAAATAGAAACAATAAAGAAATCACAAATGGAGGCAACCCTGGAGATGGAAAACCTAGGAAAGAGGACTGGAACTACAGATGCAATCATAACCAACAGAATACAAGAGATGGAAGAAAGAATCTCAGGTATTGAGATGCCTTAGAAGACATTGATACATCAGTCAAAGAAATTTTAAAGTGTAAAAAGTTCCTAACTCAAAACATCCAGGAAATTTTGCATACAATGAAAAGGCCAAAACCTAAGAATAATAGGAATAGAAGAAGTTGAAGAGTCCCAGCTCAAAGAGACAGAAAACTTCTCCAACAAAATCATAGGAATAAACTTCTCTGACCTAAAGAAAGGGATGGCCATAATGTACATCAAATACATTGGACCAGAAAAGAGAATCCTTCTGCCACATAATAATCAAAACACGAAGTGTACAGAACAATGAAAAACTATTAAGCTGTAAGGGAAAATATTCCATGTAACACATAAAAGCAGACTTATAAGAATTACACATGATTTCTTAACAGAGACTCTAAAAGGCAGAAGATCCTGGAGAGATATCCTGTAGGCTCTGAGAGAATATACATGCCAGCACAGACTACTATAGCCAGCAACACTCTCAATCACCATAGATGGAGAAACCAAGATATTCCAGGAAAAAAAAACAAAACAAAACATTTTAAGAGGATACCAGAAGGAAAACCGCAACACAAGGAGGTTAACTACATTAAAAAAAAAAATACAAGAAATTAATCATCTCCCAAATAACCCCAAAGAAGAGAATTACATGCACATAGAACCACCTCCGACAATAAAAGTAACAGGAACTAACAGTCATTGGTCAAAAAATACTGACACAGAAAAAAACCTCAATAGATACAAGAATATTGAATTAACACCCTGCATTCTTTCAGATCACCACAGATTAAAGCTGTACTTCCACATCAATAGAAACAACAGAAAGTCCACATACTCGTGGAAACTAAAAGGCTCTCTACTCAATGTTCAGATAAGAAATGAAGAAATGAAAGACTTTATAGAATTCAGACCAAATCAAGACACAGCATATTCAAACTTAGGTGATACAGTGAAAGTAGGTTTAAGAGGAAAATTTATAGCACTAAGTGCCTCCATAAATAAATTGGAGAGATCCTGTACTAGCAACTTAACAGAACATCTGAAAGCTCAAGAACTAGAAGAAGCAAACACACTCAAGAGGATTAGATGGGAGGAAATAAACTCAGGGCAGAAACCAACCAATTAGAAACTAAGAGAACAATACAAATTTTCAACAACACTAAGAGCTGTTTTTTTGAGAAAAATCAACAAGATAGATAAACCCTTAGCCAAACTAACTAAAAAGATTTAAAAAAAAAAACCCTCAAACTACATCACATGGTGGCAAGGATGTGGACAAAGAGGAACACTCCTCCATAGCTGGTAGACTTGCAAACTGGAAATCAGTCTGGCAGTTTCTCATAAAATTGGAAAGAGTTCTACGTGAAGATCCAGCTATACTGCTCCTGGGCATATACCCAAAAGATGCTCCTCCATGTCATAGCATGTGCTCCACTGTGTCATAGCAGCCTTATTCATAAAAACTGGAACATAAAAGAAACTCAGATGTCCCTCGGATGAAGAATGGATACAAAATGTGGTTCATTTACACAATGAAATACTATTCAAGTATTAAAAACTAGGATATCATGAATTTTGCAGGCAAATGGATAGAGCTATAAAATATCATCCTGAGTGAGCATTGAGCAAAAAAGACAAGGAGATTTCTGAGGCTCATTGGCCAGTTGATATAGCACAATTGCTAAGCTCCAGACCAAAAACCATGTGAAAGTAGATAGACAGTATTCCTGGGGTTGAAACGTGATTATTTCCTGGATGTCACATATACCTGAAAGTATATGTAACCACACACACACACACACACACACACACACACACACACACACACACACACACACACACACGTACGCATGTACAATGTGAGAGAGAGAGACAGAGAGAGAGACAGAGAGAGAGAGAGAGAGAAGCAGTTCCAAACACATATGCACCAAAGACTCATAAAGAAAACACTCCTGATTAATTTTATTTCAAATCTGTTCTGTCTAACTATTCTTGCCTTTCTTAATGAAGTGTATTTCCAGCAGTCAACAAATAGATAAGTACCAAACTTTAATAAATATGCTAATCTATTTTTATTCAAGAATTGAAACTATTATCAGAATTATTACTGAAAGATGTGTGTTAATTCTTATCATTTCATTGAATGTGTAATGATTGGTATTTTTTTAATTTCCTTTTTGATTATTTTTTGTAGAATTTACAGTTTTCTATTTTTCCATCATGTATGATTCCACAAAGCATCTTTTGTTTCTGGCTTCTTGTTCACAGATTGTTCAGTTCACATTTGTCATGAACCAGTTTTCTTTTCCTTTAACTTTGAAAGGCATTATTGCTGGATATCGTAATGTGGATTGGCAGTTCTTAGCACTAAGAATTTGGAATATAATGCTCCATGCCCTTTGGGACTTAGAGATTTTGTTGAAAAATCTTCTGTTCCTCCGATGGGCCTGATCTCTATATCACTTGATCCTTCTTCTTTGTAGGTTTCAATGGCTGTCTTTGTTCTCTCTAATTAACAGTTTATTATTCATACCATGTTGTAATCTTGGTTTCTCTTACTGTATTCTAAGGTCTACTACTAACTATATAAATATCCTGATTTCATAAAACCCTTTCGTCATTAACCTTATCTTTCAAATTACTTAAATTATTTCCAATTTTACTTTGCTTACATATTAATTTGTTGTTTGATGTAATTATATCTTCCTGAAATATTGAATTTCCCCTGGATGATGAAACAAAGCGAAAGGACTCTTAATTGGGACTGTGGTCCTGATTTAAACATGATTTAAATTTTCAATAAATTTTAGGGCTCAATATTTGAAAAACATTGAGACCAACACTAAAATTTGCTGGAAACATGGCTACAAGTTATATTAAGATTAAAAACTCTTCAGTGCATAATTAAAATGTAAAAGATTTTGTAATCTGTTCAAAAGTAGTTATTGTAGCATACACATTATCTTACTATAGTCATTAATTTGATGGCATACTGCATTCCTAAATGTATTTCATGTTTATTTGCAATAATAATTAATGATGCATAAGACAATAGAAATCAGCCTATCAGTCTACTGAAGACATACTTTTTTAAAAATATAACTTCTGCAAACCATTTTTCCTCTTTCATCTCTGTTAAGAGGAGACCTTTAAATGGTCATGAACAATATAAATGTCACTAATAAGCAATTAAAATCTTATTTATTCAATTAGAGACATTCTTATTTACTAAATATTTACTTAAATTTCTTTCTCTCTAGAATTTTCTTTCTAGAGAACTCAAATAATTTGCATGAGAAAACACTGAGACTGGGATAGCTTTATAAGGTACAATTAACATGTACTGCTCACGAACACCCTTGATTTTATATATTCTGAAAACAGATTTCTAGCTTTGCCTAAAAGTTGGTGGAATTGTAGATCTTTCCAACAGAGATGAGGTTAATGAACTAGTAATTTGATGACATAAATAAACTAGATATTAATAATTCAAACCAGCTTTTGTGTTTCTTTAATTCAGTTGTTCGTCAGATAGCTTACAAATGTTTTATAAACAATTTTCGATTGGCAAAATGCTGTCCTAGCTGAATTTTTATTTCATGTCTATTTTCATTTAAGGTATTAACTTTCATTCTTATTGGAGTTAAAGTATTTTATAATCATGGTGATGAATGAGGTAGATGCTGATAAAAATAGTAGAAGTAATAGAGAATAAAGAGACAAACAAATCCTTTGTTTTCAAAGAGAAATCTCTAGTAAATTTAAAAAGTATATTGTTGAAGTTCCAAAAGAGAAAAATAAGTCTCAATATTCATTCCCAAGAATACAAGAACAGGTGCTTCCTGGCACATAGAGAGTAGAGACAGGGCACATGGTACTAATAAGCAAACTTGAAATAATAGTAAAGAAAAAAGGTATTAGCCAGGACAAAAGTACTGTAATCAGGATTAAAATATATAGATAAAGCTGAAAAGTTATTTGGCAACATTTCATTTTTTAAATTATTGTAATTAGTTTGTGTCCTATGATTTTTTTGTGCTGGAAGATGTTCTATGGACTGACAAGAAGACTGTGTATTGTGGAGGGCTGAGTTAGGGATTCTCTGTAGGTCTGTTGTTATATTTTCCCTATGGAGCTATTTATCTGCTGAACTTCTATGTTGATTCTCTGTCTGGAAGATCACTCTCCTGCTCTAGTTTTCTTGGGAGATTACAAAAAAAAAAAAAAAAAAAAAAAAAAGGAGAGATATAAAATTATTTTTTTCTCCTCTTCATCTTCTTCACTGCAGCTTCTTGTTTATCTTCTTTTTCCCTTTACCCCTTATTCACTTTTAAATCATAGGTTCTTTCTCAGGTTATTGATGTATATATTAATGATATCTCATGGTTTTCTATTTTTTCAGATATAGATATTATTTATAAGCCTTCTATTATTGAATAATACTTATTACCTCTTTTAGTGGTACCAGGTTGGTAGGCACAAACTAAATAATTGTATAGATTTCTACATAGGTGCACATATGTTCCTCGTTTCGTTGTAGTATAATTAAAACAATGTAACTAATTTTAATTTATATAATGCATTGCTACAGCACATTCGATTATAATGGTGTCTTGAATTAAACTATAATTTTATTCTTTTTGCCAAATGTATCATTGCACTTTATTTATCTTTTTAATTATTAGTATCCTATAAATTATTAATTCCCTTCTGTAGGAAGAAGTAAAATGCACAGTTTTCTATATTTAAATATATTGAACAACTAATTGTTTTCACTTTAATTTTATTAAAAACCCCTAACCTCCAATATATGTAAAGTGCCTTTCTGCTACAATTTTAGCTGATTCGTTTTCTGACTTGTAGCCTATCTGCTGTCCTGGGGTTTTTCTTCAACTTCTTCTATCAAATTCCCTTTGCCTTTTTCTTATAATCAAACAAATTTTTGCCTAAATCCTATATTTAGATCCCTTCTACTTAATTCCTTATGTGAGAGGGGAAAAAACCTCTTATGCAGCCCTTCTAAGAATCTCCTTCAGAAAATAATTCGTGGAAGGCAAAATGTTCATGGGAAACTTGCAAAAAATAAAACCAATTCTCTCTCTTGAAACACATTTAGAATTCTAGGTATTTTGCTTGTAAACTTTTACAAAATACAGGAAAAATAGCTGATATAGCTTTGTAAATTAAGAACTTTGTGTGTGTGTGTGTGTGTGTGTGTGTGTGTGTGTGCACGCATGTTCTTGTAAGGACTCATCAAAGGAAAGTAAGAAAGTTTGTATATTGTTTATCTTCAGGAGTAAGAATATAGATGGGGCATCTTTGCAATAAATTTTCTTCTTTCATTTAAAATTTTAACCATGCTTAATGAAATCACACGATACAGAAAATTGATAGGTTTTAACAATTTAATGCAGAAGTTTTGTAGTACGTTGCATTATGTGTGTGGGCTATGTACCTAAAATTTTAAGCACACACACATTTTAGGATATGTTCCTTATATAAAATAATGGGTTTTATGATCACTTTTTATGCATGTAAATCATATATGTTGGTTATAACAACCTTAATTACCACATGTTGCCTCTCCCTCGTCTCCTTAGATTTTCCTTTCCTCCTACAAATATCCCTGCATGCTACTTTTATGTCATAGGTGTGAGCATCTATTCCGTTTTCTAAGAGAGAAACATAACTTTTATCTGACTTATTTTGCTTAACACAATAATATTCAGTTTCATAGATGTTCTGCCAAGCCTGATCTCAATCTTTGGTATCGCCAACTAAAGCTCTGTTGTGAGTTTGTAGTACTTTGCCTTTCCCATTTTCCTTTGATAGGAACCTAAAGTGATGCCTTCACTTTCTTGCTATGTGTGATGTTATAACGGACATGTGATAGAGCATCAGGTTTATAGATGTCTTAGGTTTCTTCTGCTACATAACCAATACTGCAGTACCTGAAGCAGATAGTAATTCTATTTTTAGTTGTTTGTTTTAAACGGAGGAACTTCCATACTGATTTCCATAGTGAATGCATTTTCAAACATGGATGTTTTCTTTCTTTCTTTGTTTTTTTTTTTGTTTGTTTGTTTGTTTGTTTTTCGAGACAGCGTTTGTCTGTGTAGCCCTGGCTGTCCTGGAACTCACTCTGTAGACCAGGCTGGCCTCGAACTCAGAAATCCACCTGCTTCTGCCTCCCAAGTGCTGGGATTAAAGGCGTGTACCACCACTGCCCGGCGGATGTTTTCTTTTACAAAGTAACCTTACCTACATTGTTTGGAATTAAATGTGTGTCAAAAGAACTTTGAAGGCTCTTGGACTCATATATCCTAAACTTTTATACAGTGAGTTGAGGTGATAGGGGGAGGGTTAATGTGCTTCGGATTGTTGAAGGAAGGAAGGAAGGAAGGAAGGAAGGAAGGAAGGAAGGAAGGAAGGAAGGAAGGAAGGAAGGAAGGAAGGACTAAGTTGTTGCTTTGTAAGCAACCCCTAGCTTCTTTCTCGGGTGAGAATGAGATGGATGATTCTGGAAATATTTGATTTTTGAGGACAAAGTGATCAAAGAACTAGGTCTGACTATTCAGATATTGAATACCTATAGCACTTAGGCTACCCTAAAACCTTGGAAATTTCTGCCCCCTGAAATAATAAGATATAATAAGATAGAACAAAACTAACACACAGGATAGGACTAAACAGGAGAAAAAGAGCTCCAAAATGGCACAAGAAATCTATACAGACTCAAGAGATCTACCTGTTTGCATAATCAAGAGTCCCATAAAAACACTTAAATGGAAACCATAATATATATACGAGGATCTGGAAGAAAAAAGTAAGAAGAAACATATATACATAAAATGAAAATTATAAAGAAAAAATTAGAATAAGAAAAAGAGCAAAAGCCTCAACAAGATATTACCAGACAAGGAACCTGTAAAGACACCATTGACTTCACTGACTGTTGGTTATCACTGCTAGTTATATACAGCCTACCATTAAGAGTAATTTGTTAGGATGACTGAAAGACTTGTAAGGAATCATAGTATTAACTATTTACCTAAAGTTACTTATAATTTTGTGTGTGAATATGTATTTTAACAGAAAATTTCCTATCTGACTTATAACAAGAGTTATAGACCATGTAACAAAATCTCAACACAAGCATTGGAAGCCCTCTTTTGAGTTATCAAGGTTTTCCAAAATCTCACCAAACATTATCAGCTATTGCTATCATCTTTATTTGACTGGATGTAGAGGCTAAATACCTATTGCTGAAGACACCATGCTCTCCAAAAATAAGGTCCAAAGGCTCCTAAACAAGAACTGACCTGACATATAGATAAGTGTAGTCTTCACCCTTCATTAAGGAAAATTCTTTATGCAACTGGTGAAAATGAAGACCATTATAGAAAACTATAACTCATCAAAATGCAGAGTTGTGGAGCCTATTCCCAACATCTACAACACAGCTCTGTACCTAACACCCAAAATTGTTGTTGCAAAACAAGAGGAGGACATGCTAAGTGGACAAAGGGAAGCTAAGGACCCTAGACAGAGAACTATAAGGAACTAGGGAATATTGAGAATGGGGGAACAGTTGATTATCCCATGATAAAATTGTTATCCCTTAAAACATATACATACAAGAAACATCACCAATTGATTATTGAGTGCCAAAATTATCATCCCTTTAAAATATATAAATACAAGAAATGTTACACAGATTAAGAAGCTTGTAATTTTTGTATACACATACAACATCACCGCCACCACCGTCAACAACAATAGCAGTAGCAACAGCAATAAGAAAACAATAATAAAAGAAAAAGAGGGTGCAGAGAACTTACTGGAAGGCCTCTTTCATACTGGAAGGTGGATCACTCCCATAGAGACTCAGTTATTGTTCTTTGAGTCAGTTCAAACATATACTCTGTCCAAGAGCTGCTGGACTGGGTGGAGCAGCTCCCAGGAGCCTGAGAGACCCATAGGGGTTTGAAGGGGAGAAAAGAAGGCAGGTGGCACAAGAGAAACTAGAGATGAGAAGGCCCACGAGAAGATGCTTTTAAAAGTGAACTAAAGATATTGGAAAGAAAAATGGCAGAAGAGAGCCTGGTGCACCAGGGAAAAATAATCTAACTACAGACAGCAATGCTGTATTCTGTGCTGTCGACCAAAGCAATATGGAAGCCCATGATCCCCTACTGATACTATAAAGGTCAAAAATGCTCCTGCTGCAGTGAAATGGATGACCGCAGACTCACTGTTGAGAATGAGGGACATAAAAGTCTTTGTGACACCTTCTTGCACCCTTACTCCTCTTGTTCCACCCTCCAAGAAAGACACTCAGGAAGCCATTGAGAAGTCCTAAAAATTGTGATAAGGATACTGAGGTGTAGACCTTCACATTTCATGGCTTGTAACAGGAATGAGGTAGGGGAAGAAATCAGTGATTTTCTTTAGAGAGTACTTTCTAACACACGCACGTACACACACACACACACACACACACACACCCCTACTATTCCACAAATCTCCGTTGTACTCCATCTAGGAGCTGTTGGATTCGGTTAGAAGCTGGTGCTGCAGAACCATATTCAGGTGCAGGTCATTTTCATCGTGGATGAAAACCTAAAGCTTGATTGTGATTGAAGTCCTACCCTGCCACTACAGAGCCCGAGAGACCCATAGAGGCTTGGAGGGGAGTGATTTCATTTTATTTTCCATGTTTCTGCAGTTACTCTACATTAGGTGCTCATATCTGAAGATTCAGATCTAGTAGACTCAGATGAGAGAGAATATGTTTGGTTTTCTGGGTCTGGGTTACCTCACTCAATATGATATTTTCTAGTTTTATTTGTTTACCTGAAAAGTTCATGTTTTCATTTCTTACTGTTGATTGGTATTCCATAGAACATAAATATCACATTTCATTATCCATTTGTCAGCTGAAGAACATGTAGTTTGTCCACATCTTCTATTGTGAACAGAGCAGCAATGCACAGGACTGAGCAAATATCTGTGGCACAGGATAAGTTCTTTTGGGACTATGCTGAGAGTGGTACAACTAGGCCATATGGTAGATTTATTTTTACTGTCTTGAGAATTCTCCACACTGATTTTCTTAATGACTGTACCTGTTTTCAGTCAAACCAACAGTGAATGAGGATTTCCTTCTCTGCAAATACCCTTCGGCATTTGTCCTTGGCTATTTTCCTGATATTATCCATTCTGACTAGGGTAAGATGAAATCTCAAAGTTGTTTTGATTTGCATTTCCCTACTTGCTAGAGATGATGCATGAGGAGTGGGGGTTAGTTGCTGTTTTTATTTGTTTGTTACCTATTTTTTTTTCTTCCTTTGAAAACACTGTTCAGATTTCATTTCAATTTTTGTCCTTATTGTGTTTTAGTTGTTTATATAGACTAATTATTAATTCTCTGTCAGTTATATAGCTGAAAAAGATCCTCTCTTATTCTTTTTCACCTGACTGATTTTTTTTTTTCTTCAGCTATACAGAAGGTTTTAGGAAGTCTCACTTGTCAATTCTCAGCCACAGTTCTTGGGTAAACAAATTCCTATTCATCCCTACACCTATATCACATAGGAAACTCCCCAGGATGACTTCTAATCAATTTTTCAGTGTTTCCTTTTTCACATTTAAGTATATGATGTATTCAGACACGGCTTTTGTGCAGGTGATGGACGCAGGTCTAATGTCATTCATCTGAATATGAACAGCCAGTTTTCTTCTCACTATTTGACGAACATGCTTTTCTTCCAAAACATTTTTGGCGTATTAAAAGACTACAAATTTACATGTGGAAAATTAATTTGTTTTTGTAGTCAGACTCCTTTTGAGAAAGTTAAGTTTTACTTTACTTTCAAGTGTTTATCAATTGAAGATTTCTTCTGAGTTAGAAATGAGAACACTTATCCACGTACTTTTTTAGCTCTTGGGCCTCATCTGGTACAGATCATTGTATGCTCTATGAATGTTTTCTTGGTGTACTTTATCCCTTGGGAAAGCTCTGTTCAGTACTACAGACTTGCACCAAAAGTAGGCATAAATTACGTAATCCTACATAAAGGGGTCAGCAAATTTCTCATGCAGGCAATTTTAACAGAGAGATTTAAGTATATATCTATTAAAAATGTAAGAGGTCACAAGATGCTCATTTGGCTAACTAAGGAGTTTTCAGAATGAATAAGAAAATCCTCACAGCTTAGAAAAATGACACAGCATGATGAAACAGTGATTTGATTTATGCATGGAATGAAAAAAGGCTTAACATATGTTAATTAATAAATGAAATGTGTCACATTAATAAAACAAAGGATAAATATTCAAGTGATTGTATCAGCATATGCAGAAACATAATTAGCAAAATTCAAACATTTTCATAATAAAAGCAATCAAGGAAGAATATATGAAAATCTCAGCAGAGTAAAAGCTGCAAAGGAAAAACTCAAATTTAACAATGTACTCAAGAGTGGAAAATGGACTGCTCTTTCCATAGCATCAGAAATATAGCAAAAAAGTTTATTCTCCACTCTTAAGTTCCACATACTACCAGAAATCCTAGAGTATGAGGTAGCTTCAAAAATAGTCTTACCACTTACGTCTCCTTGGCCACCAAAAGCACAAATACGACCCTGATGTAGAGAAATTGTTATCAAGCAACATGGCTGCTCTGGCAAGGGATCACATCTAAAGACTTAGGTCTGTGTGATCCAGCTGGAATACAGGTGTTTCACACACCTTTAAATTCTCTGGCTAGAATACAGAGATTCAATTAGTACATACCTGTAATCCTAAAAAGTGAAGGTAAAGTTAGTTTGTAAAAGGATGCAGCATGTTTAAAAATGACATCTGAGTGGCAGACAAAGTGATGAATCATAGAAAAAATTGACAGATGAGTCAGAGATGGAATACACCCAACTCTCATGAAAGTATACAGGAAAGAGGCTACTTAAGAGCAGCACAGGGAGAAAAAAGGCTCAAGGTAGGAGGTGGTATATTTTGTTGTTGTTGTTGTTGTTGTTGTTGTTGGTGGTGGTGGTGGTGGTGGTGGTGGTGGTGGTGGTGGTGGTTATGGTGATGGTGGTGGTGGTGTGTATGGCAGTTTTGACAGGACAGTTTTACAGAGATATGTTGCAGACAAAAGTGAAGACAGAATTAGCCAAAGAATGAGAAAGAGTCAAAAGATAGAATGTAGAGTTAAACAGAGTATGAGGCCAAGCAGAGCAATTCAGTCAGAAACCAAGGGAAGCCAAATTAAGTCAGTCAGCTTGGAAAATTCAATTGTATGTAGGCTAGAAGCTTCCAACCCTAGGTCTAGAGATAGGACAGAGAAAGGAATGTTCTGGGCTCAACCCAACCCACATATTTGAACAACTTGGATATAGCTCTCATTTCAACACTTTATCTGAGGAAATAAAAGTGACATTTTCACCCTGTAAATGTAATTTTTATGACTTCTCTTGACTTTCTGGAAAAAAAAGAAAGAAGAAGCTAAAACAGAAACAAAAACAAATATAAACATCAAATCCCACCATAAGTAAATAGTCCACATCTAGCACTGGGATTTTGCTTACTTCATCTTCAACATTTGAAAGTAACATTTAAAAAAATTTATATTCCTAATTACCTTGCAGATAGTGTTTTTCCATATGGCGTTTTATGCACCCTTAGTATTGTTTAACACATTCAGCTCTTTCTTCCTCCCCATCCTCCTACCACATCTCCCCTTAACATTTGTTCTAATATTCCTGCCCACTGTTTCCTGGCTTTTGGTTGGAATTTTGACACTTACTCAAGAGGGAATTTATTCCTGAAAGTCTAAATCTGCTCAAAAGCTCATGCCTTGGGAGATTTTATCTCTAGGGGGATCATTTATTAATGGAGTATGGTGTAATACTGCCTTATAGATATTTACATTTGAGTCCCTAGATTACTGGTGTACTCAGTCATAGTCTGGGAAGCTTCTGTTTGCAATGTGCAGTGTTCAGTGCTGAGTCTCATAGTTAATGTGCCCAAAATGGATGACAGTTGGTGGTTTATATCTAAATAAAACCTTTATATCATACTTCTGCAAGGCTCAGAGAAAAATACAGAAAAGGAAAGGCAAAAGTATAAATGAAGGAAGATGAGGAGGAGTTTCCTAAAATGATGTTCTCTGTACAAGCCATGGCTTCTGTAACTATCAACTCAGCAGATTGATCTAATCCAAAATTAAGCCCATCACGGATGGGGATAGATTCTATGACATTCTGACATTCTGAAAGAATGCTGAAGTTAGAGCTCACTGGGGGAAGGGAAGCCATGTTCATTATTCTTGTATTCACTTTTTTTTTTTTTTCTGGGTTTAAGGAGAACTCTTTATTTCACTATCTTTTTATTTTATTTTTTTCATACTTTATTTACATTTCCAATGTTGCCCCCTTTCTAGGTTTCCTCTTTGGAAACCACCTATCCCCTCCCACTCCCCCACCTCTATGAGGGAATTCCACCTCCCCCCCACCTGCCCACCCAGTCCTGTATTCCCACCTTGACATTCCCCTTTACTGGGGCCTCTCCTCCCACTGATGGCCAACAAGCCCCTTCTCTGCCACATATGTGGTCCCGAACCATGGGTCCCTCCATGTGTATTCTTTGGTTGGTAATCCAGCCTCCAGGAGGACCGGGGGTTGGGGGTCAGGCCAGTTGTCATTGTTGCTCTCTCCATGGGGCTGCACACTCCCTCAGCTCCTTCGGTCCCTTCTCCAACTCCTCCATCTGGGACCTAACTCTCAGTCCAGCAGTTACTATAAAGTGAAACTTGGGTATACCGAACTTTTGAGCTAAAGCCACTTATCAGTGAGTACATACCATGTTCGTTCTCTTGTGTCTGAGTTACTTCACTCAGGATGATATTTTCAAGTTCCATCCATTTGCCTGCAAATTTCATTAAGTCATTGATTTTAATAGCTGAGTAGTACTCCATTGTGTAAATGTACCACATTTTCTGTATCCATTCTTCTGATGAGGGATATCTGGGTCGTTTCCAACTTCTGGTTATTATAAATATGGCTGCTATGAACGTAGTGTAGCATGTGTTTTTATTACATGTTGGAGCATCTTCTGGTTATATACCCAGGAGTGGTATAGCTGGGTCCTCAGGTAGTATTATGTCCATTTTTCTTGAGGATCCACCAAACTGATTTCCAGAGTGGTTATACCAGCTTGCAATCCCACCAAGAATGGAGGAGTGTTCCTCTTTCTCCACATCCTCGCCAGCATCTGCTGTCACCTGAGTTTTTGATCTTAGCCATTCTGACTGGTGTGAGGTAGAATCTCAAACTTGTTTTGATTTGCATTTTTCTGATGACTAAGGATGTTGAGCATTTCTTTAGGTGCTTCTCAGCCCTGCGAATTTCCTCAGTTGAGAATTCTGTTTAGCTCTGTTCCCCATTTTTTGATAGGGTTATTTGGTTTTCTGGAGTCTAACTTCTTGAGTTCTTTGTATATGTTGGATATTAGCCCTCTATCAGATGTAGGATTGGTAAAGATCTTTTCCCAATCTGTTGATTGCCTATTGTCCTATTTGCCTTACAGAAGCTTTGCAATTTCATGAGGTCCCATTTGTCGATTCTTGATCTTAGAGGAAATAGCAAAGTTAAGTCTGGATCAGATAAACCATCTGAACAGTCCCATAATGCCTAAAGAAATAGAGGCAGTCATTAAAAGTCTCCCAACCAAAAAAAGCCCAGGACCAGATGGCTTCACTGCAGAATTCTATCAGACCTTCAAAGAAGAACTAATACCAATACTCTTCAATCTATTCCACAAAATAGAAACAGAAGGAACACTACCCCATTCCTTCTATGAGGCCACAGTTACACTGATACCAAAACCTCACAAAGACCCAACAAAGAAAGAAAACTTAAGACCAATTTCCCTTATAAATATCGATGCAAAAATACTCAATAAAACTCTCGCAAACCAAATCCAAGAATACATCAAAATGATCATTCATCATGATCACGTAGGCTTCATCTCAGAGATGCAGGGATGGTTCAATACCCGGAAATCTATCAATGTAATCCACTACATAAACAAACTCAAAGAAAAAAACCACATGATCATTTCATTAGATGCTGAAAAAGCATTTGACAAAATTCAACATCCCTTCATGATAAAAGTCCTGGAAAGACTAGGAATTCAAGGCCCATACCTTAACATTGTAAAAGCAATATACAGCAAACCAGAAGCCAACATCAAACTAAATGGAGAGAAACTCGAAGCAATCCCACTAAAATCAGGGACTAGACAAGGCTGCCCTCTCTCTCCCTATCTATTCAATATAGTAATTGAAGTTCTAGTTAGAGCAATTAGACAACAAAAGGAGGTAAAAGGGATACAAATTGAAGAGGAAGAAATCAAAATATCACTCTTTGCAGATGATATGATCATATACTTAAGTGACCTGAAAACCTCTACCAGAGAACTGCTGCAGCTGATAAACAACTTCAGCAAAGTGGCCAGATATAAAATTACTCAAACAAATCAATAGCCTTCCTATACTTGAAGGATAAACAGGCTGAGAAAGAAATTAGGGAAATGACACCCTTCACAATTGTCACAAACAATATAAAGTATCTTGGTGTGACTCTAACCAAACAAGTGAAAGATCTGTATGACAAGAATGTCAAGTCTCTGAAGAAAACAATCGAAGAAGACCTCAGAAGATGGAAAGCTTTTCAGTGCTCATGGACTGGCAGGATTAGTATAGTAAAAATGGCCATTCTGCCAAAAGCAATCTACAGATTCAATGCAATCCCCATCAAAATTCCAACTCAATTCTTCATAGACTTAGAAAGAGCAATTCTCAAATTCATTTGGAACAACAAAAAACCCAGGATAGCAAAAGCTATTCTCAACAACAAACGAAACTTCTGGGGGAATCAGCATGCCTGACCTCAAGCTGTAGTACAGAGAAGTAGTGATAAAAACTACATGCTATTGGTACAGTGACAGGCAGGTAGATCAATGGAATAGAATTGAAGACCCAGAAATGAACCCACACACCTATGGTCACTTGAGTTTCGAAAAAGGAGCTAAAACCACCCAGTGGAAAAAAGACAGTATTTTCAACAAATGGTGCTGGTTCAACTGGTGGTCTACTTGCAGAAGAATGGGAATTGATCCATTCCTATCTCCCTGTACAAAGCTCAAGTCCAAGTGGATCAAGGACCTCCACATAAAACCAGATACACTGAATCTAATAGAAGAGAAAGTGGAGAAAAGCCTTGAACACTTGGGTACAGGGGGAAAGTTCCTGAACAGAACATCAATGGCTTATGCTCTTGTATTCACTTTTAAGTCGCCATGCTTCAGTAATCCCTTAATCCTATAAGCACCCTTAATTGAACTCAGTGAGTCATAAGGAAAGAAAGAAACAAACAAACAAACAAAAGGTGTCAAGTGTGTGTGTGTGTCAAGGGGAGGGGGCTTCTGTTTGGAAGTCAAAATAATTCGTTGGAATTGGTGGGAGAAGTTAATAAGAGATATCAGAACTCAAAAGAAATAAATGTAATAATATCCCTGTTTTTAAATGTTATGATTACATATATAAAAACCATAATTTCACAAAAATTTGCACTAAATAAATTTATCAAAATTTCAAACACAAATTAATAAACAAAGTTGATAATGTTTCTCTTATAATTACAATTAAAAATTTAATAAATGAAAGTAGGAAATATAATGCTTCTAGTATTATATAAACATGTGAATTATTTAGAAATAAGTCAAAGATGTAAAAACCTATCTTTTGTACTAGCATTTTATGGCTGGTAATATTCTCTCCTAAGTGTAGAAACCAGTTCATGAAATTGTTGAGGTTCCAGAAGCTTAGAAAACTCACTAATGTCTTATAACTTATCAAACTTCTAAGAGTCATCTCTAAGGTTATAAAATCTGGGTAAAGGAGATTCTTTAGGTATGTGACTTGCTGCAATCTATTCAGGGTATGATGCTGCCTCATGAATTTACATGTAGGCCAGGGTGGGCCTTTTTGGTGAAGCAGGTGCCTAAGAGTTGACTATAGTCTTGTAAGTAACCTCTAATCCTTTTATTTGAATAGTCTTACTCTTGCTATCTGTGATGACTAGACATTCCTATGTATTTATCCAGGAAATACAATGTTGCAGACTGTGATATTAAATCATAAAATATTCCTAAAACATCTTAAAGAGTCAGATAATTAGAAACTTCTAAAATGATCTAATGCTGTTCAGAAATGCTAAAATTCCAATGACTTTCAGAAATAAATATGAAAACCACTAAAATCAATATAGAATCCAAAATCGCAAGTTAGTAAAACAATCTTGAAGGAAAATAGAAAATACTTCATTGGTCTTTAAATTTGAAAAAGAATTGAAAAATAATCTAGTTTGATATCGACATGATGACTTATGTCTATAAGTGAATAAATCAGATTAAAGAATATGAACTGTTCTCACAGATATATGTGTCATCACTTCAACAAATAGTTCTGAAAAACTGATAGTGTACAAAACAAGGAAATTGAACAATTATCTTACATTATACTTATATATAGTTGAATAGTTTAATTATCTTAAACATATTATAGCTACTATAATAAAAATAAAAACCATGACAATAGTTGTCAAGAATGTGAAACAATATAAGCTTTTGTATATTGACAGGAGAATTTGGACTTGTTATAACCATTTTTGAAACAGTATAAGATTTTCCTAGAATTAAATTTCAAATTACCATGACAAATAGCAACTAAATAATGATCTTTTAAAAAATCACAATGTAATTTCTCAATGAAATCTCTGCACTTATGTTCACCAAAGCATCATTCTCAATAGTAAATTTTGGAAGCCATTCAAAGTTCACCAGTGGATGAATGGACAAAAAATATTGCATACACACAAACTCACAAACACATTAAAAGTCTATATTATGATTCAAAATAAATCTTGGGATCCTAAAGCTAAGCACATATGAACTGGAGGATATTATGCTAAATGATATGTCAGGTACAGGAAGCTACTTTTGCATGTTTACATTTGCCTGCCAGATCTTTGTGACCTAGATGAAGAAATAGAGTGACTATTTCCAGGAGCCGATAACAAGATGTGGAGACAGAGAAATATCCTCAAAGGTGCATTTTCTTCTGGGAGTCAGAAAAAAATGTTTTGTAGAGATCTATATATAACACAGCATAGAAAACTGCGAGAAGACAAAATTTAAATTGGTCTCCCTATAAGTGCAGGTAACAACTATATGACATAAAAATATATATAGTTAAATGTCCACACTAAATATATTCATTAGTTTAAGTTGTCAATCTATATATATTTAACATGATTTTATTGATAAATTTAAAAACACATAAGTATACTTTTAAATGCATGTATGTAGGCTTATATTTTCACAACCTAGTTTAATAAGGGTACTTACATGATTTAATCTTCCTTCCAGCCCACCATCCATTAAAGGTAGTGGAAAGAAAAGGTTAATAGGACAAAGGAGGATATGGATCTGTTTAGAAATAGCTCTTTGGGCGAAACCAAATCTGCATTGTCAGGATATCAGCAGTTCAGCTCACACAAATCAGCAGTAGATTGAGTCACTCACAAACACCATTTTAAATCAGCAATGCCAAGTTTGATCCAGAAGAAATCTCAATGCCCCAAGTTCACAGATGTGGCAAGAAGCTGCCAGAAGAACACCAAAAGTTCTTTGGTGCATTTCTCTTTCCGAAGTCATGAAAAATGAGGACCAGCAGAGTGGCAAGGTGAACCAATGCACACAGCATCATCAGTGAAGACCAGCATCAGCAAAGCCCAACAAGGCCCAATAAAAAGCAGCAAGAACAAATACCTCACAGTTTTGTCCAGGGTTTGTTGGGCTATTTTTATTCCCTTTCTAAACATCACATTTTCTCTCAAGCTCTAGAAAACATTACATGCCCCCTTTTCAGGCAGTTTCCAGAAAAACACATGTTTGTTCTTAGCAAAACATCCTCCCATGTGTATGCTTCAACAAAACATCCTCTCATGAGACAGTTTCAGGAAAAACATCACATGATACACTAAGTCTCCAAAGAAACTAAAAATTCTACTTCACATGTACTTTTAAAGCATGGTGCACTGTAATGTAGTATTAGTCCTTCTTAGTGAGAAGATAATCTTATTAATAGTACATGGATAAGTTTCGAGGTTATGGTGAATACAAAATGCCAATTTCAGAAGAAAGAGACTGAGGCCTTGCCTTTCTCCAGGTATATCAGACACAGAAATCATTTAAAGTCTAAGAAGCACAAAACCAGGCCTATAGTATCAGGAGCCAGAGAGAGGGAATCAATGAATCTCACTCAGTGAATACAAAGGCTCAAGTACGTTAACAGATATAAAGACAACAGCCAAATGTTAGTTGGAGCTCAGGGAATCCTGAATAAGAGAGGAAAGAAGGATTGTAGGAACCGGAGGTATCAAGGACACCAGAAGAAATCCCAGAAAATCAATTAACCTAAGCTCTTAGGTGCTCACGAAAACTAAACTTACAGATGAGGAGCCTACAACGGGTCTGATTTAGGCCCTCTGCATGTATGTTGTGGTGTGTAGTTGGTCTTCTTGTTCAGTTCCAAAAAGTGGGACTGGGGGCTATCTCTGCCTCTTTTGCCTGCTTTTGGAACCCTTTTTTTCCTACTGTTTTGCTTCGTTCAGCCTTGATATAAGCAGAGGTGCCTAGACTTATTGCAGCTTGCTATGCCATGTTCGGTTGATATCTCTGGGAGGTCTGCACTTTGCTGAGGAGAAACTAACAAGGAGCAGTCTGAGGAGAGAGAGGTGAGGGGTTTCGGGGTAGGGACTGGGATGAAAAGAAATACAGAAAACTGGCAGTGGTATGTAATATACGAGAAAATAAATAAATAAATAAATAAATAACCACTCTAGCGAACTAGAGATGGCAAATAAACTAAGCAATACCAAATGTTTAAAAATTTGTTGAAGGGATAGATTTCAATTTTTGTGAACTGTACCAAAATGTCAAAAACATAAAAAGTCCCCTTAAACACAGTTACTAAAATGAAATGGTAAAATACAGACAAAGAGGAGATCTTTGTACATTATTTGCCTAAATGATGCACTTATAATCAGATATCATATATAACCCTCATATTTCACAAACATGGACATATCCCATTTTAAATTCTGGCATATTATATGAACAGCCATTATCCTAAAGTTGTGAGGAATAGTAAAGACATCTAGCCTTAATCATGTATGAAAATTAAAATAGATATCAATTTATCATAGATGTTAGTATTTATCTAATTCAAATAAAAAAATAGACTTGATAATACTAAGAAATAGCAAGTCTACTGAGCAAGGAGGACTTCTTCATTGCTGTTGGGAATGTAGATGGCCTAGGCTCTTTAGTAACCATTTGTAGTGTTTTATAAAGGCAAACTTATGATCAGTGCATGTCCCAGAATTCTCATTTCTATGCAGTTACCAAACAGAAACAAAAGTGTACTTCATAACAAAAGCTGCACATGAATATTTATAGTATCTTTATTAGTAAATTCCCTATCAATGGAAATATGCCAGATGGTTTTTAATTTGTAAATGGATAAACCAACAATGAAATGCACAAAATTCATAAACACATCTCAGATGTATTAAGTTGGATGACAGATGCCTTGCTCAATAGGTCCTCTGGCTCTTGTTTCTAATTTAATGATGTTCTGGACAAAGTAAAACCAACAAATTTATCCAAATATAAGGGAAGAAATTTGTAGAGTGGGACTAAGGAAAAAGAAAATAAATTGAAGAAATCTGGAGTATGGTCAAATTGTTCTATGTCTTGCTTATTGCAGGATCGAGAATTCCCTTTTATCTATTTTTATAGAACTATGCACTGAAAAAGCAAAACAAAGCAAAACAAAATCCTGAATTTTACCAAATACAATTTTATTTGAGACATGTTGTCACATGTAGTCAATGCTGGTCTCAAGCCACATCTGCCACTGAAATGATAAGTTAACAGCTTGAAAAATATACAGCAAGTTTAGAAAATATGAATTTAAAAATAAAATATCTTAAATTAAATACTAATGGTATAAAATCTTAAGTGTTTCTAAGCACTTTTTCCCACTTCTTTGCTCTGTTTGCACTGTTCAATTCCTTTCCTTCCCCATAAATTCCCCATCAATGGAAATATGCTAGATTTTTAATTTATAAATGGATAAAGCAACAATGAAATGCACAAAATTCATAAACACATCTCAGTTGTATTAAGTTGGATGACAGATGCCATCCATGCTCAATAGGCAGATGACTTGATTAATGATTTCAGTTTCAACTTCATTCATCCTTTAGACATGCTCTTGCTTTCTTTTTTAAACAAAGCTGATTTTGTGAACTATTTTTATGAATGGTTTCCCATACTACTTCACCACCTCTCTTCCCCCATCACTGAGTTCCAGAGACATGTCCTTCCTGCAGTATATCACACATCTTGTGTGTGCCCATTGTGTCCTGTCATTGTAATAAATACTGTTACTTCAATTTTTGAATATTTAACATTCAGCTAAAATGTATAGAATATTGATCAAGAAATGCAGAAGAGAAAGATATTTGAAAGTGAGACCTCAATTTATAGTAATGGATAATGAAGGCGTTTATGTGTTTTTAGAAGTATAGTCAAAGTCTATTTTGCAACTTTTTTCCTGAGAAACAAATGTGTGGTATATATGTGTTATATATAAGCACAACACACTTTCTGATACATTTCTATAACCCACACCTCTGAAACACATGTTTTTCTATTTTTATCCAGAGGCAGAGACCAGGAGAACGTGTATCTACTCTAAGATAAACAGATTATTTTTTCATGGCTTTGGAAATGTCTAATGTAGAAATGGTCTTCCTAAACCAATCAAAACTTTAACTCAATAAAACAGTTTTGGGTTTTTTGAGCTTTACCACACAATAAGACAAGCTTACAAATAATTCCTTCAGCAACTTTAAATTACTTTATATATTTATTGAAAAACTTGGCAGAGTTCATAGATAAATTTTCAATCATCATTTTGTATATTATCTGGCAATACCCCTGACTGTAGAATTGCAGTAGAAAATATTGAGTCTCTCCATATCTTTCTCAGAAGTGAGATTTCTCAATCAACTCTACTTTTAAAGATCTTCTATTGGGTAACTGAAATAATAATCCAGAGGCTTCATTGGAAAGTCAAGAGTGCCCTCTGCTCTTCACTTTACAGTTTGTTTGCAAATAACTCAGGACAGGTAAGTTTAAAGTTAGGTATTAGTTATTAAAATTTTAGTTAGCTTTGTATGATTAGCTTAAAACAAGGGAAGCTATAAGTTTTTGTGATTCTCAGGTTTTGACAATTTAGAACATTTAAATGTTTTGTTTTAATCTCTTAATACTGAACTAATTTTCTCTCTGTGTCTTTGGCTTTATATCTGTGCCTCTGACTCACTGTCTTTCTCTCACTCTATCTTTCTATCTCTTAGTCTCTGACTCCTTGTTTCTCTGTCTCTGTCTCTCTGTCTCTGTCTCTGTCCCTCTCTCTCTCTCTCTCTCTCATCCTCTGTGTATGCATGTGGGAATGTATATTGAATGAAGTGGAAATTCTCATGCATGAGTCTGTCAGAAGACATTTGTCTATTAAAGTTCGATGAAAGTTCATAAAAATTGAAACTCAATATAAGAAAACATGTTCAAAAAAAGAATATAGTATAATAATCATAGTAGATGTCTACCTAAAACTAAATTGTCATTCTTAAATTTTACTGAATGTCATTTGTTCTTTATTTTGGTTCTGGGGATGAATTCTTTTCCCACAACTCACATCCTGACATTTTAGTGTTAACCTTTGAAAAGCAAATGGATGAAACTTGAAAATATCATCCTGAGTGAGGTAATCCGGTCACAAAAGAACACCCAACACATGGTATGCAATCACTGATAAGTGGATATTAGCCCAAAAGCTCAGGGTACCCAAAATACAATTCACAGACCATATGAAACTCAAGAAGAAGGAAGACCAAAGTGTGGATGCTTCAGTCCTTCCTAGAAGGGGGAAGAAAATACTCACCAGAGGAAATATGAAGACAAAGACAAAGTGTGGAGCAGAGACTGAAGGAAAGGCCATCCAGATACTACCCAACCTGGGAAAACATCCCATATACAGTCACCAAACCCAGATGCTATTGTGGATACCAGGAAGTGCTTACTGACAGGAGTATGATATAGCTGTCTCTTGAGATGCTCTGCAAGACCCTGACAAATATAGAGTTGGATGCTGGTAGCCAAACATTAGACTGAGCACAGGGTCCCAGATGGAGGAGTTGGAGAAGGGACTGAAGAAGCTGATGGGGTTTGCAACAGTATCATCAGGCTAGAAACCCCGAAGCTCCCGGGGACTGGACCACCAACTAAAGAGTACACATGGAAAGACCCATGGCTCTGGCTGCATATGTTGAACATCAGTGGGGGAAGCAGCCTTCGGTCCTGTGGGGGCTTGAGGACCCAGTGTCGGGGAATGCCAGGGTGGGAAGGCAGGAGTGGGTAGGTGGGTGGCGGAGTACCCTCATAAAGGCAGGGGCGGGGGGGTGGCATAGGGGTTTTCCGGAGGTGAGACCTGGAAAGAGCATAACATTTGAACAAGAAACTCTGTCATTAACCTTAAATTTTGATGCTTCCAGGGGTCTGGGTTAGTTGAGACTGCTGGACTTTGTATGTGGTTGCCCTCCTCTTCTGCTTCTTCCATCCTTCCCCCAATGCAACCATAGGGGTCTCCAACTGCAGTCCAATGGTTGGGTATAAGTATCTGTGTTTGTCTCACTCCATCAGCTGCTGATAGGGCCACTCAGAGGATAGCCCTGTCTGGGTCTATAGTTTGTGATTCTCTCACTGTCTTAACTTTGTATGAATTAGTTCCTTAAACAAAATTCATACAACTGTATGTATATATAAACATAAATATACATATTCATTTTTATTTTATGATACCTAAGCATATTTGTATATATAAAAAAGCAATTTATACATACACAGATGTATATTCAACTATACATTCATATGTTAGATTATATATATGGCTGTATGCATATAGACATTCAAAATCTCTATATATTTACATATACCATATAAGACTACTCTTCCTATTGGTTATATTGCTTTGGAGATTGAAATATGATGGGCAAGAAGATGATATATCAATACATACACAGCACATATAAATGTGCTTGAATTTATGAATATACATATATCTTCTTAAATTCCTGACTGTATTTCTACTAAAATATAACCTTGTAGGTAGCATTGATTTTAGATCTGATATTTATTGTTATATTCCTAATGTATTTATGAATATATGAATGAATATGAATAAATAAATAGGAAAAATATATTCTGGATATCAGCATCTGTAAGGTCATTTCTATATAATATTTAAACAGAGTGTTAAATAATCTGATTTTTCACATTTTCTCACTGTGGATCAGTAGAGTGGACATTATGTGCGTGACAGTAGAAAATCTATATAATAGCTTCAGAAACTGCCCACTGTTACTACTAATTCTCTTTATCAAATTGCTGAAATACTAAAAGCAGCTGATGGGGTGAGACAAACACAGATACTTACACCCAACCATTGGACTGCAGTTGGGGACCCCTATGGCTGCATTGGGGGAAGGATGGAAGAAGCAGAAGAGGAGGGCAACTGCTTAAACAGCCAAGAATCAATGAACAATTTTAATTATTTCATAATTTGTGAATGGTCAAAAGTATAATTGTATATAGTTGAATCATGCAGCCAATATTTAAGACTGAAATGCATGAATCATTTTCAGCAGCAACCCTGATGCAATTTGGTAAGAACCTATCTCTGTAGAGCTGATGAAAGTCATTATTACTCTTAAAGTTCTTCCTAGATTTAAATGTCAGATTGTATTACTTAAAGTGAAAGCCCTGTATCAAACTACAGAAAGAAGAGGCTTAATAAATCCACATTAAAAGTTATAATGACGTTGGTAATGAATACATCCTTGGTGGTAAAGAGTATATCCATCTAACTTTCCCTTTTCTGACAAAAATATTAACTTCTTGACTTTGTAACACAGTGCTTCAAAAGACTCCATCACTTACACATCCTTACAGATATTATTGTCCTTTACCTTTCTAATGTTTCATGTGTACCATCCTTCTTTTTCCTGGAGAATGGGTCATTTTTGCCTTCTCTACTATTTGTGATAATATCTTTGCAAATAAATAAGCATTTCACACTCCTCCCTTGATAATCCATGATTCCCTGAAACACCTATGCCTTCATTTTCCCCCTTAACTTCTCAATAGGTTTGTATCCTTTTCTATTTTAACAGTCTACATTATTTGTTCCACTCATGAAGCCAGCTGATTATGAGACACATGGAAGAAACAACAGCATATATGAATGCATTCGAAACACCAAATTCTTTTTTTTTCCTATTTTTAAATTTTTGGATATTTACTTTGTATACATTTCAAATGTTTTCCTCTTTGGAAACCCCCTGTTTCATTCCCCCTCCCCCTGCCTCTATGAGGGTGCTCGCCCACCCACCCACCCACCACTCACTCCCCTCTTCTCTCCCTAGCATTTTCCCACACTGGGGCATCTAACACCCTCAGGCCCAAGGGCCTCTCCTCCCACTGATGGCCAACAAGGCCCTCCTCTGCCACATATGCGGCCAGCACCATGGGTCCCTCCATGTGTATCCTTTGGTTGGTGGTCCAGTCTCTGGGAGCCCCTCCGGGATCTCACTCTCAGTCCAATGGTTGGCTTCGAGCATCTGCTTCTGTATTTGTCAGGT
>CM052712.1:44127731-44164836 GCA_028551405.1 Uromys caudimaculatus
TTTTAAAACTATATATTTTATTATTTGTAGACTTTAAAAAATATATATCAGAAAGGTGACAAAGAAGATCTCTCTTTTCAAATACACTAACATTGGAGACATGTGTAGGCACAAACAATATTCATTAAGATTTTCAAAATTAATTTTCATGTATGTTTTGTTATTATAATATAATCATGTCAATTTCCCTTCCACTTCCTACTTCCAAATCCTCTCACTCGTTCCCACTCTGCTTTAAGTTACAGCCTCTTATATTTTTAATGTATATATAAGTACATGTGTGTGTGTATGTGCGTATGTATAAATACACCACCCTCAGTCCATATGATGTTACTAATATGTCTGTGCCTGATCTTTTCTATTGAAGAACTGAATAATTTTACTGTGATTGCTGTTATTAATAGCTAGCCACCTAATTTCCACAATATTCCAGCCTATATCTCTTTTTATGAAAGTTTACTTTTCATATTTTTATATTTTGGGTTAGTTTACAGAAAATAATTTAGTTGAAAGAAAGAAACTATTTGGCAGCTAATGGTAATATAGAATATTTGGCAGGGTGCCTGGTCTATTATAGTTTACTTAGTTGAAAGACCTATCATTACATGTAAAGATTTTGACTGAAATGAAACATGTGTTCTTGAGTCTTCATTGCTTGACTTCATAATTATAGTATTTGGTTCACATGTTAATTTTATTAGTTACCATTTATCTTTAATTATATATTTTAGTTATTGAGATTAAGGTATAATTACATAATTTCCCTATAACCTCTCAGTAATCATTCCTAAATAGTCCTCCTTGCTCTCTTCCAAACACATAGCATTTTTCTCCCATTAGTTTCTTATATTTAACTTTTAAAAGGATTTATCTTTTCTTTGATTATTTTATGTGTGCATGTCTACGTGTGGGTGTGGGCCCAATGAGTGCTGTTGCCTGCAGAAGCCAGAAGAAAGTATTAGAGTCCCATAAACTGGATCTACAGCCAGTCACAAGTTGCCAAACATAGGTGCTTGGGAGCTCAAGTTAGGTTCTCTTCGATAGCAATGCCTATTCTTTTTTGTTAACCCATCTCTCCAGCATCTTATCAGTACTCTCAGGAGTTCTATCAGTCATATCATATGACTGATAGTTTCATTGAGAGACTATTTTGTAATTTTCTTAAATACAAAATGAGGTCAGAACATGAACATAACCCAAAAGATTGTACTGAAATCCATGGGTTTGTTAAAATATTTTATGCACGGCCACCTGCCTAAAGGACCCTTGTACATTTGGAGAAAATCTTGAAGACAAGACAAAATGAACAACATTTGAACACTGGCCCCATCATAGTAACATATTATGTGAGACAAGGCTTTTAACAACTGTAACTGATGTTTATGTGTAAACATTATTATTATACTATATTTTAGTTTAGACAATATGATAACTGATATTGATTTTTAACTTGGCAGAGATTCTAGAATCATGTAGTACAAAGAACTCTTGGCATGTATATGGGAATTTCTAAGTTAGGTTTATTTGAATCAAACCCTTTCTAAATAGTTTGTACCAGTCTTATCTAACCCTTCGTGAATGACAGTCATTTACTATCTTATCACAATATCAGTTGCCCCAGAGGGATGGAATTTAGCACTTGGGTTATAAGCTTTCATAAAGAAAATATTCATATTTCTTCAAGGATATTGTTAGACTTTACTACAAATATATTTATGTGAAATTATGCAAACAACTACAGAACACACTAATATAGGTTCCTTGTGATTGAAACAGATTTTTTCTTCAGTAACAAAAAAGAATTAGACAGTTTACGGCATAAAATAAAAATTCAAATGAGCTATTTCCCTCAAGGAAGTATCAACAGGATTTGGAATAGAAAGAAGGAAATTTACAAGTCTCAAATTTGAGTATCTGGCCAGAATTCAAGACTCTTCAGACAGAGTAAAAGTTACATGAGTGAATGTAAACCTTTGAGAAAAAGAAGCAATACTTTGTAGAATGCCATTGGTCTCTAGACGGTGCTTTGAATTACATTTAAATCACAGTTAAATTGTGATTATTAGACTATCTACAGTATTACTTCCTGAAAACACTGGGTGACCATGATAATCATCTGTCTATCTCTATCATTATCATTAGTCTTGCAAAATGCAACCAGCTTTGAAAATAAATATACCTATGCTGAAATTCATCTTTGGTAAAACTAGTCATAGGATTTTAGGTAAATTATGATTCCAAACATCAGTTAAGTATGTAAGTTTCTTTCGCTCTCTCCTTCTCTATCTCTTCTCTTTCTCTTTCTTTCTCCTTCTATCATCCTCTTCTTCTCTCTCTATCCTTCCTAGTCTAAAATAAGGTAGGAAGCTTTGCTCTACTGCTTTACCAAGGCTAGCAAAAAGGATCAGGTGCTGGAAACATGAACCAACAGGAATCATTTCTTCTCTTACTTGTCTCACTGACTTTGTCAAATGCATGGAGAAAAATGGGTGTTGCCAACATTTATCAAAATATTGAAAATAGAAATCAGAGCAGAGTGCACTCAGGTTGAAGGAAAGAATAATGAATCTATTAATAAACTGTCCAAGTTTTAACCTGAATGCATGGTAACTTTTGAATATTATAGATCTAAAAATAGAGTACTCGATAATATTTGTAGACTCCAAACTATATTCAGTGAATATTATCAAAGCATATGTGGGTTTATTGCGTAGAAAAACACTGGTTATTAAAAATATAAATATTAAACAATTTTTTATTCTACTTCAATCCGTGTTGTATTTTTTCTTTCCTTTCATTCTAAGGCAGGAATAGTTTCCAATGACAATGAATTTTGAGGCTTGAAATATAGATGCCAGTACGTTTTTGTCTCAAAAATTCTAGATATTGTGCTTAAGCAAAGGCAATAAGCAATATAAAAACTTCTACTTTCAGCACTCCCTTGAAAAAGTTGGCAATTTTTTTGTTTAATGGAAAGCTTATTTGCAGCCACTCTCGCCCTAGGAAAGTAGACATCAGGGACATTAGTGCCTGCGTGGGTCCATTACTAAGCATAAACACTTCCATTAGATAAAAGAACTAAAATGGTTATGAATAATGTTCTCTTCCTTCCAAAGTATTCTAAATCAAACACTCAGTAGTACAATGTGTTTTAGGTTAATTGGTTTAATCCAGTTTTAATTAAGTTGATGTTTCCATGCCAACAAATGGTTTTTAAATTGTTGAAATTTTGATGTTTCAGAATATGACTAAAATTAATTATCTAAGAGCATTTGACTCAATATTTTGGAACCATGTGGTGCAATTTTAGTATTGCTGCAGAAATAATTTTAATACTCACTAACCATGTTGAAGAACTTTTAAAAATTATAGTAATATTATAAGATTTTCTTTTTTAATTTTTTACATTGAATTTTTAATGATTCACTTGTATGGCATAGAATATATAATCAATGTTTTAAAGATAAGCTTGGTTGAGCAGGTCTATAACCTCAGCTACTAAGAGGGCTAAAGTATTTTAATGATATACTCGAGGCCTACCTTGACTACTGGAATGAGTTTAAAGCTTGTCCAGAAATCTTATTAAGATCTTATTTCAAAATAATAAAGTAAAAACTGGACTAGAGGTAGAGTTATTACTGAGCATGAACAAGGTCCTCTGTTCAATGCTCACTAACATACATGTGTGTGCATGGACACACACACACACACACACACACACATACATGCACATACAAGGAGAGAGAGAGAGGGGGAGGGAGAGGGAGAGAGAGAGAGAGAGAGAGAGAGAGAGAGAGAGAGAGAGAGGGGAAAGGGTGGTTGGAGGAAGGAGGGAGGGAGAGAAAAATAGATAGAAAGTCCTTCAACACATAGCACTGAGTCTCTTTTCTAAAATTTATATATGTTTGAGAATACACAGTTCATCACTGAAGAAAGTCATGGCAGGAACTCATGTTTGGAACTTCGAGGCAGGACCTAAAGTAGAAGACAAAGAGGGATGCCTTGTTTCCAGGCTCCTGTTCAGCTACTCCTCTTAAATATCACTAGCCCTCTTGCCTAGGGATGGTACTACTCATATTGGTCTGGACCATCCTATGTCAACCATTAATCTAGAAAATGCTCCACAAATAAATCCACAGGACAATCTGGTGGAGGAAATGCCTCAATAGACTACTCATCTACCCAGATGTGTCTAGCTAACTAACAAAAATAGGCACCATACCATCTCATATATATTCATAGATGGGGTGCATTTGATTAAAATCAGATGCATTATGGGAAACTTCTGTGACATTATGTTCAGAGAAAATTAAAACTAGTAGGTATCTTTGGAACAATTTTTAATATACATTTTTCTTAATGAGCTGGAAAGAATAGTGTATATAAAAAAATCTCCTTTAAGAAATAGTGGTATGTTAGTTGAAAAAATTTTAATTCAAGGAATTTTATATTTATATTTGTGTTATCTTTTGTTGAAATACTGTACTAGGAAATAAAATTATAAAAAGGTATAAATAGGTATATAAGAACATTAATGCAAAAGAGGGATACATTTTTAAAAAAGCAACTGTATATATATATATATATATATATGTATATGGGAGGATTTGCAGGGATGAAGAGATGAAGAGGAAGGGGAATGATATAAGTATGTTATAATCTCAAAATTACTTTGAAAAAAATTACATTAATTTTGAACAGAAATGAACCTGCCCTCCGAAAGACCCAACAAGCAGCTGGAAGAGTCACATGCAGGTATTTGCACCCAACCAATGGACAGAAGCTGCTGACCCCTGTGGCTGAATTAGGGAAAAGCTGGAAGAAGCTGAGGAGGAGGGCGACCCTGTAGGAGGACCAGCAGTCTCAATTAACCTGGACCCCCGAGATCTCTCAAACACTGGACCACCAACCAGGCAGCATACACCAGATGATATGAGGCCCCCAACACATATACAGCCGAGGATTGCCAGGTCTGTGCTCAGTCAGAGATGATGCGCCTAACCCTCAAGAGACTGAAAGCCCCAGAGAGTTTAGAGGTCTGGTGGGATAGAGGGTGAAGGGGAGAGGACATCCTTGTAGGGGGTGGGGAGTGGGTATGGGATGGGGAATAGTTAGAGGTTGGACTGGGAGACAGATAAAACCTGGAGTGTAAAAAAAAAAGATTAAAAAAAATTTAAAACATGTTCATATTAATGAACAGATATATTTTTCATTTTATTTGCTTATTGTTGATTAATATTATTATACCAGGTTATATATGATAATTTTTTGGCAAGTCTATAATGCATGGACAACATCTTTCTCCATTTCGGTCCAAGTCCCCTTTCCTGCTAACCCTGTCCTCATTGATCAACTTCGTTCTCTAGACATTTTGCTTCTACCATTATGTGATCTGGGAATAGTAAATGTTGTATACTTATAATGTCAAGTACTCTCAAATTGAAGCATCAACTCACTTAATGTGATATTTGAATAATAATTTAATGCACAAAATACATTTATAGATATTAGAAATATGAACATATAAAGATAATATAAATATATACAGATTAAAACTATAAAAATAATTGCAACTCTAGACTGAAAAGAAGTGGATATATGCTAGGTAGTTTGTGCTTATGTAACATAAATGTAAATATATATCCAGAAATTGGGTAATTCAAATGAGGAATTGCTTCCATCAGATTTGTCCAAGAGCATGACTGTAGGGCATTTTGTTTATGCGTTGTCCAGTCTACAATGGATGGTCTCCTCCCTGAGCAAGTAGGCCTGGACTGCATAAGAAAGGTACCTAATGATGTTCATGTCCCTGGGAAGATTATTTTTCTGGATCACAGCATTCCTTTGTTACCTGCAATGCTTAGTGTGGGTTTAAGGCCTCCTGGATTTCCTGTGTCCACATTAGCATGTCTATTGATATTTTTGTTAGCTCTTGTTTAGGCAGTCATGTTGTTGAGATTTTATGAGTGTAGATTTTACATTGCTAAGAGACATACAGTCACAGTGAACTCCTTGGTCATCTGACTTTACAATCTTTTCACGGCCTTTTCACTTTGTGTTGTAGATGTATCTGTTGGGAGTGGCTTGCAGATTCTACATCATGATTGGTTGTAGTTTTCTGTTATGGTCCCATCTGTTACAATGAAAAGTTTTCTTGATACAGGGTAAGGAATACAAATATTTAGAATATAGTTAGGGATTGTGCTGGCTTAATAAAGTGGTGATTGTAGGTTTACTTCCAAGAATTGTGACTAACTCACTAATCCTGGGAGTTGGCTATGTTTCCAGTACCAGGGGTAATTTTCTTCTTGCTAAATGCATCTTAAGTGCAATTAGAGAACTGATGGCTAATGCCAATATATGCTTGCAACTGCTGTATCCATAGGATTATTGTAGTCATTGCCGTAGCTCATGATCATCTTAGCTCAGTAGAACTGTTGTTTGTTTCCTTTTTTGCAAGCTAGCATAGAGCCTCGAAAAGACTACTGTGAAAGGCAGTCTTCTTGGAGGGGGAGAGTTACATATTCTCTCAGAAGCCTTTGGACCCTGTGTTTGAAATGAACGGTACCTTTAGCAACAGGGACTTATCTCCATGTCTAGGGGCAAGAACAATAACAAGAGCAGTAACAATAGCATATAATAGCATGTAATAATACTGCTTTAGGGTCTCTTGAATAAGTGGTTATCCAATAAACAAATGATTAGCATTAAAAACATATATATACAAGTAACAGTACAGACCGAGCAGATTATATTTATGTATTAAGAAAGAGAGAGTCAGCCGGGCAGTGGTGGCGCACGCCTTTAATCCCAGCACTTGGGAGGCAGAGGCGGGTGGATTTCTAAGTTCAGCCTGGTCTACAGAGTGAGTTCCAGGACAGCCAGGGCTACACAGAGAAACCCTGTCTTGAAAAACCAAAAGAAAAGAAAAGAAAAGAAAGAAAGAGTCAGAGAGAGAGAGAGAGAGAGAGAGAGAGAGAGAGAGAGAGAGGGAGGGAGGGAGGGAGAGAGAGAATTAATTTGAAGTGAAGAAACAGAAGGAAAATTATGTAATTACATTATAATCACAAAAAACTAAAAGAAATGCAACTAAGTAGGAAAAACCCAGCAGTGAACCTTCTTTCTCAACATTCTCTCCTCTATTTCCTACTTTTAGATTCCTCCTGCCTCAGTTCCTTTTTAGAATCCTTTGACCGTAATATGCAATTTAGAGAAATGCTTTCCTCCCAAGAAGTTACATTTGGTACCTGTTTTATCACAGCAACATAGAAAAAAATTAGAACAGAACTTTCTACTGATAGTGGGTGTTATTGTGCTGTATATGACCATTCTTTTTGGAGGGAATAATTACAGTCACTAGTAACATTAGGAACTGGAAAAGCCCATGAAATCTCATTGCTTAATGGGCTGTTGTGTAGGGAATTGGAAGATAGCATTCTGACAACTATAGACCATGTAATCATGACTTGGGGAGTTTCAGAAAAGTGGAGCATGTTAAGTTATTTATACAGGTTTAATAGCAATCTCAGCCACCCAATTGATGTTTGTCTTTCACATCTTCAAGAAGAGCAATGGGATAACAGCAACCTTCTCTCTCTCTCTTATATAGTAATGTGGTTGTCCAAATAAATACTGTATTTCATTGCAAGCTAAAATCTTTTCCACTTTTAAATAACGGACATTTTATAGTGCTTGCCCTGAACTTTTGATGAAATCTGGAAGTTTTAAAACCTGGGTTTTGACCATTTTCTAAGCATACTGATTTAAGAGAATCTTGAACCCATACTTACCAAATTAAACTCTATCTACAAACTAGATTCCAAGTGTTAGCACTCCCAGCATTTAAGAATAGCTAATGTAATTTATTTTAGAATTCATCAGTCCCTTCAAATGGGTAAAAAGTACATGAGACAATTCAGCAAAGTAGAACTAGGATAGAACATGGTCACAGAGGCATTTCAAAACTCCCCACGACACTGATACTGTTGATGGGATTTAATCAGGATGATATTGGGAATTTTGCAGATGCTAGAGGCCGGAAGCAAGTGATCTGACTCTTCTAGTTGCTGATGCTGAGAGGAAATGGTGCTGTGGGAGTTTCTACAAGGAACAAAATATGAAAAGGGACAAGAAAACCTCTTTTCTGCCTCCTTTTCAGTTTCCTCCATATCTGCTACTGCCTAAATCTAATGAGGTCTGAGCCTCATTAGAAAAAGAAGTCACAATTTGCATAATGTTGGACACAGCACTACAGAGTGATGGCAGGTGTAATTAAAGGGTGAATTTGGAGCTATAGGATGATGGCACAATGGGCAGCACATTATGCTTATAATTTAGTATTCTTGATAGTCCACTCATTTCTCGCTTTTATTTAATGCATCTGAATTCCTCCTGGCACTTCCAGACTGTTTTAGAGCACTGCCACTTTTTTGTTCTTTTCTATTTAATTTGAAATTCCTAACTTTTGCCTCAAATCAGTGTGTAATTGGCCATCTGTCCATTTCATCAGCTCTTTCTAGACAGTGGCACTCCAGGTTTTCTAACCTTGAAGCATCATTATGTCTATTGCATAAGCACTCCACGGAGCATTTATTACCTATCTGTATCCCTTTCTTTAAACGATGAGGACAAAATAGAAATACAGAGAATGGTACCTTTTCATCTGTACTTGCTAATATTAAATGATAACCAACTACTTAACATTGCAAGTTAAGTGTTAGTTATGTACATGCTAGGATGAGTCTCTGATTCAACTGAGTATATGACTATGAGAAACTCTCCATTTCAATTCTTCATTTCAAAAATGAGAGCAACAATGCACATTCTATTTAATGTATGGATTTGTATGTGCTAAATAAAATTAAATTTCAGAATTCTGTTGTAAAATAATATGGACCTTTGTAAAAATGAATGACCTTGTAGAACTGCTTGGGAGAATAATCACACACACACACACACACACACACACACACACACACACACACACACACACACACACAGTTACTAATATTCACCATAGGACAATCAGCAAAACATGAGTTATATAAAGAAAAAAAAATTCACCTAATTGATGAGCCAGTGTCTGTAACTGAGTCTCTTTTGTGACATTCAGTTTTGGTAATCTATTCAAGATCACAGTGTTTTGAAGTAACCTTAAAATGTAGCCCATTACTCCAGTAGGAAACTACATGACCTCTTTTTGTATATTATTTTAATACATATAATGTTGCCTACTCTTTGAGGTATTGACCAGAAAATTATTGAGTTACTTTGTGCATATAGTAAGCAGGTCCATCTAATTGTATTTGGATAGTATTTCATCATCCTGTAGTAAGCAGAAAAGTAATAAGTGATTATTTTGAAAACACAGGCTAGTAAAAGCTATGTTGTTATGTTGTGAAGACTAAGAGATAGATAGAAATGATGTGATAGGCTGTAGGTGATGGCTATGTCTGATTGTCAACTTGACTACATCTGGAATGAACTATAATCTAGAAATGGAGGGCACACCTGTAACCCATATCTTGAGGCTGGAAGACACAAGACTCTGATCTGAAACTTGACATGGAGATTGATATTGAGGCATGGTGGCCATGAAAAGCTTAGGCACAGACAAGGTAGGAAATTGAAGCAAGTAGATATCTGAGTTTAAGGTCAATCTGTGACAAAGCAATTTCCAGATCAAGGTGTTGTGGGTACACACCTTTAATCTGGGCCACAACTGCTGGAGGCCTGCAAAGGACATTGGAAGAAGAGATTCACTCTTTTTTGCCTGCTTACACTTATTTGCCAGCACATCTGTTGGAACCTACTTCTTCAGGATTCCAGCTTATACAGAAGGCCAGCTGAAACAACTAGGCTCATAGGACTGAGAAACCACAAAATTTTGGACTTCCCATTCATATCTGCTCATTGTTGGCTTAGTTGGAATATAGACTGTAAGTCATTATAATAATTTCCCTTAATATATAGAGACATTCCATAAGTTCGGTGACTCCAGAGAACCCTGACTATATAGTGTTTAATACTGAATTCCCAATATTCAAAAGACAGAGACGGGAAGATTGTCACAAATTCAATGTTACACAGGTATATAGAGTGATTTCTTGGCCAAGCTATGATTAAAAAAATGATACTTTATTACCTAATAAATGATACATTGGTGCCAAAAACGACAGAGAAACAAAAAAAATCTCAAAATATAGTAAATGAAAAATGTGGCTTATGTTAAAAACATCCCCTGATTTTTTTTTATATATTAATACAGATGGTAACTTCAAATAAGAATACCTGGTTATTTTCCAATGAGCCAAATAAAAAATGAAATTTCACTTACATCAAAAAAAGATAAACTTCAACATTATACCCAGTCTACTCTCCTATCTCTAAGTCATATGTCACATCAATAATATTAACCTATATACATATGATAAATGATTTTTTAGAAAACAGAAGAATGCTAGAATGTTAGGATTCATGAAAGAAAATAAAGCAATACTTCACTTATGCAAGTCTTATGTCCTAAAACAGCAGCAACAAATAGACAGTCCTTAGCTTTGGTTACCCAGCAAAGCATGCTGATGAGGCAAGGTAAGATTAATGTGCTTACTTAAGAGAAGCCTCTAATCTGCAGCATGCTTGAATATTAATGAGTTTCCTGCTTTGCTCTCTCTTCATGTGACTATGTTTGCTTGAAAAGCTCATTCCATCCAGAATATAACCTCCATCCTGATTGGTGGGACACCCATGGAACCAATCCAAGGCCCATTGCTCTCAATGAAGCGTTGTCTGAAAAAAGACCAGAAAATAGGACAGTGAATATTTGAGAGGAGCTTATATCTAACTACTTCAGTAATAAGCTGACACATGCCTGCAATAAAATTCTGAGTCAAAAATAGAGTGCGATCAGCATTATGCTAAGTCAAATTGCTGCTGTGAAGGGAGAATAAATAACTATGTGCCTGGAACAAGATGACTGGAGGGAATCATAGATTTATTGAACTGCTCCAGATCACAAAGAGAGTTTAATATCCTATGTTATCAAATTTACATAAAAATATGAGGGCATGCAGGGGTACAAAAATAGTACCCTGTACCTTAAATACTATAAATTCCTGTACTTTTCATTATGCTATATTTGAATTTAATTGTTCACATATATCTGTTCACATAAAATATATAACTGATTGCAGTATCATTTTACAGAGACATTAATAATTAAACTGTAAGTAAAGTAGTTTGAGTATATACATCTTCAAAGGTAGGCAAGTTTTTATGTATGTCTCCCTAATCCTAAAACTAAATTTAAAAATTAGACACACAGACAAAAAGAACAAAGCACCAATACCTCATATAATTATCAAGAAGTGAAGAGAGTCACTGGATAATAAAATAGAATAGTAATCTGTTTAGATTTGGTTATGGGAAAAATATGTGTGCTTGGCTGGGGATATAGTTCAGTGCATATTGAACTTGCCAAGCAGATATGAGGACCTGAGTTTAAATATCCCGAAACTTGTAAAGGCAAATAGGGTAGTATCCATCTGAAATCTCTGTTTACCTAGAAAGAGATTGGCAGTAGAGACAGACAGATTCCTGGAAGATTGTAGGCAAGGGCAACCGGCAGCCACAAGGTAGTCGGGAACAACAAAGAGAATGCCCTTCAAAGAAGGTGGAAGGCAATGGTGGACACCAATATTGTCTTCCCATCTCTATTCCTGTGCTAATACACCTGCATTCTCCCATACACACATGTACACACATTATATACACTCAAACACATATGAATCACACAACTACACATGTGAAAACTAACAAATTATATGTACCATGTTATGCGAAATTCATTCACAAAGTCTCCAAACTATTAAAAAAGGAAAAGAAAAAAATATAAAGAAAATGCATTCCAAAGGGTACTAATCCTAAATAATGCTGAAAGGAACACAAAGTAACACACACACACACACACACACACACACACACACACACACACACACACACACAATTAAGGATTTGTTTTTTCCCTATTCTTACAGGCTTAAAAATAAACTCTAACGCTAGTCTCGGTAATACCTCATTTGAAGAAATTAATTATTCTTCACGAGAAATCAGTTGTGAATTGAATTTTCCTGTCACCCAATGTTAACTTATGGTGTTTAAATTCTATAACTGTTAAGAAAATGCTAATTAATGTGCCAATTTTAATTTCATTAGCCTCTTTCAGAAGCCTTTGCAGATGGAGGAACTCCCTGGACCTTGGTTAACTCATCTTATGAATTTATAACTTGGGCATTACTTGTTTACTCCTGTATTTAATATTTCGCTAGTTGAGATATTGTACATTACTTATTTCTTCATGCTCCTCCGTAGAACATATCACTTCCTAATTCAAGAATAATGGATATGAAGAGTGATATAGCTATTGCAATGATAAACCATATTACTTGTGTGTATGTTTGTGTAGGTGTATTTCTCTCTCTCTCTCGCTTGCTCGCTCGCTCTCTCTCTCTCTCTCTCTGTGTGTGTGTGTGTGAGTGTGTGCACTATATGAGCACATATGTAAGGATAGTATTGATGTCTGTCCTTGCAAATAGATGGTAGAGGAAAATATTGAGTTTACTAATCAATCATGTTGCCTTTGAGGCAGTCTCTTGCTGAACGTGGAGTGTGTGTTTTCTGCTAGGCTGGCAAGCAGCAAGCCTCATTGATCCTCTTATCTACTCCACACACTGCCAGGATATAGGAATGCATGGAACCCTGCCTGACTTTTTCATGTAGATGGTAGGATCTGAGCTCCTCATAGTTGTACAGAAAGTGCTCTGAACTACAAGCCCATCTCTCCAACCTTATAATTGCTCTTTTAGGAAAATTTTAAAGATGTTATGATTAGGAACAAATACAGAAATATGGAATAAACTTAATGATCTTATATGCATTTTGTGATATTATTATATATACCCACAACCAGGGCAATTTCTTCAATACCACCATCAATATAGTCATATTTCATCATTTATTCTTTTATTTATATGTGTGCTCTTTGAGTATCTTTTTACAACTTTTATTATTTTATTTATTTACACTCTCCTCGTTGCTCCCACTCTCAGGCCCCTCTCCCACAGTTCCTCATCCCATTACTCCCCCTTGGATCCGACAGGGTACACCCCAGCCAGGCCTCCCTCTTCCCTGGGGCCTCAAGTCACTCTAGAATTAAGTGCCACTTCTCCCATTAAGGCCTGACAAGTCAGACCTCTGCTATATTTGTGCCAGGGGCCTCTGACCAGCCTGTGTGTGCTCCCTGTTCGTCTCTCAGTCTCTGAGAGCTCCTTGGGGTATGTGTAAGTTGAGACTGCTGGTCTTCCTGTGGAATTGCTCTCCCTTTCACCTTCTTCAACCCTTCCTCTATTTCAGCCATAGGGGTCCCTGACTTTCGTTCAATGGTTGGGTGTTAGGTACCTGCTTCTGTCTCAGTCAGCTGCTGGTAGGGGCTCTCAGAGGACAGCCATGCCAGGCTCCCTTCTGTAAGCACATCATAACATCAGTAATAGTGTCAGGCCTTAGTGCCGTCCCATGAGATGGAGCCCAAGTTGGGCTGGTCATTGGACTTCATTTCCTTCAATCTTTTCTCCACTTTTGTCCCTGCAGTTCTTTAAGAAAGGAAAAGTTCTGGGTCAGAAATTTTGACTATGTGTTAGTAACCTTGTCCCTCCACTTGAGGCCCTCTCTATCTACTGGGGGCAATCTACTGGGGGTAAGATCTTTGAGCTTCTCTCCCCAGTGTTGGGCATTTTGGCTAAGGTCACCCCCGTTGAGTCCTTAGAGTCTCTTACCTACTGGGTCTCTGGTACTTTCGAGGGGGTCCCTGACTCCTCCTACCCCCATGTTGCTTATTTCCATTCATTCTCCTGTACCTCTGGACTTCCTCCTGTCCCCTCCCCCTTACCTGATCCGGTTCCTTGCCCCCCCCTCACTCCCCTCTCTCCCACACAGCTCCTTCCATCTGCCTCCCTGATTATTTTCTTCCTCCTTCTACGTGGAATTGAAACATCCTCACTTGGGCCTTTCTTCATGTTACATTCTTAAGTTCTGTAGGTTGTATCCTAAGTATTCTGTACTTTTGGACTAATATCCACTAATCATTGAGTACATACCATGCATGTCCTCTTGGGTCTGAGTTACCTCCCTCAGGATGATATATTCTAGATCCATCCATTTGCCTGCAAAATTCATGTTGTCCTCATTTTTTTAGCCGAATAATATTCCATTGTGTAAATGAACCCCATTTTCTGTATCCATTCTTAGGTTAAGGGACATCTGGGTAGTTTCCAGCTTGTGGGTATTATAAATAAGGCTGCCATGTGGAGCATGTGTCCTTGTGGTATGGTGGAACATCTTTATTGTATTTATTTGCATGTGTGTGTGTGTGTGTGTGTGTGTGTGTGTGTGTGGAGGGAGTCATGGCGGAGTTTATGTATGTAGAGGTCACATTTCAACTTGAAGGAGTCAGTCAGTTTTATCTTTTGATCATGTGGGTCCCAGGGACTGACTAAAGTTGTCAAGCAAGCACCTTTATCTGATGATTCAATTAACTGGCCTTACAAACTTGTTAATGATGAGGTAACATGCATCCATCTACCCTGACAGTCAGGGCTTTGGACATTCTCACTGAGAGGAGGGTTCCTATATTTGGCTGTTCCATAATCAACTTCACCTCTCTCCAGCCTTTCATGTAAGTTCCCGCAAACATATCCATATTGGGGATATGAAAAGTTTGATTATTTTATTGAATAGTTTATCATTATATTTGTTAATCATAGCAATTTTTACAATTTATCTGTAGGAAAATAGATGTATTCATTTATTATGTGCTGCATTTAATGGCTACATTGCTACATTTATATTGTGTGTGCCTAGTATATAGGTACTACCTGGAAGTTATTTTACTAGAGTCTTACTAGAATTTATTCTCACTATATAACACTTTTTCCCATCCTGAGGGCGCACAGTTTTATAAGATAGTGCTTCTAAATTTTATTTTCTCATTTCTAATACTTTTAAATATATATTCCGATGGACATTTGACTTTGTTTATTATCCTTCCTTAAGTAGATTTTCATTTCTAATTTTAATTTAACATTTTGAATAAATTTATTTATTTGTTGTAGGTTTTGAAAAGTTTGTTTCTATTCTGGTTTAGATATTTGTTTTGGAAACGTTTTATTCCTATTTGTAGATGGTCTCTTAATCATCTATTTAGAGTTTAAGAACCAATGCTAACTCTGATGTTATAATTCATGAGGTGTTATGTCTTAGTTGATCATGCTTTTTGTATCTAAAATAATATTGTATTTAGCATAAAGTCCTTAAAATTAATATTTCTGTATGTTTTGTCCAAAATTCTTTCTGGGTTGGCATTTTAAATTTAAAAACAAGATCAATTTTAATTAATTTTTATGTAAATTGAAAGGCTTAGATCAAGGTCACTGTTTTGTCTGTCAGATGTTTAATAATTATAGAATTCAGTGATTGTGTTTGCAGTTGCTGAGATTATAGACATGAGCCAATATCACAATACTTAGAATCACTCTAAGTCTTAGAATATATTTGTTTATTGTTTCTTGTATTAATTTTTAGGATATAAACTGATCTTGTATTTTATTTTTGATAGTAACAATTTTTATAATTTTACTCTATTTTAAAAATTTTGTTGTCTAGTGTTTTAATTCATGTTTTATATAAATAACTTTATTTCATATTTTTCTAATTAATAGACTTTTTGTTATGTTTGCATACTTTATTATTTCTTTAATACTGCTGGTTTTAATGTCAAGTTATTGATATTTGTCGTCACATAATTGCCAATATATTTTCGACCATGTGTTTCCTCCTCAGGATTTATTTACGTACATAATAGATACATTGATGTATTGTATTTTCAGTTTTCTAAATTGTTCTTTTCTTGAGATATCTGTGTCCTTGTACTATGTGGCATTGTTTTCAATTTGTTTCAAATTAGTCCGTTTTATTTTGTTCCTGTAATTTTCATGTCACTACACTCAGAGAATACACTGTTGATTTTTTTTAAATTGTTTATTTTTTTAATGAAATATTTATTAAACAAATGCAGGATAAATGAACCAGGGCTGTTTTAACCTGAAGATATGTTCACCCCCTCAAATCTTCAAGGACTGTCATACAAGAGCAAAAATAAATGCATTCCGCATTTCTACATAGGAACGGGACATCGAGCAGGGGGCTGCACAGCCACCCCTCAGCTCAGAGTTTTCCTTCAGCACACGGGTTACTCCATGCACCTTTCCTTCAAGAACATGTAAGCTGAGTTCTTCACTGCATGCTGTTTAAGTTTGTGCTGTACTTACATGTACTGAAAAAAAAATGTAGCATTGACAAGCTCCTCATCAGGATACAGTCCACCGCTCCTCAGTCTTTTCTGATTCTACCACAGTGATTTCTTATTTTGGGATGGGAAGACAAAGCATATTCTCCAAAATGTGAGTGACAATGTGGATTGGGCACTGCCTGGGGACTGTCTTGGCTAAATCCCAAACACAACACTACGGCTAAGAGGCTAGTGGTATGCAGGAAATAAGGTGTGTGCCACAGCAACCTTTCTGCTCCTTGGAGAAGGACAGCTTTTTTTTTGGTGTAGCGTCATTAATAGAAACTAGCAGTGTAATACTGACGACTCCAAAGAAAGTGATCAATACAAAGGACAGCTGCTCCAAGGATGTTCAAAACAGTATCCGAGGAGCAAGCTGTATGATGTGCTTCATATCCTGCTTGCATTTTCTCACACCAAAAGGACACCTAGCCACTCTCCCTGCCAGTGATAGGAACTGAAGATTGATCTTGAACTCAGAGTGATTTATCAGTTTTCCAGGGAAGCAGGAAAGTTGGTGAGCTGCTGCTTCTTGGGGTTTGCCGGATTTGGGGCAGGCACTGATAAGAGAATAAACCTGTACAAGGAAACATCCTGGGATTCTGAGGCTGGCTTCCTGGGAAGAACCATTCTTGTTCCAATACAGGTTCAAGGCTTTCCTACAGGAAGACAGAAAAAAGCTGTGGAATCATTTGCAATCATGGAGGTATAAGCTTGAACGACCAGGGTAGAGTCCAGCTTCCTTCTTGCATCTCCGAAGGCTTCCGTGATTGGCTGAACAATTTCCAACCTCTGGTGTACATTGATATAGATCCCAGGGAAATCGCTTTGCCGCACTCTCTGTCCCACTGACCAAATTCTGCCTAGTTCAGAATTTTGAAACTTTATAGCAATGGTATCTTCTTTCAAAGATATCTTCCATTATTTATTTCATTCTGGAACACATATAAAGATGAAGCTGACCGTAGACTGGCAGGTGTGGTGATTCCTCCAGAAGCCTCAAGCTCCTGGTTCTTGCACAGATCCAGCAGCTTTCTGAAAGTGAAGATGTCATCCTCCATTACCACTGATGAATTCTTCCGGGTCACTCTCTCCACTGCCCTTGCCAGACCTAAGCCCAAGCTCGCCCTTGGGTTTTATGTTCCAAATATAGATTATCTTAAGGAATGTACTATGGGTGCTGAAAAATACTGTGTTTGGAACACTTATGAAAGTACATATACCAATTCGATCTGATTAGTTGACTCTGCTTTTCAATTGTTTTATTTCATTGATGATTTTTCTGTTTTATGGGCTGTGATATCTACAACCTTGAATATAAATTTATCTACTTTCTCTTGCTACAGTTTCTTTCAGATTTTACTGCCTCTACTGTGAAGCTTGTTAGTTGGGCCGACATTTAGTAGTTCATCAGTATGTTGCATATTATTATTGTTATTATTATTATTATTATTTTAATATTTCATAGTGTCTCACGAATCTTTGGTGAACTTTTGTACAGTTTCTTATGTCATCAAAAATCAAATTACTTTTGTAATTTGGAGCTTAATGTTTTAGATTCATTTTTTTGTTTGGTTTTTGTTGCTGTTGTTTTTTATTGTTTGTTTGTTTGTTTAGGGGACAGTGTTTCTCTGTGCATCTGTGGTTGTCTTGGAAATCACTCTGTAGAACAGGCTGGACTTAAACTCAGAGATCTTCCTGCCTCTGTCTCCGAAATGCTGGATTAAAAGGGTGTGCTACCATTGCCTGACTGGGAGTTTCATGTTTAAAGGTGCGTTCTTACTACCCTGGCGTTTCATGTGCTTACATCAATGAATGTTACTCACTGCTTTTATTGATCAATTCACTATATGTCTTGTTTGCTTACTGCACTGGACCATTCATTTTTAACATAACTGTTAATCATGCCATTCAATTATTTGTGATCCACTTCAGTCATCTGTTTTATGTTAATATTTCATCTCTTTGTATTATTAGTATTCTTTGAGTAATGGTTTTCAAAATCATTTTCAGCCATTGCCTTAGGTAGTACAGTGCATGTGAGTTATACCAGTCCACTGGTTTTACCTTTTACTATACTGAGTAAATTGTTGATCTCACTATCATTTTAATGTTTTTGTCTATTCTCTCTAGTATCAGATTATGTTAATCCTTTTCCTTCTAATATCTAACATAGTTTACAAATCTTACAAATATAAACATTCATACCTCTCCACATTGTTAGCATGTTTATTGTAATGGTCCTAGTTCAGTTTTTGTTAGGGAGTTATGCTCTTTAAGACATCATGGGTATATCTTTTGACATTACCAGGACACATAGTTTCACAGAAAACTCCAGGTTCCTCTAGCTTTTCTCATCTTCCTTAGCTCTCTTCTGCAGAGTTACTTTCACATTTAGATACAGGACTAGTGTCCACCAGGACTGTGCTCAACAGATCTGTGTTTTGTTATATTTCTCTGTAATTATCTGTATTTGTTCAAAAGGCAAGCTTCCTTGATGAAGGGAGTGAGGGCTACTCTTATTTATGGGGATAAAGAAAAACAAACAGACGTAACACGTATAAGGCTGTATAGAACTGAAAGGTAGCATATATGTATATATATATATATAATATAGTATGCATATATACATATATAGTGTGTGTGTGTAAATAAGTATGCAGACATGTATTTAATGACAATTAGTGAAACAAGAGGCCATGAATTTGAGAGAGGAGGAGAGCATACATGGGAGTGATTGGAGGAGGAAAGTGAAGGGGCAGCAACATAATTACATCATGATTTCAAAATGTAAGGAGAGTATTTCAGAAAATTGCAGTTCTATAACTTAAACCTGTTTATTTACCCAAGATGATTGGTTAGGTCACATTTTCTCTATAAGAAGAAGAAGAGCATGGGATTAATATGCATGTGGAGCATTTTGAAGAGCGAAAAACACAGAGAAAACGTTTAGCGGGTTTTCTTTATCAAAGGGTTTAGCTTCTCTTTACTCTTTAAGCTTTACCATATTTCATCATCATATGTTACAATGTCACAGCCTATTATGCTTTGCATATTTGTTAAGCTTTATGCAATATTTATATTGTCTATTTTCTATTCCATGTATCTTTTCCTATCTTCTAGCTTCTTGCTTCACATTCAGAACAACTTAAAGCATCAGACTACTGATGTAAGTATTGCTATCATGTCAGGAAGTCCATACAAATAACAGAAAGGGACAGAGAAATCACAATTTGGCTATATAGGTTATGCTTCAGGAAACTCTACTGATCAGTTTTGGAGCTTCCTACTGAGTTTGCAGACAATTTATGGTGGTTGCCTAGGTGTTTAATTTTGGATTCTCAGATATTCTGTATTCAAAAAAAAATATATATATATATTTCACCCACCAACACCAATAAACATCCTGTTTACCATACAGATGACAAAGAATGTTTTGCATCCAATCAATTTATTTGTGTCTTTAGCAGTATAATAATACTAATAAATATTTAAAGATCACAAAGTTAGAGAGTCTTGGGTTTGCCTAAATAGAAAAGCATAGGACCTAGAGTGAGCATGGGAAGGCTCATAGTCAAATTACAGTGTGAATCCCAAATATGTTTGCCATCATTTTCCAGCTGTAAAAGTCCTATCATGTTTCGTCTGTATTCTGATAGCATAGGAACTTTGGTAGGAGGAGACCAAACAAAATCATTTGGTTTCTGCTTTTAAATTAACATGTAGACAGAGAGTAGGATTAACCTTGTATTTTTTCAATATGAAATTTCTAAAGCAATCCAGTCTTGAATCAGAATGGGTTCAGGTGCCTATGATGACCACATCTGTTTTGGGTTGGGACAGTTGAAGTCTGGAGAGGGGGAAAATGGTTAGCATATAACAGAAAACCCGTTTTTCTCATTGATTTTAGAATGTCACTTAAAGAAATACTGATAATGGCAGTGTTTATACCTAAAAGAGGGAAATAAGATGTGATATGAGCAGCTATACTACTGGAGTCGTACTTTAGATAGAGAAAGTATAAAGGCACTTATGTTTAAGATAAATGCAAGAAAAAAGCTGAAATCAACTTGGGATTTACTTGAACATTGATATAAATGGAGATGAGGAGCCATATATTGGGACAATAAAACAAAAGTGAGAAAGTTAATGACGAGAACAGCCATAAAAGAGTGAGAGGCATAAATTCACTCAGGAAAAATTTTCCAATGATGCAAGTTGTTTATTATCCATCTCCAAAGAGTAGGATATAGAGCCCGAATACCGAATTATGCAAAGCAGGGGTATGTGTGGATGTTTAAACCAGAGGGACATATTGAATATTTTACTGGAAATTTAATACATGACTTCTGTTAACATATTATCTTATTTAACAGTTCAGGTTAAAGCATTAGTTCATATCATCCTACAAATAACTAACCATTGGACTTCTCATTTTCTTCCTTGTTTACTTTTAGTCTAATTTCTTCTTTTGAACATTATTTTTAAAAATCTTATTACAATTTCATGTGGGTGTGTGTGGGTGTGTGTTTGTGTGTGTTTGATTATTTTCAGGATTTTAGATTACTTTAGAAAGAGTTCCCATAAGGAAGACTGGAACTTGGCAAGTTATTAAAGTCTACTCATTGTTTATGTCATGAAAAAGAGCCTGTTTGTGAAATGATAATGACATATTTGAAAGAAAAAAATTAAAACGATAGAGAGAGGTAAAAGTGAGAAATTCACTGAAAAATAAAATAAAACCTGACAGAACTCAGTATCCAACTTTTTAAAGTTATAGCACTAAAGAAAATCAATAAAGAACCTTGGATTTTAAAAGTTGAGTTTGGGTCACTCAGATGGCCCAATGAGTAAATCTATTTGCCAGCATACAGGATAACCATGATTAATTCCAGGACACCAAACGGTGCTGAGAAAACTGTACTTTAACGTTCACATATGTGTGACATCATGTAGGCAGCGTCACACACACATATTATGCCCACGAACACGAAAATATTGAAAAATAAATGTTAAAATTGAAGTGGTGTGACATCCGTTAACTTCCTTCTTTTTTTAGAATATGGCAGTTTATAGTACTTTTTCTTTTTTCAAATTATATTTAATAATTTTTTTCACACTCCAGATTTTATCCCCTTCCAGGTCCACCCTCTGACCGTTCCCCATCCCATACCTCGTCCACACACCCCTGTCTTCACAAGTATGTCCACCAGACCTCTAAACTCCGTGGGGCCTCCAGTCTCTCTCCTTTTTTTTTTTTTTTTTTTTTTTTGAGACAGGGTTTCTCTGTGTAGCCCGGGCTGGCCTCGAACTCAGAAATCCACCTGCCTCTGCCTCCCAAGTGCTGGGATTAAAGGCGTGCGCACCACTGCCCGGCTAAAGAATTATTTATTTTATGTATATGAGCACACTGTTGCTGTCTTCACACACCAGAAGGGGGCATCAGATCCCATTACAGATGGTTGTGAGACACCATGTGGTTGCTGGGAATTGAACTCAGGACCTCTGGAAGAGCAGTCAGTGCTCTTAACCACTGAGCCATCTCTCCAGCACACCACGGTCTCCAGTCTCTCGAGGGTTAGGTTTATCTTCTCTGACTGAACCCAGACCCAGCAATCCTCTGCTGTATATGTTTTTGGAGCCTCATATCAGCTGGTATATGCTGTCTGTTTGGTGGTTCAGTGTTTGAGAGATCTTGGGGTTCCAGGATAATTGAAACTGCTGGTCCTCCTACAAGATCGCCTTCCTCCTCAGCTTCTTCCAGCTTTTCTGTACTTCACCCATAGGGGGTCAGCAGCTTCTGTCCATTGGTTGGGTGCAAATATCTACATCTGACATTTTAAGCTGCTTGTTACGTCTTTAGGAGGGCAGTAATGCTAGGTCCCTTTTTGTGAGTGTTCCATAGCCTCAGTAATAGTGTCAGGCCTTGGGGTCTTTCCTTAAGCTGGATCCCACTTTGTGTCTGTCACTGAACCCCCTTTTCCTCAGGCTTCTCTCCATTTCTGTCCCTGCAGTTCTTTCAGACAGGAACAAATATGGGTCAGAGTTTTGACTGTGGGATGGCAACCCTATCCCTCACTCTGCTGAAGGTGGGTTCTACAAGTTCCCTCTCCCCATTCTAGAGCTCTTCATCTAAGGTCTCTCCCTCTGAGTACTGAGCATCTCTCACCTCCCAGTTTTCTGACACATTCTGGAGGGTCTCCCCACCTCCTTCCTCCTGAGATTGCCTGTTTACATTCTTTCTGCTGGCCCTCAGGGCTTCAGTCCTTTTCCACCACCCAATATCAGATTATGTTCCCCTTTTCCTCCTGGGAAAGGGGACATCTCTTAAATTAATCAAGATTTGGTCATCTGTTTGTTCTAGAGAATATTGTATTCAGCATAAATAAGTCTTAATTAACTGAAGTCATATGTATTAATAAGGTTTTCTAGGTGAATAGAATCAATACAATAATACTTTCATACATATATATGTATCGATTTATTCACATATATATGTATGAAAGTATTATATACATATACACACATATATACATATACATACATATACATATGTATATGTATATATATATACACACACACACACACACACACACACACACACACATACACACACATGGATATTATGCACACACATATATTTCATTAAAGACAAGCATTGTTTCACTAACTGGACCACAGCCTGTAAGCAATTTTAATAAATCCCATATATACATATACAGTTGAACTGGTAGAACATTGGTTGTCTTCTAATAAAATATTTGAGAATACAGTAGTCATTCAGTCCACAAGATCTCAGTTGGTCTTAATATATTCCAGAATTCTGAAGAAGTAGGTTCTAATAACTGTGAAGGCCTAAACTTGCTAGTGATTTCTAAAGCAAGAACAAACAATTAAAGAAAGAACAAGCTTTCTTCTTCCTATTCTTCCTACTGTTCTATTCCCCTTCTTTATATTGTTGCTTTAGGGTGAAATTTAGTGAATGGGATCTCTAACTTTTTTTGAATGCAGGCTGCCAGAAGGATCTGTGGCCCAGATTAAAGATGGCACTTAGGACATCAGTATATCTGGGCTTATTGTTGATACACCTACCTAATTAAGGAAAGTCCCTCACAGGCATACCCTACCACTTGGGTTTTACTGAATTCCAGATGTAGTCAAATTTACAACTAAGACCAGCTAACACAGAATAGAGCAGATAGGCAACTATTCTGTTATATTTTCCCTTTTTTTCTTTGACACATATATTTCAGTAACCCCAACTTGAGGTACAATTTCAGTGAACTTTCTTCACACAACAGCATACCCAAATATCTGGCTTCCAGATTCTCTGAGTCATAATTATGACCCTCTTCTGTTGTTAATGCTGGTTTCTATACTAGATACTCAAGGCCACATGTCAAAGTTTCAGGCAGAATTTTCGAGATGTGTTCATTCTGTACCTTGTTATCTGCAGTCTACCAGCTATATTCTGTGCCCTTGGAGTACAGGGTGGAGAATGTCATTATCAAGATATTGAAGGAGACATATGACCACTTAGATGGGGCATGATAGAGATTGGGTTTCTAGACACAAATAATGAGTCTCTGTGGTCTGTGGGGCAAGATATCTGTATCCTAATGGTCTGCCATGTGGTGAGTGGGAATCTAGAGAGAAAGGGGATAGAAATGAAGGCAGTTTGCTTAGTGGTGAGAGACATGGATCCTTGTGTCTATGACCAAAAAAAATCTTCACCAGAGTCTACTTATGTCTTAGGGTAAAATTCAGTGAATAGGATCTCTACTGTTATACTAAGTAACTTTGGAGATAGTCCAATCACCAAGCATAGTTTGTTAGAAAGTGAGTCTGTGACCAGCCCCATTGGTAAACCTTTTGGATCAGTTTAGCCCCTGTTCTCAGTGGGAATCACATAAATCTATTAACAAGAGTTCTCTAGACCATCTGGAGTGATGCACTGACTTTCGCTTTCCTCTAATTTGCTCTCAGTGTGCCACTCAGCTTTCTCTGTTCTCGAAGGACATCCCTGAGTTTTAAATTGGCTGTTTGCTTTATTCATTATCAAAGACTAGCATTAGGACAACACTGAAAATTATGTTGTGTTTCAAAGCAACAGCTGCTCCTTCTTCAACCTTGCCTTATTAAAAGTCTCTGAGTTTTATACCACATTGAGTTTTTAACTTTTCAGACAATGACACCAATTTTTAACCACTTTCTCCAAATTTCTAATGAGCAAATTCTGCCCTGTTATATGAGTCAGAGTGTAGAGAGGTATGGGTTTTGGTTTCTGGCTGTTTCAATTAGAGAACTGATCATTATTGGGTGTATTCTTACATCTCTAATAAATTCAATTAAGGGAAATTGTGACACACAAAGTGACTCAGTTAACATTGATTTTGAAAAGGCATTGATAATTACTCCAGACCAATAAACCTCCTCTGTTTCCACAGCAGGTGTGTTTCCACTAGAAAGCCCACACCATCATTTGTCTTCATTTTTCCTCCCATAGTTTGCCCCTATCATACTGTGCATTTTGGAGTGTGCAGGAATAAACAATCTCCTACAAAACACCGGCTAAAAACAGCAGATTCTGGCCTGAATCAAGTCATCAAAGCCCCTCGTGCTAAGCAGAGCTGCACAGCCATCATTCCAGCTCCATTTACACTTTCATGCTGATTCCTCAATGGGAATAATTGGATGATTTATATTCCTGCTGGCTTTTCAACACAATTGTCACTGCATTAAACAAATTAGTTTTAATAAGAACTTTCACATGAACTCACAGAAACAGAATGATTGGGAAAGCAACTGGAAGTTTTTCAGAATTGTTATTGCCAGAGCTGCCCCAAAATAGTATTCAAATAATTAGGGTGATTAAACAAACCGGAGCACCCCATTTATTACTTTTAGCTATTTGGACATGTCTAGTGAACCTCTGCATGAAAAAAGAACTGTCTTTAGCTTACTGTTTAGTTTTACAGTCACTGATATATGCTACACCAAAAGAAATGAAAGCTCTCTCTACTCTAAGTAGTGATCACATGCAGATTCAATACGATATTGTACAACATAAATTTATTTCTGAAATAAGTCTTGAATTATTCTTCCTTAAGATACATAAGTGCATACCTTATATATATTTTTAGTGTGTTTTTCAAAGTTTCATACACTAGGAAAATGGTCTTCAGTTGTTTGTGTTAAAAGTAGAATGAGAGCTGCAAGGAGAAGCTTTAGTCTGGGCTAACAGGACTTTGAATGAGTAGCTGAAACAATAATAATAAAAAAAAACAGAAGGTGGCAAGAGTGGCTGATATCAAACTGAAGAGGTTTTTTAAAGCCTAAATCTAAAACGATTCATTCTTTAGCTACTTAAAAAGATATTAGAGAAAGAGTTAGACTAATTTCCTGGTGTTTAGGAGAAGGTTTACTAGGTGATATTATTACTAAACAGCATGGAGGCCTGAATTCAGGTCTGAAGTACTCACATATGAGCCGCCCATGGAAACTGGCGTGTATAAATTCACTCTTTGCAGTGGGGATTTTGTAGTAGATTCCTAGAGATAGAAATATTATATCATACTTGAAATCTTTTTAAGCCAGCAGATAAACAGCTCAAAAGAACTTCAGGAAATCCCAGAAGCTGAATGGATTCTCTAGGCTCCTTTCCCCCCCAAAGTTAAAATACATACATAAATAAACAAACAAGCAAACAAATAGATACATACATACGTACATAATATATACATACACACATAAATAAATAAATAAATAGATAGATAAATAAATAAATAAATTACCAAGTCACTCTCAGGCAAACCAACCTAAAATGAAGATTCTCAGAAAGACAATCTTTAGAGACATGACCAGCTTCCTTGAAGAAGCAGAAACAAGATGAGTTACCAGGAATAGGGTTAGATTAACTCAGTCACCTGGAAAGGACACTCTCCAAATTCTTACTCTGCCTAGAGTGTGTGCAGTATGCTCCAGCTTCTCAGGTTTTGTGAGCTGTCACACATACTGGGATTGGCTTTAATGATGTAGGTGTCTTTGAGTCATCTCTGCTCCTGAAAGTAACCCCTCAATATGTATTCCTATAACTAACTCCAGTGTGGTTACTTGGTTCACCAAAATGGACCTTCTTGTTGTCTGAACTTTGGTCTGCTCTGCACTCCCTTTCTAGGGTACATTGGTGTGTGTTTTGTGTTTCTCTAGAAAAATCTTGTCACACAACAATTGGAAGATAGGTGAATACTATGGCTGTTTGGATAGCCAGCTGGCACAGCTTAAATGACAAGATCCAAATATGATGATATATCTTAAGTCAAAAACTAAGTCAGAAAGCAACCTGATACCACAATTTGGCTGCCACCAGATTATAATCATGGCCATTCAGCAGAACATATGTGCACATTCACATAATAAAATGTATAGACAAGCACATATAGGTACATAAACACACAGTATGTTCTTTCTGATTGTTTTACAATATTGTCATGACAAACCTCATTTTCTGAGAAGCATATAAGTTTCAACTTTTGGGATCCTTAATATAAAAGTTTAATTATTTAATAACTATCTTATCTCAATTATTTAAACAGAAATGTGGTTAGTAGATAAAACAGCTACTACTTATTTGTTGAGGTAGGGTAACCTTTTAAAACTACTAGATACATCATATTTAGTGTGTTATATCACTAAATGTATTGCTGAGTTGTTTTGTTTGTTTGTTAGAGATGTTTTTATTTATAATTTAAAAATTCAAAAGTTATTGAGTTTATAACATGCCATTAACAAAGTTTAAATGATGAATATTTAAGGTTACTTTTCATATTAAATTGAAAATCACTTTAAATAAAGTTGGACAAGCCAGATAGCTCAACAAGTATAATTGCTTTCCTTGTGTGCTTGCTAGTTTTATGTCAACTTGATATAAGCTAAAGTTATTTTAGAGGACCTCTATTGAGAAAAAACACCACTATGTTGGCCTATGGGAATACCAGTGGTACAATTTTTAAATGGATGATTGATGTGAAAGATCACAGTTCACTGTGACCATTGCCACCTCTGGACTGGTTGTCCTGGGTGCTATATGGAAGCAGGTTGCATAAGCCATCAGGAGCAAGCCACTGGATCACTTCTCCATATCTTTCACTTCAGGTCTGACCTCCAGATTCCTGCCTCCAGGTACTTTCCTGAGTTCCTGCCCTGATGTCCTTAAGTGATGTACTACAAATTGTTATAAGAAATAGACTCCTTTCTTCCATGCTGCTTATGGTCAGGAATATTTTTACAGATAGAAATCATAGTGAAGACATTATAAAAACCTAATGATCTGAGCTTGAGACCATGGTGGAAGGAGACCAAGCCCTCAGAAACATTGTCCTCTGATATCCAACTGTGAGCTCAATAAACACAAATACACAGACACAGACACAGACACAGACACACACAGACACACAGACACACACATACATACACACAAACACCCTCACATGCGCATATAATAATGATGATGATAATTATAGTGATAATAATAATAATAATTTAAAAATACGTAGTAGAAAATTCCTTTTATTTACTGAAATTGTACATTATACTTCATTATAAAAATACGAGGAAGGATTGAAGGCCCTGAAGGGGATGGAAACTCCACAGGAAGACCAACACTGTTAACTAATCTGAACCCTTGGGGCTCTCAGAATCTGAACCACCAATCAAACAACATGCACAGGCTAGACCTAGGCTTCCCTGCTCATATGTAACAGATATGAAGCTTGGTCTTTATGTGGGTCCCAGACAACTATAAAGGGGGCTTTCCCAAAAATTATTGTCTCTACATGGGATATGTTCTTCTAGCTGGGCTGCTTTGTCTGGACTGAGTGGGAGAGGAAGTGCTGAGCCTCGCAGAAACTTTAAATGCCAGGGTGGAGAATATCAAGGAGGACCCTTACCTGCTCAGAGGAGAAGGGAAGGGTGGATGCAGGAAGTATTGTGGGAAGGTGACCGGAAGGGTAGCAATGAGTGGCATGTAAAGTGAATAATTAAAAATAGATATATTAAATTAAAAAAGAATCCCATATTCATCCACTGTCATATAAATAAACAGAAATATGTCAAGCCATATTACTTCTGTGGCCTGGATCAAGCAAAATATATAACAATTTTTTTTAAAAGCAATCACACATAGATAAATAGATAGATAGATAGATAGATAGATAGATAGATAGATAGATAGATAGATAGATAGATATTGCAAAGAGGATACAGCAAAGTGAAAGTTCTACTTCGGTTATTGCTTGGCATATTACTACAACTTATTAAATATCAGGTTCTCTGAAAAACCTAGGCTGCACAGAAAAAGTTGATGATCCTAAAACAATTTCACAAATATTAGTTGCTTTCCCTGCCAACGGGTCTTTTGGCCATGCAAGCCTTTATCAAAAAATGTTCACTGAAATTCTCAAGAGGATATCCATACCAAGAACTATACCAGGTATAATTAAAGGAAAGACAACCACCTCAACAAATGTCAACAATAAATTAACACTAATATATATGATGATGTGTTTTTCGATGTATATCTCCTTATAATCGTGTACTTATATGTGTGTAATATACATGAGATTTTGTATAAAGGTACAATACTACATACTTGTCATACTTTGCATAAAGTATTAAGTTGTTTATTAATGTTATGTGTACCATATACAAATATATATTTCTGGAAGGATACAGGGCAAACTGGTAAAATGCTACTCAGGACAAGATGAGGATACAATGTGTTTAAAATTGTCATCAAACTGCAGTTTAGATATGTTTTAGCAATTCTACAGAACATCTGTTCTTACTCTACTTGCATAAGATGGTCTTAATGATTTCTCTGACATGTTCTCAAGGCTGGTGAGCCCTGGGTTACCTTTAGGAGGCTTGTAAACATAGAAATGCTTCCTTCAGCAAGGATAGCATCAAGTAAATCAAGTGAACCATGTCCTCCTCCTCTATGTCCACCTTTAATTTAGTGTTACTATGTATTTTCCTATGTTGAGAGAATGTTAATTGATTAGATAAGTAAGCTATATATCTGACAAGATTTGTGAATAAAATGAGAGGGATGGGGAGAGCTTAGAGAGAGAACTGTGATGATAAAGAAACTTGCTTACATTAGGCTGAACTGTGATTAGGCTGAACAGAGAAAAATATTCGTTGCTTCCTGTTATGTAATTTTAGGACATAATACAAATACCACATATGTTCATAAGTGTGTACAATGTACATATGTCCATGTTGAATGACATCAGTGTTCCATCACATTAAACAGAGACTTAACTCTATTTTTAGTGTTTAAAATTACATAGTTTATCAGTGAAGGCATTTAGTTGTTTAATTTCCTATATGTATTTTTTTATAAGTCTCAAAATATTAAATGTACTACAAACCCAAAAGCAGCAGAAAATATGCCAGTCTTTTACTACAAAAAGATTTGTAAACATGCAGGTGCTTACAAATTAAGAGCAAAAGTAGATTAAACTGGTAGTGAGCAGAGGTTAAAAATAACTAAACAACTATTTTAAGGTCCAAGTTTATACTGTTATTTAGTGATTTTTTTGAATCAGGTTTTAACATTTTAATTATAACACAAGGTTAGGCCTTTCTTATTCTTGACTATTCGTTGTCTTCAATACATCCTGCATCCAGATTGGGATGGGAACTTTTCTGTTATCATTCTTTAAAAATATTTTCAGTGTTCTGATAACTTGAATGATTAATGTTCTCAAAAGGCTCGGGTACATTCTTTTATTTACAGCATTTCAAATAGTTTTTTCTTCAATACTTCTATGTCTGTTGAATTCATCTTTTGCATCTTTCAATTTAACTACTTTTTCCATCTTAATTTTCTCCCATATTTTATCTTTTGCTCCAAATTGTTCTAATACGTAATCCTTATAAAAGAATTAATATGGGATTTTAAGAGACCATTATGTTAAATGCCATGCAGAGGAAACATACGTATATGCTTTTCTATTTGTGTAATAGGAAAGGTTACATATAATCTTTTATTTTGTCCTGTTTAATTTGAATTCAATAATAATTTATTGACAAAAAATAATCTTTTATGAGAACTAATAAACAGGAAAAAAGTAGTTTCTACACACATAAAAAGATGAGAGAGTAAAACCGTTTCCTTTTCTGTATTTTCACAAGCTATTATTTCCTATAGGATCAATTTTTGTAATACTTCTGTCCTGTAATTTTTCTAATCATATACAAGCATATAGAGTATACATTGCTTCAATAACATACTTACTTTATATTTCCTCTCCTAACCCTTGTATTTTATGAAAGCAAAGTCCATTCTGATCTTTCCTACACTCAACATTATGCCCTTAGGTACAATCATATATTTTCACAGAGTAATAGTTCAATAGACACCTGTCAAGTAATGGGTAATGATTGTACAACCAAGTACCTTCATATCAACAAGAACTGAAAAGTCCAGAGCCTCAGTCAAAGTGACTATTACTTTAGCAGAGATTTAGAAGTCCTCTTAAAGCACATAAATTAAAGGCTTTGCTCTTAGCTTGATACTATTCAGAGTTGGTAGAACCTTTAAGATATAGGATCTCGTGTGGGTACATTTCATCATGGAGGTGTTCTTTTAAAGATGAAAATGGGACCCTAGTACCTTCTTCCTAATTTTTGATCCTGGATGCCATGGTGAGAAGCTTCATCCATACATCCTGTTGCTTGTGATGAACCTTCTCACTTTATTCTCAAAGACAGCAAGGCCACTGGTTATGATCTTAATACTCTGACATTATGAGGAAAACCAACAATTTATTATGTTTTAAATATTTATTTCATTTTTAGTTATGAGGATCTGGGGATGCAGTTATGTACTTATGATTGCAAGTGGTTGTAAAACATAGAAAAAAGTTGTCAGACCTCCTGAACCTTGACTTACTAGCAAATGAGGACCACAGGACATGAGGGCTATGCCTTCAGCCATAAACCATCCATTTTTATCTGTTGATTAAACTTCTCCTTAGTAAAGGAATGTTTACTCATACAGTAGAATCAGGAATAGTAAAGAGTTTTAGGTGTAGGTACATTGTAATATGATCTGTAACAATCTTTAGTCTTAGAAGACTAGTTGCATATACTGAAGGAAGGAGTCACTCTAGGTAACATAGGATAACAGTTGGTAACTCTAAGCTCACTTGAACATGGTGTTGTTTTTATGCTCATCTGACCACAATTACGGTATTTTGCTATGAGGGCTGAAGGTGGCACCTACAGCTAACATTTAACCCTTCTGAATATGTCTATAAATTTTATCACATTTTGAATTGTGATATTATTTTTATAAGAAGAAGGGGTTTTTGACTCACAATTCCAGGTTATAATTCATCACTGTTGGTAAATGAATTCAGCAGAAACTGGAAGCAACTGGTAACATATCAACCTTCAGTAGTAATGAGTGATGAATTAATATCTGGATGCCAACCTCCTATACTGTATATAGTAGTAGTTGTAGAAAAGGGAGTTAATTTAGGCAAAAAGTAATTTACTGAAATAATATTGACAGTGAAACAGAAGATGCACAATGAAGACAAGAGAATGATCAGAACTAGGTCAGGAGTCTTGAGTATAGCAAGAAACAATAGTGAATTAATTATTAAATAAAAATTCAGATTGTATACACAGATCTAGTATAATAATATACTGTGCTTTGTGATGTGTCATCACTCAAGGCTTCAGCCCCAAAACAATTTAAAAACAGAGTCACTGTTAACTATCAACATGACAATATTGACTTTTCTGAGCAACAGATCTGGGGTATTAGTTGATCTCATAATTGAGAGGGGATGGTCCACTTACTACATGTATGAGAACTGGATGACTAGAGTAGAGGATTATACAAAACTGGTGAAAATGTAAAAATGACCTGATATCTCTATCTCTATCCCTACCCCTACCCCATCCCTACCTCATCCCTACACACATACACACACACACACACACACACACACACACACACACACACACACACACATTCTCTCATCTATTCTTCTATAAATTGGCCAAGTAAGTTATTTCTGTTTCAAAAGATGTCATAACCTGGTTTTTGTATGTGTTACTTTCATTCTGAGAATCTTGAACCCTGAATGCTGGATGAACTATGGAACACTGATAATTCCCTTTCTCTTCCATAGCAAGCGTCTCTTCCAATCAGTGTTCATTTCTTGTTTTCTGTTGCTGCCTGTTTACCATTATGGTTAAGCTTATTGACCCCCTTGCACCTGTGTGTTTTGCAAAGCAAGGTAGCAGGTGAAAAGGGAAACAATGTAGATAAATTTCAGGCTGTGACATCAGGTGGCCAAATCTCCTGGTTTACGGGCCAATAAGCAATCAGTGACATAAAGGGTGATTAGGCAAGTCAATTCAGTATTCAAAAGACTGAAATGAGCCTATTATGTTCTGATAGACCTGGCAAAATAGAGTATTTGGTGAGCCAAAATCCACAAGTAGATAACTGATTAGCACTTGTGTTCTTCACTCTGATAGAATAAGACACTTGATACATCATCTAGGGTAAAAAGCTGGCAAAAATGGAGGCTTTGAATATAGCCTGTCTTGTCTGCTATGTTCTTCTGTTCCATAGCTATCAAGCATATGCCAAGCCACAGGCCATTTTCTGTTCACTGAAACATGATCTCTGTTAGCTGTGGTATATTTACAATGTAGACTAGCATGTTTTATGTGAATCCTGGTTAAAGGATAAGCATTTTCAGGGTAAGTGTTTGTACTAGACAATGACTGAGTCAATTATCTCAGTTACATGATCCTAAAATAAGTAGGGACATTAGAAATAGGTAAGTGGTTCATAACTACAGTGTAGAAGTGTCATCAAAAGCAAACAAATTTAGCGACATTAAAAGAAATTGTGTAGTAATTAGTAAATCTGTAAATACAAGATATGGCCATGGGAATTATGATGAAAAAGCAGGTGATGAAATAATTTTATGCACCTTTTAAATGTTCTTATTTTTTATTTAAACAACATAAGTACCTCCTAGATTTTCTTTAACAAAACAAATAGTAAACTCATTAATAGAAAAAGATGGAAGTATTAAAGTGTTTTCTGTAGATATAATATTGTTTTGAGAGCAGGCAGAGGAGACAGAATTTACATAGCTTTCCAAATATTCTAGATTTCCACTCTAATAATATGATCATAAGTATTTTCCTAAGGAGAAAATCATGAAAGTGTATGTATTACTTTTTGAAAGATAAATTTCATTATGAATTTAGCAATAATATTTAGGAATAAAAATCTCTCTATTCAGAGAACTTATCAGGAATAATGACAGTTCACTAAAAACATAAAAACTTGTCATAGTCAATGTTCTGTTGCTCTGAAGAGACACCATTATCATGGAAACTCATAAAGGAAAGCATTTAAATGAGCATTGAATACAGTTTCAAAGCTTTAGTCCCTTTTCACATGGTGGAGAGTATGGCAGCGTGCAAGCAGCCATGGTGCTGGAGAAGGAGCTGAGACTGCTAAATCCGAACCTACAGGACCCAGGAAGAGAAAAAGAGAACTAACTACTTGTCCAAGTTTGGGCTTTTGCAAAACTCAAACCCACACCTAGCAACACACTTCCTTCAATAAGGCCACACCTACTCCAGCAAGGCCACACCTCCTAGTCCTTTCAAAGAGTGCTACTCACTGGTGACCAAGCATTTAAACATATGAGCTTATGGGGGCTAATATAGTTTAAACCATCATAACACTCTTTATTTCCCACAGAGATAACTGGTGATGTGAAAAAATTAGTAGTCTTGAAAAAGTGAAAGTCTTGGCGAGTAGATAGCTGCTTGAGATTTGTACACAAAAGAAAAACCCCTGGGGACAAAGAATATGAACAGAAAAGTTGTGGAAGATCAATGTGACTCATATACCTTTTCCAATTAAAAAAAAAAAATGGCAGTCTTGGTAGACACTACAGCAAGAACAAAACCCAGAGTCATTTAAGCAATGGAGACTGAGTATGGTATTTCATAGATGAAGCACAAATAAGATGGCAGAGAGCAGTAACAGATGTAAGGTAAGAGGTCAGCGACTAGTGTACTTGATGTCATTTGTGAATTTATAATAAATTCTTGATGGATTTTAAATAATGGTCTCAGATTTTTAAATTAGACTTTTGGTGATATGTAAAGAATAAGCTATTAATTAGAAGACTAGCTGATACCACGTAGAAGTCTTATGGAAGATTCTGAAAGAATCGTGGACCTTAATTAACAGCAGAAACAGCAGAAGGAGATGCATTCTTTGATAACCCAGTGAACCTACTTAAATCTAATCGGTGTATGAACAACTTTGCATGTTCATTATGTGCTATTTGATAAATCTGAATAAAAATATCTCTTGGTGATGTTATCACACCTACTACTTCAAAATGTTTCTTCTTTGCACAAGTTACTACAATTAGATAATGATTAACATAATTTCCTAATCGTAAACAATTTTATTAATAGACATTTTAGGTTTGTTGAATTCATTTTGTAGAAGTTCAAATTTTAATTGCATATATATATATTTATTTTTGAGAGTTACATACAAGCAAATAATGTATTTTAATCAAACCCCTCCCACTTCACCAATATTTCACCTATTCCCTACCACCACCAGTTTTCACTCTCAAGTTCATGGTTTCTGCTTATGAAACTCACTGAAAGCACTTGGTCCTTCCTGGGTGTGCATCACTGTAACTTACAAGCTGGATTATGCATGCATTTTTGAGTCAGTGCTAAGTGATTTGAACATATGATCATACAAAATAGAAAAAGTATTAAAGATTATATGCAGAAAAATTTACAAGTCTCTAACTGCTGTTGCAGAAGATGAAGGAAGTATATATTTTGCAATACTAAAATTAAAGCTGAGAAAGTATAAATCTTTGAGACATTATTAAAAATAAGATGTGTTCTAGATATTAATTAGTTTAACACAGAAGTATTGTCACATGAGGAAAATAATAGATTGCAACTTTTTTGTTTATAAATTAAGACCTACAGAGTGAGTTCCAAGACAGCCAGGGCTACACAGAGAAACCCTGTCTCGAAAAACCAAAATAAATAAATAAATAAATAAATAAATAAATAAATAAATAAATAAATAAATAAATTAAGGCCTCATGTAAATTTAAGTGGAGTCATATAGATGACAATATGGAAAATGTCAAGTTGACAAGTTGGAAAGATTTTGCTGAAAGAACATCTATTCTCTTCTGGAGTACTGTAACTTTTTTTAAATCCTATTTTTAATGATGGTTCTTAAACACCCTGTAGCCCACCACCCACCAGAGGTAGTCAGAAAGAAAGGATATGGGGGAAGTGGACCTGTTTAGACAGGTTCTTTGAAGCAACTCTTGTCTGTGTTGTTTGGAAACCAGCAGTTCAGTTCACATCTTAGCAGTGACAACTCAATCCACAGGCAAACACTGCATGGATGTACCAGCAGTCCAGTTTGATAGAGCTGGGATAACCAGGCATCAGCCTCAGCACAAATCAGCAGGAGGGACCAGCAGAGATGCCAAGAGAAGTTCTCTGCTGTACCTCTCTCAGCAAAGTGAAGATCAGCAATGACTCAAGACCAACAAAGTGTAGCACAGCTAGCTCCATAAGCCAGCCAAGCTCAGCCTCTGTCACTTTCTGTCACGTCCTTTTTCTACTTCTTTTCTCAGCATGTGTCTTGTCTATATGTCTCTGTCTCAGCTGATGCTGGGCCTTCTCAGTCAGACCCCACACAGGGAGAGTGGGGAGGATTCTAGAAAAGGCAGAAAGAAGACATAAACGGCAGATGTGGAGAGCTGCTAATGAATACCATGCCAGCGAGCAAGTGTACTTTCCCAGTGTCTTTTAAAGGCAAGCAACACAAAGCATGATCAATTCCAGGAATATAAACAATGAGCACAAATCCTTACATGGTGAGTTTATGGTACACAGTGTCTATGTCTCACTAACGCCGTTTCCTTCAGACTAGGACAGTCTCTATGGAACATATGCATTAGCAGGGTATAAACCATGTCTTACTTAAAAACAAAGACAGCTGTCAGCAGATTCATTCATGATCAATCACAAGTGAGAGTTCTGTGAGAGTTAAGTCCTGAAGTTCTCCCCACAAGATGATATAACTCTGCCAATCAGCTGGAGTCCATGGAAGCAACAAGAAGCTGTAGCACACCACCAGAAGGATTTTTTTGTTGGAGTGTGTATGTGTGTGTGTGTGTGTGTGTGTGTGTGTGTGTGTGTGTGTGTATGCATTTCTTTCCATGGAGTTCTGATGAATGGAGCTCAACTATGCAATGTAAGGTGAACCATCACATGTGTTTTACTAGCAAAGAATCCATCACGTGCTTGCTCTAAGCCAACAGCCTTTCTCCTGTGTCTGCTTCAGTGTAACATTACTTCATGAATCTACCTTAGCCTGTACCTGTGTTCACTTCAGGAAAACAACCCTTGTTATGTGTTGTTAACTCCAGCAAAACACCATACAACACAACTGACTTTCCAAAGAACACTTAAGTTCCCACTTTAAAGTACTTTCTCACAGACATTGCTTTGCTGTAATTTTGTCATGATCTAGTTATTGACCAAATAGAGATGTGTCTGGGTGACTAGTCAAAACTGATTCTTTCC
>CM052712.1:44165336-44180703 GCA_028551405.1 Uromys caudimaculatus
TATGGCTTGATGTTTATAGCTTATATTGGGTTAAAATAGCCACTATGGGACACATTGAATTCTTTATAGGGCATAAATATTTGATGGATTCTTAAGATTACACAGTTTATGTTAAGAGTAATATTCTAAGATATTAAATTAGGATAACTGTAATTTACTACCCTCAACCCAGTATTGAATGTGTTTTATATAAAATTAGAATAAATTATTGTCTTTGCAAATCTTCATTGATTTAGCCTATGTAGTATTCAATATGTAATTTGTGGTCTTCCTGTAAAATATATATATATATATATATATATATATATATATATATATATCTTTTTTATATATATATATATATATATATATATATATATATATCTTTTGTGAGCTTGTTTTTGTTCTTGTTTTTATTTTTTGAGATAGGGACTCACTATGTAGTTCTAGCTAACCTTAGATTCATCATGTATACCAGGATGTCTTTGAACTCATAGAGATTCTCCTGATTCTGTCTCCTTAGTCCTGTGATTAAAGGCATGTATCACTACCATGCCAGATCTCATTTTTAATATTTAAGAAATAGCAAAAGAGACAATTGTAAAACTTTCATTCTCTTTGTTCAGTAAGTTGATAACATCTTCTTAAAATGAATTTTTTTTATTCATATAAGTATATTCACATGTGTAACTTGCTCTCTAAAACAATATAATGACCTAATATATGTTTTCATATACATTTAACTGTTACTATATTTATAAACAAAAATCAAAATTAGTTTCTTAGGAATAGCAAGGTAAAATTGTGGACCAATTTATGAGCAGAAAACGTGCTATCTATAAAAGAAAGACATACAGAAACACAAGATTGTACTCTATGTATGTTGTAAAAACTGGAAAAGTACAGGAGAAAAATTTAGCCTGATTTGATTAAGTAAATATAAAGACCACAAGAAGTCTCCTGTTCCTCTTATATTTTATATTGATTTGATATTTTAGAAATGTTCAGTTTTATATTAAACATGTTTTTCTCAGGTTTACAGTGTTCAAAAGCAGTTCATTTTTATTATTTGATTTAATCACATCAGCTTTTACCAAATTGGTCTTCTAAGAGTATGTCAGTGCCAAAGCAATTAAAATAAATAAAAAGCCATTCCCAGAATGTCTCCAAGATGTTTGCTTTCAAACCAGTTCAAACATCATGATCTTCAGAACTGTGCTTCTGCTGATGCACAGTTCTGTCAGCACATGATCACAGCTGGGAAATGAGTTTGAGTAATGAAGTAAATAATTTGGTAAACCATTTTTCTTAGAATAGAGCCATTGGCTGTATGACACTGAAGCATAGAAATCACGATCCTAGCCCTGTTATCTCCAACTGCCATTTAAATTTCAAATAAGATGCAAAACCCAATATACAATTTGACTAGTCACTATATAGAAGCAAGAAAAACACCAGGACAATGTCTGATATATTGACTATTTCCTTGGTAAATATTCTAGGATTTATGATTCCCAAAGATTTTGCTCAAACTTTCAGTTTGCTAAGTTATGCATATAGGGAGTGAAGATGTTGACCTCAATTTTTGCCAAAGAAAGAAAGAAAGAAAGAAAGAAAGAAAGAAAGAAAGAAAGAAAGCCAGTGCATACTGTCATTATTATCATTCGCCTCTTCTTCATTGTCACAATCATTATTCAAAGAAAAATGAACGTCTCACAAGTACTTGAAAACAATGATCCAGCATCCGTAAGCATTATGGAAATATTAATTAAAACTGTATTTCAATTCCATCTCACCCCAGTCAGAATGGGGAACCCAAAAACACAAATGACTTTAAATACTGACAAGGATATGGGCAAGAGGCAGTCTTCATGCACTGGTGATTTTAATGCAAAGTGTGAAAAAAGCTTGGAGTTTCTTCAGAAGTATGAAAATAGGACCACCATGTTCACAACTATATTCTTTTAGAAAAATCATTTGTGTGTGTGTGTGTGTGTGTGTGTGTGTATCAGTTTTAAGTTCTTAGTTTTCAAAATCAGTACTTTTTAATGGAAACAACTTGACCAAATATCTGTCATAGAATTTTGAGGCCCATTAAAACAAGTTTAATGAAAAAAATATAAATCAGAATATCACAGAGATACTTGCACACTCATGTTTATAGCCTCACTATTCATGATACCAGGAAATGGAATGACCCCATAGGTTCATCAAGAGGTGAACAGGTAAAGTAAATATGGTACATATCTACAATCTAATTATGTAAACCAGAAGTGGAAGTTTCTGGTCATATCATGTGATGCAGAATCACATGGTATTTTTTGAGGCAAGACCTATATTAGGACTTGTTATGTTTGGAGAGAGTTTAATAGAACACAAAAGACAGTGACAGGGCCTTGCATAGCTAGCTTTTCAATGCTTCTTTGCTCTCCTGTCTTCTCTGGTCTTCAGTTTGTTGAGATAGGTATGGCAGAGAACTTCTCAAGGCATTCTAGCTGGTCCTGGCTGTTCCTGCTGATTCAGCTGAGGCATGATGCTTTCTGCTCAGTCATGCTACCTCTGGTGATTCACGTTTGCTGTCCTGACACTATGAACTGCACTGCTGGTTTCCTGAAAAATGGAGATTGGAATCTCCCCCAAAGAAAGACTTCTAAACAGGTCCACAGCCCCTTGTCCTATTTACCATCTTTTCTCCCCTACCTTGGAACAGAGGGATGCAAGTGGGGTTGAAGCATTTGACAACCCCTATTAAAAGTAGGTTTTGAAAAACCTAAGTCTACAACAACCATAACGAAAAATTCCACCATGTTTCAGGGAGATATTCATGTGACTGAATATTATGTTAAGTGAAAAAACCAGACGGAGAAAAAAAATACTTCATGTCTCCATGCACATATGGAGAGGATGTGACAGTAGGTGGCAGGAATGAGGAAAACAAAATATAATGAACATATGTAAGAAGACACCATGAGGCAACGCTCTAATCTGCATGATGATGTTACTCACTTTTTAAAATGTGCTTATCAATATAAAATTATATATATAGTATTATATGTATATATGTATATATTGTAAGTGTGTATATATATATATATATATATATATACACTTGCAAATCTGTGTGCCAGGCCTTATGAAGTAGAGACTTATTTAAATAGAATGAACGTAATTCAACACAATTAAATTGAGGGGTAAGAAATAGATTATGAGTTAGTCACTCCCTCAAGAACAAGTAAAGAGACTTTGTATTTATTGAGTTGTACTTATTGAATGAGAATAACCTGGTGCCAGGTGTGGTAAGGCAGGAGTAAGCAGGTGATAGAGAAGTTAACGGATGCTCTTCCATCCTTTCTAAGTGTGATATAAAACAATAGCAAAGACATTTCTAAGAGACTTAACAGCTGAGATCATTGGTATATTGATTTAAAATTTCCCCTTTTAATAAAAAGAGAAAATACATTTATGTATTGAATTGATGGGAGACAAACCAAACTGTGCTCTAAATTAGAATTTTCAAAGGTTGGCTCCGTCTAGCTGTAGAGGCACAAACTTATATTGATGCACGGCATAAATGAATTACTCTCAGGCCTGGCAATTGAGTATGCAATAATTATAGCATAATGAGATAATGAAGAGACTCTGTCAGGCTTTCTTAGGCAGAGAGGCTCGAGGATACAAATATTTGAAAACAGAGAATACCAATTAGTTTTCACGCTTCCCTATTAGTAGGACAGAGCGTTACATTTTGTCGATTCTGCACTGGGAAGGAAGCAGAAGGGGAGTGAAATGCAGCTCACATCGTGGGGCTGATGTTGAACATATCAGGGCCATTATGTGCTGCAAACAACAGAGTAATTAAAAGTCAGATTGCCTTGCCAGCAACAGCCACTTCTGAGCTACGGTGGCGGCATAAGTGGTACCCAGGACGGGGTTACAGGCTGTGTCTCCATTCTCTTGGTTTGCCTGGACTAGGATCCCGAATGTGATGTTTGTCAGCACTTATCTACGAAAACAGCATCATTTTGGGTTAATTACCATGATATGTATGTCCTAGCTGTTTGATCGCTATCAGGCCTGGAAGGGTCGATTAAACTGTACTTAAATTTATGCTGCTTTGTGGGTGTCCAGCAAATGAACAGCATCAGTAGCTGTGTGTTAAGGTTAATTTGTTCTGTAAATTTCCCAGATTTCTCCAGAGTTTTCATTAGCCACATAAAGCAGAGATTATTATTGTTGTTGTACGGTTATTTTGATAAAGTTCGAGTTGGGGTAACCTCCTGGACTTGAACAAATGAATCAGATTGTGATGAAAATCATCTCTCACATCTATTTTTAGTAAAATCCATGTGAGAATTTGCCAAGGATCACAAGCCATCCACAGTAGAGAGCTACTTGGTGGGCTGACTTACAGAAGAGGGTTACCATGGCTTTTTGATGTTCAGCAGATAACACTGGCAAATGATATTCAGACTAATCTTGAAGCCCTGCTTAATACTCAGCACATTTAGACAATTCTAATGTATTTTGGAATACCTTGTGGGTTTTTCTGAGGCTGAAAATAAGAAATATTTCCTATGGGAATCCAAAACCAGTATTTTTAGAAATTTGCATATACAGAGAGATGGAGAATAATAAAATTATATTGAGATATCACCTCTTGAAAATAGTCGTGGGGTTTCAAAACGTCTTAGTTAAAAAGATGTTGTAGTCTTTGTTTACATGGATGATTAGGACAAAAGATACACTGACATTTATACTAAAGAGCTTATTTCTGTTCTAGAACAATCCTTGCTTAGAAGAGTAATGGGTGCTTTGTTGTAAATTTTTTTTTTTTGTTTTCTTTTCTTGACTATATTATATATGAACACACTTACATTTTCTTCTCAAAGTAGACCAAACTACATCTTTTTTACAATTTTGTTTTTTAATTTAAATTATATCTAGTAACTTTTCAACATTTTATTTATGTGTGTGTGTGTTTATTATATATGTGCATAGCACAGGCATGAGCGTATCTGTGGCTTCACGTGCCTATGTATGCATTTTGATGCCTCAGGGGAATGCCAAGTGCTCCATTGCTCTCCTCTTTATTCCTTTGGGACTGGATTCCTCAATGGAGTTGGAATTAAGCAATTCTCCTGTTTACCCTTCTCTCAGTATTGAGGCTGATGGTGAATGTTGCTCCATGCAGCTTTTTTCCTATGGTGTTACAGATTTGGACTCAGGATCTCAAATGTAGCAGCAAGCATTCTCATTCACAAAAGAAATATGCCGTCCCTTGGTAAAGAGTCTTTGAATGAACCTCAGAACATTTGGAGTATAGGGGAAGACCCATGACCATGGGGCACCTTCTCTGTGCATTTTAACAGCTGCAATTTGGTGACTGTTTCTAAGGAAGACACACATTTTCTACTTAATAAAAAATTTAAAAGTAAAAACTACTGTAGGGACAGCACAAACTGTAAGTTGCCTTTTTCCACAATAATATTTCAGTATCATTTCCCCAGGAAATATAGAATACTTGTTTATTTTTTTTCTGTTGTTTCATTGTAGGTATTTGCTATAATCTACTTACGTCTTCCACTGATATAAATTATGCATATATACCATAATACACTGAAATATTACATTTGTACAAATTCTATCATTGGCTTTAGAAATCGGTTTTTCTAATAAAGAACCTGTAGTTAATATCATTGAATATAAATCATCTTCCCCCTATGGCAGTGAGTTTCTGAGCATATATTCTCTGAACTGAAATGATAGTTTAAAGCTCTGAATGCTCTCAGCACAGTTTCAGATTTTCACTTAAATGGAGGGTAAGTAGAGAACTCTTTTCATTAAAGTCTCAGATTGTATTAAGAGCGACTGTGGCTGCTTAATGAAATAAAAGCCTGTTAATTGTTTTGTTTTCAATGTTCCAACTGGTATGATTTTCATGACTAGTCTTCATTAATGCTGGTCTCCTCTCAGGGTTACAAAAGTTATTATGTCCTTGGCTCTGCTGTGCCTCTGTACACACTAGTAATTGCATTTTCTCTAGAAGCTTTATTTAGTTAGAATTCCTGAAGCCTGCTTAGCTCCACATCTCTAAACCATTAGATGGTAAAATAAATCATTTAACTCTTTGCTGACAATTTTGAAATTCTTGCCCTGTTTACTGCTCCTAAAATAATTTTCCTCCATTCCACTTTTCATAACACACAAACCTGAAACTTTACTTATTTTGTTAAGCTTTAAATTGAATTTCATAGGGGACAGAATAATTCACAGAAGAGAACAAAGAAGTAAAAAGCTATTGCTGAGCAAACGATTTGGATGTTGAGCTCGCCAGTACCTACAGTTAATACAATACACTTCCTGAAACTTCTATTATCCTTATAAATGTATCAGAATCCCATAAGAACAATGCTCCTCAGTTGCCGTGTGCTGGTTGTGAGCGCAGGAAGGCATGAGTTAGAAATACAGATCATGGGTAGAGAAGGGTGCTTGCTTGTCATTACAAGGTTCTGGGTTTTACTTCCAGAACATTATGGGAAAGTGACACACATATAGACATTGGGGATATAACTGCGTATTTGGAGGACAGAATTATATAAGGAGGTGCACACTAACTACATGCCTTAACAGGTGCTATTATTGTTTTAAGATTAAATAATGCATCGCTTTCATAACCAAGATCAGATATTTCATGGGCAAGAACCTCTTACTATTTTGCCGAACCATTTTGAAAGTACATCTTGAGATCAGTTATTTTGATTTAGAAATGAAATTTAAATACAATGTAGATGAAAGATCTGAATGGAAGAATACATACTGGACTAAATAAGTAAAACCCACAAAATATTACTGAAAATTTCACTTTAACTATTATTTCTTATTTTTTTTTAAAGACAGGGTTTCTTTATGTAGCCCTGGTTGTTCTGGAACTTACTCTGTAGACCAGGCTAGCCTCGAACTTAGAGATCTACCTGCCTCTGCCACATCAAGGTGGAATTAAAGGCATGCATATCAGGCCTGCCTATCCCTCTTACTTCCAGATTTTAACAACAGCATGACATAATGCTTTGATATACAAGAAAATTCCAGTATTTTATTTTAAGCCATGTTATTATGAAATAAATATACACTCTTAATAAAACTAGATATACTAAATATAGTAGAAGAAAAAGTGAGAAATGACCTTGAACACATTGATACAGGAGACAATTTCCTGGACAGAACACCAATGACTCAAGCTCTAAGATCAACAATTGAAAAATGGGACCTCATGAAACTGAAAGGGCAAAGGAGACTTTCAATAATACAAAATGGTAGCCTACAGATTAGAAAAATCTTTACTAACCCTACATCTGAGAGAGTATCTAAAATATAAAGAATTCAACAAGTTAGACCAACAAACCAAATAACAATTTAAAAAATAGGGCACAGAGGTAAACATAGAATTCTCAACAGAAGAATTTTGAATGGCCAAAAAGCACTGAAAGAAATGTTCAACATCCATAGTCATCTGGGAACTGCAAATCAAAACGACCCTGAGATTCTACCTCACACCAATCAGAATGGTTAAGATCAAAACTCAATGGACAGCACATGTTGGTGTGAATGAGGAGAAATCTGAACACTCCTCCATTGTTGATGGGATTACAAACTTGCATAACCATTCTGGAAATCAGTCTTGTGGTTTCTCAGTAAATTGGAAAGGCTCAGCTATACTACTCCTGGGCATATACCCAAAATATGTTCTACCATACCACAAGGACACATGCTCCACTATGTTCATAGCAGCTTTATTTATAATAGCCAGAAACTTAAACAACCCAGATGTCCTCACCTGAAGAATAGATATATAAAAAGTGGTTCATTTACACAATGGAATATTATTCAGCTATTTAAAACAAGAACATCATGAATTTTGCTTGCAAATGGATGGAACTAGAAAATATCATCCTGAGTGAGACCCAGGATCAGGTGTGGGGAGAGACAGGAGAGAAGCCAGTGTGCCAGGAGAATGAATGGAAATCTGAAGCTGCCAGGGGTAAGGTGTGGGGAGAATCTCTAGGAAGAGCTAACTAACCTGGACCCTGGAAGCTTTCACAGACTGAGCCACCAACCAAAGAGCATATATGAGCTGGACCGAGTCATCTGACACATATATAGCAGACATGTAGCATGTACTTCAGTCTCCATGTGGATCCCCCAACACCTGGAGAGGGAGCTGTCCCTAAACCTGTAGCCTGACTGTGGAATCAGTTCTCCAACAGGGCTGCCTTCTCTGGCCTCAGTAGGAGAGAATGTGCCTAATCCTGCAAAGACTTTATGTGCAAAGGTGGGGTGCACCCTCTCAGAGAAGAAAGGGAGGGAGGTTGTGGGAGAGACTCTGCAAGGGGAGCTGAAGATTGAATAAATAAATGAATAAACAAACCCTTTTAATGTTATGAACCAATCAGTTTCTGCGCAATGGTGAATTTCCCTTTCAAATCATGTACAATAGTGTTTAATTTATTTTGTGTTTTTAGGAAGATCAACAAAATTGGCTTCTTGCTATCTCTTGAAATTATACCAAGAGTCAAGAAACTTAAGTTTGAAAAAAGTGAAGGTTGTGAGCCCAGTAGTTTTAAGAGAAAAGTCACATTCCTCTAAAAAGCATAAATAGATTAAATATGAAAGAGGAACTAGTTATAAAGAATTTAGAAACATATATAACAAAAATCAAGTTAAAGTTTTAGGATATAAGTGACAGAAAACTTAATTCAGAAATAGTTGAAGTACTTTCTCAAGACAGCACTTAAAGAGGATTTAGAATGTTTCAAAGTAGAAAAAAAGTCAAGAAAGATAAGTGATTAAAAATTGTATATTGGTCCCTTTTAGCTTTTAATGTCCTTGTAAATGTGACTGGCAGAAAGAATCTTGGGTCACACTAAGAGTTGAAAAATGTTCTGATTGTAGATATTCAATGGAGTTGGATGAATGGATATAAAGTTATTAAGAATTTTCTGTACTGGGTGTGTGCCATCTTTATCCAGAGTGCACAGCAGCACAATAGTGAGAAATACTTTACTTATATGTATTTTCTATATGTGAATTATTTGGCTGTTCTTAGGATATGTTATAAACATGCACACACACACACACACACACACAGAACACACATACACAAACGCACACATGTCACATGCAGGCATACACCCTATATGCATGTATTTAAAAATGAAAGGGATAGAGATTCACATTCCCTTGTTAGGTGTAAAGTCATATTGATCATTGAAACATGACATCTTAATCCATAACGCTGAACTGCAATCAATACTAGAATGTTTTTTTAACTTTTCAACATGTATGCAATGAAATATGATTATATCTATCTTCTATTTTTGTATTTGTTCTACCTATATCTCCTCAACTTGATCCCTTCCAACTTTCTCTCTCTATCTCTGTGTCTGTCTCTGTCTTTCTATCTGATAAATCTCTCTCTCTGATAACTCTCTCTCTCTCTCTCTCTCTCTCTCTCTCTTTCTCTCTCTCTCTCAAATCACTACTTCCAGTTAGAATTGTAGGAAAAGGCTATCGACAGAAACACATGACTTTAACAATTAGGAACACAGTGGGAACACTCTTCACAAAGAATGATTATCTCGCCCAGTACCTTTCAGCTGCTAGTAGTTTCTTATTAATGAGTGGGGCCTGGAGAATACTTCCAAATCTGCTGGGATTGATCTTCTGTAGGACTTATGAACATAACCATAGCTGTGTTACACTCATGATTGCATAGCTATGTCATATCCAGAATGTAATATTAATTTTAATGCTTTCGAATATGTGAGCATAACATAGCATTCCCTTAATAAATGATAGCTAAATTAGTGATACCGTAGTTCTGGTTTATTATTGTGTTTTTAATACAGTCTCCAGTTGACCCTGAGAAAAGTCAAGCCATAGATTCTATGAAAAATATTTGAACACAAAAAGCATAAAACCTAAACAGAACAAAACAAAAACCCAAAAGCCTTTTTTGAGCCAAATTTTGAGCTAATTATATGTTTGAAAGTTTTTCCGCTAAAGTATTTTACACAATAATCTTTTGTAAACAAAATTTCTACCCATAGATTTTGTTTCAGATTCATGGGTTTGCATTCTTATTTCATTTTATTCTTCCTATTTTCTGCAAATTACATACAATGTTTTTGTGCTCTGCAATTCAAATGTGCACATAAAGGCTTAACTTGCTTTGAATTCAACTTTCAAATTTTTATATGTATATATCTATCAATATAAATCTACAAGTTGCGCACATCAGAGAAGGAGTTGCTCTATCTTATGAAAACACAGTCCAGTGAATTAGTGTTTGTATCTTTCCTACAGTTCAATCTGGCTATACATGCATATGCCACTTGTAAGATCATGATTGCCACACCAATTCCTTTGGATAAATAACAAATGTATGATTTGGTTCTGGAAATTCTCCAAAGGCTCATGTGTGGAAGGATACATCCATAGCCGATCCTGCTATTGAGCTTATATGTAGGTCCAGGAAGAAACTACATAGGTGGATCCATTAACTGGGTTCACTGGTGAAAGAGCTATTAGTAGGTATACAGTGCTGAAGGAAGTAAATCATCAGCATCCTCTATAAATTTTGTTTGTTTCCTCAGATGAAATGATGAAATGAGAGCCATACTCAAGCTGTGAGAAGACATGGCTTGGACTGAAAACAGAATGTGTCTTTCCCTGTTCAATTATTTTTAAGCCTAGGTCTGGAAGCTTCTAGCCACTGTACAATCTAATATTCCAAGATGACTGGTTCAATTTGCTTCTCTTGACTTCTGACTGAATTGCTCTGCCTGGCGTCATACTAACTTTGGCAATGTGTTCTAATCTTCTGATGCATTCTTATTCTCAGGCTTGTTCTACTTCACCTGTGTCTAGCTTATTCTCTCTGTAGCCTGTTTCTGTCAAACTGTCCCCGTAAAGCTGCTCTATACACACAACACCAATCACACACTACACCACCCTGCTTTTGCTCTTGCTTTTCATAGTAGCCTTTCTTTTGCTCTTCTCATGTGAATTAGGTTTATCCTATCTCTTACTCATTCTGTCAAATCTTCCTTTGATTTGTTACTCTGCCCCTCAATTACGTATTAGTTTCAAACATGAATGCTTCCTTCTACAAGCTAACTTTACTTTGTTGGAGATTAAGGTGTATACTAAGTGCATGTCTATTATTACAGCCAGATCATACTCTAATGCAGGGCATGTCTATTTTCTGGCTGAATCATATCTTTGGATGTAATCTCTTTCAGAGCAGACATGTTGCTGCATTAAAATTCCTCTATAGCCTTCTATCATACTCTGCTTCTTAACTAACTAGAAATGGACATCTTTCTCATTAATGCATTTGGCTGGAATTTTTCATTCATGTTATAAACAATGGAAAGATCCAAACAGGGAATGAACTGTGACTAAAACACATGAGCTCCAGTCTGATTTATTTTGATCATCTATTTTATTAATGGAAATTGTGGACTAAAAAACCAAGAGAGTCAGATAATGTAGAACAAAACAAAACAAAATAAAACAAAGATCCCAGCAATCTTTATACTTTCATTTTCATTTTTTCAAATAGAATATACCTAGCATTAGCTAAGTCTGAGGTAATACTTGTCTTTATATCCTTCTGAAGTTTCAAATAAATAGGAAGAATTTAAGTATTTAGGTATTTGCACTTAAAAATATAAATTTATAACAAAATATTGACTGTATTGCACTATTGTATTGAAACTTTATTATTGTTATTCTCATGCAAATCATTTAAATCTAGTTTCAAAGCTTTTCCCTTGGAGATCATGCTAAAATATTTCTCTATGAATACAAAGCATGAGACAATTGGATTCTGCCACAAACATTTTTCATCCATGAATCATTCTTTTTGTCATCCAAAGCATATGCATAACAGGACAGAAATGTATTCAGTAGTTTTATATGTCTCAATAAATACCTAAAAATGTACCCTCAATAGTATGTTATTTAAAAAAAACAATTAATTAGCATATTTTTAATTACTATAGAGAGCAGCAAATTTATTCCTGATTTTTTCTGAGTAGTTTTTAAAGGTATTAAAAACTGCATGTGGCAAAGAGAAGATTTTAGCTAGGTAACAAACAATCTGTGTATTAAAAACAATGACAATAGACATGCTAAAGTGGAAACAAGGAACGGGAAATACCATGAGGCCTCAACACCTCACAAAGAATGTTAGGCAGGTAAGAAATATTGAAAGGAGGAGAAATTATTTTACACAGGGAAGAGGAAAGCAAATGATTATTGAGGGTAAATTGGTTAGAAAAACTATACATACCCATAACATTATACTGACTGAGTGGATTATATATTATGAATATATAGGCATATATATATATATATATATATATATATATATATATATATATATATAAAACAATTAATTAAATATATAGCCCATGGATATGGAAGAGAGCCAGGAGGAATATATGGGAGAGTTGGAAGGTTGAAAGGGAAGGGGAAAATGATGTAATCATATTGTAATATCCAAAAATAATAAATTAAATTGTAAGTATAATTATAATGTGCTATATATGAATATCCTTTTATATTTAGTATTTATTTGAAGAAGATCCAATCTATAAAACTTCAACAATAAGTCAGCTAAGAATATTACACATAGCATAAAATAAATTATCTTGTAAAATGTTTATGACTTTAAATGGTATATTCTAATGATAATGCTTGGCATTATAGTCAAGTATATTCCAAGGTATAAGAAGAATAGATTGTATATGTAATATCTTGTTGTTTAAATTATTATTCATTTAGTGTGTTTTACCTGCATGTAATTCTATGCACTATATATATATATATATATATATATATATATATATATATATACATATCTGTTTTCTATAGAGGCTAAAAAAATGCATAAGTTTCCTAGGAAATGTAGTTAAAGATGGTGAAGCAGGAGTAGTAAGTTTGAGTACTGACAATCAGAAATGATTTTATTAAACTATGTGATCTTGGAAATCTCATTCAGCAATACTATTTTCTGTTTGCATTTTATTCTGACCTATGAGAGTGCAACAACAGAATTAAAGCAAGTATCTGGCATTTAGAAAACCATCTCCCAAATTGAATTTTATGTTTTGTTTCAATTTTCTATTTTCTTCTGTGATCATAAGTACTTTTCCATCTTTGTCAAATGTCTTAATCTGTTCAGTTTTGGTTAAATCTTTTCCCTAAAAGTATGCATTTCTTCTTCACCCCTAAATATTATTGCTGGTGGGTACCTGAATGATTCTATATGGTCCAGACCTAAAAATCAAGATTTTCAGCAGAAGCAACTTTTAAAACATATCATAGAGTAGGGATCAGATATGTGTGGAGGGGGATTACTGGGAGAGACTACTGCGATCAGTGGTGTATTTTGGGGTGAGGGAAGGACAACGGGGAGACTCAGTGCAATGGAAACTCCATGGAATCCAGGGGAGTAACTCTAACAGATTCCTAGTAAAGGGGCACATGGGGCCTGAACTGGATAGCTATCCAGGTAAGATCACAAGTAGAGGGACTGAGAAACCAAGCCAGCCACATAACTTTTGACTACAGACTGTTCTGCCTGCATAGTATGCTGTCCTGGAGCCTAGCAGAATCATCATCAAAGAGATCAGAGAGATGTTATCTATCAACTGATTGGAACAGATGCAGAGTCCCACTGCCAAATATTAGGTGGAGCTCGGAGAGTCCTGCAGAGGAGGGACAGAAATGATTGAAGGAACCAGAGGGGTCAGGAACACACCAGGATAAAAGGGACCATAGAATCAACTAAATAGGACTCAACTGGAACGTGCAGATATCAAGAAGCCTATAGACGTCTGACCCAGGTCCTCTTTATATATGTTATGACGGAGTAGCTTGGTTTTCTGTGGAAATTCTAACATGGGGGTCAGGACTGTTCCTGATATTTGCTTACTTTGCGACTCATTTTTTCCTTCTGGGTTGCCTTGTCCAGCAAGCTTGGTCTCATTGTAGCTCTTGTAGCTTGTCTTGCCTTGTTTGGTTGATGTTCCTGGAAGATGTTATCTTCTCTGAAGGGAAAAGGTTGGGGAAGAAATGTGGGAGTGGAACAGAAGGGAAACTATGGTTGGGATGTAATATATGAGAGATAAATTTTATAAATTATATTATAAATGAAAACAGTCTTCATAGTATAGTTGTATTGATTGATATATGTTGCTGTATTTTGTCATCTATTTTCAAAGGCAATCACACTTCTGACAGCTATCCTGTTATTCTAAACATTCATGAAAATATAATGGGACACCAAATCTCAAAATGCTAGACTACATAGTCTGACTTGTTTCTTTTATGCAAATATTAGAATATATTCAAGTAGTTACAGGCAGACAATATATATTTTAATTAACGAAAGGATGAAAGAATATCAAATATAGTATGACTGAACAGCTCTGAATGTGCCTTTGAATGGAACACTTGATGATCAAATTGAAACTCTTTAATATCACTATTTTATTTTGATGTGTCATTCTATTGCTTTTTCTGAAAATAAATTCTTTATTTCAATGTTTTAAGTTTATGTGTGTTTAATATGTTTAATACATCTTGCATTCATATTTACTGAACAAATTCCTTAAGAGTTTGAGATAAATATGAAACTTTTGTGTTTTCCTTAACAACAAAAGAACCTCTGGGGGGAATCAGCATCCCTGATCTCAAGCTGTACTACAGAGCAGTAGTGATAAAAAGTGCATGGTATTGGTACAGTGACAGGCAGGTAGATCAATGGAATAGAATTGAGGACCCAGAAAGGAACCCACACACAAATGGTCACTTGATTTTCGACAAAGGAGCTAAAACCACTCAGTGGAAAAAAGACAGCATTTTCAACAAATGGTGCTGGGTCAACTGGAGGTCTACATGCAGAAGAATACAAATTGATCCATTCCTATCTCCTTGTACAAAGCTCAAGTCCAAGTAGATCAAAGATGTCCACATAAAACCAGCTACACTGAATCTAATAGAAGAGAAAGTGGGGAAAACTCTCCATCACCTGGGTCCGAGGGACAAGTTCCTGAACAGAACACCAGGGGCTTATGCTCTAAGATCAAGAACAGACAAATGGGACCTCATGAAACTGCAAAGCTTCTGTAAGGCAAAGGACACTGTCAATAGGACAAAACGGCAACCAACAGATTGGGAAAAGATCTTAACAAATCCTATGTCCGATAGAGGGCTAATATCCAATATATACAAAGAACTCAAGAAGTTAGACTCCAAAATACCAAATAACCCCATCAAAAAGTGGGGAACAGAGCTAAGCAGAGAATTCTCAACTGAG
>CM052712.1:44186453-44222943 GCA_028551405.1 Uromys caudimaculatus
CCCCAATACCTGTGGGAGAGAAGGGCGAGAGAGAAGAACGAGACCAAGCAAGCTCTTTGTCAAGGTCTCACTTTATTTTCAAAACTCATCTACTTTTATACATTATTCAAAAAGGGGAAAACTCAGAGGCGGGGAGAAGCAGGGGGTGTGAGGTGATGGGGAGGGGGTGGGCTCAGCCAACAGTCACAGTGACCCAGATGTTCTTTTACGAAAACAGGCTGTCCTTGTGGTCTTTCTGGTTTCATATTCAGCTCTCGAAACAGTCATAATATTTTCTAGTTCCTTGAACTGTATAGTCTAAACTGTGTGGTCTATTTTCCAGTTCTTCTTGGCTTCATTTTCTCATGACCTATAGAGATCTCAGCATCTGGGGGTGGTGGCTCCCAACAACCCCTGTGGTTGAATTAGGGGAAAGCTGAAAGAAACTGAGGAGGAGAGTATCCCTGTAAGAGGACCAGCAGTCTGAATTTACCTGGACCCCTCAGATCTCTCAGACACTAGACCACCAACCATGCAGCACACACCAGTTGATATGAGGTCCCCAACACATATACAGCAGAGAACTTCCAGATCAGGGTTCAGTCAGAGAAGATGCACCTAACTCTCAAGAGACTGGAAACCTCAGGGAGTTTAGAGGTCTGGTGGGGTAGGGACTTCCTCATGGAGACAGAGAAGCAGGGAGAAGGTACGGGACGTAGAACAGTCAGTCGGGGGGGTATGTGGATGGGGCAAGGAGGAGAATAAAATCTGGAGTTTTAAATATATACATACATACATACATACATACATAAATAGATAAATAAATAAATAAATAAATAATTTTTAAAAATGGGGTACAAAGCTAAACAGAGAATTCTCAACTGAGGAATTTCAAATGCCTGAGAAGCACCTAAAGAAATGTTCAACATTCTTAGTCATCAGGGAAATACAAATCAAAATGACCCTGAGATTCCACCTCACACCAGTCAGAATGACTAAGATCAAAAACTCAGGTGACAGCAGATGCTGGTGAAGATGTGGAGAAGGAGGAACACTCATCATTGTTGGTGGGACTGCAAGCTGGTACAACCACTCTGGAAATCAGTCTGGCAGTTACTCAGAAAATTGGACATAGTACTACCTAAGGACCCAACTGTGTCACTCCTAGGCATATATCCAAAAGATGCTCCAACATATAAGAAGGACACATGTTCCAATATGTTCATAGCAGCCTTATTTATAATAGCCAGAAGCTGGATACAATCCAGATGTCCCTCAACAGAGGAGTGGGTTCAGAAAATGTGTTATATTTACACAATGGAGTACTACTTAGCTATTAAAAACAGTGACTTCATGAAATGTGCAGACAAATGGATGGAACTAGAAAATATCATCCTGAGTGAGGTAACTCAGTCACAAAGAATACACATGATATGTTCTCACTGATAAAGGGATATTATGGAAAAAACTTGGAATACCCACAATACAACTCACAGACCATATGAAGCTCATGAAGAAGCAAGACCAAAGTGTGAATGCTTCAGTCCCACTTCAAAGGGTAAACAAAATAATTATAGAAGGTACAGTGAGGGAGGAAACTTGGAGAGAAAGAGGAGGAGGAGGAGGGAGAAGATTGGGAAGGATCAGGTGTGGGAGGTGATGAGGCAAAGTACAGAGGCTCAGGAAACTGAATGGAGATATGTAGCAGTGGGTGATGGGGAACTGGGGGTACCCACTAGAATGTGCCAGATGCCAGAAAAGTCAGAGGCTCCCAGGACCCAACAGATAAACCATTAGCTGAAATACCCAACAAAAGGGATAGAGAACCTGTAGAAACCACATCCAGAGGTTAGGCACGGTCTCTGGTTGAGGGATGGGACCAACCACCCATCTCAAAAACATTAACCCAGAATTCTTCCTGTGTAAAGGAAATGCAGTGACAGAGTGGAGCAGAGACAGAAGGAAAGGCTATCCAGAGACTGCCCTACCTAGGGATCTATCCTGTCTCTAGACACCAAACCCAGAAACTATTGCTGATGCCAAGAAGTTCTTGCAGACAGGAGCCTAGTATAGCTTTCTCCTGAGAGGCTATGCATATGCCTTATCTGTCATCAATAGGAGGGGATACTCTTGGTCTACTGGAGCACAGGAGTGGGGGTGGGTTGGTGGGGGAGCACTCTCATAGAATCAGGGCAAGGAGGGATGGGAAATGGGGATTGTGGAAGGAAACCGGGAAGGGTGATAACATTTGAAATGTAGATAAATAAAATAACTAATAAAACAAAACAAAACAAAAAAAGACCATTAGATTAGACAGGAACCAGTACTTAGTATCTGTATGACTATTTATCATTGAATTGAACAGAGTATTATATACCCTCTGGTTTTTCAGGTTTTTTCTGGAGTAAATATAATAAAGATAATATAATAAATTAGAAGATTTGCAAAGCACAAATATGAGGCATATTTCATTTCACTCTTAACTATATTTGAAGATGAGTTCTTCTCCACTTAAAATTCATAAAAGAGCCAGGTTTCTAACCACTGCATTCTTACAGTGAACTCAGTCAGCTATGTGATTCCAACTATCACAGGGTAAGTACAGATTTTGTCATAGAAACAGAAGTTAATTTATAGAAACCTATGGTGTAGACAAAATAAACCTCTGGATTCTAAAAGTTCATGATAACTCTTTCAAGAGATCTTGTAGGAATTCTGGGGTATAAATAAAACAACCCTTTATAAGATAGCCCTCATGCACAGCTGAGCTTCTGGCTAGAAAAATGTTCCTAATACTCCTGGAGCTTGGAACTGGCATGGCTTTAGATGTGCTCAATGACTAAATGTGTAGCAATAATGACAATGTTTATTAAATGTTTGGTCTTCTGATAAAAAAATAAGCATGGTTACTTGAATTAACTTAAATGAAGGATATAGGCACATTATCTTATTAAGAAATTGTAAGAATTTTTGTTAAGAAGCTATATGTAATGTTTAAAAAATTACATTTCATTTATAAGACAGAAAGAATTCTTTAAAAAATACAAAGATGGAGGCAGAAATAAGGGCTCAATGTGCAATAATGCCTGCTATCAAACCTACAGACCTTAACTGGATTTCTAGAGTGAAAGTGTTGGAGAACATTGACGTTTTAAAGTTGCTGTGGTGCGCAGCCATGTTTGTACATGCACTTCCCCCCTCCGCACACACTAAAATAAACAAAATTACAAAGTGGTAAATACTGTATAAAGTTCTTGTAAGTGACCATAATGTTACAGTTAAGGAAGGACCATTAAATTCACAAATTTTAAAAATATTAATCACATCATAATTTAACTATAGCATATATTATCAAAAACATTGTTCACACACATTAGATAAATTTCAACTTTGTTCATATATATATATTCATACATATTTTCTCAAGTTTATTAGCTAACTTACAATCTAATTTAACCAATATCTCTTTGAATTATTTCAGGGTGTAGTCTATGACACAATCAAAATTTAGTATTATATGTTGAGACGAGACAATAATCTTAAACTCAATTTCTCTAGTGTGTCTATGGATAGGTGATGTATGTACTAATTGGTTCTTAATAAGCTTAAGGCCATTTAAATGCACTGCAGTATTGTAAATCCAGCCGAGCGCTGCTTCTTAGACATCACCAAACAATATGCCACTCAAACTGGCTTTTAAAGTCTCTGTTTGCAATTTATCATTTTGTTCATATTCTTTTTCCTCCCAACATTTCTTCCAGATAATTCTCCTCATTACCCATCCATTTCATATTTTTCTTTTGTATAAATAACTAAGTAAATCAATAGGGAAAGGCAGCAAAGAAAAACACATTAAAAAACGTGGAGTTTGCATTTTGTTTCCCTCCTTCTTCTCAGCGTCAGTTCTTCTACAGTGGGGCTTGTTAATCTCAGTACAACTTCAATGGAGAAAACTGATATTTGCTTTCCAGCAGGTGCCTATTAATTGTTAATTGCTTCTTTGTTAGGTGTGGCACCCCATGTTCACTTTTCTCTTTCACTTGTGTAATCTCATCTAGCTTGAATCTGGATATGACCTGTGCATGTTGTCAGAGTCTCTGTAAGGTCATTAGTGTATCAGTTCTGTTGTGTATGGAAAACTGTTTTCTTGGAGTCATCCACTATCTTTGTCTCTTACAATCTTTCAGCCTCTTCTTTAGCATAGATATCTGAGTCTTGATGGGTGTATTTTGATGAAGACATTAAATTTAGGGCTGAAACCGGGCAGTGGTGGCACACGCCTTTAATCCCAGCATTTAGGAAGCAGAGGCAGGTGGATTTCTGAGTTTGAGGCCAGCCTGGTCTACAGAGTGAGTTCCAGGACAGCCAGGGCTACACAGAGAAACCCTGTCTCAGAAAACCAAAAAAAAAAAAAAAAAATTGGGCTGAATGTTCCCACCTCTTTTACTCTCTGCGTATTGACAAGCTGTGGATCTCTGTGCTAATTGTTATCTGATGCAAAAAGATGCTTCTATAATGAGAATTAAGGAATTTGCCGATCTATGAGCATAGCAATATTTCATATAAAGTCATTTTATTGTTATTATTTAATCGAGTTATAGTAGCATGTTTTCCTCTAGGACCCATAATGTATCTAGTCTCAGGTTCTTGGCATTTTTTTTTTCAAATTTAGGGATGAGGTTCATATAATAGTATTTGTGTTCAATCAAAATTAGTTGGTTAGCCTCAAAGTATTTGTGCCGCTATTGCACCAGCATATCTTATGGGAACATCTCATTGTAGCTCCCAAGATTTGTAGCTGGATAATAATGATGATAATTTCTTTTCTCCTGTAGTTAGTAGAGTGAAGCTTCTCATTGAACACCAGAGAAATTATTCCATATTTGATACACATAAGTTGATGGGTTCTTCAGGAATAGGGTATCACTGTCAGATTGTGGATGACAGTAAGTAGCAATGGCAATAGCCTGTTTGAGGGGCTGGTCTATATCTTTGACTTACATCTCAAAAGTGTGCTCCCTGTTTGTGGTACTGGGAGTTTTTATTTAGTAGTACATAATGTCTGTCTTGCGTTTTTGTCTACCTTACTATATTACTTTCCATATATACATATTTCAGGAAGATTCTATAGTAGTAGGTTTTCATATGATATTTAAAATTGCCTTTAGTGTTGGTTATCATTCCCCATGTTCCTTCTTCACTTGGCCTTCACATGTCCCTTCTTATAAATGGTCCACACTTACTTACCAGGTCAGGTTACCTCATCTGGCTGGCAAGAAATGAAAACAGGCTAAGGTTAGATGATCCACAGTAAGACTGGGGCTGTGACAATTTTAAGGAGATCAGAATTTGTATTCCCCTATCAGAAGTAGATTATACTGGCAATTGCCAGGATCAATGCACTTCTAGTTGCCAGGATACAACAATGTTTGCAAGCTAGGCAGAGTACACAAGATTAATGTATAAGACTAAGTATCCTGTTAAGCTTCTATACTTCTTTGATTTCTGCTGGAATATACAGAGATGCACAAAGCAGGCTAAATGCTTCACTCCCTGAGGGATTGCCCCAGAATCTCAGGAACTACAAGGCACATAAAGCCTCAGAAGCCATGGACTCTAACCTGAAAAACCTATGTCACATGTTTCTCAAGGCAGCTAGGCCAGGCAAATTCCAGAGTTCCCTGCACTATATAATTTAATTATCTGAGTCTAGTCTTATCACTTTATAGTAATGTATTCTATTTCTTATTCCTTGGAAGATCCTCTCTCTGTGCTGGTGCCTTGCTAGCTAACGAACTTCTTTGGATATTCTAAATTAAACATGAATATATAATGCTTAAATGCTAATATCCACATATAAGATAATAGTGGGATATGTTTGGCTTTATGATTCTGGATTACCTTGTTCAGGAGGATTGTTTGAAGCTTCATCTATTTACCTTCAAATTACATAATTCCATTTTGATTGGCAGGTAAATAACATCCCATTGTGTACATGTAAATTTTCATTATCCACTTATCATTCTTTGGATATCCATGTTATTTCCAAATTCTGGTTATTGTGAATTGAATACTGATGACTGTGTAACTCTGTAGTAACATATTGAGTTCGTTGCATATATATCTAAGATTCGGATAGCTGGACTTGTGATAGATCTTTTTTCATTTTTTTGAGAAACTGTCAAGCTAATTTCCATAATTGCTGTATGAGCTTGTACTCCAACTAGTAATAAAAAAGGTTCTTTTGTTCTGACACAGTCTCCAGAATCTACTGTCATTTTGTTTTTTAATATTGATCATTCAAATCATGGAAAGATAAAATCGTATTTTTTGTAATTTAAAACAATACATATAGTATAGCTTGGTCATATTTTTTCCTGTCCTCTAACTGATATCAGGGAAGCAGAAGCTTTCACAAAAGTCTCAAAGATATTTTGAGATAACGCTAACCATGCAAGCGAAAGACTTCTATAGTAAATCTTTAGAAAAATAGGAAGAAATTGAAGAATTCACCTGAAGATTAAAAGACACTTTTTAGGCTTAATATTGTCAAACTAGTAATTGTGCCAAAATTAATCTAAATATTTAATGGAACCTCAACAAAATTAAAACCCAATTATACGTAAAAATTGAAAAAATATTAATTTCTCTTTATATCAGGTTTTGGGTATCTAGTTTGTGTGGAAGTCCATGATGCAGTTGGAGTTAAGTTTTATAGAGGATCATAAGAATGAATCCATTGTCTGTCTTCTACATGTAGCCATCCAGTGTGATCAGAAACATTTGGTGAAGATGATGTCTTGTCTCCAGTTGTATTTTGGCTTCTTTGTTAAAATATAGAGTTGTGTCTGGGACTTCCTTTCTATTCCATTGATCACTATGTCTGTTTTCATGGCAAAACCAAAGTCTTTATTGCATGCATCTGCATACAATTTGAAATCTGGTATGGTGATCCTACCAGTATTATTCAGATTGTTTTAGTTATTCTGTGGATTTTTTTGTATTTCCATATTACCAGTAAGATTATTTTTATTTCCACATTGTGAAATATTATGTGGTCATTTTGGTGGAGATTGTGTGACTCTTCATATGTTTTTGATAGAATATCTATTTTCACATTATTAATTCTACTGATTTGTGGGCATGGGAGATGTTTTCTAATTCTAGTGTATTCATTTATTTTCTGCAATGTCTTGGAGTTATTAATTATATAAGTCACATATATCCTAGGGTTATCTTAAGTTATTTTTGATGCTCTTGTGAAAGGTATGGTTTCCAGATATTTTTCTTAGTATGGCTCCCATTTTTGTACAATGAAGCTACTAATTTTTATGTACTAATTTTGTATGCTGCTACTTAGCCGAGAATATGCATCAGCTGTAGAAGTTACCTGGTGTAGTCTTAGGATCATTCATGTATAAAAATGTATGCTTTGTAAATAAGGATACTTTGATTGTCTCTTAGCTCAGCTGTATCCTCTTGATCTTCAGGTCTCTAAGTGTTCTAGCATAGACAGAATGTTTCTTTGTAACATGGACACTTTAACACAATTCTTGGTATATTTGTTTTGAATCTTTTTAAATGTGAGGAAAAGCAAAGGAAGTATTCTCCCAGAAGTGCTGAATGAATATGACTATAATGTATTTAACTGATGATGCAAAGAAATCAACTAGAATAATGGTAGTAAGTTATCCCTTAAGACTAATGAACTCTATAGCCACAGGTCTGGGCCCCAATAACTGTGCCAAGTATCTCTGTCTGTCTATCTCTGTGTTTCTCTCTGTCTCTGTCTGACTGTCTGTCTCTGTCTTTCTCTCTCTTACTGTCTCTTTATCTGTGTCTATCTGTCTCTCTCTGACTCACTGTCTCTTCCCCTGTCTCTCTATATGTCTCTGTCTCTGTTTCTCTTTCTCTCTTTCTCTCTGTCTCTGTAAGTTAGTGTCAAGTGTTGGAGGGTAGCCAAGTACTGGCAATATATCTGTATTATACAAAGTTTGTGGTATATAACTGCCCAACAACTACAAAAGAAAGTAACCTTTTCCTGGTTCTGGGTTCTGAAGTCTAGACGGAGTTTTGCCCCTCCATTGTAAGATAACTCTAAGTAAACTATTTTTAGGTGTGTGTACTCTAGGAAGAGTTTATAGTAAATGACCCCAGTGTTATTCTGACTCCTAGTTACTTATTGTTACAGCCATAAATTATTGTGCAGATCAACTGTTATTTATAAACTTTCTACCTTAAGTAGATAGGGGATAAAACAGATACCCACAACTGACCAAGGTACATAGAATAAGAGAATTGAAAGCTCAACCCTGTAGCTATATCATACCTCCTCCTGCCAAAGCTCAGATAATTGCTAAAAAACGAAACAGAAATGTCTTAAGAGCCAGGGCCACTGGATGTTGGGTTTTTGCATTAGGCCACAGAATAACAACAGTTGTATTGTGGGTTTTCCTAGTGTTAGTGACTAGTGCTTCATCAGTTAAGTTGATTTAGTATTCTCTCTTCATTCTATTTATTTGGTGTTGAAATATATTAATTGACAATCACTTACATGTTAGAACTGCTCAGTAAATGTGTTCAGAACACATCATTTGAGCCTCTCAGATACTTCAGAGTAAAGCTTTAAGCTGTCTCAGTCTTTTCATTTGCTGATTATTTATGTTAAATATGGCATTGTACATTAAAAAAAAGAAAATAGTGTTTTCCAATACAACAGAATTGTTTCACATGTGAACTCACAGTAGAAAGGACAGCATGTCCAAGACCTGAACAAACTCAAGCTAGACACAATCCTAGCTGAGAGAAAGATAATTGGCAGTAAGTCTGATCCTTACCTCAGTAACTTTTATAGTTGATAGCTATTGGGAAATAGTGTAAGCTTCCTTAAAGGGGATAAATATTAGTTGGTCTCTGGTCAAGACCACACATCCAAGTTTATATGGGCAGCACAATTTGAAATTTTCAGCTTTAAAAAATAAAAATTTAAATAAAGTTAAATGGCCAAATAGAAGAACATGAAATTTACAGGGATGTGGGAGATATATATATATAGTTAAAGTGTACTGTACAGAATATTCAACTAATACAATTTTATAAAAATAATGTTAAAAAAAAAAAAAGAAGAAAACATCAAGTAGAAAAGGATCTGATGGTACCGCATGTTTGAAGATGTACCTGCAGTGGACTCATTAAAAATCCTAAGCCAGGCAGTGGTGGTGCATGTCTTTAATCCCAGTACTTGGGAGGCAGAGGCAGGTGGATTTCTGAGTTCGAGGCCAGTCTGATCTACAAAGTGAGTTCCAGGACAGCCAGGGCTACACAGAGAAACCCTGTCTCAAACAAAACAAAACAAAACAAAACAAAACAAAACAAAAAACAAAAAAAAGAAAAAAAGAAAAAAAAAAGAAAAGAAACGAAAAGAAAAGAAGAGAAAAAGAAAATAACAAAATTTAAGTGTGGCAGTGGTGGCGCACACCTTTAATCCCAGCACTTGGGAGGCAGAGGCAGGTGGATTTCTGAGTTTGAGGCCAACCTGGTCTACAGAGTAAGTTCCAGGACAGCCAGGACTACACAGAGAAACCCTGTCTGGAAAAACCAAAAAAAAAAAAAAAAAAAAAGCAAATAAAATTCCTAGCACGCCCATAGCACCTCACAACTATTTGAAACTCCAATGCCAGGGGACACAACAACCTCTTTCAACACCCAACACTTCATGCACCTGATGAATAGACATGCATGCATGCAAAACACCCCCACACACAAACAAATCTTTAAAATAATAAAATACAATTTTTAGTTTATTTGTACATATCTCATCATCCAATAATGTGATCAATTATTTAATCAAAATATTTTATAAAATTTTTTGAATGTTAATAAATGTAAAGACATATGCTACTTAGCACATGTGCTTGCTAGATTTTTTTTTTTTATCAAACATAAATGCATGGCTTGGATAGGATCTTGAAAACAAAACATAACACTGGAAAGTTCACTGCACTCTACCAGACAAGAAAAGTAATCAAAAGTCTTATTCAGATGTGAATCATGTGATCTACAATAGTAACTATTCTCCAAAATTTTTCTAATGGTACAATAGTGGCAAGTGCATGGAGCATCACAGAAAAGGAATAGAAACAAATCAAGAACCAGAGATAGTGGACAATGGCAGCCGGACAATAATTATTTTCATTTCATGGATGGTGCACATATGAACTCACAGCAGCTATTGTTTCATAGCACAATACCTGTAACAAACTAGACAGACACAAGCATGGAATGATGGATCAAAGACTCAGAAAGTCCTACCTATAGTCCAGAAGTTGTTGGCCATTGATGGCTGCTAGAAAAGAAAAGGTAAGACTTCTTCAAAGGTGTAAACGTTCTCCAATACATGGTCTTACACCTATGGACACATAGGCAACACTAAGTGAAGTCCATGGGTTTTATTAAAAGACCCAGTGAAGTTCATGTGGAACAGTGATGGGGTTTTCATACAAGAGCAATTATAATTAATTGGGGATGAATTTCATCTAAACACATTGTATGAATATATGAAATTCTCAAATAAAATGGAGGAGATAAGGAATATATGCTTTGGATCTGTGCATAGTCAGATACTGAGAATTCATAAATACCCAACAAAGGGAAGATAGAACCTGTAGAGACCATATCCAGTAGATAGGCACTGCCCCCTGTTTAGGGATGGGGCCAACCACCCACCTCAAAAATATTAATCCAGAATTATTCTCATCAAAAGGAAATGCAGGGACAAAGAGTAGAGAAGAAACTGAAGGAAAGGAGATACAGAAACTGCCCCACCTAGGGATCCATCCTATCTGCTGACACCAAACCCAGTCACTATTGCTGATGCAAAGAAGTACTTACTGACAGGAGCCTGGTATAGCTGTCCCCTGAGAGACTCTGCCAGAGCCTGACCAATACAGATGTGGATGCACATAGCCAAACATTGATCTGAGTGCAGGGACCCCAATGGGGAATGTAGGGCAAAGACTATAGGAGCTGAGGAGTTTTGCAACCTCATAGGAAGAACAACAATATCAACCATTCATACTCTCAAAAGCTAAGGCTTGATGACCCAGGATAGAGGAATGCTAGGCAGCTCAAACAAGAGTGGTTGGGTGGGTAGGAGAGCACCCTCATAGAGGAAAGCGGGAGGGAGGAGTGGATAGTGGACTTGTGGAGGAAACTGGGAAGGGTGATAACACTTGAAATGTAAATAAATAAAATAATCAATAAAAAATGAAAAAAAAATAGAATTAATAATTTGCTTGATTACTTTCTTTCTCTCTTTATATCAACTTCACTTGATCTTACATTTTCTTTTCAGTGCAAAAATGATGGTTTCAGTTGTATAATTAGTCTTTTAAAGTTTCGTTCTCATTAGCTCTGTTAAGAAAGTTTCTATATAATTTAATAGGGAAATGACATTATATTATTCATGAAAACTTGATACCACTCATAATTAAGTTCTTTCTAGCACTAGTTTTCAAATAATTTTAACAATTCGGCCGCTACAAATGGACATCTGATGCCTCAGCATCAGAAACCTGATACTAGTTATACAAGATTATACAACACTCTTTTGTTGGTGAAAAACCCCAAACCATTGATTCTATCAGGGTTTACTAATAAACCAATATTCCAGATTATCTGTGTGTGACTCTACTCTGAATCATTTCCGACACGGTGAATTAGAAATATTTTTCTTTCAGGTAGTTTTAATCCATGTAATAAATTATAAGACTCAATATGATGACATTGTATTTAGTTTTAGGGTATAAGAATTATGAGAAAATATTGAACACACATACATACATACATACACACATATGTACATAATAAATTGAGGATGAGTGTTCAGTAATATCATTTGTATCAACTTTTCCATGCAAGGTTCATATACATGAAAAGTAGGCAGAAAAATTGTAAAAGCTAGGAAATAAGAAGGATATTCATTGTCTTATTTATGATTTCTGTCTTAGGGTTTCCATTGCAGTGAAGAGACACCATGACCAAGGCAACTCTCATAAAGGACAACATTTAATTGGGGCTGGCTTAACAAGTTCTGAGGTTCGGTCCATTATCATTATGGCAGGAGACTCAACAGTGTCCAGGCAGGGCCCTGATGGAGCTGAGAGTTCTACATCTTCATCCCAAGGAAGCCAGGAGCAGACTGTCTTCTGCTAGCTTCTGCTAGCTAGGTAGAGTGTCTCAAAGCCTCACACTTCCTCCACCAAGGCCACACCTACACTAACAAGGTCACACCTCCTAATAGTGCCACTCCCTGAGCTAAGCATATTCAAACCATCATGCTGACGATTTGTTTTTTCTGGACACAGCTTGTGGACATATCTTTTTTTTTTTTTTTCTTGAATAAGACCTGCACAAGATAAAACTATTTGAAATTCTATTACATAAAGAGTTTATGGCATCCTACCCAGAGTGGAGATGCTATAGGCAGTTGGTGGTTACTTAGTGAGACTATGTCTACACTAGTAGAACTCTATTGAGAATTCTCTGTTTAGATATGTTCCCACATTTTTACCTTGTATTATTTTGATTTTTAACTATCTCTTGACTTGTTTATATAATTTGGATTTTAGTTCTCTATCAGGTGTGGAATTGGTAAAAGTATTCCCACATTTTGTGGCCTTCCACTTTGTCTGAATGACAGTATCCTTTGAGTTAGAAGCTTCTCAGTTCCAATGAGATCCTGTTTATGAATTGTTGATCTCTGTGCCTGTACTATTAGTGTTCTTTTCAGAAGGTCTTCTCTTGTGTCAATGGTTTCAAAGCTATTCCCCACTTTCTCTTCTATCATGATCAGTGGGTTGGGTTTTTTGCAGAGTGATATGAAGGCAGGAAAGTTATCTGTAGGCTTATCTTTTTCAAAACCCATTTTAGTAAGTATACTTAAATGTTTTAACCTCCCTTCCAGCCAACTACCCACAACAGGCAGTGCAAAAGAAAGGTTAATAGGGCAAAGAATGATGAGAACATCTTTAGAAATAGTTCTTTGGGGACAAATGCAATGTACGGTGTCAGATTATCAGCAGTTCAGTTACTAGAATCAGCATCAGTAGCTTGATCCACTCCCAAACACCATTCACAAATCAGCAATGACAGTTCAATTAATCAAAAACACAAGGTTCTGCCAATTTGCCTGAGTCTGCTGAAGCAGCTGAATCATCACCAGAGGTTCTTTGGTGCATTTCTCTCTATGAATTCATGCCAAAGATGATCAGCACAGAGGGCTAGGTGAACCAACGACACACAGCAGTGTCCACTGTCTGTTGGGTTATATTAGTACACTTTCTGAATATCACATGTTCTCTAAGCATCTGCTCTAGCAAAACATCACATGTCTTTTATCTAGATCCAGAAAACCAACATGTGTCTGTTCTCAGCAAAATGTCCTCCCACATGTCTGCTTCAGAAAAAATCCATTCATAAGACACTTTCCAGAAAAAAAATTACATGAAACAGCTGGGTCTTCAAAGAAACCAGTAAATTCCACTTCAATGGTCCCATTGAAATCTTCAAAAACACAGGCTATTGCCAAGACTATGTTTCTCTGTCCAAACAGACAAAAAGGTCCCATTGCTGAAGACAATACCACACAGTTCATTGAATACTAAGGCCTGAACTGATGCCTACATAGAGCCTTCACCCTTGTTTTAGTATTTTTGATATGAGAAGGTACTCCACAGGCTACTGAAAGAAATGTCAATAACAACCGAGACACAAAACCTTTGATGTAATTTCTGTTCTGCCTTCAAACCATGTTAGGGCAAAAGGTAATACAAAGCTTGTCTGAGTAATCAACCAATGTCTGATTTTATTTAAGGCCCACTCCAGGAGATAAAACCCATACCCTGTACTGCTTGTGTGATCACAACCAGAGAATAGATAGCCAAAGGCCTAGAGAAACCAAATAATACTGGTATAAAAAAATAGTCCTGATGATATTCTATTGTGCTTAGAGATCAATGCCATATTTCGCCACCATCAGAGAGTCTTCTTCCAGAACCAACCAAACAAACCAACCAACCAAATCTAGAGACCCACAGTTGCAAATTATGGAGAGAGAGAGAGAGAGAGAGAGAGAGAGAAAGAGAGAGAGAGAGAGAGAAAGAGAGAGGCACTTTGGAACACACAGCTGAAAATGGGTTGTATCATCAAATCCCTCTTCTACAGGGAACCTTGTAGAAGAAAAGGCAGAAAGAATGTAAGAGCCAACATGTATGAAGTACACCAGAAGAACAAGATCCAGTATATTAACTAAAAAAAAAAAAAAAAAAAAAAAAAAAAACATTTTAACTCACCAAGACTGAAGCAGCAATCACAGGACTGACATGGAACCACACTAGGTCTTCTGTATATATATTATTGCTTTTAGTTTAGTGTTCTTATGGTACTACCAAGTATGTGAATGAGTGAGTCTCTGATTATTATGCATTCTCTAGGGATTCTTTCTCTTCTCTTAGTTTGCCTTGTCCATCTTGGATCTTATAGTTTTTGTTTTATCTTATTATATTTTATTTTGTTTTGTTGTTATCTCCTATTGTTATCCAATAAGAGACAGAAAGGGATTGGAACCAGGTAGGAGAGGAGGTACAGAGGTACTAAGAGAAATAGAGGGAGGAGACACCATAATAAAGATATATGAGAAAAGAATCTATTTTAATAAAAGTGGGAAATGGAAATGAAGAAAAATATCAGTGTAAGCAGGCCAACAACAGGTTTGCCAAACTGCATAGTGTAATAATCTTATATAGTCATAGAATAAAACAGTGTGTACTAAATGAATGTACATTTATTTTCTAAACTTACATAATTTTATTTATAACATTTATGTTTTATTCTGAAAGAATGCTTTAGTCCATTTCATAATTTCTGTGCTCATATATGAAAATGCCCGTGTCCTACAAAATTCAATCAACTGATGGATATGGCAGCATGCCAATAGCATGTTAAATAACCTTCAATTCTCTTTTTTTCACACATGAAAAATTAAAGATAATAAGATCAAGTTTACTCCTTCTATAGAAACAAAATGTATTGGAATTATCATGGGTTAACTCATTTTTAGAAGGTCATAATTAATTTTGTAAGAATTTCCTATTTGTCATAACTTTCATGAAATTTCTTGGAAATTCTCACCAAGGATATCATGAACTAGCATATAGTTTTCTGCAACATAATTTAATGAGCATAATGTTTCAAATTGTTTTTTGTTAAATGACATTTATATATGAATTTATACAATCAAGATAGGTCTTGTTCTAATGTCCATTCTTTCTCAAAAATATCTACTTATAATGCAGTTGGTTAGCACATGCTAATATATAAGTCTCTGTTTGGTCTTAAATATATAAACTCCATTATTCATAGTACATATTATCAGGCATTGTAGTCCCAGTATAATGGGATTCCATGAAATATAATGTATTACCATGTAATGAGATCTTTGAGAAGTGATGTACTTTCGTTACTCGTTATTCTATTTACTAATTTGAGCTTTTCAGATTAAGCATCTTATATATTTATTTTGAATTTATCTTTGGAAGTGCCTGGAGTTTTTATTATCATGCATACGTATGTATAAGATCATGTATTCAGTTTAACAAACCATTAACTGGATTTGAACACTTTTGAAGAATTACAGAAGTAATAATAATTTTAGGATTAAGATATCAAACTTAATAAAAGAAATCTTTTTATATTTTTATATATACAGTATATTCTCTAAGAACAATTACAATTTAACCTTATTAAGTTAGCTGTGATATATTTCAATTTGGCTTTTTCTATATTGAGGCTGAATTAATTGGATATCTGCATCTGCTTTGAAGATAGTACAATATAAATTATTGCATACAAGGCACAAAACGAAGTATAAAATAACAAAAAGGAAAGAGACCTAAAATGACTGAAAAGGTATTGTCAAGTAGAAACTAGGAACTGTCAGAGAGAGAAGGTAGAAAAGAGTATTGAAAGAATCTCTCACCAAACCTCACCAACTGTGATGACAAACATGTGCACCAATATTAAGCAGTTCAAGTAATTCAACTGTGATAGGCCAATAATACATTAAAATATATTAGCACAATAAACACTAAATACAGAAAGCAGCTGGAGAGAAGAGAATCAACTAATGACATATACTGGATCCCAAGTAAAATTAGAAGCAGAATTCTAATCCAAAATTGTGATGAATAGAAGACAGTGTGTTGATAGAAATGAAGTGATTCACATGAATAAAATTTAATCAAGCATCCTTTGACCATTAATTTTGTCAGTGTTACAGAATTCCCAATCTCATAGATCCCAAGTGTCTGGTCACATCTGTGATAGATTATCAAAATTAAAATTTGATTTGAAGTATGCTAGCATAGAATCATATAGACTTGATTAGAAAGCTCCATTCTCTGAGTTGGAATCTTGGATTGAATAAAAGAAAAAACGGTGAGCAATAATATTCCTTGCTCTGCTTGGTATGGCAAGGTTTAAGAATATACTCGTAAAGTCAACACAGGATCAAAGAAGACATAAGAGAGAAATAAAAAGAATTTTAGAGTCTAAAAGATAAAACTCATATAACAAAATATACCAAAATCTATAGGTAGTAGCAGCACCAGCATTATGGTGTAGATTTATGACTGTACCTGTTTACATTAGAGAAAGAAAAAGGACTGGAGATGCAGTGTAGCACTGGCTTTTACCCTCCTCTATATGGTCAAACTATTTATGGCTATATCCAACATATTATTCCCTTTTGGAATAGGGATGTTTACTGGGCACTTTTGTATAGTTGAATTCCATATTTTTTAATGTGTTGCGGTGGTGTAGCACAGTAGAGATGGTATTAAGTCAGAAGAGGCTTTGTACTTTTAAATAGTTTTACTCTTATAAAAGATGGTAAAGATTTTCTCAATGCAATACGTTTTGCATTGTGAAGTGTTGAGCATGAGGGCGAGAGGTAGAAGATAATGGCTTACAAGTGATGTGTTTGTCATCATACAGACAAGGGATAATGTTGTGATGGCCAGTACTGAGTATCAAATTGACAGGATCTAATACTCCATAGAAGACAGGATTTTAGCAATCCTGTCCAAATACTTCAAAAGCAAATTTTATCTCTATTAAGGATGAAAATATCCTCATAATTAGCTATTAGTCTTATGACTTCATGCTTCATTCTATGGTTGGTCCATTTGCTACTAACATGCTAGGGGAAGGAGAAAACAGGCAAGACAGACTTTTTTTTTCCTTTTCTCCTCCTGTTAGTTGAGAGGCATCCTCAGACCTGAAAGTGTTGTTTGAGTTTCTATCTTTGAGCTCTTCCTTAATTTATACCCTTTTGGAAGATGGTTGGGAGATGGTAAAACCTAAGAACAGATAATACAAAGATTGTAGCAGCTTGCAGACGGGAGGAAGCTGGAAAATACTCTCCCAGAACTAACTTCTACCTTCCTGTGATACTGCAAGGATATCCAAATTCAGGATCCTCATTGCAGCTAGTTTAGTTTTGTGACCTCCTGTGATCTGAGGGAATAAGCGAGGGTCTGAGTTACAGCTCTTGGAGAAGCTAGAGGTTTGCTCAGTTAGTTCATACTTAGAAACTGGAGAGTTGGGTGGAGTGTCTTTTTTAGCTATAGAAAGATGTATGTAGGTGGAGTGAAATTTTTGTGGAAAGCATTAACGCTCATCCTCTCGCATCCTCAATGTGACCTGATGAAGCTAGGATGTTCTTGCAGAATTAATAGTTTGACATAGGAGGGATTGCTTTGGTGGGATGTGTGAGAGAAGGGTGATTAATTTTATATTTCTTGTATTACTAGCTTTTTCTGTATAGAATGTAGATTTTTTTTTGGAGACCCACTGGTGGCTACTAAGAAATGCCCCCTCCTATTTTCACTTCTGAGTCTAAGAAGTTTTGGATGGGTCAGCGTGAGAAAGCATGGAGAAGAGACAAGAGGATATGCAATTGATTTTGAAATTCGAATGGGTTTTCCAAGTGTGTTAGATATCTGGGTCTAATAATTACATTTCACACTGAAAGATGGATGAAAAAAGTTTATAGTCTCATGTCTATTATTTTTACAAAATAGAAACATGAGTAGTTGCGCATTTTTTCTGTTTTTTAGAGTGTTATTATCTATGCCAGAAAATGTGAACAACCTTTGTGTAATGTTAAATTTTTAAAAAGAGAGTTGGCAAAAGACATAATCAAAAGAGTATAAAGGCAATGCAAAGAGTTGAAAATATGTGTAAATCATATAACTGATGAGACATAAATAAACAGAATATATAAAGTATTCACCAAAGTCAACAGTAAGGAAGATTTTCAAAAGCCTGGCAAATGATGAGACTAGACATTTTTTTCAAACAAGTTAAATATACAGCCAATAAACATGTGTCATAATGCTCAGCAACACTAACCACAAGGAACTGAATGAAAATTACATGAGGACATCTTTATCTGGGCATGTCAAAGGCATCATACTCAAGAAAACACTGCAGCCAAGATTCTATGCATAATACCTATAGACTAGGTCCATCATCATTTCTTCATGAGTGGGACAGGGGCCTGTAATATCCCACCCTTCCTAGAGGGAATATTGTCAGTTTAGAATTGTTAGACAAGAAATATCATTTTTCTTCAGCATTATAGATATTAATTGCTTTGCCTTACTCAGTGCTTGAAACTATAATTAAACTCAATGGGTCATTCACAATATTGCACATGAAAACAGTAAGGATACTTATTGAAAATAGTTTGGTCATGAGAAATGGGATAAAAATAAAGAATGAAAATGATTAACACACACTATATAAATATCTAAAAATATAATGTAAAAGAAAATATCTGCCTTAACTACCATATAGCTCCCAAGTTGGACTGGTCAGTGGGCTGCCTTTCTTTCAGTCTTTTCTCCAATTTTGTCCCTGCAGTTCTTTTAGAAAGAACCAATTCTGGGTCAGAAATTTTGACTATGGGTTAGTATCCCTGTCCCTCCACTTGAGGTCCTATCTATGTACTGGAGTCAGACTCTTCCTGTTCCCTCTCCCCATTATTGGACATTTTGGCTAAGGTCACCTCCATTGAATTCTGAGAGAGTCTCACCTCCTAGGTCTCTGGTAGTTTCTAGAGGGTCCCCACACCTCCCACACCCAAGGGGAGAAATATAGTCAGAAAGCAGCTAGTTAACCCAATAAATATTATGCTACTATTCCTCAAGTAAGAACATCTTGACTGCAATAGAAGTACCTTAATATATAGTGTCCAGTGCTGGCAGGGCAGCTGATGCCTTTTCTCCTCTAGTAGGTGGCATTGAACCTTTTGAGACAATGGAAGCTAGCCAGGAAGGGGTAAGTTTGGATCTAAGATTGATTTCCCTATGTTCTGATGCCAAGATGTGTGCTGTCTTCCGCAATACTCAAGGTACTGCATTTCATAACTTGAGGGATGACTTAAAAATATCTATATTACAACAAAATTTTTTTAAAAATTAAAGGAGATTAGGATTCTTTTTTTAACAGAGGAAGAAGATGAATACTAAAGCTTAAAAGGTTAAGGAATGGGAGTGAGGACTTTTAATGATTTCTAGAAGAAATGCCATTTGGAAAGACATAAAAACAGTTTCCCAAAAGTTTTACCATTTAATTCAGAATGTATATTTCTATGTACTATCCGATTGCTTGAATTTTTGTCTACACTGGAATATTTGAAAAATTTATAGCACTTCAATCATAATATCAGAGATCTGAAATCAATCAAGACATCAAGAACTGTATATATATATGTGTGTGTGTGTGTGTGTGTGTGTGTGTGTGTATATATATATATATATATATATATTCACAAAAGGTCTATCCTCAGTTTTAAAAATAAAATGACAAATAATTTAAAGCACAAATGTAGAACATAATGTATGACCTCAGTTCCTTAAATTTCATGATGTACCTTTAAGACTGTCTTTGAAAATCAGGGAGGAAGCAAAAAGTGAAATGTCCATAGGGGATCATGGGAAGCACTTGTCATGTTCTCTTTGATCGTTAAAGTTTCAATACTCTGTTTTGTTTAGAGAGCATATTTATCCCTCTACAGCCTTTTATCCCTATATGTACAGAGCTCTGGCATCCTCTATCTTAATTTCAACTTCTTAGAAAGTAAAAGCAATAAGTAAATGTTTTGGTTTCATTGGCTTTGTGTCCTTGTGTAATTCGTTAACTACAGTGAGTCTAGATTTATGTCATCAATAAAACTGTTTTGGTAAAATACAATCATTTTAAGGATTAATTAACTATGAAATATTTGTCACTAAGATTAACAAGTAGCAAAATGCTAAATAAATAACAGTAGCAGTTTAGAAATTTAAAAGGTTACTTGAGGTACAAATATATTTAAGACCTTAGTTTTCAGTGACTCTAATAGTTTAAATTCAAATGGTGTAGATGTGACTTCAGTGAGAACTGTTTAGTCAAGAAATACTCCATAAATACTATGTGATCTGGACCAAAAGAATAAATCACTGAGTTCAGAATGAATGAATTAAAAGGATAGTCAAAACTATTGACTTTACCAATCCTATATCTGATAGAGGGCTAATATCTGACATATACAAAGAACTCAAGAACGTAGACTCCAGAAAACCAAATAACCCCATCAAAAAATGGGGAACAGAGCTAAGCAGAGAATTCTCAACTGAGGAAATTCACAGGGCTGAGAAGCACCTAAAGAAATGCTCAACATCCTTAGTCATCAGGGAATGCAAATCAAAACAGCCCTGAGATTCCACCTCACACAAGTCAGAATGGTTAAGATCAAAAACTCAAGTGACAGCAGATGCTGGCAAGGATATGGAGGAAGAGGAACACTCCTCCATTGTTGTTTGTTTGTTTAATCTCATTATTTATACTTTAACTTTTGCCAGAAGGGCGTGGCAGGGGAGGTAGTAGGCCCTTGAAAAGAACCTGCTATTCCTATTTTGCTAAACGGCCATTGTGTCAACTTCCACATTTTCACAATTGTATCTACACATTTGGCAGAGAAGCTTCTGTTTATACTGGACAGTGGATAATAGACACGTAATTGTTAAATTGCTGAGAATTAGGAAATGAGTTCTTCCCTAAATGGAATATATATATTAACCTCACCATAAGGAGGGCTCAGCAAACACCTTGAAAGAAGAAGACAAAAGAATGTTAACTGTAGGAACATGGAATGGAGTGCTGTGTAATGCTTTCTTCTGGATTCTGCAAATATGAACCTACCTAGGTTACCTACCTAGGACTGACAAAAAAATTAAACTAACCGAACTCCTGGTGTGGTTGAGTAGATGCTTTCCAGAACTCGTGCTATGCTGAAGAACTTTTGGTGTTGGGTAGTTTCTGATCTAGAATCATTAGTGAGGATGTGGTCATTGGTAGGTTTACTGTGCTCCAAGGATAGACCCATACCCACGGCATATACTCAGCACTAACTAGTCTCCAAGAATTATTAAAACAAAACAAAACAAAAACAAAAACAAAAACATAAAATTTGCTGGAGGAAATAAATGGGCATATGGGAAAGTTGAAGGTGAAAATAAATGGGAGACATGATAATTGTTCATGGTATGCATGCATAGCATTCTTAAAAATAAGAATCGAGTGAAACAAGTAAATGGTTATGAATAACATTAATATCAGCAGAATAGCAGAAATTGAGAATGAGGAATAAAATCAAAAACAGAAAGCAGAATTCAAAAACTCTGTTTTTAGAAGTAAACATAATTTCCCTCTTGGATACTCAAGCATAGAAACCTAATACAGGTCTCTAATATAACTTGCTTTTCTTTAATACACAGTTAAGGTTTCTGAATTCCAAATCTTTTTGCTTCTATTTCCTCACTGAATTGATTTACTTAGGTTTAGCTACTGCCCTCAAACAAAATAAAGTGTGACTTGAAAGAAAAGTTTTTTTTCCATCACTCATGAATGTCTCTCTCTCTCTCTCTCTCTCTCTCTCTCTCTCTGTCTCTCTCTGTTTGTGTGAGTGTTTATGAATGTGCAAGAATGTGTGTGAGAGGCGAAAAGTATATGTTTGTTTGTGTGAATGTGTCTACTTTTCTGACTTCTTTAAATTTCTATAATATGTGTAGTATCTCCATCTTAGCTTTTCAATTCTCAAGTGATTTCTTATTGAGGAACTTAAGAACTACAGACATACACATAGCAAAAAACATTAAATTACCATATAATTCCTATCATCGTGAATCATCAGTCCTGTAATCACAGAAACTTGGATAGCAACAGGTGAAATATTTGTACATAGCACACAGCAGTGTCATATTATGGTAGTTATGAGAAATCATCATATGATATCGGATATAAAAAGTAAGAAAATGTCACGAGCAGAGTGCTTCATTATAATTGTTATTATAATGTAGATTAATATGTGTCATATTAAAATTTTAAATTTCAGAAATAAAGTATAGCTAGTAGAGTATTGTGTTAATAAACTGTTGATTAAAAATGTTCTTCAATATGACACATATTAAAAGTATAACCAGTATAATGAACTTAAATTATGGATCTGTACTTTATAGAGAATTTCTGAGTTTTTGAACTACTTAATATGGTTCTGTAATTATCTACTTTTTGGCCTTATTTTCATCTACAGGATATTAATGTTAATACTGGACGCTAAACTAACCTATACTTTTTTTCTTCTGTCAATTTTAATTTGTCTATTACTTGCTAGGATAACAATTTTAATTTGCCTTTACAACATCAAAGATCAGTTTTATTTTAAATGTTAATGTTTAGGATGGAAACACTGAAATTTCTATTTTCAAACCCTAATCATACATCAACTTTCTTTTCTTACTTGCTTGAAAACAACCAATATTTTTTCTGGGCATATCTTCTAATAATAGCTTTCAATATATAGCCCAGAGCAAACACCAAGTGCTTCCAACATCTTCTGTGAAACTTCTTTCCTGAAGCTATAACTTCATTAAGTTGACAATTTTATTGAAAGTTTCACCATTATAGAACCTGTACCAACAACCTACCAGTCTCTTATAATCATTTTCTCCTATCATTCTATTTTCTCTTTCAAACCTAATTCTTGGTTATCATATTGTAATAAACCATCAGAAGTGAGAGTGACAAATATTGTAGATATTTCATTGTCATTTTCCATAATTCTACAAGGAATTTTGGTGATCTGTCAATGACAATGATAGAATGGGGCTTTCTAAGGATGTCAAGGCAGCTTAGTTGCATACACTTTCATTGCATCAGTAAAGATATTCTACATAGCACATAAGCTCTGTTTTTCAAGTATAATAGACTTAGAAAGTAGCAAGTATATTTTGTATAGTTATTGAAAAGGTTAGTTGAGGAAAGAACAAATGGTTTCAAGTAACATCATAATTGAGATCACTGAACTGGGTGAATGTCAATATGTCAAGAATGCATTTTGCCTTAAAATTGTAAATATATAGAACTTCAGGGAAGTTATCATACCTCACTCAAAATTCTCAAGAATATCACCTGGAAGCTACTTGAAACATAGTATTAGTACATGAGTCTGTTTGTAATTTCTGTGTTTGTTTGTTTGTTTAATTAATTAATCTTTCCATTCATTCACATCTCAAATGATTTCCCACTTCCCTGTTACCCTGCTATCAAACGCCCATCCCACATCTGCCCTCTCCCCTCACCTTTGCCTGTTTGAGGGTACTCCCACACTCACCCACTGTCCCGCCCCACAGTTTCATTATACCCCTACGCCAGGGCATCAAACCTGCCCGAGACCAGTGGCCTACCCTTCTATAGCTGTCAGGTAAGGCCATCCTCTGCTACATAAGTATATGGAGCCATGAATCCCTCCAGGTACACTCCCTGGTTGGTGGTCTAGACTTCGAGAGAACTTGGTGGTCAGGCCAACCTATGTTGTTCTTCAAATGGGGTTGCAAGTCCCCTCTGCTTCTCCAGTCCTTCTGCCAGCTCCCCACCAGGTTCCCTGAGCTCAGTCTGATGGTTGGCTACAAGCATCCACATTTGCATTGGTCAGCTGCTGGCAGAACCTCCAATGGAACTGCCACACTTCGTTCCTGTCAGCAGCTGCCTCCTGACCATGGCAAAAGTGTTGGGTTTGGTGTCTGTAGACATGATGGATCCCCAGGAGGGGCAGCCCACAGTTGGCCCCTCCTTAAGTCTCTGTTCTATTTTTTGTCCCTGTTCTACCTTTGGACAGAAACATTTCTGGGTTAAAACTTTGAGATGGGTGGGTAGCCCTATTCCTCAGCCAGGGGCTGTGCCTATCTACTGGAAGTGGTCTCAGCATGTTCTTTCTCCCCCTTCTCTGCACATTTTGGCTAAAGTCATCCCCGTTGAGTCCTGGGAGCCTCATGTTTCCCTGGTATCTGGGACCCTCTTCTCTTGTCCTTGTAAGAGGCTGTGTGAGGACATTTTACTGGCAACTTTTAACTCAGAATGAGCTACATAAACAGGATACTGAGAGATAATAATTTCTAGTTCTTTAGTTTTAGAGAAATTTTATTCTAGGTAAATAGCTGGTCGGGCAAGTTTCCAAAAACTTTCTAGGTCTATGTGATCCAGCTGGGATGTAAACATGCCTTAGATTACTGTATGGTCTGTTTGGAATACAGAATGCCCTTAATACACACCTTTAATCCCAAAAGATGTAGATAAATTTAGTTTGGAGAAGGAAGCAACCATGGCAGAGAATGTGAAGGAGCCAGACGATTAGAACAAATTGCCAGTTAGTTTGAGGTCACACGGAGCAATTCAATTAGAAGTACAGAGAATCCAGTTTGAATCAGTTAGCTTGGGATGAGTTTGAGCCAGAACAGCTAGGTTGAAGCAGCCTGCTAGAACTGAGAAAGAACTGGAAAGAGCGAGCTTATTCAACAGTAAGCCTCTGAGACAACAATTGAATGTGGTGAACGAAAGTTACTTTTACAGTTAGCCTGTGTCTTTTTTTTGGGGAATCAAATCCATTGATATTGAGGGATATTAAAGACCAATGATAGTTAATTCCTGTTATTTTGATCTTGGTGGTTGTGGTGGTGGTATATGTGTGTGTATTTCCTTTATTTTAGTTTTGCTCTTGTGGAATTATTTATTTCCTGTGATTTCTTGGGTGTAATTCACCCATTGGTTGGAGTTTTCCTTCTAGTATCTTCTGTAGGGCTTGATTTGTGGATAGATATGTTTAAATTTGGATTTTTAATGGAGTGTCTCATTTTCTTCATCTATGATGATTGACTGTTTTGCTGGGTATAGTTGTCTTGACTCACATCTGTTGTCTCTTAGATAATGCAAGATATCTGTCCATGTCATTCTGGCCTTTTGAGTCTCTGTTGAGAAGTCAATTATAATTCTGATAGGTCTGCCTTTATTTGTTGCTTGGTCTTTTCCATCACAGCTTTTATATTCTTTATTTGGTCTGTACATTTACTGTTTTGATTATTATGTCAGAGGAGGATTTTTCTAATCTAGTCTATTTGCTGTTCTGTAAATTCCTTGTATGTTTGTAGGTATCCATTTCTTTACGTTGGGAAATTTTTCTTCTATGATTTTTTTGAAAATATTCTCATTTACGCAATGGAGTACTACTCAGCTATTAAAAACAATGACTTAATGAAATTTGCAGGCAAATGGATGGGACTTGAAAATATCATCCTGAGCGAGGTAACTCAGTCACAAAAGAAGGAACATGATATGTACTCACTGATAAGCAGATATTAGCCCAAAAGTTCAGAATGCCCAAGTTTCACTTAACAGTAACCGCTGGACTGAGAGTGAGGTCCCAGTTGGAGGAGTTGGAGAAAGGTCTGAAGGAGCTGAGGGAATTTGCAGCCCCATGGAGGGAGCAAGAGTATCAATGGACCTGACCTCCCCCAAATTGTCCTGGAGTTTGGACCATGAACCAAAGAATACACATGTATGGCCCCATGGTTCAGACCAGATATGTGGCAGAGGATGACCTCGATGGCCATCAGGGAGAGAGGAGAGGCCCTTGGGTCTGAGGGTGTTAGAAGTCCCAGTAAAGGGGAATGTCAAGGTGGGAATATGGGGATGGGTGGGCAGGTGGGTGGGAGGTGGAATTCTCTCATAGAGGCGGGGAGGGGGAGGGGATAGGGGGTTTCCAAAGAGGAGACCCAGAAAAGGGGAAACATTGGAAATGTAAATAAAGTATCAAAAAATAAATAAATAAAAGATATATAATTTCAAATTTCCAATGAGCAGTACAAAAGTTGTTAGAATTTCTAGCTTTTTCTTTTTAAGACCTTATATAAAAGTTGCCTAAAATGATTCAACAGAAAAAAAAAAAAAAAAAAAAAAAAGAAAGAAAATATTCTCTGTACCTTAGATCTGGGAATCTTCTCCTTATAGTCTTAGTATTCTTAGGATTGGTGTTTTCATAGATTTTCAGATTTTCTGGAGGTTTTATGCCAGAAACTTTGGATTTAACATTTTCCTTGACTGATATGCTTATTTCTTCTACTGTACCTTCTTATCCTGAGATTCTCTCTGGTGTTTCTTGTATCTGTTAGGGATGCTTGCATCTGTATTTCCTATAGTCTTTCCTGGTTTTCCATTCCCAGTATTCCCTCAGTTTGTGTTTTCTTTATTGCTTCTATTTCCATTTTCAGTCCTGAGTTTTATTTATTTCCTTCACCTGTTTGATTATATTTTCCTGTATTTCTTTAAGGGAATTTTTTTATTTCTGTTTTAAAGGCTTTTATTATCTTTACATGACTTGTATTAAGGTCATTTTCTTGTGCTTCAGCTATGCTATAATACACCAGGACTTGCTGTAGTATGATAGCTGGGTTCGGGTAATGACATATTTTCCTGAGTCTTATTGATTATATTCTTATATTGGCCTTTAGTCATCTTGTTGTCACTGTTGTTAGCAGGCCTCTGAGAATGCAGACATAGTTTGGGGCTGTACGCAAAATGGGGAGCACAGTTTGGGTCCAGTTTGCGGCTTTTGGGTATGTTTTATAGGGACTGGTCTTCGCCAGCATTGTCAGGCCTTTCTGAATTCAGGTAGAGCCATAGACAGGAAAATGGAAGTCAGGAAATTGGATATTAACTCACAGCTGCTGAGCATGCCCCAGGGTGACATGCAAGGAGGAAGTATTGTCCATGGTGTCAGGAGGTGTCTGGGAATGCAGGCAGGACTGTGGCTGGAAGATGGAGCTCAGGGGACAGTACTTGTTCATTGTTACATGGAAATCTGGCAGGCAAGGGATTGTCGGGTTAGTGCAGGGGTCCTACCTGGATGTTCTTGGTGCCTGAAGGTATCTAGGAATATAGGCAGAGCCACGAAAACCATTTTTAAATTGCCATTGAGGAAGAAGTCACTGGTATACATAGTGCATGTTATGTATGTATTTCCACTGGTATACATAGTTGATCCTAAAAACTAGTGAGAATTATAACATTTCTAATATAAAAGATAATGCTCCAACCTAATTTGCAGAATAATGTGGCTTTGGCTTATTGGTAGAATTTATCATGACCTCTCAATATCTAAGTAACATCTTTCTGCATATCTTTCTCCTCGTCAGCCAATTATCAGACAGCACCTCTGGATATGTTCTAGACATGCAAACATTCACACAATTCTTTAAGTTTATTCAGTGTCAAACACTGATATTCTACCCTAACATGAAATACTGATGATTACTTAGCATTGAAAGGTTAAAATGGGACACACAATCTTAATGAACCGAAGTTTTTGTAATGTCTTTAAAATAGTATTTTTAAAACGTCTCCTTTCTAAAATTTACAGAGATTTTTAGTTTTTGGTATCTACTATCCTTATTTTTAACAAAGATTTTAGAACAACTCAGAGGCAGTTCACATAGAAATGTTACTTTTTTTTGGAGAAGTACCAATATATTTGAATATTTGCAGTAGATGTGTGTTGATCTAAACATTTCCTTAAAGCAAAAATTAAATTGAGTTTATCTCAGCTATGTTGTTTTTACATCTTTCATTGATTTTTGGATAGTATATCACAACTAAATTAGAGCTTTCTAAATTTGTAGTCTATGAATTATCTCTGACTCATATATTGATCTGTTATGAAGTTTATTTTGTACTCACCATTTTGTTTTATAATTATCCAGTATCTAAGTTTTAATTTTGAAATGTTTATGTGGTATGACCTTGAATTTCTTGAATCCTCTTGTGCTAGGAAGGCAGAAATGTATCCTTAGCACTGTTTCAGAAATAAAAATACATACATTTGCAGTTGCAACTGTTATTTGAGACTTAAAAATTGTCTACAGAATGTTATTCTTAATTAAATTTAACTGACAAATAAAAGCACAAAAATAGGTAAATTCATTGTGTTCCATTATGTTGTTTTAATATATGTACACATTTTGTAATTATTTAATACATTTTAATATATCCATCTTTCAAATATCGGTATAATGATAAATGTATTATGTTATTCCTTACACATTTTCAAGATATATGACATAATTAATACCTGCTATCACCCCACTATACAAAGTTAATCAAAATATCCCTATTTTGCAATTGCACATCCAAGAAAGAAAAATAAAAGAAAGAAAAATGAACACCTATTTCTTCAATGATTGATCTCTTTATATGAGGACTGGCTTTCTTATTTCATGTAAAGGTATTCTGCAAGAGTTGTCTTCTATATGATTAATCCACATGAAAGTTGCACTGGAACGTACAGATTTAGATTAACTTCATAGGTCCTGGTGTCTTTGAATCTTATTCAAAGCTAAGATACATTTAGACTAGTGCAAGTTTCAAATGGGAGTTGCTAAGGATTGTGCAATATTCTTCAAAGGGAAAACTGACTTCGCTGTTACACTTGCCGATGGTTCTGAAATAGCACAGATCCTAGGAGAGATGTAGCTCTGCAGAAGGCTGGCATGAGGTTGGGCCTCCATTTAGATAGTGTATCTGTAAAATGTCACCAAGACTTGCCTTCATCAGGATATGTTATTTGTCAACCAGCATACTAATTGGGCTTCGTAAGATTACTGTCTTCAGAGCTGCCAGTTGTCTGTTTTGTTTCAATGTTGAGTATGGGGGAAATGTCACAAATATTACCTGCCAAATCTCAGACAACTGCATGAATTCAGAAGCTGACATCTATCAAAACAGTCTGTATACAAGCATCTAAGAGTTTGTTAAAACTGCACATACAAGTTCATCAACATTTATTTTTTAATACACAACAGATAGTGAAATTATCATGAGCCTTCTAGGTGCACTGTGGAATCTGATTCATTGGAAACAGGCAAAATGAGTTCTGAAGAAGCTAATTAAATTAGGGTTTACAAAATTAGTTCTTGTCTGAGTACACACTGCTTTACAAATTGCAAAGTTCACTTTTATTAACAAGTGAATGCTCCTTTGAATTAGTTGTATACAATCATTTTATTTTAAATGATATATAAAACTGTATATAAATCCTGTTCCTATAATGACATTTGCATACATGTAAATATGTGGTACTGATATTTTAATCAATTTATACTGTGCAAAAATGCTATGGCTACAGCTTTCTACACTACAATAAATTCATGACAGGTGAATATTCAGTATGAACTTCATTGCTTTTATTTTTCTTAAAAATATCATTAGGTAAAAGAAGAAATAAGTAGCTATATGATCCATGTACTTTAATGATATTTTTGTGAACTTTGCTATGAATTACTTATCAAGGAAGATACAAATAATCTCATAAAGAATAAAGGTTAAATTTACTGAATAACTTTCAGGTGGCTGAGCTTGGATAATCAAGAGAAAAGTTTGTTAGTTCTTGTATGAAAAAAAAGTGGAGGGCACTATAGAATTTCTTTATCTTTGGAAGGGGTCAATAAACCTGAGATGCTAGTACATACATATACATATTTATATAAATTTATATATTTATACATATACACACAAAATATATATTACAAAATAAATGCAGCATCAACTAGACAGCTAATAGTCTTAATGTCTTAAACTACTCTCTTATATAGTGAGTTTTAGGAAAAAGTTAAATCTATACACAAATCAAATCAATCTGTCTTCAGAGGTGTGTTTGCTAGTTTTATGTTAAACCTCCATGAGCTATAGTCATCTGAGAGGAGAGAACCTCCTTTAGAAAATGACTCTATAACATAGAGCTTTAGAATCAAGCCTGCAGGGCATATCTTAATTAGTGATTGATGGGGAGGGCCCTGCTCCCTGTGGGTTGTGCTTTCCCTTGCCTGGCATTCTAGAGTTATAGAAGAAAACAGGCTGAGCAAGCCATGAGGAACAAGACCTCATCTGATATTTTAGGCTTCTAACTGTTGTGGATTGCAGCCTCGGCTTTCCTCAGTGGACTGTGTTTCAAGATTCTATATATGTAATGCAAGCAAATATTTTCTTCCCAAGCTTCTTTTGGTCTTTGATTTCATCAAGAACAACACTAACTCTAATAAAACTCTAAAAAATCATGCAAAAATATTTTCTTTTGCCCAATCTTATGAGTACTTTTCTATTGTTCCATGTGGGATTTTCCTGGATCATCAAATCCAGCTCAATAATGTTCCATTGCATTATTTATTTTATTGTGTAAACTTTAAAAATCATAATACTCTTCTGTGACATACTGACTTGAATATATATATATATATATATATATATATATATATATATATATATTGGATGGATCTAAGAATTTTGAATGAAGGATAATAATGTATGTCAATACACAAATATTTTCTAACCTAAAACATGAATAGTTAAAGCAGAATAAAGTTGCCATAACATGGCCGTTAATAGGGAGACCAGATTGATGAACTCTTATATGATTCACTTGTGTATCGAGTTTTCAATCTCAGAATAGCTTCAATTGAAAACTCTCATCATGAGGCTTTCTTAGTTTCCTAACACTATGCAATACATAGATCGAAATGCGTGTGTGTTTCTCTCATATATTTTTCTTTTATTAGTCAGATTGTATATAGCTTAACTGATAATTTTAAGTAACATCTTGTGAAATTTATCCAGTGTGTTTTGAATCATCTTCATACTCCAGTTCTTTCTTTAACTCATCCAGACATACCCTCAGCTCTCTATCTATAAGTCTTTGAGTTCTGTTCTATTGTTTATTTATTGATAACCCATAAATTAAAATTTATCCCATCCATGTATCCCTGATAGGGTTAATCTACTGGATGGTGGTCAAACTACCTACCAGAAGCTACAACCTTAAGAAAACCAACTCTCTTCCCAAGAAACCATCAATTGTCTACACCTCCACAATTAGGTCTTGGGCCTTTTGGACCCCTTCTTGTTTCATTGTAGAATGTTCACTGGGTTTATTGTGTGAAGGTCTTGTGTAGACAACAACAAGGGCTATGGATGTGTTCTTGAGTGCAGTGGTTCTGTCATACCCAGTAGATACTGATTTGTTCTGGGCTTTGGCAGTTTTTAGCTCTTAACAATCTTCCCTACTCCCTTTTTCTTTGATTTTCCCTGAGCCCCATGGAAGATATGATACACATTTCTCATTTGTTCTCAGCAATCAGTAGTCACTTATTCTCTGCATTTAACCAGCTGTGAGTTTTCATGTGAACCACCATCCACTTTAATAAGAAACTTCGAGGAGTTACGCTAGATAACTGTGACAATCTAAAGGTAGAGGGATAGGATTTAAAGGGCATGTGAGGTCCACAACATTGGCTTCATGGTCAGATTTTCAGGCACAGGCATGTTTCCTAATGTGACAAGGTCCTTAAATCCAATCAAAAGGCAGTTAGGTTCCCCCAAGAATAGTCCTTTCTATATTTCTATACCAATACCATACCATTCTATTATAATTTCAAGAGCCACTTATGATCTGGGGAGATGACTCAAGAGGCAAATAACTTGGGGTACCAGTGTGAGGACCTGAGTTTGAATCTTCAAAGCCCATGTAAAGCCAACAAGGTAGTACGTATCTGCAATGGCAATGTTCCTATTATGGAAAGGGAGGTGAGGTCTTGAGGATTTCAGAACGATTGAAAGATAATCCCTGTTTTAATAAAAGTGGGAAGCTGGGACCTGAAGTGGTATTAAGACTTTTAAGCCTGAGATATTTGTTCATTTTTTTAGATCATCTATAATTCTGTTTATTGCAGTTTCATTATTTATTGTACAAAAACTATATATCATTTGCTAAATTTATTTTCAAATAAAATGCTTTTATAGCTTCTGTAAATCATATCATAGAATAATGTGTTCAAAATGTTTGTTTAGCACTAACATTTAGAAATAAAATTGACTTTTTAAATCTTTTATCCACTGAAATTTCTAATATCTTCAATTATTTATAGTAAATTGTTGATGTTTCTGTTTCATGTAGAAAATCATTACTGAGAAATAATGGATGTTTTACTCTCTGCTTTCATTTTCTGTGTATTTATTGTGTATTGTTTTTATATTTTGCTGCATAAAATCTCTAGTGAAAAATTGAATAAGATACAAAGAATATTTTAATATTTACTAGTTACCCTACTGAAACAATGGTTGCAACTTGCTCATTTAGTTGGTTGTTTATTAACATTGTACATTGTATAGATACCATTTCTCAAATTAAAAGCTTGCATTTTATTAGTTCAATTAAAAATTAATTTACTTATGGCCTGCTATGTCTAGGAAACTTTCTGATGCTGAGATATAAATAAAAGAGACCCAAATCCTTGCCCTATAAAATTTATATTTTACTGATTTTACTGATTCTTGTTTACTAATATTTCTTCAGTGTGTGTGTGTGTGTGTGTGTGTGTGTTGCTAGGGACTAAAGTCAGGATCTTATGAACAGTAAGTAAACACTCCACAATAGAATGTATGTATCCCATGATTGTATACTGAATTTTATCATTATTTTTCTTTATTAATGGAGGGGATCATATCTTAATTCAATATAATACTTGAAATTAGATGTTCATGTATCTAAGAAAAATTGAAAGACACTAAGTGTTGATTTTCAGTTAAAGTATATCACATGTTATTCGCTAACTCACTAATGTGACGTGAATGAGGAAATTCTAAAAGTCAAACTGTACAAAAGAGCCTTTTCTTATGTTATTTAAATGCAGATTACAATGCATGGATACCAAGTTAACAGTGTTTTTATTCTCATGTCTAGATGTGCATGCACACTGTATATCATGGCTGTCATGTAGAAATCTCAACCCATGGGTTTACAGGAAAATAGGAAGAACTTCACAAGTAATCTAGATCATCAAGTCTTCTCTCATTGTCCAGATCAAGAGTTACTGAGCTGAGAGTAGTCTAAATCTCTAATGACCTAAATTTACCTTGTTTCTCAAAATAGGATTATTGTGTCTTTTCTTTAAAAGTTAGTTTCCCCTTTCTGATTTTTCCTTCTGCTCCCTTACTGGGGGAAAGGGGTGTAATTACCTTTTCTTCACAGAGAAAGGGAGATAGCAGCCGGATGGCAGCCACTTACCAATTACTACTGTCTTATGTGCAGCATTCAAAGATTTGGTGAATTTATATGGACTTCTCCATCCCTATTCATGAACAACACAATCCTTTAATTATCATTTCTCACGTTCCTGTGCTAGGACAGTAATTATGGTTGTATTAGTCCCATGGAAAGAGTTGTGGCTTGTTCATTTTGTCTCCAGAATGCTAGTATAGGACCAAGACATATGTATCAGCAGAATACTGATATTCTCTAAAATATACCTTAGTGTATTCTATGCAGAAACATTAAAATATGATTGTGTTATGTTTAATTTGTATCACATCATTCTGGAGTTCATTTTGTCTTGAGTCAGATGTTACAAATTGTACTTCTTATGAATTCTGTTTCTGAATTGTATTTCTGAGTTGTATTTCTTATGTTTTCGGTGGTCTAATTTTTCTAACTTAATGCTGCAGATTGTTGACAGGATTCCCCAATTAGTTTTGTATTATCTGCTAAGGTGTAATTAAAATTTGTTTTATATAAACCTCTTCTGACCAGGGAAATTGAATGTGTATTTGCATCCACTTCAAATACACATTCCTATGTGTGGGATACATATGTGTGCAGTTATTTGCTCTAGGGTTTGTGCGTGTGTCAAGGCCTGAGATCAAACTTTGTTGACTTCTCTTAGGTGTTCTTCAACTGTTATTTATAAAAGTAAATTTTCTTGTATTTATTTTTACTCTTTCTCTAAAATTAGGGATTTATATTGTTTTATTTCCTGAGTCATGGTCTCTCACCAGTATGCTGACTTGGTGACCAGTCATCCCCAGGAATGTACAGGTTTCTGTCTTGTCAGCATTTATGTACATTGCTGGGATTGAGCTTAAGTTTCCATGCTTGATGAGAGGCACCTTATTTACTGAGTTATCTCCTAGATTAATTTTATGTGTATTATCATTATCAATTCAGTTTTTCATGCATTTACTTTTTTGTTATGTTTAGGCTTCTCTATTAATTTTAGCCTTACTAAGAAATCAACTTTTCTTTTGTTAAACTTTTTGAACTTTCATTGATTTCTAACTTAACTTTATTTTAAAACTTTGAGAAAATTCATTGAACTCTTAAAAATATACTACAAATGAAAGAATTCATTATTTTGTGAGAAAAATGTTCTAGTCAGGTTGCTAACAAAGAAAAATAATAAAAAAAAAACAGTTTAGAGCATAAGTGAAATATTTCCATGTTAGAATTTGAAGAAAAATAAATGTTGCTTAAAGCAATAGCTTCCCTCCTTTTGTCTCTTTATTTTTTGCAAAAATAATTTGATATAAAAAACGTTGATTCCTCAAAAACAATGAGAGATTTCTCTATACTGATGTCTATTTTCTGGATTAAAAGAAAATAAGAGCAATATAGCAACACAGTGCATTCATAAAAGTGAAGCTAATAACATAAGTAATTAAATTTAATTTAGTTATGGCAGTTTTTAGTTATTATTCAAGTTTTATTTCTCACTTAGTATTTAGTCTTTTAATGAGATGTTGTCATTTTATTTTATTCCTAAATTATGAATTAACCATAATCTATGCAACTTCAATTTTTTTACCAATTGATTTGGAATTTGTGTTGGAGTTGATAATTTGATGAAATTAATTCTATGGGCCACCATCTTCATTGGAAATATTTTTGCTTCTTAAGAAAAGCAAAAAAAAAAAAAAAAAAGAAACATAAAATGAATACATGGTACTATATTTGTAAAAACCTGGATGTCAAATATAAATAATTTTACACTATGGGATAGCCAACTCAGTGATTTACTCAAGGAGAAAATAAAATTGAGAAAATTAAGGATGTTCTGGAGCAGGTATAATTTACATTTTAGAATGAGGCTTGGACTTTTTAAATAAGTAGCCTTAGGAAAAATTGGTACATAGTAAATTACATACTAAATTTGAATGTGTTATATCATATTAGTTTGATATGAAATAGGTGGCAATATTACATTTCCAATCTCATTTTCAGAGACTTATTTAGTTGTGACAAATATTAGTAAAGTGAATAAAATTCAAAATTTAACACAAAAGCTCAGAATATCCACAAAACAACTCATAGACCATATAAAGCTCAAGAAGAAGGAAGACCAAAGTGTGGATGCTTCAGGCCTACTTAGAAAGGGGAACAAAATAATCACCGGAGACAGAGGGAGTGAGGGACCTGGGAGGGAGAGGAGGAGGGGAGGGAAAACCCGGGGCAGGAACAGGTGAGGAAGGAGATAGGGGAGAAGTACAGAGGGTCAGGAAATTGAATAGACTTGTGAAGCAGTGGGGGATGGGGAATTGGGGGTAGCCACTAGAAAGTTTCAAATGTCAGGAAAGCAAAAGGCGCCCGGGACCCAATAGGGATGACATTAGCTGAAATACCCAACAAAGGGGAGAGAGAACCTGTAGCGACCATACCCAAAGGTTAGACATGGCCTCCAGTTGAGGGATGTGCTACCCATCCATCCGAAAAATATTAACACAGAATCCGTCCTCTCTAAAGGAAATGCAGGGACAAAGAGTGGAGCAGAGACTGAAGGAAAGACCCTCTAGAGACTGCCGCACCTAGAGATCCATCCCATCTGCAGACACCAAACCCAGACACTATTGGTAATGTCAGGAAGCACTTGCTGACAGGAGCCTGGCTTTACTGTCCCTGAGAGACTTTGCCAGAGCCTGACCATTGTAGATATGGATGCTCACAGCCAAACATTGGACTGAGCCCAGGGAACCCAATGGCAGAGTTAAGGGAAGAACTGAAGGCACAAAAGAGACCTGCAACCCCAGAGGCAGAACAACAATATAAAAAAAACCTGACTCCCACCAACAATGGAGGAGTGTTCCTCTTTCTCCACATCCTCGCCAGCATCTGCTGTCACCTGAGTTTTTGATCTTAGCCATTCTGACTGGTGTGAGGTGGAACCTCAGACTTGTTTTGATTTGCATTTCCCTGATGACTAGG
>CM052712.1:44223443-44248100 GCA_028551405.1 Uromys caudimaculatus
AATATGGGAATGGGTGGGCGGGTAGGTGGGAGGAGGAATTCCCTCACAGAGGCGGGGAGGGGGAGGGGACACGGGGTTTCCAAAGAAAAGGGGAATCATCGGAAATGTAAATAAAGTATCAAAAATAAAAAAAAAAATAAAAAAACCTGACTCCCAGAGAGCTCCCAGGGACTAAATCTCCCATCAAAGACCCATTGTTACAGCTGCTTATGTAGCAGAGCATTGCCTTATCTGGCATCAATGGGAGAAGAGGCCCTTGGTCCTGTGGAGGCTCAACAGCCCAGTGTATGGAGATGCTAGGGTAGTGAGGCGGGAGTGGGTGGGTGAATGTGGGAGCCCCCTCATAGAAGCATGGGGAAAGAGGGATGGGATGGGGGCTTGTGGAAGGGAAAATGGGAATGACTTTTGCAATATAAATAAATAAAATAAGCAAGATAAAAGAAAAAAGCAGAAAATGAGTTACAAAGGGTCAAGATAAGGCTTAGTGAGTAAAGCTGTGATCATACAAGCCCCAAAACCTGAAACTGTGAAAAACATTGTAAAAACTGCAAGAGGAAAGTTACTTGGGCTTTTCCTCTGACCTCCACAATGTTGCCATAACATCTGTGAGTCTACCCACTTTATGATAACCAACCCAAAAATAAAAATACCTAATACTAATTTGTTAACCCAACACAGGAGTGCTTTAAGGAAAGATTAAAAAAAAAATAAAAGGAACTCGGCAAACCTGAATCTCGCCTGTTTACCAAAAACATCACCTCTAGAATAACAAGTATTAGAGGCATTGCCTGCCCAGTGAAAATTTTTTTAAACGGCCGCGGTATCCTGACCGTGCAAAGGTAGCGTAATCACTTGTTCCTTAATTAGGGACTAGTATGATAAGTAGATAGATAGATAGATAGATAGATAGATAGATAGATAGATACATAAATAATATATGGATAGATAAACAAATAACATAACAAAATATAATGTAATTTTAATGTTAATTTCATTTATTTGATAGACTCTTATAGATTATATTATGTGTATTTGCATGAAACAGCACATACAAATGCACATTAATAGAATATTTAGCTGTTCTTTTCTAAAGGAAAATAACAAAACCACTTGTAATTTAATCTATTTTAAACCTACTCTTGTTCTGGTTTGAAAATGATGAGAACCAGATTCTGCTATCATAAATATAGTCATGGATGAGCGCCTTCATGGAGTACTTGTTGAATTTTCAGAGATGTTCTAGAATTATATATTATTCAGTTTGATCTAATGTGATTAATGAAAATAGTTCATATACATAGTTTCCTTGTGATAGATGAAAAGATTGAAACACCGATGGCCTACGAAACTCAATTAGGGCTGCTACATATTTAAAGATGAATACAGGATTTGATCACCGAGTGGTGGATTTTGAAGTCTGTTCTCCACATTATTTTAGGGATTTCTTCCTTTATTTACTAACGCTGATGTAATAATGACTATAACAGTAACAATATGTGCTATGCTGTAAGAGTGTATTTCTGTTGCACAGGATGAAATGCTCTTTTCTAATAATTTGAAATTTCATGTGAAAATCTAAATATTCTTCTTCTTATTCTCACATCGCTAATGAAGAAGCTAAAATGGGAGATGCTCACATTTATACAACTGCTAAGTATCAAAAAAAACTTTTTTTGAGTTAGTGCCAATATCACCATCATATAAATGCCCATATATATATATATATATATATATGTATATATATATATATAATATTATATATATATATATGTGTGTGTGTGTGTGTGTGTGTGTATGTGTGTGTGTGTTTTCCAGGAGAGTGGAAAAAATTCTTGAGAATTATAGAAAATGCAAAATTAAAACTAACTTTGCTTCAAATCCAGTGCTAAATTTAATACGTGTACAATAGCAAAAAACATGGCTTGGTCTGAACAACAAAAATATAACCTGTCAAAATGTAATTCAGACTGTGCATTGGGAGGATAGCTCATCTACACTCTCATTTCTGGTATGTCTTATGAGACACACACACTCATGTGTTTGCATGTACATATGCAGAAACATGTACATGCACATTATACCTTCAGAAGATGGGGAGACATTTGTATGTTCCATTTAGGGTTGAACATTTCTTAGTCTCTCATTTTTTGGATATTTTCCAGTTGTGGGTTCCTAAGTTAATCACCATTTATTGCAAAAAGTAGCTACTATTATTAAATGTAAGATTTACCAATCTATGGGTATTGCAATCAGTCATTAGGAATCTGTTTAATATTGTGATCATTTTGTAGAGTAGAATTAAATCTTCCTCTAAATCCTATGACATGTTCAGACACATGTGCTTATCCTGAATATTATGTCCAGGTATGGGCTTTATATCATATGGAATGACAAATCCAATAGAAACATGGTTGATTACTCCCAAGATTTTCTGGCCATTATTGCACAAGGGTGTATATTTTACCAAGAAAATTATTTATTGTAGCTGACAGGTACACAATTAGGTATGATTAATGATTACTTTTCTCCACCAGTAGTGTGCATACCACCTGCCAGCATGAGAAAGCTAGACACTAAGGATGGATGCTCCAATATGTGGCATGGTCAACAATAAGGTCTTACCAGCAAGTGCTGGATGCTAACCAATCTTATACATAATAGGGCCTGAAAAGGCACACTTATTGTTAGCTGGAAAGTCTTGCTTTCAGCTCTGTAACAGAAAGCATGAATGTCAGTCCTAGGCAATCTAGTAAAGGATGAGATCATGGTGAGCACGGATAAGCCCATTTTCTACCAAGGTCAATGTAGAACATATTTCCCATGCAGGAAAACTCTGAATCTGACCTAGACTGGGTAGAATGGTCAGGCTAAACCATTCCATTTTAAACATATGAGATAAATTCATTTTTTACATCATTTAATGAATTAATGAATGAATGGATTAAATTTTACTTATTCACTTTTTATCCCATTCACTGCCTTCCTCCCAGTTGCCCCATGCTACAGTCCTTCCGCCATCCCACTTCCCTTTCTCTGAGAGGGTGGAGATGCCTCTTGGTTACCTTCCATCCCACCTTGGCATTTCAGGTCTCTGCAGGGCTAAGTGTGTCTTCTCCCATAGAGGTCTGACAAGGCAGTCAAGCTAGAAGAACATATCCCACATACAGGCAACAGCTTTTGGGATAGTTCCTATTCTAGTTGTTCAGGACACACATGAAGGCAAAGCTGTACATCTGCTACATATGACTTGGGGAAGGCCTAGCTTCAGTCAGTGTATATTCTTGGGTTGGTGCTTCAGACTCTCAGAGTCCCAAGGATCCAGGTTAGTTTACTCTTTTGGTTTTCCTGTAGCGTTCCTATCCACTTTGGGCCCAACAGTTCTTCCTCCTATTCTTCTATCATAGTCTCCAAGCTCCATCCACTATTTGGCTGTGTGTATCTGTATCTATTTGAGTCAGCTGCTAGGTGGAACAGCTCTGAGGACAATATCCTGTCTGCAAGCATAACAGTATCACTAATAGTGTTAGGTATTGGTGCTTGCCCATTGGATGCATCTCAATTTGGGCTCATTATTGTTTGGCCATTCTTTCAGGCTCTGCCCCATCCCTGATGCCTGCATTTCTTAAAGACAGGATAAATTTTGGGTTGAAAGTTTTGTGGGTAGGTTGGTGTCTTTATAGTTTCAATGGAATTCCTGTCTGGCTACATAAAGTGGCCTCTCCAGGTTCCATATCCCCAGTAAAGAGAGTCACAGCCAAAGTCATTCCATTGATTCTGGGGCTCCTACCTTTTCCCAGGTCTCTGTTTTGTTTTGGAGATGGCCCCATCTCCTCACCCTGTCAGTTGGAGTTTTCCATGGACATTAAGCCATCTCTCCTGTCTTTTCCCACGTCTGATCCTGAACCTTCCATTAATAGCTTCAATTTTAGCTTGAATTATTTTTATACAACTACATATAGTTGATTATCACAGATGTGAGCCAAAAGTTTAGAGACATAGTACATTTATATATTTGATACCACAAAACTACATTATGTAGACGAGGTTTTCCTGTTTCTTTTTCTAGAATTATTTTAAAATCAATGCATTGTGATTCCAATGCTAGCTTTTATTTCCTTAGATTAATGTGATTATTGCCTACACCAGTATTCTTTGATACAGGTTCCTAACTGTGCCGCTTTTGTCTCATATTTAGTGACTGCAACCTCCCTCCTACATTCAAATACTTTGATCTCCAAGTTCCACACAATAAGACTTTATTTAAAAAACCGAACACTATACAACCTATGTCTTAAAGTTATAACACATTGACTCAAACTTTTATAAACATCTCAATATTTTATACTCTTAAATATCAAAGTTTAAAAAGAAGCAAAAACTATCAATTCACTTTTTTCAGGTAAAATGAAATTCTTTTTCTCAGAAGGAGAAAATTTAAGGCCCAAAGGAAAGAGACATGGGCCTTGATAAAAATAAGTGTTCCCTGTATAATGGCAAATGTAGTCTTCCAAACTTGACATACCAAATGTCAAAACTCCTGATTTTGGATGGGCTTATGTGTCTAATCACCGGTATCAGGAGTCTGCACTGAGTAGTATAGGAGACTCATGGAAAGAATGGCATAAAATTCAATAGAAATTCTAATTACCGTTGGTTCTGAGTTAATACCTACCTGGAAAATACGTATGGATGTTATATAATTAATATCATAAATGGGAGTTATATAATTCATATTAACATAAAATCTACATATTCTTGCTTTAATTTTCCAGTATTCATCTTCATTGCATTTGTATTTGGGTTCGTTCTTTTCCTGAGCTGTACTTTCTAAATTGCATTTCGCTTTGGTGGCAGGAGTCTGTTAGGGTTATCATGCTCATTTTTTTTGTTGTTGTTGTTTTGTTTTTGTTTTTTTTTTTCGAGACAGGGCTTCTCTGTGTAGCCCTGGCTGTCCTGGAACTCGCTCTGTAGACCAGGCTGGCTTCGAACTCAGAAATCCACCTGTCTCTGTCTCCCAAGTGCTGGGATTAAAGGCGTGCACCACCACTGCCCGGCTATAATGCTCATTAAACATTATGATGGAAATTTAACAAAGGGATGCTTGGTATTTATTACACATATTTTCTACTGTTTGCAGTTATACTGCTGGGGGAGAAATCTTTGTGTATTTTTACATTCTTGAAGCCCCGGTCAAATGTTCCATGCTCAGTGAATACTGTGGAAAGAAGCAACAACAAATCATGATGTATCAAGATAGAAGGAAAAAATAATGTGTAGAAATGAGTGGAAAAGAGGAAGGAAAAATAAGCAGAAAAACAAAACAAAACAAAACAAAAACCACGAGCTGAGGATGTATAATATAATTGACCAAAGTTATAAAATTTGTAACTTTGTTAAATTACTTTAGTTCATATGGATAAAATTTCTATGGATTCATTATTAAAGTACTGTCAGAGCAAGGAAATAGTAAAGTATGTATATAACAATTAAGGAACCCCATATGCTGCTGGAGACATAATTTGCTATTATATAATCATCTGAAATAAAAAATGGGAACAGATATCATTTTTTAAAAGTTGAGATAAACATAGTGTAAGGTTAAAAATACACCCAAGTACTAAACCCATCCCCAGAGTATTTTAAGGTTTTGCCTTTTTAATGGATCTCACAGTGTTATGACATGAAAAGCATTGTTATAGATACCACATTATTTCCATTTAATCTCAGAACAGTATGGTAGGAAAATGTAGCTAATTTCCCCAACTCTCACAGCCTGTAAGCAGTTGAAACAATGGGGTTCCATACTCTGTCCTTTTTGAAGTAAACTATGATGCTATCACCATATAATAATAATAGTAGTATTTCATGGAGCAATGGAGTTCTTTATAGAAGTAAGTTTCTATGTTATAATTGCTGTTCATGAGAATAAAGGGGAGAGATGACTCGGTGGTGAAAGGTTGTGAGTTCCCTGTGTTTGCCACCCAAGTATATGATACGAGTAATAAAGAGAAGTCACAAAGAAATAAAAACAAATCACTTGGAAAGAACTTTCTGGCATACAGAGCTATAGTAGAGAAAATAGGCTTCTGTAAGAATCATACAGTTCTCTGAGCCTTAAACTTTTAAATGACCTGGAGGAGTACTCAGTATGATTAGATGGGTATCAAAAGCAATTGAGCTTATAGACCACATCCATTTTAGCTACTATCAGCAAAATCTTCAGCAGTCAGGAGGTTTTGCAATGATGAACACTGGCACATTAGCTAATGTTTCATATCCTTACTGATCTCTTAGATTGAGAAATATTGGTTTTCCTGGAGAAATAGCATTTGAGTCAGTTGTATGATGGAGATCATCAAACGCTGCATTTTTGTCAAATGTTAAGTACAAGAAATATTGTGTTTTTGTGTTACACATTTTAGTCAATAACAAAAGCCATAAAAATGATTAAACCTTAGGAAAGAGAAAGTCCATAACAAAAGATGAAAATCAGTACATATTTGGGAAAACAGCAGCTGTAAAGCAACAGTAAGAAAAGTTTCAATATTAAAAATAATATAAAACCACATAGAATGTGAATATAGTATCTTTTCTGTTGATCTAACCCTATTTGCTTAGTCAAAACTAATTCAGATTTTAAACTAAATTTAGAAAAATAGTAATCTAGTTTCAAAATGTTAGAAATAACACTGCAAGAGACAAATATAAGCTGATTGATTACATATCATGAAAGCAAATATCAAAATACTAAAAATATTCACACCAGTGTGCTGTGTCATAATAAGAGAATGGTCTACAACAGCCACACGTATCTCTTCACTTTAAAAGGAGAAGCGTGCTAACTTTCTAGGAGCCAGCACAAAATGCAGAAAGGGTCAAATGAGTCCACATGTATATGGAAGCCAAGATAGCTTGGATGGCTATGAAGTTCAGTTTGGAGTTGACACCAAGACTTGAGGAAACATGGATTTATTGTGTTAAATCCACTTTGTCCCTGTTTATAATTTGTAACATTCCTACGTTCTGGACAAATGTATCCACTTATTTGATTAAGAAATAACTCTAATTGATCTAACAGGCCCTTAGGGTTACAAACAGCCATTTGATTCATGGTCTTAAGCAAGAGCAGACAATTGCCATCTAAAGGTGACAATGCTAGCTAAGAACATGGCTAGAAATCAACGACTTAGCTGACTCTTTGGCTACTCAGTCATGGACTGAGTTGATCCATTTATTCACACCCAAATTTAAATACCCTCATTGTTAGTGATTGAAATTTTTAGCATCACTTGTATGTAGAGATAGAGTTGTCCAGTACAAAATATTGTAATTCTGATCTCACATCTTCTCAGCCAGCCTTACCTTCTTCAAATGCATGGATTTTAAATTTGTCACCTACACCAAGGAAGAGAACTGTAAGTAAGCATGAAATGCTATGCTTCCTAATCATTTAACCTTTTTCATTTACTACTTAAATATTTCCAGTACAAGGAAGATAAAGTTTATTTATGGTTCATTAAACACCTGATGCACTGGTATCCAATCAGTTTTCCATAGTGTCTCTACTCCATAATACATAAATGAGATTTTAATATATAAAATAACATTATTTCAAGTACTCAATTGTATTCAATATAATGAAGGGCTGGAAAACCTAAGAGCATCTGGGAGTTGAGTCATCAGGGAAAGGATGAAATATAAATGGTTACAATGTTGTACAGCTGAAGAATTGGAGGATCCTTATTGTCCCATGTTTTCTTTTTCTGTTTTTGAGACAAAGGGGTTGACTAAAAGAAACTTCAGCAGGGAAGTATTGTTTTGGATAACATGTCCTAACCTTAGTGGAGCTTTGATGGAGGTAGGAACATAGGCAGCAACAATGGAGCAAAACTACTTCATGGTGCTGATCTCCTATCCACTTCACCAGCTTTGTCAGCTACCTTACAGAACTATACCTTTCTTATACATAGCTACATGCCCATGGGAAATACTCTATACAGTGCGATGGGCCCTCCTATGTCAATCACTAATCAAGAAAATGAAAAAGTAGACATGACTAGAGTGCATCTGATAGAGGCAATTCCTGGATGAAGAGTCTTTCTCTCCACATAACAAGGCCAGGTCAGCTTGAACAGATAGCTTAGAAACATGCTGCAGCATGTTAAATTAACCAAATTGCCTTGAACAGCAGGAATTGAATGTGTAAAATACTTGGAGAAGACATACGAACAGGAAAATATTTCAGGGACCTAGAATGCAATGTAGCATGAAAAACACTAAGTGTAAGAATTCACCCAAACTAGAAATCATCACAAGTACTTAAGATAAAACTTAATGACAAGATACTAGATCCAATTCTGAGTTGTAGACTGAAACAGTTTTCATAATATGTAGGCCTAACACGGATTTGGATTATCTTTTGAATGATGTTCTATAAAATTTAGACTGGTACCTAATTAAAGACTGATAAAAATGAGATGGCAGCTAATTCTACTTAATGTACAACTAGGGAGAAGAAAATATAGAGCATAGAATTTTGCTTTTAATGAAGGCAAAATGTACAAACAAAACAAATGAAGAAGAAAGGAAAATGACAGGATATTGGGTCACAAGGCTCTGTTATTGTCCCATATATTAAGGAAACAAATCTGATTTTCTTTTACTCTTATAGAGCTAATGGGGTTTCTAAAACACTGCTGACCACTAAGTTAATATTTTAGAATTGATTCAGTGTATACAAGAGAGATTAAAAAAATTTCATTAAAAATTAGAATCACAAGAATCTTGAGTTGGGCAAAAGACCCAAACTGTTAGAATATTTTTAAAATTGTGGAGCTAAATTTGAACATAGATGATTTTGAATTAGCAGATAGAGGCTAAGACATATTGACAAAAAATAAACACTATGAAAGATACTAAATGTCTTGCTCAGTGCCTCCTTAGATAGATACTTACTAGATTTCCTATCAACAAGATGGTGTGTGACAATATTTATAAAATTGTTAGAATAATTAGAGAATCAAAAAATAAAACATACTATATCATAACTTGTGACATCATGACAATCAAATAGATACCTTTGTGGATATAGAGACCTTAAATTTTAAGTCCTTTATTGTTAATGCCAATGATAATAGTGAAGGTTTAAAATAAATTGTTGTAGATACTAGGTGAAACAATAATATCCTTACCTAATTTCTTACTACCTTGATTATTAGAGCAATATTTATGGAATTAATCAGCAGTGATAGTTTTTAAATTACTGCTGAGTATGGTTGTTCACACACAGAACTTTGGGAGGAGAGACACGCTGAAGTCTTTGCTATGCACTGAGATTTTGTGTCATGTTCTTACTGAAAAGAAATCTGTTGTATCCATAAATGCTTCAATAAGATCAAGGTGTCAACTGTAACGACACTATAACATTTGTTTACATTTCTCATTTCCCCTCCCAGCTCTGTTTTTGTTTTTGTGTTTTGTTTTTGCTGTTGTTTTCCTTTTGTTTGTTTGATTGTTACTGTTGTAGTAACCTTTTCTACCGAAGATCCTTCTGTCTTGGCCTCCTGAATCCCTGGGATCCTGAGGTTGCATCACCATACCTTGTGTGTTTCCCACGTCTGCACTGATGGTTCAGAATTAAAGTGAGGATAGATACTTGTTAAGCTGCTGTGAAAATGGAGATTATTAGCTATATTAGTTAATTACTATTGCTGTGATAAAAAACCATGCCAAGGACAATTTAGAGAAGGAAGGGTTGGTTTGGGCTTATGATTCCAAGGGTTATGAGGTCCAGAATGACATGGGGAACATAGAAGCAGGCAGCTGACTTAGATGATGAACATCAGCTGAGAATTTACATCATGAACTTCAAATAGGAAGCAGAGAGAGCCCAGGAAAAGGTCAGCATTAGTATTTTGAAACCCTGAAGCTCGCCACTAGTGACATTCTTCCTCCAACAGAGTTACACCTCAGTGGTAATCTTTGTAAGTCACCAACTGTGCCAAAATCAAATGTCTAAGTCTTACTGAGGATATGTGATTCAAAATACCAGAAGACAGTGTTCTAGTATCAAAATCTTATACATTATTTTAACTGTTTTGATGACAAATAGCTTCATATACCTACAATGTAAATATATTTCTTTAGATTTTAAGCATTAACTCACTTGATGATAAAATTCACAACATGCATATTTAAAATTAATTTCTAAGAATGTAGGTTAAATCATATGGTTAGTGTTTGATTATTGGTATTTCTAGCATTTAACTTTAAACTTAAAATTAAAAGTACTCTGGGTGTTGGGTTTGTAAAAGCACAGTTTAACCACATTTAATGACACCTCTGTCAAAACACATCTTCAAAGCGCGTGATAAATTCTTTACAGAATGTTTGAAAATGAATCAGATTTCAAGAAGAGATATAAATACAAATGTACTAGATATTGACAGTGATATTATTTTTTATTTTTCAATATTCTAAAGGTATTAATATTGATTTAGGATTCTGAAACTGTATCCCATAAAGTTGCAGAATACTCTGCATAGGCAGATTTATTTTATTATATTAGAAAATTTGGAATGTATTATCAATTTTTATATTAGTTTAACCTAAAATGATGAATTGATATTCTTAGTTGTATTTTACTTTGGTGGTCGTACACATACATACACATACACACAGACAATATTTTGTTCATGTTTAATTTTTCCCCCTAAGAAAATGAATGATTTGCTCATTGCTTTATATATACAAAAGAATTTACATTGTTACTCTACAACAATCCTTACAAATGACTTTATCAGGTTTAGCAACCTTTGTATAAAATTGATATTAAGCTTCATTTCCTTGAATATGCTCAATGAATAATATTTTTATAAATTTTGTTATGTCAGTGAGCAACACAGGCTTATATTTATTTATTTATTTATGTATATTAGAATTGTCATAAAACTTAAGAGTTAGGTAATTGATGCATGCTCTATTTCTTTTCTTCACATTTGACCTTATATATGGTCTCACTAAATAGTCGATTTGGACTTCAATATAACGCTTATACCTTATCCTCTTCAGGCCATGGGCTTCAAAATTCATATCTTCACACATGGTTTGTTATAAACATTTTAAATAAATTATTATCTTTATTTTATGTCACACACACATACACAACCTTATTTATGAATGTCTAGTTAATACAGTTTCATCTCTTATAAGTTTGCTATATCCCTATTGTTTTTGTTTCAAGAAAATAAAATCTCTAGTATTTCAAGGTATATTTCACACAATTTATATTAATTTTGAATTTTTCATGAATAGTATACAAGTAATTTGAAAATTTCACTACCATGTATTTAATACTTTCTAATGATATGTGATAAGACTTCATGTACAATGCCTTATTTGAAACAGTTTTATTTGAAACAAAGAATCAAATGCACCCCCATTAATGCTTTACCATGTGTGGTACATGTGTTAGCAATTTATATTCCAGAAGGAGAAAATGAGAGGCAAAGTGAGAGAACAAGACAAAGAGGAGAGAAAGTGCGGCACATAATTTGAACACAAACAAACAAACAAAAGCTAAAATGCATTCAAATACAAGTCTGTTGCACTCTGAACATTTGCTTTTGCATTACAGAAAGACAATGAGATTTAGAAGTCCCTCCAATTATTCCCTGGTTACAATAATATATTTAAAGGGACTTAGTGGTCTTGAAATCTATATATGGAAGGTTAGATCCTCTTGTCCTTGGTAGAGCTAAATATGTCTCTTTTAATCTCTGAAATTTAAGAAGTAAATTTCAGTATTGGTATACAGGCATCAAAATAGGACTAGTATAATATGCAGTCATGATGAACTCTCACATGGAAACCATGCCTAGAAAATTAATAATAATAATAATAATAATAATAACAACAACAACAACAACTTACCAACTGCACAGGTCCACTACTTATTCCAACTATCCTAATAATTGATTTTCTACAATAGGAAGAATTATTTAATAAACTAAGTCAGCAGTATCACAATAACCTCCATGAGTGTGAACTGGCATCACTTAAAACTATTTGACATTAAACACATAAATAAGACTTCATAATGTTTAATGTCTTACAAGCTTTGAATAGATAATTGTATTTAAAGATTATTTGTTGAATGAATTTATTCAACACTTTATAATGAACAGATGTGTGTATGATCAAAAGGATCATACCGTGTACACTTTGTTATGGAGAAGATTAGAACTGCAAATATAAGATATCTAGAATGTATAATTTTTAATAATTAATATAATTTATCATATATATATGATAAATATATATATTCATATATATATACATATATATGAATATATATATATCAGATGAGGAAATTGGATGACAAGGAAAAGAATGAAAATAAAATTGCATTTTCAGGCAGAAGACACTCTGGCCCATCTGACAACTTGAGGAGCTGTAATGAAATGTGATGGAGAGATGAGAAAAATAGAAAAACAGATTGGTGTGTTCACTAGGAGAAAGGTCAAACTGGAGACGTGATAGATGTGACAGGTGAGGGAGAGGTTTAAGTTTGACATGCTGTCATTACCCAATAATGTCCACATACTGTGCTGCAGCCTGGAGCTTGTGTCAACTCAGACTCAGCCTGCAAATATGCCTCCTAGACATGTGATTTTCTGGCAAAGCTTCACATTCTCAATTAGACCTCCTTAAATGTTCACAGTTGTCCTGCAATGCCATGGGCGACTGCTTGCATATGTGGTCCATGGTGCTGCCCCAGGCTGTGATGAAGGCTGAGATCTATGTGGACATGAGCAGGCTAAGCTACAGACTGATGCCCTCGTGCTATCCTTGGGCTTTGCTTCTGGGAGGAGAGGGCCATGTTAAGACCCACGGTCCAACCATCCACTGAGGGTTATGAGTGGGTAGGTGGTTTTGATATGGCCATGGGCTGTTTATGTGTTACTACTGAAGCCCATGCAGACATCTGTTGTCATGGTAGCTGCCTGAAGCTATGTTGGTATCTGTGTTCAGAGAAGAACCCCTTGTGGGAGAGCTGTCCCCACACCTCACCAGGAGCAGCTGTCTCTCCTCAGTTGATGGTTTCTGGCCTAGTGGGGTGCAGGTGAAGAAAAAATCACCTTCACTTTGAGGGCTGGCCACTAGGAATGTGAACATATTCCAGTAAGCATATTGACAACACAAGATGGACTTTTCCCACTTTTCTTCTTTTTTGTTGGTTGAGAGATGTTACAGGGAAGGTGAGACAGACATAGGAGGACCAGGAGGTGATGTGATCAGGGTGTGTGATGTGAGATTTCCAAATACTCAATAACAAATATGGCCCTTAAATTTTACAACTTTAATGTAATATGTGATATTTCAATATCTATATATTGTGCATATTTTTCTTTCCAGGTAGCTCATGTAGAAATTATAAATCAAAACTTACTCTGCAAATTCAGACTGTATAGGGCATGAGATTAGTGGGGAACCAATAGATCAAGGCAATGATTCACCATTTACCCTTTTCTTCTGTGTTTTCATTTTCCTGTTAAGTTTTTCTTGGTTATGATAAAATCAAGAGGAGAAATGAGAAGTCATCACTGCTGGTGATCCACCCAACCAACCACAACTGTTTCTGTGCATGAGGATAATACATGGATTCGCTGTAGCACTAGAAGGAACACATGGACACTTGAGGACTAGTGGAGGATAGAAACTTGCCTGAAGGGATTTCACTGACCACCCAAATCAATAAAACCTAAACAACAAAACTCAAATCAAACACAACAACAAGAACAGCAAAAATCAAAACAATGAAAAGCCAGACCCACTTGGTCTTGATGGCCTTCCCAGCCTGGAGGAGGGAGGCCATCTCTTAGACAAAAGTCTGCTTAGCAATAAATACATACATTTTGTTATGAGCTTTTAATTCCACAATGGTCTTAGAAAATGAGCTGATTTGCTAGCTAATATAAAGTCTGTAGCAAGGAAAGCCTCTCTTATAAGAGCAGTACCAGTTAAAACTGCTTAGTGTTTCTCATTATGCTTCACCGAATGTCATCGAATCCCAACAATGACAGTAATTGGAGGTAGAAAGTAAAACTTTTAAGCACAGTGTAAGAACTTCCTAAATTTAGAGACATACCTATGTTCCTGTAAGTAATCCCAAAGAAACCCTTTGGTTCACCAAGATAGACTTTGGTGGAATCATTCATTGGGTAAATTGTGCTCTATCTAAGGTTACTAGATGTTTGCTCACACCACTGTGGGGATAAGTCACATAATAAATGTGAAGAATACCAAACTGTGACCCTAAATCCTGGGAGTTGTGTGCATTTGTGCATGCATGTGTATGTAGATATGTAAATGGCCTGGGGATTAAACCCAGACCCCATTGCATGCTACTCTAGTACTCTACCAGTGATGTATATTCCCAGGCTTTCATGAGAATTTTAATGACTATTATGCATTACATCAATTTCTTATATTCAGGGGCCATAATGAAATCATTACTCAAGCAAGGATTGTTGATACAGTGCAGGCTCTGTTGAAAACAGCTCCATGGAGAGAGCTGTGTCAACTGGTCTGACCCCTGATGCTCCTGGAGACTGGACCACCAGCCAAAGAATACACATAGAGGGAACCATGGTGCTGGCCACATATGTGGCAGAGGAGGGCCTTGTTGGCCATCAGTGGGAGGAGAGGCCCTTGGGCCTAAGGGTGTTAAATGCCCCAGTATAGGGGAAAGCGGGGAGGGAAGATGGAAGTGGGTGGGTGGGTGGTAGAATACCCTCATAGAGGCAGGGGGAGGAGGGTTGGGATAGGGGGTTTCCAAAGGGGAGACCTGGAAAGTGGAAAACATTTGAAATGTAAATAAAGTATCAAAAAGAAAGAAAGAAAGAAAATGGACACATCAAGCAAAGATGTTAGCTGACACAAAACATACCTATGGTAAAATAAGAATTTAGCTAATTATCATTGTAAACAATGGGGATTTGGAGATTGTTTACAATAGCAGGATAATCAAAGTCTGCTGGGTAACAGGAACATTAATTTGAGGTCTTGTTCTGGTAATTAAAATAGTTTTAGTCTTTTAATTCATCCTCCAAATTAAGTAATTTTAGATGATTCTTATTGAAGAATCTTCTATAAGAATCATCTATAAATAAATACATGAAAACATATAGGGTTATTATTTACATAGATTTTATATTCATTAAAGTTATTTGAAAACTAAAAACACATGATGAGTTGATGAATTTCTACTAGTATGAGCAAGCATTTTGATGGTTTGTATTACACAGTAATATCTAGTATTGTTGCTCATTTCCTAAGTGCCAAGCAAGTGCTTTTTTTGATTGAGCTACTTTCACAGATGATTTCTCTACACTACATGGTAGAGCCTCTCATTTACATCTATGAATGATTTACGTCTATGATTGATTCACTTTTAGAGAAACCATTATATAAGATCTTAGCTCCATAAAAGGCACTAATCATTAGGAGAACGATATAGTAAACACCTAGATATTTTTAGATCTTGTAAATACCCATTGTTCTCTTCTAGTAACTTAATTCTCATCAATTCCAGTTGAATTCATATCTTCAGATTTGTTTTCCTAGTTAATGTTAGATTTATAGCAAAAGCTGTCTGAACACTGATGGGTAAACAGACTTGACAGGCATATATAATGATTCTGCAAAGATCCCTGAGAATAAAATCAAATACAAGAACACGGTGTAATACAGAATCCAATGCTATTGTTGTTGTCTGTTCTTTTGTTGTTGCTCTCTTGTGCTTTTGTTGGCTCTTTTTGTTTGCAGTTTTTGATAAAGATAAAACATTAGTTGTAATTACTGATGTGGGCAGATGTAGTTACAAATGAATCTTATCATTTTCCATGCATAGTTCTTGCTTCGTATGCAAAGAAAAGTTAGTCACTTAATAATTTCATGTAAGTAGTGACATTCCTGATTCTTTCCCTTTCTTTTCACTACAACTCTATGAAGTTACTTCCAGTACAGTGAGGGACTAAAGGACATCTACATCTGTGTTTTCTCCCATAACTTAAACCACTAACGTGCCTATAGCTTTCTGCTTGGATGTGAAAATTATACAAAATGGCTTAATTTATATTGAGAACACAATGTATATATTAGCAGTTTTCTCCAAGAGACAATAACTGTTCTTTCTTAAAATGTGCTTATAGAAGCTGTCCAGGGTTACTCCAGGGGCGTGTGAAAGGCAAGATCATTTGAAGCATTTGTCTCAATTTGTCTTGAGCATTATCCAATAAAAGGAAGCCAATTTTGTTCATTTAGGAAACAGATTCATTTGTTTATTTGTTCATATCAGTGAATTTAATGAGTGTGGAACATATGAGACAATAAGGAAGTGTGTTTTGAGTGTGGGGAGAGAGGGGGAGAGAGCATGGAGAGAGAGAGGTAAGTAACTCAAAGGAAGTAACTGACAGAATTCTGCTGATATGTAAGAATTCTAGTCAGACTTCAAAGTTCATTGTGTAAATATAATAGAGAAAAAATTACCATGATTCAAAACAAAGATAAAGGCATTTTTCATTATTTTGTGATTTCCATTGTTTTGGATACACTTAATTCTATATTTTATAGCATAATGATACATTTATTAAATGTTCATACTTTAAATATAATAACATGCTTTCCCAGTTAAATCTTTACCCCAAGGTGCAGATGAAACCTTAGTATGGAAGTGAGATGGTCCTTGTATAGCCAGAAATCTGTTCACTTTTCTTTTCTAGGTCCTTTTTACACTGTGATTCTTGTGTTCTTCCTATTGACTCTTGAATCCCTGCCTTTTGGCTACTACTTTAATTCACATCCTAATTGTTACGTTAATTAGAAACACATCATATGGACCTCACTATCCAGACTTTTAAATAATTTTTACATGCAGTATAACCAAATGGATCACATACATTTGTTTACTTCATCCTGTTGCATAGAGTCACACTGGAATGACCAAATAATTATATGCAGCATTAAACTATATCCTATAACTGTAAATATCTAGGCACAATTAGTCACAGATTTATTGAATACATATTTATTGATGGCTTGCTTACAACAAAGCAGAAATTAAGATGTATAAAGGTTACTGTGTTCTTAAACTTAATAGCAAGAAATAAATGACTTTTAATAACATAAAAAGATGTTATACTATCAAAAGAAAAAGAAAGAGGTTTGGCATAATGGTAACTATTAATTCTTCCTACAGCCTGGACAGTATTAGAGAGGTTGGCCAACATATACTGTAAGTACTCTGCATTCCATCCTCACTCCCTAAAACCAACAAATAAATAAATATGAATAAAAGAACATGTGAATTAAATACAGCTCAGAGTAGAGCACTACAGTCATTATAGTAAGAACCTAGTAAGACTGTATTTTGTCTTTACTATTCACGAGCTAAATGAAAATTCATCTCAGGAATCTCAACAAAATGAGATACTTGAGAGAGATGCAATCTACATGGAATAATCAATATAAATCTCACTGTGTCTGTGGTAAAGAGCTCTTGCAAAGAAACTGAATCAATGATATTAATGTTTCGTATAAAAATGACAAATGGTTACATCAGATTAGAACACTAAAAACTGGTTTTGATGGTGTATAAAGAGAATACAGTTACTATTGTTTGAGATTAATAATCAATTCTATCATTACACTATTAATCATTACATTTGAAAAAATTAACTTCTTATTATGACATAGACTTCCTGAAGTTATTTAAAATAATACAATAAGAAATAAGAAAGAGCCAGGCAGTGGTGGCACATGCCTTTAATCCCAGCACTTGGGAGGCAGAGGCAGGTGGATTTTTGAGTTCGAGGCCAGCCTGGTCTACAGAGTGAGTTCCAGGACAGCCAAGGCTACACAGAGAAACCTTGTCTCAAAAAAACCAAAAAAAACAAAAAAAAAAACAACAAAAAAAAAGAAAGGAAAAAGAAATAAGAAAGATACAAGCCTAAAGTGAAAGAAATGCTTCAGAACAAGCAAAGTAAAAAATGTGTAATGTTATATAATAATGGTATGCATGTGTACATATTCATATATACACAAAAATTCACACACACATATATACACATCATGCTTCTAAATAATTCATGCTTTGTTCGGGTTTCTGGAATGCAAAACTGTAATGTGAAAACATCAATTGTTTATATGTGGGTCCAATATTTTGGATGTACTCCCTTTCTATAACTTTCCAGGTGGTTCTTCACTGAAGCTTAACGACTTAAGAATTTCAAATATGACAAACAGCCCTTTGAAGATGACTTTTGTGAGTGCTTCAGAGAAACAGAAGATGGAACATAAATAAAAACAACTCAGAGAAACAAGGTTTAAGATCTGACATTTCGAAGCAGCAGGTTTCTCCTGTCCTCAGGGAGATAAACAAAACTATTGAAAACCCCATTAGGTATATTTATAGCCCAGGTTTAATGCCCAGGATGTAAACTAAGATACCAGACTGCCAGCCAGCAACATTGGGACAGAAGAAAACAGCTTCTTAGAGTGAATATTTTCAATCTTGGCTCATCAATATTCCAAAGACATGGCAACTTAATCTTTTGTACATAGCAGAGAAGCCTTGTGTTAAATGAATTTGCATGAAAATTTTTTTCCTCTAAAATATCTGGCAAATTCAGTTCTGTATTTGTGATTGTATTTACTCATTCTTGGATGTGGATGGGGACAAGGCCAAAGATACAGAATTTTTCATAGCTTCTGTAAATGAAGAGACATGGGACAATGCCAAAGTATGTGCCATTCTTGGAAGAAGTATGTATTTATAGATGTTCATAAAATATAAAGGATACCAGGTAATATACTTTAAAGAACAGACCAAGTTATTTAGGGCCTCTGTAAAGATTTCTACATAGAACCAAGAGCGAATCTTTTATGTTCTGCTCTTATATTGTGAACTAAATATTTGTTTCATCCTCAAATATACATAGAATCTATAGTCCATGGAACACTTCCCTTTATTTAAGTTTATAGTAAATGAGCATCTCTGGTCTAGTTAAATAGTGTCCTGATAAAATTAGTAACCAGAGTTATTCTGCTATTCTTCATTCTCTCTATCTCTCTCTATCTTTTTCTGTCTCTATGTCTCTGTCTCTGTCTCTGTCTCTCTCTGTCTCTCTCTCTCTCTCTCTCTCTCTCTCTCTCACACACACACACACACACACACACACACACACATGCACTTATTTCTTTAAGATTTTTTTCTTCTGTTAGAATAGATGGCATGTTAATTAATAAAACTGATATCAACAGTTCATAAGGACCTGGAAAGGGAGAGTCAGTTTTGTGTTACTGATAGAAAGTCACTCATACTCCAGCAGAAGGGCACATATCCAAAATTAGGTGGGCAACACCAAATGGACTTGATATTGCTATTTAAAGACAAGAAACTGAGCTGCGTATCTGCTACATATGCGTGGTGAGGGTCAGGATGGGGGGCTAGTTCTAGCCCATGTATGCTCTTTGCTTGGGAGTTCAGACTCTGAGTCTCCAAGGGTCTTAGGAGTTGACTCTGCTGATTTCCATATGGAGTTGCTATCCCCTTCTTCATGGTCCTCAATTCTTCCCTCAAAGATTCCATAGGAGTCCCCAAACTCCATGCAATTTTTGACTGTGGGTATCTGCATCTCTTAGAACTAGCTGCTGGGTGGAGCCTCACACAGGATAGTCATGCTAGGCTTCTATCATGCATATCATTTTGGGTCTGGGTTACCTCACTCAGGATTATTTTCTGAAGTTCCATATATCTGCCTTCAAAATTCTGCTTGGTCTTCTTGTGGGTCCAGAGCAATTGGAGTGAGAGCTATCCATAAATCTGTTTACCTGTCTGTGGAATCTGTTCCCCTAACTCGGCTGTCTTAGCTGTCTTAGTAAGAAAAGAAGAACCTAGTCCTGCAAAGACTTGATGTGCCAGGGTGGGGAGATATCCAGCAGGGGTCTTCTATTTTCTCAGAGGAAAAAAGAGGCAAGACTGGGTAAGGACTTTGGGAGGGTGAGACTGGGAGGGGGGACAGCAATCGGGATGCAAAGTGAATTAATAAATAAACTAATAAACAAATAAGAAAATGGAAACTGATACAAAGTAGGGTGAGTATGGAAGGAGATGTGTTTGAAATGAGTTGGGGATGTGTGAATTATATTAGAATACTGCAGAAAAAATTTCAAAAAAATCAATGTATTCAAGTAAAATAAAATAAAATAAAATAAAATAAAATAAATGAAAATGATACTCTTACAGTGCGTTTGTATGTAGACATATACAAACCAAGGATCATTCTTGATGTTTTCCTGTAGGACCTTCTACCTTTTTATTGTTCTTCTTCCCAAAACATGGTCTTTTATTGGCCTGAAATCACTGGGTATGCAAGGGAGCCTTGGTTGTTCCTGTCTCTACTTCTCTATCTCTGGGAATCTAAATTTCATGCCATCATGACTGACTTTATGAGCATACTAAGAAGCAAACACAGTTTCTCATGCTTGTAGAACAAGTACTTTATGGAGTGAGCAATAATTATGGTTCCCTACTCTTTAGGGAATGCATCAAATATGATATTCATAGACCAATTACAAGATAATAATTCCAACTTTTAAGTGGTTTTAAAAATTTTCTAATAATCATTTAAAAAGGAGATTAATTCATAAATATTTGAGCTGCCTGTAGACATTTTAAAGTTGCTTGAGCTTTCCATTACTTTGATAATGTCTTGAGTTAGTAGAAATTGAAGAATTATTTCTACTACTTTTATATTTTATTTTCTTCTGAAATTGCTCCCTGAAATCATTGCCTTTATGCTGAAATAGTATTTGTTTCAGGGTAATTATAAAAATAGTGAGAAACATAGCTTAAAGAGTTCTACTATGCCAAGAATTATACTAATAGACCAAATAAATGTCTTATTAAGTAAGCAAAATTTCTGTTCAAACAAATTTACACATTTACTAGCCTTTACATAGACAGATAGTTTTATCTCAAATGTTTATGTATAAGTTGTCCATACATTAAAATTATTTGTAGCTGTTCTATGACATCTCCAAAATAAATAAAATATTTGACTTTTTCTTTAGAATACTATGAACAAGACTACAGCTTAACACAATTTCTCATCTGAGATGTTTAGCAGACAAATTTTTATTCAGAAGAGTGTTTTCCAAATACTTTTGCATGCTGGATTTTACCAAGTTTGGGAGAAATAAAAACACTCTCTACATACTTTGTATGTTAAGCCATCAGTAGTGGAATGTTAAGATCAATAGAAAATATTATTGAGTGTTTGTTTATATCTTATAGTAGTGGAAAAAGCAACTTTCTGAGTGTTTACAGTTTCCTTGGTTGGTGAATTAAATTTCAAATAATTTACTGTATTTGTCTTCTAATTCCTACTTCTTAATAGGGTTCCCCCATTTGTACCATGGAGGTCTTTTAGAAACAATTTTGCTGTATTGAGATATTAAACAACCCATTGCCACTATAAGTGCCCATAAACTTTAGTCCATTCTATAACAGAATACATGTACTTGTATTTGTCAACATTTGTGTGTACTCCTATGGCTTCAGGTCTATACACAATGATTTGGAACCTGAAATTCCCAGTACTACATACATAACTAGATCAGAATTTGTTTTGTCTTAAACAGTATAGCTGTTACACTTAAAATATTAGTCCATTGTTCATCACTAATACCCTAAAACATGGGATAATATTTTTCCTATTTTCAAAATATATTTCAAAGATCTATTTATGTGTCTTACAAGTATGGTAGGAATAATTCACATTGCCTCTTTTAATCCTAATTATGCTTATAAAGATATTGACTACTCCATTGCAATTACTTATTTTCAGTCCAAATCTAATATTGAAAACAAAGGATTCTCAGTACTTTGGAGGTAGATTTATGTAAGAACATTTATCTCATTAGTCATGGAATGGAGTCAGATATTAATATAAGATGTTAAATTTTCTTTATTAGAAGTTTTATGCCCACAGATTAAAATGATCTTAAAATAGAAAAGGGATTTTTATATCAATCTGCTTATAACCAGTACTCAGTAAATTACTTGTGAGCACAATAAACACTTACTATGGAAATGCATAGATGCGATCTGATGATCCTACAGTTATTGTGAGAGTGAGGGAAATTATTTTATTGTTGTTGTTCTTGTTTTTTTATTTTATTTTTGATACTTTATTTACATTTCCAATGTTTCCCCTTTTCTGGGTCTCCTCTTTGGAAGTCCCCTATACCCTCCCCATCCCTACCTCTATGAGGGAATTCCACCTCCCACCCAACCGCCCACCCATGCCCCTATTCCCACCTTGACATTCCCCTTTACTGGGGCCTCTAACACCCTCAGGCCCAAGGGCCTCTCCTCTTTCCCTGATGGCCATCTAGGTCGTCCTCTGCCTCATATGTGGTCCGAACCATGGGTCCATAGATGTGTATTCTTTGGTTGGTGGTCCAAACTTCAGGATGACCGGGGGTGAGGTTGGTCAGGCGCATTGGCACTGTTGCTCCCTCCATGGGGCTGCAAACTCCCTCAACTCCTTCAGTCCTTTCTCCAACTCCTCCATCTGGGACCTCACTCTCAGTCCAGCGGTTACTGTTAAGTGAAACTTGCGCATTCTGAACTTTTGGGCTAATATCCGCTAATCAGTGAGAACATACCATGTTCGGTCTTTTGTGACTGAGTTACCTCGCTCAGGATGATATTTTCAAGTTCCATCCATTTGCCTGCAAATTTCATTAAGTCATTGTTTTTAATAGCTGAGTAGTACTCCATTGTGTAAATGTACCACATTTTCTGTATACATTCCTCTGATAAGGGACATCTGGGTTGTTTCCAGCTTCTGGCTATTATAAATATGGCTGCTATGAACATAGTGGAGCATGTGTCTTTATTACATGTTGGAGCTTCTTCTGGGTATATGCCCAAGAGAGGTATAGCTGAGTCCTCAGTTAGTATTATGTCCATTTTTCTGAGGGTTCACCACACTGATTTCCAGAGTGGTTGTACCAACTTGCAGTCCCACCAACAGTGGAGGAATGTTCCTCTTTCTCCACATCCTCGCCAGCATCTGCTGTCACCTGAGTTTTTTATATTAGCCATTCAGACTTGTGTGAGGTGGAATCTCAGACTAGTTTTCATTTGCATTTCCCTGATGACTAGGGATATTGAGCACTTCTTTAGGTAATTCTCAGCCATGCGAATTTCCTCAGTTGAGAATTCTCTGTTTAGTTCTGTTCCCCATTTTTTAATGGGGTTATTTGTTTTTTTTAGAGTCTAACTTCTTGAGTTCTTTGTATATATTTGATATTAGCCCTCTATCAGACATAGGATTGGTTAAGATCTTTTCCCAATCTGTTGGGTGCCGTTTTGTCCTATTGACAATGCCCTTTACCTTACAGACGCTTTGCAGTTTCATGAGGTCCCATTTGTCTATTCTTGATCTTAGAACATAAGTCCCTGGTGTTCTGTTCAAGAACTTTTCCCCCGTACCCAGGTGTTCGAGAGTTTTCCCCACTTTCTCTTCTATTAGGTTCAGTGTAACTGGTTTTAGGTGGAGTTCCTTGATCCACTTGGACTTGAGCTTGTACAAGGAGATAGGAATGGATCAATTTGCATTCTTCTACATGTAGACCACGAGTTGAACCAGCACCATTTGTTGAAGATGCTGTCTTTTTTCCACTGGGCGGTTTTAGCTCCTTTGTTGAAACTCAATTGACCATATGTGTGTGGGTTCATTTCTGGGTCCTCAGTTCTATTCCATTGATCTACCTGTCTGTCACTATACCAATACCATGCAGTTTTTATCACTACTGCTCTGTAGTACAGCTTGAGATCGGGGATGCTGATTCCCCCTGAAGTTCTTTCGTTGTTGAGGATAGCTTTTGCTATCCTGGGTTTTTTGTTGTTCCAAATGAGTTTGAGAATTGCTCTTTCTAAGTCTATGAAAAACTGAGTTGGAATTTTGATGGGGATTGTGTTGAATTTGTAGATTGCTTTTGGCAGGATGGCCATTTTACTATATTAATCTTTCCAATCCATGAGCATGGCAGATCTTTCCACCTTCTGAGGTCTTCTCTGATTTCTTTCTTCAGAGACTTGAAGTTCTTGTCATACAGATCTTTCACTTGCTTGGTTAGAGTCACACCAAGATACTTTATATTGTTTGTGACAATTGTGAAGGATGTCATTTCACTAATTTCTTTCTCGGCCTGTTTATTCTTTGAGTATAGGAAGGCTACTAAGTTGTTTGAGTTAATTTTATATCCGGCCACTTTGCTGAAGTTGTTTATCAGCTGAAGGAGTTCTCTGGTGGAGTTTTTCATGTCACATAAGTATACAATCATATCATCAGCAAATAGTGATAATTTGATTTCTTCCTTACCAATTTGTATCCCTTTGACCTCCTTTTCTTGTCTAATTGCTCTAGCTAGAACTTCAATTACTATATTGAATAGGTAGGGGGAGAGAGGGCAGCCTTGTTTAGTCCCTGATTTTAGTGGGATTGCTTCGAGTTTCTCTCCATTTAGTTTGATGTTGGCTACTGGTTTGCTGTATATTGCTTTTACTATGTTTAGGTATGG
>CM052712.1:44248600-44259757 GCA_028551405.1 Uromys caudimaculatus
TTCACTGTGTCTCTGTTTAGTTTGTGATTCCAAGATCTGTCCATTGATGATAGTGTAGTATTGAAGTCTCCTACTATTATTGTGTGAGGTGCGATGTATTCTTTGAGGTTTAGTAAGGTTTCTTTTATGAATGTGGGTGCTCTTGCATTTGGAGCATATTAAGTTGGGAAAAGGACTTTATAAAGATATAAAGAAACCTGAAGAACCATGTATAATTACTGTAAGTATATGGATGCCAATGCATTTATTATGCATACATTTTGATCGGATCTTCTTTTGTAGAAGAAGAAGTTTGAATCTTGAAATAGTAGAATAACATCTGTTTGATATTTCTGTCTCCCATTTTTATAACATTGACTGTCTTGGAGCATGATAAATATTTATTGACTTAGTGAGTTTGGACATATGAGCTTGGGTAGGAACTATTTAATATTTAAAAGACGTCTTTGTTTTGTTATGTGATTAGTGATTCAGGGACCAGTTACCAAGAGTCTTCATCTGGTGATAAAGCCCACATACAGGAGGTCCCATGAAGTAGTTTGTCTTTGTGCATAGAGACAACAGAGAGTAGAAAGTATATATATATCCCATGAAGCAGAATCCAATGGTCTGGAAAGTGCCCATGGGTGGACATGGCCAAGGACAGTTCTGTAAGCTTTCTTTAAGCTGGGAATTCTGGAAAAGGGTTCTCTTGAATTTTATCTCTCTAAGTCACAGACAATATTGGGTCACTGGGCCAGAGTACATCTATTTTTCTAGGAGAGTATAATAGAATTCAGAATACCATTTTCAATAGATGCTTAATTGCCCACGTTCTGTATTAGTTTTTAAGAATCACTGGTAAAGAAGAGAGATAGATAGCTTTGCCCAAGAGAGCTACTTTTCACCTAGAAATGAAGAATATCTCTCCATTATTAATGAAAATATAGCAATAATGTGGATGCATGAGAAACCCAACACAGAAATTATGTTTAATGGTCGAGTCAAAATAATGGAAAAGAAATGGTAAATTGCTTTATATGTGAAACTGTCATAGTTGCTGTGCAGAGAGATTGTGAATTGAATAAAAACATTCTCTTTCTTGTCCTCATGATCCTGAATGCAGCTTTTGGCATGTGACACCTGCTCAATACCTCAATTTTCTTTGTTTAATTTTGACTATCAAAATTGATGTATTGTCTCGCACATGGCAATGATGATCCATTGTTTATTTCTAAGACTTTGTGACTTATATTATCATACTATTTAAAAGAATCATTTCATAGTTAAATCTACTATTTCATTAAAATGTAAGGTCTTTAAAACCAATATATGACATCATATTTTGGAAAACCATATTCTTAAAAACTCTGTCATTTTGCATATGTGTTTTAAATTTATTTTTATTTTATTTTTTATTAATCATTCCATTTGTTTACATCTCAAATAGTATCCCGCTTCCCAGTTACCCCCTCCAACAACCCCCCCATTCCATGATATCCCACTTCCTGGTTATCCCCTTCACCAAGCCCCCATCCCATGATATCCCACTTCCAGGTTACCCCTCCACCAACCCCTTATCCTACATCCACCCTCCCCTGTATGAGTATGTTAAGCACAATCGTAAGTAGTTAGAGATATTATCATTAATATCTTTCATCTTGAAATTGTCACTTTTTCCATTTTGAAAATGAGTCAGTTGGAGGCTCATTTGAATGGATGAATTATCAAAAGATAAAAACAACACTGAGATAAACCAGTATTATGTTGTTTTTGCTATAGGTTAATAATGTCCTACAGGGGTAAGCAGAAAGTAAAAACACAAATTTAGGACTGGAAATGAAGATCTCCTCCCCACAACCTGCATCCCTATGCAAGTATGCCATGTTTGCTCAAATTTACATAGAAAGTAAATATAAAACTGTGATTTGGTTTTTAAGGGATTTTTACATAAGTAAACTGTGTAAGTTGTGCTCCTATACGGCATCATATATTAGGGTATGTGTATGTTACATGTGTGCAGGTATGTGATTGGGTTATGCACCTGTGTATCTAGGGGCGTCAGAGGTTTTGAATTTGTGTTTTATCTTTAATTGCTCTCCAACATTCTTCTTGAATCTGTGAAAAATATATCTTCAACAGCATGAACAATAAAGACAGATAGTTTGCTTACTTACAAACACCTCTACTATATGTGATATCCACTCTTTACTCATTCCCAGAAAGAAGGTCTCACGAAAGACAATATTTAGCACATTAAATTAACTTAGATAAACACCTATGAGTATAATTTAATATAAATGTAATAAGTAAATTTTAGCTTGACTCTTTTATTTTTGAGATTATAATAAAATATCATGATTTATCCCTTGTCTTTTCTCCCTCCAAACCCTCTCATTTTTTCTCTTATATTTAAGGTCTCATTTTTCACGGTGCCTTAGTGGCAGACATACCAATAGCTCTCCGATTGGACTTAATGCCCTTTCAACAAGAAGGCAAGCCTGCCTGACCTGGAAACCTAGCCACCTACCCAAGGCTAGAGAAGTCATGAATCTTGAACTACTATGTTTCTGTAAAATTTCTAGATAATTATATTATTACACTAAGAAGTAGCATTCTAAAATAGTATATTATTTTCTTAAAGTTAATATATGACAGAGTTCAGTGATTATTAATATTCACAGAGAAATTTTCAAAGATAAGAACTATGACTAATTTCAAATAAAGTATTGAATTGTTTAGTTAAAACTCTTTTATTATTGTCCTAGATTTGAAATGTGTGAATTTTTTTTTATTTTCCATTTATGGTAAGACTGGTTTTATTTTAGCTTATACCTTTCGACTCCAGGCAAAACTCCAAAAGCAGTAACAGACACAGAAGGCATTGAGGAATATTGCTCCCTTGCTTTCTACCCATGAGTCTCTAAGATTATATTTGATGTAAGTAAGTTTACCATGAATTAGAATGATGCCACCTCTAGTAGATTGAGCTCCGCCATACAAATTACTAACCATGAAAATTTTCCTCAATAATTCATACAGGCCTATTAGATTAAAACATAGTTTTTTACTTTAAAGGGACCCTCTAGAATAAACCAGAGACCTGGGAGGTGAAAGAATCTCAAGACTCAAAGGGAGGGACTTTAGATGAAATGCCCAACTGTGGGGAGAGGGAACTTGTAGAATCCAGCTCCAGTAGAAAGACAGGGCATCAAATGGAGGGATAAGTTTCCCATCCCACAGTCAAAAACTCTGACTCAGCATTGTTCCTGTCTGAAAGAACTGCAGAGACAAAAATGGAGAAGAGAGTGAGGAAAAGGAGGTCCAGTGACTGAAACATATTGGGAACCATCTCAACGGGAGGCTCCAAGGACTGAAATTATACTTACAGACAGGAGCCTAGCATGGCTGCATTCTGAGAGGCTCAACAAGCAGACAACTGAGACTCACACTCAATCAATGGTCTGTAGTATGAGACCCCTGTGGTTGAATTAGGGGAAGGCTGGAAGAAACTGAGGAGGAGAGAGACCCCATAGGAAGACCAGAGGTCTCAACAAACCTGGACTCTTGAGAACTCTCAGACACTGAGCCACAAACCAGGCAGCATATACTAGGTGGTCCAAGGTGTCTGACATATAAACAGCAGAGGACTGCCTGGTCTGGCCTCAATGAGAGAAGATGCATCTATCCCCTTGAAAGACTTGAGGCTCGAGGGAATGGGAAGCCTGGCCAGGTATGGGGGTACAGGGACATCCCTTGGATTTGGGGGAGGAAGAATGTGATGAGAAACTGTTGGAGAGCAGAACAGGAGGGGGCATATAAAAATATATAATATAAAAAATGATTAAAGATAATTTAAAGAAAACAACGTTCTGTCTTTCCAGATGACCAAGTTTGTTTTTTTTTCTATTGAGAGCAGTCATAACACATGATTTTGACTGTTCAAAGAACCAGATCAATATGATTTCATTTTCTAAAAATCTAGGAATTAGTTTCCACTTGACTTATAATTTTGCTTTATGTTATTTAAAGTGAACTCTTTTGTGTATTAGTGATTTTTCTGTAAGAACTAATGAGAATCCAATGAAGACCGATGAAAAATTAAGTATATGAAATAAATAACTTTAATCTATTACATAATGTAGCATTATATCACCCAAGTATTTAACTGTAAATGGTTAGGTTTAATTTATTCTGTTCTTTCCTTGAGTTCTTTTGAGGTTTGCATAATTGGAGAAATCAATAATTTGAGAAAAATTGCAGAAAGATAATATATTTTAAATCAAAGAACAAAATGTCTCTATGCAATAGGATCTTTTTATTCTTTTCAGAAAAAATAATATTGTTGTAAAAGAAACAAAAAACAAAATCAGAAAAAAACAACATTATCTTGATATTTGAACCTCTTTGACCTTGGCTTCTAGATTTGATAATCAAGGTAATACAGATATTGTTCAATTTCTTAGAAAGATAATAAATAAAAAGTGTCATCTAGACCATTTTTCTTCTTTTTAGATTTATTACAAGACTTGTGGGAGTGAATATGTCTAAGGCTGCCTAGCCCATATGTGACCTCTCATTATTATTTGATAGAAGATAGATCTTATGGGAACAGCAGTTTGGCTTAATTACACCGAAGGCACACATGCTGAGTCATCTACCCTTCTCTTTATTTCTTATTCTCTCTATTTTCTATTCATTCTACATTTGCACTTTCAGTTCCACAAGAGATACTATGCATGGCTGAGGTTATAGATTGATGGTGCAGCATTTGCCCAGTGTGAGCAAAACCCTAGATTTTATCCTCAGTACTACAGGTAAACAAACAAAATGCAAGTTATCTGCCCTTGCCACTATTTCCTGCCACTATAACCTATGATCATTATTCACATGAATATGCCTTGACATGAATTAGTAGGCTATTAATTGAAAATGCCAGTGCCCTGCATGTGATAACCATTTGGAATAAGTTGTTAAGGATGGCCCAGAGGCCACTGAACATGGAACTTAGTGACTGATTGGCTATTGAGTATGGTGATCTGCCTGCCACCTCCTTCCACACCTGCCTAGAGCTGTGGTTTCAGAATGATTCACAATGTCTAATTTTTCATTATGATCTGAGGATCCAAACTCATTTCCTCCTGCTTTTGTAGTAAGCACTTTACTGAGACATCTCCCAGGCCCCTCCATTTAAGTTTATATTACCTGTGAGAATTTGTGTGAATTCTAACTGATGCAGCATAATTTTATTATATATGTACTTTTATTTTATATGACAGTAAAATAATAACACCTTTACATTAAAATGTGCACAAGAAGCTTAAAAATTGTAAACACTAAATTTTATTCAACAAGTCATACTCTAACAGATAATTTTCTAAGTTCTAAAGTGGCCCCATCAATCTCTAACATTAACGTTCAAGAAAATTCTCACAAACCAAATCAAAGAACACATCAAAATGATCATACATCATGATCAAGTAGACTTCATCCCAAGGATGCAGGGATGGCTCAATATATGGAAATCCATCAACATAATCCACTATATAAACTCAAAGACAAAAACCACATGATAACTTCATTTGATGCTGAGAAAGCACATGAGAAAATTCAACACCCCGTCATAATAAAAGTCTTGGAAAGATCAGGAATTCAAGGCCCATACCTAAACATAGTAAAAGCAATATACAGCAAACCATCAGCCAACATGAAACTAAATGGAGAGAAACTTGAAGCAATCCCACTAAAATCAGGGAGTATACAAAGCTGCCCACTGTCTCCCTACCTATTCAATATAGTACTCAAAGTCCTAGCCAGACAAATTAGACAACAAAAGGAGGTCAAAGGGACACAAATTGTAAAGAAGAAGTCAAAATATCACTATTTGCAGATGATATGCTAGAATACTTAAGTGACCCAAAAAATCCCACTAGAGAACTCCTAAACATGATAAACAACTTCAGCAAAGTGGCTGGATATAAAAGTAACTCAAACAAGTCAGTAACCTTCCTCTACTCAAAGGATAAACAGACTGAGAAAGAAAATAGGTAAATGACACCCTTTATAATAGTCACAAATAATATTAAATACCTTGGTGTGTCTCTAACTAAGCAAGTGAAAAATCTGTATAACAAGAACTTCAGGTCTCTGTAGAAAGAAATTATAGAAGATCTCAGAAGATGAAAAGATCTATGTTCATGGCTTAATATAGTAAAAATGGCCATCTTGTCAAAAGCAATCTACAGACTCAAAGCAAACCCCATCAAATATACAACTTAATTCTACATAGACTTAGAAATAGCAACTTGCAAATTCATATGGAATAACCAAAAACCCAGAATAGCAGAAAATATTCTCAACAATAAATGAATTTCTGGAGAATCACAATCCATGACTTCAAGCTGTACTACAGAGCAATAGTGATAAAAACTGCATGGCATTGGTACACAGACAGGCAGCTAGGTAAATGGAAAAGAAATGAAGACCCAGAAATGAACCCACATACCTATGGTCACTTGATCTTTGACAAAGGACCTAAAATGATCCATTGGGAAAAAGACAGCATTTTCAACAAATGGTGCTGGCTCAACTGGAGGTCAGCATGTAGAAGAATGCAAATCGATCCATTCTTATCTCCTTGGTTTTTTGTTTGTTTGTTTGTTTTTTGGTTTTTTTTTTTTTTTGGTTTTTTGGTTTTTCAAGATAGGGTTTCTCTGTGTAGCCCTGGCTGTCCTGGAACGCACTCTGTAGACCAGGCTGGCCTCGAACTCAGAAATCCACCTGCCTCTGCCATCCAAGTGCTGGGATGAAAGGTGTGCGCCACCACTGCCCGACTTTCTTATCTCCTTGTACAAAGCTCAAGTCCAAGTAGATCAAGAATCTCCTCATAAAATCAGATACACTGAAACTAATAGAAGAGAAAGTGGGGAAGAGCATCGAACACATGGGCACAGGGGAAAAGTTCCTGAACAGAACACCAATGGCTTATACTCTAAGGTCAAGAATCAGGTGACAGCAGATGTTGGTGAGGATGTGGAGAAAGAGGAACACTCTTCCATTTTGGTGGGATTGTAAACTGGTACAACCACTCTGGAAATCAATCTGGTGGTTTCTCAGAAAATGGGACATAGTACTACCAGAGTACCCAGCTATACCACTACTGAGCATATACTCAATAGATGCTCCAACATATAACAAGGACACATGCTCCACTATGTTCATAGTGGCCTTATTTATAATAGCCAGAAGCTAGAAAGAACCCAGATGTCCCTCAACAGAGGAATGGATACAGAAAATGTGGTACATTTACACAGTGGAGTACTATTCAGATATTAAACACAATGAATTCATGAAATTCTTTGACAAATGGATAGAACTAGAAAATATCTTGAGTGAGATAACCCAATATCAAAAAAACACACATAGTATGCACTCACTGATAAGTGGATATTAGCCTTAGAGTTTGGAATACCCAAGGTACAATTCCAAGACCTGTGAAGGTCAAGAAGAAGGAAGACCAAACTGTGGATGCTTCAGTCCTTCTTAGATGGGGGAGCAAAATATTCATGGGAGGAACTTTGGAGAAAAAGGGTAGAGCTGAGACTGAAAGAAAGGCCATCCAGAGACTGCACACACACAGAAGCAGAGGAGGGAGGGTGGCATAGGGGGTTTCCAGAGGGGAAACAGGGAGAGGGGCAAACATTTAAAATGTAAATAAAGTAAATATCTAATAAAAAGAAAATAAAAAAAGAAATTACTTGTTGTCAATATAGCTAAGATACATCACAGTTAATTGCTATATTCTACAAAATCTCTATTTATTACAAGTAAATGTCCTATAAGTTTTCACGATGTAGACAGCAGTGGTATCATTGTTCAGTCCAGGCATCTTTATAAAAAAAAAGTCTGGCCTGGAAGACCACGAAATTCAATGTGAAGAACCCAGTTTCTCCTTGAACTCTTGATTCTCATGTGTTTTCTGTCCCTTTCTCTATAATTTTTGTTTTACTTATTTATATGGAAGCTTTATGCTAGATAGTACATATTATCAAAAAACACATATGGTATTCTATAATACTAAGATTTATAAAATTTCCTAGAAATTTTTCAAAGCTTATAGAAATTAGAATGTTCAAGAATGTCATAGTACATATTACTACTACTTGCCTATAAAATGTATAATATTTCATCTCCTAAATCAGTATGACCTTGTAATTAATATAAAGTAGCCTTCTATAGAATATGCTGCATTTAATTGAACAGTATGCTAAATCAGCTATGCCTGACTACATCATCTCTATCATTTATAGTCTGTTAGCTATTGCATCTTTACCAGAAAATAACTGTGCTCCCTCTGGGTGCCTTTCTAGGTCTGAGACTCAGAGAAATCTCTCAAGATAGGCCCTGAAGCCGACATGCTTTTTTTCCGTAGTGATGACAATAAGATAAAATGCTTCTTGTCCCTGGATACTATCATCTGTCCATCTCCTTCAGGCTTAACCATGTAGTCTACCATAACTTAGCAATCAGTCTTGTTATTTCAATCATCTTCATTTACACAGAGGCTTGTGACAGAAGTTGTACATAGCAGAAAGGAAATCAACATAAGTATACCACAGTAGTCTGTATTTGCACCTCAGGAGGCTCTGTGCACTCATAGAAGTATGTAAGGCATGAATTCCATGTGTCTGTATATTCTCTGCTTAATTTTAAGTTAGGACTGCTCTGCTTGAGTAAGTGCCAAGGAATAGCATTACAGGAATGAGCCTACACAGAAGGCTGTTTCATGGTCTGCTTGTACGCAATCAAATGTATCAGCAAGTAGATTCCCCAAAAAGTTATGTTACTCACACAACTAAAGTACAACTAATATAGACAGTTTCCTCTACTTTTTGTAGTGTTTGTTTGTTTGTTTACTGCAAACTATATCACAAAAGGAAAAAGCTTAGAGCTGGATACTGAACTAATGGTTGCTGCAAGAAGAAAGTAAACTCCAACTAAACCTTGAGACAGCTCTTTACCCCCAACTCACTGGGTTTCAAGTAAAATTAGACTCAGGATCTAACAGTATAGAAAAATCAGATACTTTGAAACCACTTTTTGAAAAGTTAACTTCATTTACCTAGTGAGTATTTATGTGTGTGCATCTACATACATTTGTCCACTATTGCAATTTTTTTTAAACACAAGGACTTTCACCAATTCCAGAAATTAAGCAAAGCAAGCTCAGATGTCTGCTGTGTCTGCTTCCTCGATGCCACAGTCATAGTGGCATACTACCAAGCCTGGCTTTTCTGGAGGCTGAGTGAATTCAAACCCTTATGCTGGTTCAGGTGGCATTTTAGCACCAGAGCCATCTCCTTAGGTGATGGAAATGATTCCATGTACAAAGCACACCATGATATTTCACAAGCAAAGCTTTCTTCATAGTTTTTCAATATTCAATTTAATTCATTCATCTTTTTTTCTAAAGTACAATAAAAGTCTATGATACTGAATATGTACAAAGCATACAAAACCTTCAGAAAGTTTAATGAATAAACTGATAAGTAAATCATCTATTTTAAGCTGAAAGAGGAATAAATGTACAGCTAATTGACATTTCTTCATTCACGTGCAGCTTCTGAAAGTTTTCTTTTGACTCACAGTTAATAAGAAAAATGATCATACACTTTATAATGATGCATATTAAAATTAGACACCAATGATGTCAAATAAAATATTTATTTTTATTTTTAGCAAAAAGTTTATTTTAGATGGAACAGTATAATTTCAAGATTATAATACTATTTATTAGTATTCACATAATATATTATTATCAATTTGTAGTGTATTTATTTACTAATGGTATTTCTTTTCAAGGTGAGCTCTACTTTTTGATGGGGCTGAGTTTGTATATCAACACACTTCTCTCCAGTCTTGTTACTGATTGATCAACACATCCTAGGCAATTCTTCCCAAAGTGTTGTGATGAATTGGTTGTCAAACCTGACATTTTTCACTTGAGTAATTCTATACCACAATGTCTCATCACATATTATCAAATATGGCTCAGTTTAAATTTTGTTGTCTTGATGCCATCAACAAGTTCAAATTTATTAAAGATGACTTCCTTCATTAGTATTATCAGGATAAATATTTCATTTGTACCCCCTTAATCTCATAGACTTTTATAATGTATATTAAATTCTTATGCAATAGCAATATATTTGGATGGGATACCAGTAAGTCCTTAAATAAAATATATGTAGAAGATAAATATATATTAGTAGTACAGTAAACTATAGGGTCCAAGAAATAATGTCTCAGCTATCATAATTTTACTCCAAATCTATCATTTCTTGCTGTTTTGCAAACTTGTGAGTTCTTTTGAAATTTAAGGAAGGGAAAATCAGAATGAGAATAATGATACAATCAATTCTTTCCTGTCTGCCTTCCTTCCTTCCTTCCTTCCTTCCTTCCTTCCTTCCTTCCTTCCTTCCTTCCTTCCTTCCTTCCTTCATTTCTTTCTTATTATTTTTAGATATGGTCATACTCAGAAGTCATCTCTAATCTCAAATGTATAATAATTCTCTTTCCTTGTTTTTTTTGCCTGGAATTCCATGCATGAGACACAATGCCAGAAAAATGGCTGCTTTTAAATGTATATCATGTCCTAAAATCTTGACTAGAATATCCTAATCTTCTACCAAATTAAGTGATATAAATTTACATCAGCTTTGGTAATTTTGCTTTGAAAATAATGTGATCTTACTGTGACTGACCCTGCATGGGTATGACTTCCAAAGTAGTGTGCATGGAACACAGGTAAAGATTACAGGGTAGCCTTTAGGTTGTAACCTTGGTCACATAACTTAGAAAATATGAATACATGATTTTTTTCCTTTAAGTTGTTTAGTATAACTGTTCGGTCCATCTTGACAATTCTATTATGCTTACAAATGGATGCTCTTGTAGATATTAACTGTTCTAATTAAATATTAAGGATAATATCAACATCTACTTTTCTCACAGGATCTGTAAGAGCATCGCTAAGAATATGTGGCAGAAAACCAGCTTTTGTGAGGAGAATTGCTGTTAATCCAGTTTGATGTTTCATAATCTAACATATTGGATTAATGGGTATTCATTCTTCCTCATTTTCATATAGTTTTAGATCAATAATATCTTTCTAAGACT
>CM052712.1:44267065-44319429 GCA_028551405.1 Uromys caudimaculatus
TGGAGGACACGCTGCCTCAGGGCTATATAAGCAGCGCCATTCTGGGGCCCGGGTTCTTCCTCCATCAATGGCTGAATAAAGCTGAACTGCAGACGAAGCCTATGTGTCGTGTGTCTTCTTGCTGGCGAGAGGCGCGCGCGGGACAAATAACAAGAGCTAATGATATCTGAATCTTCTTAGATTGCCTCTTCCAGAATGGGACTGCCACCCTAGAAGTTACCTGGATGAGAGAGTCAAGGATCTGATATTCTTATCTTTTGTTAATGGTGTATTTTATATGTCCAAACCTAGAAATATAGAGAGGAAAATATACACAAAATCAAAATATTCCATCTTTCGGTGAACTACAGTAAAAATTCCCCTTACCTATAAATAAAAAAATTAAGCTACCTTTATCAATTTATACTTTTTAAGTTTTGAGTTTGTGAAATACTGGGTAGAAATCCTAAGAAAGTTTAACTCACATTTATGACAAATAAAGGCATCATAATATAACTGTGCAGTTATTCCTTTTGACAGCTCAGTTTCTTTTGGTTTTAAATGTCAGGCTGCCGTAAAGGAAACATTTATGACAGGGTGCTTGGCAGGTGTTTCCTTGCTAAACACTTTTGTAACTTAATTGTAGGTATAACTTCCCATCATCTTCAGTTTCTATTAGCAGCATTCTTTTACTCTCAATTCATTTCCATTGTAAGTAAAGGTTGCAGGGACACGGTGAACCTAAGAGGTCAGTGCATATTTTAAAATTAAAATATATAGCTATGACAATAACTTATCTAAGATGTAGCCTTCCATACATTCCATGTAACTAAAAGAAGGGAACAGATTAAAACACCAAGTTGAAAAACTCATATGCTAGAATAGTATCTTCTCATTAGATACCTACTCCGTAATTATAAATTTCTATAAATTATGGGATCTTTTTTGTGTAGAAAATTAACTATTTTTGATTCTACACCATGGTTTTCTAATTCAAAAATAATAAAAGGTAATCTCTATGATCATAGCACTGATTTTCCCTGCCCCCCCAAAAAAAACTCACTGAAAACATTTCTATTATCCTTGCATAAATCACAGAGAGAAGTAGATGCATTTTTCCCTACAGAACAATAAATTCACTTGAGCCATACGTTAGCACATTGAAAGAAACACTGATTGGAAATTAAAGACCTGTAGCCAAGATACCATTAAGAATTATCTAGTGTGTCATATATTCTCTGTAAACTCCAATTTCATCTCTTACAAAACTTAAACTGTCTGTTTTTATTTATTATTTTCAGGTATAGACACTGTAACTAAGCTTTTCTATTATCACAGTTGAAACATTAAAGTTACCAGATCTTGATAATAAAGAGAAATTGAAAGATTATGTAAAGCCTACCTTTCCTTTTGCATCTGTATGTTTGATAACTTGAACATTTATAGAAAGAATAGCTCAGCTACTTAATTTCTTGATCATGGTGTTGAGATGCTTAGCCACACCAGTATTAAGAGATGGGCTCAATTATAAATAACTGCTACAAAGTGTTCCAATTTTTCTAGAAGAATATAGACAGTAGACTTTTGCACTAGAGTGATCTTGAATGAATGTCCATGTTCAGCTACTGTCTTGCATGATGAATCATCAGACAAAATAATTCTGAATATGAATGGACATACTTTTGAATTATTTGTATTCTAATAACAAAGATGTTTCTTTAACAACAAAGTATTAAATAATTTAATAGGTGAATACCACTTATTATTCTTATTCATTTTAACATTTTTAACATTCTAACATTTTTAAGAAATAATTTTTACTGGGTCATTGCTATTCATAAAATTTTTATGTAAATCATTTATCTAAATAGACATATTAAAATGTAGACTGGGCCAGGCAGTGGTGGCGCACACCTTTAATCCCAGCACTTGGGAGGCAGACGCAGGTGGATTTCTGAGTTCGAGGCCAGCCTGGTCTACAGAGGGAGTTCCAGGACAGCCAGGGCTACACAGAGAAACCCTGTCTCGAAAAACAAAAAAACAAAACAAAAAAAAAAAATGTAGACTGGAAGAAATTTTTCCACCTACTGAAAGCATCTTCCTTAAATCATAAATAATATCATACTATAAATTATATATTTAAATGTTCCATTTGTTTTAATGCTGATGTTAGTGATGAAATAGATATTTCTTACTCTCTGATAATTTTCTAAATCTGATAATGTGTTGAGATAATTTTTATACAATTATCATAGAGAACATGTTCCATTAGCAGAATCAAGGTGTTCTGCTGATAAAATTGAATAATGAGTCTTTTCCTAATTTGTTGGAAAATTAGTAGAGATAATTTGTTCAGTCTTAGGTGATTTAAATGAATTCATTTTCTTAGAACATTCACACTTTATGTATCTAGATGACCTGTCTTTTTTCATTGTAGTCTGCACCTATCACTATTTTTTCAAGTAGCTAATTATACTGAATCATTTAGGGAAGAGTTGATCTACCTTAAAATCACTAAGGAAAGTACAAAAGAATCTAAAAGTAATGAAGATAATATTGGTAGTAAATAAAATACTTACACTCTATAATATACTTACTTAGTTTGTATATTTATAAAATTGTTTACTGTGTTCCCTTGAGAATTGTTCCAGCCAAAGAAATCTTAGAAATGGCCATTAATAAGGAGAAGAATGCAAAATCTGGACCTCTTTTGTCTGGATGAATATACTCCTAAAGTTATATCATGACATGTATATAAAAGTTTGTCATAAATATTAAAATTCAAATACTATTCCTAATTTTATTGTTTAAATGTTCAGGAAAAGTGTCCATTTTAACACAGATAAACATTGGAAATAAGAATTAGAAACTAGAGCTTTAGATTGATCAGTGGCAGAGCACTTGCCCACCATGAGAAGAATCAAGATTGTGTCACCACAGTTTATAAAATTTACCTTTAGCTGGGCAGTGGTGGTGTATGCCTTTAATTCCAGCACCTGGGAGGCAGAGGCAGGCAAATTTCTGAGCTTGAGGATAGCCTGGTCTATAGAGTGAGTTCCAGGACAGCCAAGGCTATACAGAGAAACCCTGTCTTGAAAACCAAAAAAAAAAAAAAAAAAAAAAAAAAAAAAAAATACCTTTAATCTTTATGATAGGCATTCCTGTTCCTAATCCATAGATTCACTATTGCTAAAACATGACAAGATATATCCCCCTGGAAGAACATTCAAAATTCAAAAATTGCTAGAACACAATTAGTTATCTACATTATACAATGACAAATTGAGATTAACATGAAAATATAAAATATTTTTATTATCTGTTTCTCACAGAAGAATATTATTACTAACAGAGAATTGCTTCATTTAAATAAATGTGTTTTTTTTTAATTTTTGATACTTTATTTATATTTCAAATATTTTCTCCTTTCCAGGTCTCCCCTTTGGAAACCCCTTATTCCATCCACTCTCTTCCTGCCTCTATGAGGGTATTCCCCCACCCACTTACCCACTCCCATCTTCCCTCCCTGGCATTCCCCTATACTGGGGCATCTAATACTCTCAGACCCAAGGGCCTCTCCTCCCATTGATGGCCAACAAGTCCCTCCTCTGCCACATATGTGGCCAGCACCATGGGTCCCTCCATATGCATTCTTTGGTTGGTGGTCCAGTCTCTGGGAGCACCTGGGGGCCTGACCACTTGAGACTGTTGCTCCCTCTCCATGGGGTTTCAAACTCCCTCAGCTCCTTCAGTTCCTTCTCCAACTCCTCCATCTTATAAATGGTAGTTATTTTTCTTATGCTCCTTGCCTCTTTTTATACCTTTTTCTTCAGTATAGTCTCAATTTCTTGAAGCTCATTTTGCTGTTTAAGGTAAAACCACAGTTCTTGTACAGGTCTCTATGTTTTCTTTTTTCCTTTTTTTTTATTTCATCATGATAAAATATTGTTTTATATAGCTGAGCAACATTTTAGAGTGTAAATGTATTCTATTTCATTATCCATTTATTCCTTGACAGAATTTTAAGCTTTTTCTAATTCCTGGCTATTATGAATAGAAAAGCAATGAATGTTTTCAGGACTCTAAAATCCATCCACATGGATAGCAGGAACATCAATACCATCAGGATTAGTTGTGGGGAAGGACAGGAGAGATGGCTATATGACCAGGAAAATGAATGGAAATCTGCAACTGATGGGGCTGAGGAGGTAGGGAGCATCTCCAGGAGGAGACATGGCCTAGGACAAGAAAGGCACCCAAGAATCAATGGAGGTGACCTTAGCTGCGACTCACTACATTGGGGATATGGAACTTGAAAAGGCCACCTCAAGTATCTATACAGAAACTTCAGTGGAATAGCAGAGACACCACCCCATCCACAAATCTTTCAACCTAAAATTTATACAGTCTACAAGTAATGCAGGCACAAGGGAGGAAGTAGAGACTGAAGGAATGTCCAACCAATAACCAGCCCAGCTTGATACCCATCCCATAGGCAAGCACCAATCCCTAACACTATTAATGATTCTCTGTTAGATTTACAGACAGGAGCATGTTGTTCTCAGAGAAGTTCCACCCAGCAGCTGACTCAGACAAATACAGCCACCCACAGACAAACAGCAAATGGAGCTTGGGGATTCTTATCAAAGAAAAGGAGGAAGGATTGTGGGTCCCAAAGGGGATAGAAACTCCACAGGAAGACCTACAAAGTCAACTAACCTGAACCTTGAGGCTCTCAGACTCTGACCCATCAACTAAGAACATACAGTGGCCCTGAGCACCTGGAATGGGGCTATCCCAAAAGCTGTTGTCTGTCAGTGGGATATGATCTTTTAACTGGGCTGTCTTATCTGGCCTCAGTGGGGGAAGAATCTCCTAGCCTCATAGACTTGAAGTGCCAGGGTGGGGAGATACCCAGGGTGGATTCCACCCTCCCAGTGGAGAAGGGGAAGGAGGGAGGAGGAAGGATTGTGGGAAGGAGTTAGCAGGATGGGGAGAGTGAGTAGGATGTAATATGAATAAGTGAAAAAATTAAATTCAATTATAAAAGAAATAATATAGATATAGAGACCACTGATCATATTTCTACATTCACTACTTCACTAGAGTTTTATGTATTCACCTGAAAAGTCTTCAAGTAATAATATGACTGCCATTTGTGTCCAGGGATTGATATAGATTTTCTTTAATTTTTCTCTATTTTTTTTCTTTTCCTCTGTGTTCCTTTTATATTTTTTTACTTTTATTTTTTGATACTTTATTTATATTCCAAATGTTTTCCCCTTTCCAGGTCTCCCCTTTGGAAATCCCCTAACCTATCACCCCTCCCTGCCTCTCTGAGGGTATTCCCCCACCCACCTACCCACTCCTGTCTTCTCTTTCTGGCATTCCCCAATACTGGGGCATCTAATACCCTCAGACTCAAGGGCCTTTCTTCTCACTGATGGCCAACAAGGCCCTTCTCTGCCACATATGTGGCCAGCACCATAGGTCCCTCCATGTGTATTCTTTGGTTGGTGGTCCAGTCTCCGGGAGCACTGGGGGGTCTGGCCAGTTGACACTCTTGGTCCTTCCACATGGGGTTTCAAACTCCCTCAGCTCCTTCAGTCCCTTCTCCAACTCCTCCATCTGGGACCCCAGGATCAGTCCAACAGTTTCTGTGGATTGAATCTTGGGTATTCTGAAATTTTGGGCTAATATCCACTTATCAGTGAGTACATGCCATGTTTATTCTTTTGTGACTGAGTAACCTTACTCAGGATGATATTTTCAAGTTCCATCCATTTGTCTGCTAATTTCACAAAGTCATTGTTTTTAATATCTGAGTACTATTCCATTGTGTAAATGTACCAAATTTTCTGTATCCATTCCTCTGTTGAAGGATATCTGGGTTGTTTCCAGCTTCTGGCTAAAATAAATATGCTGCTGTGAACATAGTGGAGTATGTGTTCTTATTACATGTTGGAACATCTTCTGGGTATATGCCCAGGAATGGTATAGCTGGGTCTCAGGTAGTATTATGTCCAATTTTCTGAGGGTCCACCAAACTGATTTCCAGAGTGGTTGTACCAGCTTGCAATCCCACCAACAATGGAGGAGTGTTCTTTTTCCATATCCTCTCCAGCATCTGCTGTCACCTGAGTTTTTGATCTTAGCCATTCTGACTGGTGTGAGGCAGAATCCCAGCATTATTTTGATTTGCATTTCCCTGATGACTAAGGATGTTGAACATTTCTTTAGGTGCTTCTCAAACCTTCAAGTTTCCTCAGTTGAGAATATTCTGTTTAGCCCCATTTCCCAATTTTTTTGTAAGGTTATTAGGTTCTCTGGCGTCTAACTTCTTGTGTTCTTTATATATATTGGATATTAGCCCTCCATCAGACATAGAATTGATAAAGATATTTTCCCAATTTCTTGGTTGTCATTTTGTCCTACTGACAGTGTCCTTTGCCTTACAAAAGCTTTGCAATTTTATGAGGTCCCATTTGTCGATTCTTGATCTTAGAATATAAGCTATTGGTGTTCTGTTCAGGAACTTTTCCCCTGTGCCCATGTGTTCGAGATTTTTCCCCACTTTCTCTTCTATTAGATTCAGTGTACCTGGTTTTATGTGGAGGCCCTTGATTCAGTTGAACTTGAGCTTTGTGCAGGAAGATGGGAATGGATCAATTTGCATTCTTTTACATGTTGACCAACAGTTGAACCAGCACCATTTGTTGAAAAGGCTGTCTTTTTTCCACTGGATGGTTTTAGTCCCTTTGTCGAAGATCAAGTGACCATATGTGTGTGGGTTCATTTCTGGGTCTTTAATTCTATTTCATTGATCTTCCTGCCTATCACTGTACCAATACCATGCAGTTTTTTATCACTATTGCTCTGTAGTACAGCTTGAGGTCAGGGATGCTGATTCCCCCAGAAATTCTTTTATTGTTGAGAATAGTTTTTGCTATCCTAGGTTTTTTGTTATTCCAAATGAATTTGAGAATTGCTTTTCCTAAGTCTATGAAGAATTGAGTTGGAATTTTGATGAGGATTGTATTGAATTTGTTGATTGCTTTTGGCAGGATGGCCATTTTTACTATATTAATCATTCCAATCCATGAGCATGGGAGGTCTTTCCATCTTCTGAGGTCTTCTTCGATTTCTTTCTTCAGAGACTTGGAGTTCTTGTCATACAGATCTTTCACTTGTTTGGTTAGAGTCACACCAAGATACTTTATATTATTTTGACTATCGTGAAGGGTGTCATTTTCCTGATTTCTTTCTCAGCCTGTTTATCCTCAAGTATGGAAGGATACTGATTCCTTTGAGTTAGTTTTATATCTATCAACTTTGCTGAAGTTGTTTATCAGCTGTAGCAGTTCTCTGGTGGAGTTTTTCAGGTCACAAGTATACAATGTTATCATCTGCAAATAGTGATATTTTGATTTCTTCCTTTCCAAATTGTTTGTTTTTGACTTCCTTTTGTTGTCTAATTGCTCTAGCTAGAAATTCAAGTACTGTATTGAATAGATAGGGAGAGAAAGGGCAGCCTTGTCTAGTCCCTGATTTTAGTGGGATTGTTTCAAGTTTCTCTCCATTTAGTTTGATGTTGGCTACTGGTTTGCTGCATATTGTTTTTACTGTGTTTAGGTATAGACCTTGAATTCCTGATCTTTCCAAGACTTTTATCATGAAGGAATGTTGAATTTTGTCCAATGCTTTTTCAGCATCTAAGGAAATGACCATGTGGTTTGTTTTTTGAGCTTGTTTATGTAGTGGATTACATTGATGGATTTTGAGGAACTGAATCATCCCTGCATCCCTGGGATGAAGCCAACATGATCGTAGTGAATGATCATTTTGATGTGTTCTTGGATTCAGTTCATGAGTATTTTATTAAATATTTTTGCATTGATATTCATAAGGGAAATTGGTCTGAAGTTATCTTTCTTTGTTGGGTCTTTGTGTAGTTTTGGTATCAGTGTAACTGTGGCCTCAATTAGGTAGTGTTCCTTCTGTTTCTATTTTGTGGAATAGTTTGAAGAGTATTGGTATTAGGTCTTCTTTGAAGGTCTGATAGAATTCTGCATTAAACACATATGGTCCTGGGCTTTTTTTGGTTGGGAGACTTTTAATGACTGATTCTATTTCTTTAGGGGTTATGGGACTGTTTAGATGTTTTATCTGATCCTGACTTAACTTTGGTATTGGGTATCTGTCCAGAAAATTGTTCATTTCATCTAGATTTTCCAGTTTTGTTGAGTATAGGCTTTTGTAGTAGGAGCTGATGATTTTTTGAATTTCCTCATATTCTGTTGTTATATCTCCCTTTCCTTTCCAATTTTGTTAATTTGGATACTGTTTCTGTGCCCTCTGGTTAGTGTGGCTAAGGATTTATCTATCTTGTTGATTTTCTCAAAGAACAAGCTCCTGGTTTTGTTGATTCTCTGTATAGTTCTTTTTGTTTCTACTTGGTTGATTTCAGCCCTGACTTTCATCAATTCCTGCCTTCTACTCCTCTTGGGTGTGTTAGCTTCTTTTTGTTCTAGAGCTTTCAGGTGTGCTGTTAAGCTGCTAGTGTGTGCTCTCTCCAGTTTCTTTTTCGAGGCATTCAGAGCTATGAGTTTTCCTCTCAACACTGCGTTTTTTGTGTCCCATAAGTTTGGGTATATTGTACTTTCATTTTCATTAAATTCTAGAAGTCTTTCATTTCTTCTGTATTTCTTCCTTGACCAAATTATCATTCAGTATAGCAGTGTCTTCTTAGATCTGTTGAGGTTTTTTTGTGACTGATTACATTGTCAATTTTGGAGAAAGTACTATGAGGTGCCAAGATATTTTATGACAAAACCAAATTTACACAATATCTTTCCCCAAACCCAGCCCTACAAAGGATAGTAGATAGAAAATGAAAATACATGGAGGGAAACTATACCCTAGAAAAAGCAAGAAAGTAATCTTTAAACAAACCCAAATATGATACCCACACAAACATTAAAAATTTGGTCCATAACATCTGTTAGTTTCACTGTGTCTTTGTTTAGTTTGTGCTTCTAAGATCTCTCCATTGATGAGAGTGGAGTGTTGAAGTCTTCCACTATTATTGTTTGAGGTGCAATGTGTGCTCTGAGCTTTAGTAAATTTTCTTTTATCAATGTGGGTGCCCTTGCATTTGGAGCACAGATGTTCACAATTGAGAGTTCTTGGTAGATTTTTCCTTTGATGACTATGAAGTTTCCTTCCTTATCTTTTTTTGATGACTTTTAGTTGAAAGTTGATTTTATCTAATATTAGAATGGCTACTCCAGTTGCCATTTTTCTTGGGACCACTTGCCTAGAAAATTGTTTTCCAGCCCTTTACTCTGAGGTAGTGTTTGTCTTTAAAACTGAGGTACATTTCCTGTGTGCAGCAAAATGCTGGGTCCTGTTTATGTATCCAGTCTGTTAGTCTATGTCTTTTTATTGGGGAATTGATTCAAATGATATTAAGAGATATTAAGGAATAGTGATTGTTGCTTCCTGTTATTTTCGATGTTATTTTTATGTTTGCGTGGCTATCTTCTTTTGGGTTTGTTGAAAGATTACTTTCTTGCTTTTTCTAGGGTGTAGTTTCCCTCCTTGTATTGGCATTTTCCATCTATTATCCTTTGTAGGGCTGGGTTTGTGGAAAGATATTGTGTAAATTTGGTTTTGTCATAGAATATCTTGGTTTCACCATCTATGGTAATTGAGAGTTTTGCTGAGTATAGCATCCTGGGCTGGCAGTTGTGTTCTCTTTGGGTCTGTATGAGATCTGCCCAGGATCTTCTAGCTTTCATAGTTTCTGGTGAGAAGTCTGGTGTAATTCTGATAGGCCTGCCTTTATATGTTACTTGACCTTTTTCCCTTACTGCTTTTAATAGTCTTTCCTTGTTTTGTGCATTTGGTATTTTGGCTATAATGTGACAGGAGGAATTTCGTTTCTGTTCCAATCTATTTGGAGTCTGTAGGCTTCTTGAATGTTTATGTTCATCTCTTTCTTTAGGCTAGGGAAGTTTTCTTCTATAATTTTGTTGAAGATATTTACTGGCTCTTTAAGTTGGGAATCTTCAATCTCTTCTATAACTCTTATCCTTAGGTTTGGTCTTCTCATTGTGTCCTGGACTTTCTGGATATTTTTGGTTAGGAGTTTTTTGCATTTTCCATTTTCTTTGACTGTTGTGTCAATGTTTTCTATTGTATCTTCTGCACCTGAGATTCTCTCTTCTATCTCTTGTATTCTGTTGGTGATGCTTGCATCTGTGACTCCTGATCTCTCTCCTAGGATTTCTATCTCCAGGGTTGTCTCCATTTGTGATGTGTTGGGGGTATACAGGGCTCACTGTGGTGTGAGCACTGGGTTCTGATGATGCCAAGTTGCCTTGGTTTCTGTTCATTATGTTCATGCCCTTACCTTTAGCCATCTGGCTATCTCTGGTGTTAGGTGTTCTTGCTCTCTCTGACTGTGGCTTGTCCCTCCTGCAAGCCTCTGGCCTCAGTACTCCTTGGAGACCAGCTCTTTCTGAGGGTAATTTGGGTTTGGAGAGCTGTGGTACAGGGTCAGCTCTGGGGTGCAGACAGATACCAGAAGGATCCTGTTCCCAGCTGTTCCTTGGTTCCTGTGTCCTAAAGGCTTTGTGAGGATCCCTCTTGATAGAGGAATTTTCACACGAGTGGTGGTCTTGCCTGTGCTCAAAGGTGTGTCAGCACTCCTGGGAGACCAGCTCTCTCCTGGCACTATTTGAGTATGGAGCCCTGTGTCACAGGATCAGCTCCCTGGCTTCAGAATGAAACCTGAAGGCCACTCCTCAGTCAAGTGTCCTTAGGGTTCTGGTAGGTTCCTCTGAGCATAGGTGCTGGCCTTATCCCTGCGCACAGGCTTGTCCACACTCCTAGGAGGCTAGCTCTTTCCCTGTGGTATTTGGGTATGGAGCTGTGTGTCACCGGCCACAGGAGTAACCCGAAATGCTCCTGTCCCAGGCTGCTCCTCAGTCCCTGTGTCCTGAGGGCTCTGGGTGGGTCCTGCTGAGCAGTAGTGCTTGTCTTACCTCAGCTCACAGGCTTGTCCACACTCCTGGGAGGCTAGTTCTTTCCCTGAACTATTTGGGTATGGAGCTGTGTCATTTTTTCTCTATTTTTAATCGGTCTTTCTCTTTCCCTTTCTTCTTCCCTCCCTCTCTCCTTCCCTCCCTCCCTCCTTCCCTCCTTTCCTCCTTTCCTTCCTTCCCTTCTTCTTTCCTACCTCTCTTACCTCCCTTTTTTGTACTAAGGAATGATCTAAGACTTTGTATGTAAAAAGAAAGCAATCTAACACAGAGCTTAATATGAATCCCTTACTTTATGACTTTACATTTTAACTAATTATTTTCTTTTAATTCAAGATTTGATTTCAACTATTTGTCTAAGATGGTATTAAACTTGTGATTTTATTTCTATAGCACTGTAGGCCAGTGTTAGTGGCCTGCATAGAGATAATGCTATTTATCTGACCTAGTTTTCTGCTCTTCTCTTATTTCTTTGTTAGTAAAGACCTGACACTGAAATATAGATCATTACAGTGAGAACTACACGAAGTAATATGAAGTTTTCTAGTTGGTTAAACCTAATTCACATGGGAACGATAATGAAACAAAAACTGATTGAGATGGTAAAGTCACCAGGAATAATACAAATAGAAATAAGGAGTCTAAATGACAAAAACAGTGTCACTATCACTTATAAATTAACATGCAGAAAATTTACTGTTCCTAGCTCTCTAAATATGGCCACTTGAATACTACTGGCTATTTTGCCCCCATTTTTCTCAATTACCACTGATGATATATGTGAATTAGGTTTTACTGAGTCATTGATTAAGTTATATGTTCATGTAATAAATATTCTTCATGTATATGTTATTTAAAGTATGCAGGGTTCAAAGGAAAAAGAAAACTAAATTGTTGTCACTCAGCTCACTCAGTTTTTGTAAGATCTACTATAAGAAGCAAATTGGTAAGGGCGACAGTGATTAATGTTTGCAACTACCTTTAAGAAGTTAGTACACGATGTTATGATAGAGAATGGTAACAACAAGGAAGTACTTGACCTTGAAGGATCAGGACCACACTCAACTTTGAAAATGCAGAATAAAATCTTTGAGATGTGGACAAATGCACAGTAGAAATAGATGGGTAATCGGTGTACAGGAGAGGCAGAAAATGGAATATGCATCATGGTAGAAAATGAAATTCTTATAAAAAAAAAAAACCCAGGTAGATCTCTGTGGCTAAAGCAGTGTATCACCATTGTGCAAACATCTGGGTACAATATGGGGACCTTATAAGACCTAACTACAAATCTGAGTTTTACTTGCAATGAAATGAGAAATCTAAAGTGGGTTCTAAGTCATTAGGTTTAAGCCTAAAATAGTAACAGCCCTAGCAGTAGTTGAGAAGAGCCGTGTTCGTAGCCGGCCTTTGATACCATTTAGGGTGATGGAGAGACATTCACAGGTATGTGGGGCTATATTGTGTGTCACGTTGAAATATCATATCTTCACTCTTTCAAGAAGAGAATTTACCTAAAGTGTTGCTTTACAGTATGTATATATTCATAAGATACCCAAGGTCTGAGTTTTTCATACTGAATGTTCTCAGTTGGATTTTTATGGGAACTTTGTTTCAATGATTACTTTCTTAAGCAGAACATAGTTATTTAAGCTACATGAAAAAATACAGAAACAATGCTTACTAATAGAACTAGGAGATATACTAAGGCTACATGGTGGTGAAATGAGAAAAACAAGGACAATTAAAATACAGAGAACATTTGCTGATGGTTTTAAATGTTGCCTGGCCTTGGATATTAGTAAAATAAATTTGATTATATATAATTTTATCTTCATGTTTTAAAATATGTTTGTAAACCAACATGCAGAAACTTTTATAGGATGTAAACATATTTGTATTTCCTTTCTTCAGAGAATAAAGTACTCAAGACCTCAACATGGTATTCAAAGCTTTCCAAAGTCTATTATAAGCATCTTCTTTTTCTTTATTAATTCATTTTTGTTGCTTTGAAAGGAAAATTTAATTACATAATTTCCCCTTTTCCTTCCCTCTCTCCAAAGTCAACCGTATACTCCTGTAGCTGTCTCAAATTTATGCTCTCCTTTGCTTTATTTTTTGTTGCCTATCTTTTTCCTGAATGTATAAAAACAGCTTCCTCAGTACATTTAATGTTCCTTGTGTGTGGCCACTTGGTCCTGGGTAGCCACCTATGGAGGCTTCTCCCCAGAGAAACCTCATTCCCTGCTTTCTGCATTCTTTAGTTGCTTGGAGTTCTTTTTCTAGGATCAAGGCCTTGGGAGCTATGCCTCTTCCACTTTCAAATGCCTGTTTCTGTCATCCTTAATCAGTTCATATTTAAGCAGCCATGCTGTGAGACTTCCTGTGTGTAGCTTCCCTGATATATCTAGGAAAATCAGTCTTACTGCATGCTTCCTTTTCCTCCTGCTCTGACCCTTCTTCCAAGCTCTTCTCTGAGGCTTGGATATAGGAGCTGCACTGTAGATATATCAGTCATGGCTGCACACTGCAGGGTCACTTGTTCTCTTTGATCAATGATGGTTCTACAAAAGAATTTCTCCTCAACCGGGGGACTAGTATGCTCATTACCTTCATTGGTTGCTATTGTTAACATGTGATTCAGACCTTACCATAGTTGGTTTTTTTCATTACTCTTGGATATTTCACACTTTTGAATGTACTTTTGAATGTTCTCTCTAGTTGTAACATTTTGGTCTTGTTTGTCCAGTTATGAAAACACACCTTTACATTCCACTTAAACAGTTCCTGCTCTTTCAGTAATGCTCTGAGGTTGCCAGTGGCTCTCTTTCTCTTCTCCAGTATAGTCTCTCTTACTATAAATAATTAATGTAGTGATCTACTTTAAATATAGGTTAACATATCATAAAAGGAAAAGCAGAATTCACTGTTTTCTCACTACACTGAACAGTGCTTCCAATAAAATAGGCTTTTAATAAATACATAGTGATTTAGATTTCAAAGGATTTCACAAAACCATAATTCAAACTAAATCAAACTAGATAAACATATATCAGTTAAATATATATGTAACTTGGAATGTAAGCAGAAACTTTGGAATTATGTTGTTCCTAAGGGTTACTTATCTAGTCAGAATATATTTATAATTCATGATGATTACAATATTGTTTACATGGTATTCTTCTATTTTCTTTTTTTAAAACAATAATGCAATATTACAAATGCTTTTTAAATTTAAATTCACATGATCCTCATTATTGTATAACAATAATACATGCTTCCATTATCTTACTTATAATAAAAGTAATGTAAATTATTTGTAAATTTCATTTGGCTAGGAAAAAAAATACTGAAGCTGAGGGGATTTGAGATGCTTCTGAGATCACAAAGTTAAAGGAGACCAGAGCAGAGCAGAAAAGGAACTTCAAATCTGTCTAGAATTCTTTTCCCTCTCTTGGAATTCCATTGACACTAAAAACAAAGCAGCAGCATAGAGCCAAGAGCAGATGTGCACATATAGTTCCTGTTTCCTGCATTTAAGAGAAAACTCTGTATGCTCTGTTTACCTACAAAATTGTGATGTGAGGTAAGTATTTTACAATGTGTGGTATTGGGCAACCACTAAGGGGCAGTGATACACAACTGTCAGCACATTGAGGCTCTGAGCAGTGAGTCATGGCAGCTACAAGCCCATTGCAGGGAAAAGAATTGAATCCTCTTGGTTTTATTTCTCAGTTGAGAACTGGAGCAGAAAGAAAGCAAAACACTTTGTCTCCCCCCAGGATCTAGTTATACCTTCTGCAAAGACAAACACATCACTTGCAATTCTCTTATCCCATTGCTGATGAGAGAGAAATACATTCAGAGAACTTACTGGAGCATCCAGATAAACCTCACACCAAAATAAATGGTGGCTTTGTTTACAGATCACTTTCTTGTCTTTCCTTTCTGCCCTGTGTTCACAGAGGCAAGCGAGTAAACTCCAACCATGAAAAACATTAGTTCTCTGTTCAGGGCTAAAATGTAAGTCTTCAAATGGGTTGTAACAAGTGAATTTGAGTTCCAAAACTTAGTGCTCTGTTAGGGAAGGCTCTCCCAGTTCTATCTGCTCTGATCTTCTGCATAATATCCTTAGGCGTAGCTCTTAGGATGGGCAAGATTGGGGGGAGGGAAATTGCTGTTATAAAGGTTAGGGGGGAAATCCTTAAACTATACTTGACAGGTTGTATTGATCTACTACAAAATCTAACCATTACTGAGACAGATGGGGGAGCTCTGAGACTCTCAATCCCAAAATTGCTTCAGCTATTGCTGATGCGGCTGCACATGCTGACAATAGCTCCAGTCTGAAAAGCAGGGTTTACATGCCTGAAATAAATTGTTTTGATTAGAACCTTTAGGAGAGAAAGTCATAAGGTACAGTTTTATCGACTACTTGCCAAACAACGCAGACCCATGCACTGTAAGCTTGTTTTGCTCTTGTAAGTCATGCAGCAACTAGGCTTTTATTTTCTAAGGTTATGGACTTAGACTATAACATATTATCATCTCCTCTGAATTATTGCATGCTTGGCAGACTAGGAAATGGAATTAATTTTCAAGGACTGCTGACCTCTCTTTATATGTTTACATACCAGCTTCTGTCCTTGTAGTAGAGTTTGATTTTGTCTACTAAAGTTTGCTTTGGTTTCTTGACAATATATTAAGAATCATGGTTAGCAAGGTGTGTTCCAAAATCTTGCACCAGGTTCTAAAAATAAATTATAAGAGAATAATCCTTTAACTAGCCATATTAGTAAATCTCAAATCTCTCTCTCTCTCTCTCTCTCTCTCTCTCTCTCTCTCTCTCTCTTCTCCCTGAAGCATGTGCTTCTCTTGCAGAGAGATTTCTTTTAATCTATTGCTGTTTTTCAAAAACAAGACAATTTAGTGCAATCAACCAAACAAAATTTAGACAAATCATTGTGGAATGAAAATTTGGAAGCCAGCATCCTTGTTTTCTGAAGCTGGATTCATGTTACATTATCCCCCTTGAAAGCAATTCATTGTAATGTTCTTTTCTCGGCAAAATGCATGGAACTCATTCTTTTCGATTATTTTCTTAGCCAGCATAAATGAGTTTCACTGGTTGCTGGTTTAGATAGAACTGAATACACAGGTTCATTACATGTACTACCAGTAATGACACCATTGTGGTGTGGATGTCCTGCTTACATAAAAACAAGCATCTTGCCTAGGGAGAATTGTGCATTTGTTCTCTATATAAATGATTTTTATGAGATCACAACATAAAGGCTGGAATAAAAAGAACTTGTATGTGTTGTGTCATTCATTGTATTAAAGATGGAGTGCTGTAAGATTTATATGTAAATTCATTACATTGCAATTTACAAAAGTACAGTAGCAAATGTGACACAATGAGATTGACTTTGAATCATAAATGTGATGATATTTACTAATCCTACCACATTCCAACTCTGTGTCAAGAATATTTAATAAATTAATAAAATGCATGTAGAAAATGATGACTTCGCTCTGGGATTTTACAATCCATTCAGGAGATATAAATCACTACATTGCATTGTGAGCTAGGAAATGCTAAATGTCAACTGATTATTAAAGCTATGCAAGAAGACACCGATAAGGACCAGTTATTACTTGCTATAGGACAATACTTTTTCATAGAGCAAATCCCTCCTTTTACAAGAGGACATGGCGTAATTAAAGTAGCAATGCCAATATATATGGCTAACATTTGACCAATAGCACTTCAGGTTTCATAAATTGTTCTTCATATAGTGCTGACTGCACAGGATTGTGAAATGGTGAGATCCAGCACCTCAATTTTTAATAACTCATTTGAATGACAAGTTGCCTAGCTTTCAATTTATATGCTGTAGGAGAGCTAAAGGTAAAATTAAATTTGCTAGGATCTGCACCTTGGATTTGGGGGTTAGAGCCAAAATACAGGATCACAAATTATAATTTTAACACCAAGCTGCATTCCAGGATACCCACTGCAATATTAATTGCAACCTACTACCTTCTAGCTTTCTAAAAGATATAAACAGCACTGTAAAACATATCTCAAACTCTTGTCCCATTTGCTTGTTGTGATAAAATAATTGTTGCATAAAATTAAGAAAAATATCTCTGGGTGCCAAAAATGACAAGTGTGATTATAAAGGTTCTATTTCTTTAAATGACTCGCTTGATTTGTTAGGTGTTGTTAAGAATTGAAGTGTGTTGTGTGGAAAAGGAAATCCGATCATTCACCATCCCTTCAAGCATTCACTGTTTGCCTTCCCTTTGTTCTTTAGCCATCAGAAGAAGCAAAAGCAGTAAGCAAATGCAATGTCATTTTACCCCTGTCTCTAAAGCTATGTCTGGGACAACTAGTATAGGCATTTACTTTGCAACCAGTCTTCTCTTCCCTAAGAAAATACACTGACTGGTAATCTTTATTCTCTGAATAGCAAATACTCATAAATTATAATGGTTCTCTGGACACCATTTGTAAATTTAATCAAGGATGATTTCCCTTAGTTTTATCAATTACTCCTAAATTAGTATTTCTAGCATTATGATGAACTAATCTCCCTGCCATATTTGTTCTAGAAACATAGCTACAGAGATCTTTTGATCTAAAATATAGAATGTTTCTAAAGAGATGTAAAAGTGCTGCTTATTGAGAATGACAGTACTCCTACTTGAAAGTGTGTTGTGGTTACCATGTCTACAAAGATGTGTGTCGCATCGGGCTGACAGTACACATCACCTATACAAACCATCATTGCAGAATGTGAACATGAACTAACTTAGTTCCCGTCACACCAAATTCTCAGCATATGTTCTTTTTACATCATTCATCACATACATATGCATAAAAATAGTTGAGCATCTTTAGGACCTGATATTTTCAAATGCAAGATGGAATGTTATCAACACACACTATATTGTTATCACTAAGATTAAATACTGTATTCTATATACATCACATATAAAGTTTTTATAGTAAATAATGATTGGCAGGTTTTTATTAGACTATCTCTCAGTTTTTGAAAACAGCACATATATTTGTAAAGTATGGATAATATGCGTGTTTATACAAGCATGTATACCCTCAAAGGCCACAGAGAAAATCTAGTATCTTCATCTATTGTTATCTGTTTTAATACTTTCATATAGGCTTGCCCTCTGAATCCGAAACTCACCGATTGCTTTAGGCTAGCCCAGCAATATCCTGGGGTCTTCATGTCTCCGCCATTCCGTTATATGATCATCAGTCTGAGGGATTGTATACAGCCTTTTAAATGAAAACCTAGTAAGCAAACGCAGCTCTCCATGCTTACATAGCAAATTCTCTCACACACTGGGCTATTCCCTTAAAGGAAGCATTTTAAGAAAAAAGGTTGTAAACAATAAATCATATACAGAATGTAGTAGTTGGGATATACCTTATTCATGTTTAGAAGTGAGGCTAATAATCCAGGTAAGATTATATTAAATTATTTCTCATCATAGTTTATATGATGTAAGTACAAAAATGTGCTATCTTTTCAACCAGTTACTACTACACATGTTGCATATTGAAGAGAATGCCCATTTATAATTCATAATCAAAACCATAAGTGTAGTTGATGATAAAGTTTTCTAGAGTGGAAAGCTATCTTATTAATTACCTTTTCTAAAAAATCAGTTTGACCTCATATATTTCATATCTCAAAGTGTGGCATAGGAATGTCTCATGGCTTCATAATTATATCCACTTACCTATTATTTCAACAATGTTTCTGCGTTTTTATTGCCTGTTAGGAGGTGCTTTGCACCATTCTTCTACATACAAAATATGAATATACTTTAAATTTAGCTCAAATGAGCTTTGCTTATTACCTAAAGTAAATGTGTATATCTGTGCCTGTGTGTATGTTAGTGCACATATGTTTGTGTTAATTATATCTATATTGAATAAATCATATGACAGATTTCTAATTAAAGAGATTTTCAAAACTTGAATACTGATGGAGATCATCCAACTTTTGTTTTTCTTCTTAGCCTTGAATCATTACCCTGGTACTTCCTGTGTTCTTTATACATTCACTTCTATAGACAAAGACCAGCATATGTCATTTGTGCCAAACTGTGTCAGGAGATGAGCCAGTTTTGATTTTTTAAATCTCTTTGTTTAAGTTCAGAAATTTAAATCAGCAGAGCTGATTTGTACATGATTTACTTGCACTTAGCCATGAATTATGGCTATTCTCCATGAACTTATAATGAGGGCAAGTATTTTGGCTTTCCCCTTGTATTTTTTTGATTTGTATTTTGCCTTTGAATGGAGGCTCAATAGCACAAGCACCTCTCCTCAACTCAGGAGAAAAACCTTTAAAAAAAAATGGACAGATTTCCTTGATTCCCTATTGTACTCTTCGTCCTTCAAATAGCAAGTGATACTTTATCTGTAGGCCAAGTATTTTGAGCTCATTTCTCCACTTATGAAAACCCAGGTATGCAAATACCCATGTGCTCTCAGAAATACAAGCTCATTTTAAGTTATGTCACTGAGGAACAAAGGCAATTAAATTAGCCTTCTCTCTTCTCCTTGATGCCTTTCTCTGACCACTCCACTTTAGGTGGTAATTTGTCTCAAATCCATTTCAGATGTGTTCAAGATCAAATACAGATGCTACGTAGCATACATGCCTCACCTGACCTCCAGATACAAATGCCTTATCTAGGACTTATTTCCTTTATTGACTGCCTACTCTGATAAATGAAAAGTTTCTTCTGGAGCCTTGTATTTCTGCTGAATATACTGAACTATCACCAAAAACTTAAGCTTACATTTCCAATTTAAATGTCCTTGAAGTGGTCTTCTTTAAGGAAACAATGGCTAGAACAAAATAAATGTTCTTAATATCATATTCAAGTTAATTTAGCAGATGGTATTCTTGTTTGTTATAGAAATTTAAAACATGATAATATATTAGCAATAAGAATAGGAAAAGGCAATGCCTTAATCCATTCACAATGTGTATCCTTTCATCATACAGAATTAGTGAATATTTTGAAAGGAAAGTTATCTGAATAGCATCTGGCAATGGCACTTAATTTTTTAAATTATTACAGTAGAAGATAACGAATGTAGTTGTAACATCACAGTAGTAATCAAAAATAATTTCAATTTTTTCTGAATGTTTTTGGCTCAGGATCATGCTAAATTTCCCTTTATGTGATTATTAAGGCCATGCATAAATATATACAGGCAAATCGTAAATATGTCACACATCACTATTTTATATTAACTACTTACCGGCATTTTCCATTATATATTAAACATTTTAATGAAATAAAATATTACTTTCATATACTTTAAGAGCACCTAATATTTTATCTGATATTTGCAAGTTAATATAAAATTTAGAAAATATCATCAAAGCCCTCAAGATATACTAAATCACTGTAAACTCTTTTAAAAAATTAAAGGTTAGATATTCATAATGGTGTTATTCTGCTTGATTTACCTATGACAAACTGATTGGTTTCTGAAATGGCCTTCTATGACTCCTTATTTTTTTTAGAAAAAAGGGAGGTAGCACAATTGTTATAAACATAATTAATGCTGAAAATAATCCATGTTCATGCAATAGGAACAGGTGAATGAAATTCTAAGCAGTACTCTAAATAGGATCAAGAAATGGTGAAATGTTTGACTAGAATTTTGAAAATTTTCATTTGGCCTTATCAAAATAACAAGGAAATTTTCTTAACCTAGGAGACACTTCCCATCAGACTACTGCAAAATACAAGCATGTGGTTAGCAGATTCCGTGCCTGAAGCAAAATTGTATTGGGCTTTGTTATTTTATATTTCCTCACTATGCCAAGGGTTAAATGTTAAATGAACTTCCTGTGGATGTTCATTTATATCTTCTCAAAGACCTAAGTCATTTGGAAAATCAGAAACTGAACAACCAATAGAACAATACAGATGACTAACAATATAGTTAAGTGGAGAATAAATGTGAATCCTTCGAAAAATCACACTATCATATGTGCACTGTTCTTCTTTTCCTACTCAAAGAGTCCCTTTATAGTAAAGCAAGGAATGGAAGACAGTTTCCTGCTAAGTACACACAGATGGAGAAGGAACAGAGCTAAAATGTTCTGCCCTGTTTCTAAAGAGGTCATTCTTTGAAGCAGTGACTTTAGAAATTCACTTCAATTGAGAGGAAATGAGTTTTTGTTGCTTGACTATCCTATTATGAGAAATACCTTTAGCTTGTCAATAGGAAAGGCTGGTTTGGAGTTCAGTCAATGCATAAAGGACATTTTTAAGTCCATGGAGATCCTTGCTTTTGAATAGAGCTTCTTCCACACCTTCCTTTTCCATGTAATTCCAAGGTTTTCTTTTACAGCTGTATTGTTTGAAAACCGTTACTGTCAGTAATGGTGTGAGGATTGTCATCTAAAACTTGACTGAAACCATTTCAAAGTGCTGAAGTTACCAGTAATGCCACCTCAGTCACTAAAGGGATGCCAGCAGAATTGAAATGTTCTCTTTTTAATGGAAAAAAATAAACTCTACAACTTCAGGGAGAGTGAACAACAAAGACTTTCATAAAGTCAAGAGCAGCAGGAAGCCATCCTGTACATAAGAGTTGAAATCATCTTGCCTTGGTCAGATTGGGGGTAAATTTCTATCATGGGTGGATGTAGGTCTTTATGCTTTGGGCTACAGCACTCTCTAGAGAAATAAAAATGACTCTCTGTGAAACCAGGTTACTGTTAGAGAAAACATACCTAAATAGCCTGGGGTGCAGTGAGAACACAGTTCCTTATATGCCAGTAGAGAATCAGAATTTGACATTGAATTTTATAGATTCATAGCCACAATTTTTAATCAATTTGAATATATATATAATTTTTCTTGCCTATCAGCCTAACTCAAAATTACTTTATAAAGATTATTATTTTACAGTGGAATTTCTAATCCTTGACTATGTCTCAATGCTTTATTTTATTGTCATTTAAACAGCAATAATAATCCTTATTCCTTATCATAATAATATCTATCTAGACTATTCTATATACCAATTGAGAGACATGAGATGCTGACAGTTTCTTATAAATATATAATTATTTTGACCTTACAATTATAGCAGTAGTTCAAAAGAATCTAGATTACAAAATTAAACAAACAAACAAACAACCCCAGTATTCTTCAGAGAGCCAATCTCTGGTTAAAGTGGTATAGATACTCTATTGGTTAAATGTATATTAATTGGTGCTACTAAGGAAAGGTAAAAGATAAAGTTGGTTAACAGGATGCTGATATCTTTCAACTGAAACTTTAGATTTTGTATAAGTAATATACTGTCATCATCTAACTTGGAAGTAGTTTCCTTTCTCTTTGTTAGGTTTATGAATTCTCAGGGTCATGAACAGTCCAAGAACTCTATCCCTTCCTGAGAAATCTCTTCTATGCATTCATTCAGTCTAATTCTACACTAAGTCAATTTTTAAGCTGCACTGTAAAGAAAGTCCATTTCTGCATACAAACTGAACTGTGCATGGGCTTCAACCACCATTATTTTAAAGTGAGTGCTTTACTTCAATGTACCAACTCTCTGATTTTCTGAAAACAATAAGTAAGCAACATTTTCACCTCCATTTATGGGAACTTGGTGGAAGTAATTGCTGAAATTCACAATAGCTGTGGTTCAGATTTTGAGTGTGTGCATATATCTTTCAGAATGCAGAACTCCCGCAGAGTGTGATGTGTGCTTTGGGCTCACATCAAAAAGAATTTCCAAATTATATATTGACATGAGGAAGGGGAGCATTAGTTATCAGTGATATTGAGGTATTAATTATTCAGCTTTACTGCTATGTGTTATGAATAATACATTTGACATGTTATGGCAGAACTGCAGTTTCTACCAGCATGCAATGTTCCCTAAACATATACTGGAGCATAGGGTATTAGAAATATAACTAATTGGTCTTGAATATTAGTGTGAGAACTTCATTTCTATTAAGACTCATAAGACTGGTTTCTCTTTTCACATACCTCAAGTGTTCATCTAGTAGCTATTATTAGGTAGAATAAAATTATAAACAAGAAAGAGGATATTGTCTACTGGGAGAGATCACTTAGAAATTGTTTGAACTATGAACACCACAAATTAAAGGAGAAAATGTGATTGGAAATATAGCATCCCCTTTGCACAACTAGCACATAATAAGAAGGTCTTGAAATCAATATAAATTATATAAGAATTCTAAAATAAAATATATAGCAATTTATAGGTGAGAAATTCTAATGAACTGCTAGTAAAATAGACATGCACATAGTCATAACAATCAGAAAGATGAAAATATCAATGAGATATATGTTTTAATTATCTTTAAAAACCCATATCTTCAGAAAAATAAAACAATGAAAATTGAAGCACTGTATGCTTGTTGAATATTAGAATATAGCAGTTTTCAGTCATAGTGAGCACAAAAATCCTCACTGAGACTACTAGTAATTATTTCTCCAATTACTCATATGTATTTCCTGTTCTAGTAATTCTTCTCTAAGAAATGTATAATGCAGATTTTTCTATAAATGTCCAGAAGAGGTATTTATTATTGGCCAGAGCCTCAATCATGAAGAAGAGGTTTAACCCTTACTTACAAAGTAGATGGAAAAATGTAGTGGATATGCATGAAATAGCAGTTAGTCAGAAGCAAAACTAGACACTTTACAAACCATGACTCAGTTTATAGATCAGCCTGAGTAGCAACAATGACAAAAGTCAAGCAAAAAACAAAAAACAAAAAAAACCAAAACAAACAAACAAACAAAAAGAACCGTAAGTTGAAAACCACAATTGTCTTTGTTGTTCTGCTTAAAAACAGCCCTCATAGATGCATAGAGAGTGGCACTATTAGGTGGTGCAGACTTGTTGCAGGAAATAAGTTATAGTCTTCAGGTTTCAGACGTTCAAGCTAGGCCCAATGCTACCTCTAAAGAACTATGTCTGCCTGGATTCTCCCAAATTTCCAGCCATAATGATAATGGACTAAGCCTCTGAACCATAAGACAGACCGTGTTAAATGTTTTCTTGTATAAGGATTGCTGTGGTCATGTGTCTCTTCCCAGCAATAGAAACACAAAATAAACAATATCTTCTTTGAAATTGAGGTATGTAGATATAATATTTTTACTGGCATATGTTTCATTTTCCAACATTTACATTTAATTTTATTTACATCTAATATTTATTTACTTCTAAGTTTAAGAAGGATAGCCTCCTATAATTCTTTTGTAAATTATTTCCCTATCAGTCATTAAGATATTAAAAACCACGTCACTTCCCACCTAGAGCATTAAAAGTTAGACATGTCTTTAAGTGTTTAATGAAAATGTTAACATAAAAATATGTTTCTTTTTTATTAATAGAGGGAGAGCACAAACACAGTCTCTCACTACCATATATTATATAGTGTAGCTTCTAAACTTGGGGGAAAATCACAGGGGTCCTCACATGAGGAGGGAAATGGGTAAGTCTCATCCTGGGAAAACCAGCTATTTGATCATGGTATCTCCCCTGTCAAGAAAGTTTCTTACTGAAAATATTTTATATGAAAATGAAATATTTTTATCTTAGTATTGTTTTGAATTTATAGTCATAATTTATACATAGTACTGTTTTAAAATACATTTACTATGTTTAGTGTCAGGGTATATTTATTTTATCGTTCTCAATATAAATAATTTCTATCTCAAAGAGACAATTTCTTAGTTTTCAGCATTTTTATGCATTTCAATCATAATCTATAATTTATTAAACAATCTTCTTTTGAAAACAGAGTGAAACATATAATTTATATATATGAATATATATACACATATGGAGACATTCTAGAATCACATATTTGGTAAAAGCTTTTAAGAAGTTCTGGATCAAGAATTCTAGAAGTTTTATATAAATAAAATGGAAGCATAAGTGTTAAATTAAATGACTACCATTTGAATGGGAAAGAAAGGATGGCAAATGAGTATATGAACAATCTATCATTAAAAAATGCATACATGAAGAGGCCTGCACACAAGTTAGAATGCTTGTAACTACTAAAAATAAATCTATATCAGGTATTCATGAATGTGGAATATGGAATTTTTATTCACATATGTTGGGACATATTTTTGGACTTCCTTGAAATGCTAGATGTAATTGTTCAATAAGATTTATATATTCTTTCATACTGAAAATATATTTCTACAAAGGATTTCATATAACTCTCAACACTAAATTTTAATTAGTAAAGATCAAAATCATCTAAAATATTCATTAGTAAAATCATAAAGTTCATTTGTATATAGAATTCTCAACAATAAAAATGAATTACTGAAGCAACAAAGGTGGATTAATTTTCAACTCTGATAAGGAGAGAAGCCTGAAATGAAAATGTTCCATAATAAGCTACATTTACTTTAAGTACAGGCAAATTTATTGTAAATAAAATAAACAGTGATTACTTGTAGAAGGTATAGAAGAATTTTAATCCAGCAACATGGATGTTCTTGTAAGGAGTCACATGGAAAGGCCTTTTAGGTCTCTGAGATCCCACTGGAAGACACATCTTTAATTTTTCTAAGTGGAATTAAGACATGACCTTAGTAAACACCTTTGTATTTTTTTTTTTTTTGTAAAGTTAAGCTGTGCACAATTTTTAGCTTAAACAGAAAGGGGGGAAATATAGAGGAATTTTAATTCAGCAACATGGCTGCTCTGGTAGAGGATCACATCTACAGACCTTCTAGATCTATATGAACTGGACAGAATGTATACATGTCCTAGATTACAATATGATCTATATTATAAACAGACACATCCTTAGTGTACATCTTTAATCTCTAACAATGAAGGCAAGATTAGTTTGGAGAAGGATACAGCCATGCTTGAATGTGACTTCTAAGTGAGGGGAGGACAAACTGATCAGCCAGAGAAAGATTTGACTGAATGAGCCAGAGATAGGATAGGCCTAACTTTCAAGAGGACAGCACAGGGAAGAGTGAGAATTTAAGAACAACGCTGGAACATAATGAAGGGAGTTTAGTTGAGTTTAGTGCAGTTCAGTTGTGTTCCATTCTATTCAGTTCCTGCAGTCAGTGCAGTTCAGTCTGTGGAGTTCAGTAGCAGTTGTTCCAAGCAGAGCAATTCAGTCAGAAGTCAAGAGAAGCAAATTTGAATCAGTCAACTTGCAGAGGATTTTGAGCTATAACAGCTTATTTGAATAAGCCTACCAGAGTTCAAAAATATCTAGAAAGTGAGTTTACTCAGCAGTAAGTAAGCTGAATCTGTCAAATAAAAGTTATTATTATAGGAGGGCAAAGGTGGACCAATATGTGGTCCAGAATTGAGAGATTATGGAGAAAGGAAGAAGTTCGGGGAAGTGACAGTACAATTACAATGATCTCGGTAGATTAATCTATACAGGTATCTATTTCAGATTCTCTCAAGCCGTTCATTAAAATATACAGAGGTTGAAAGATGTCAATTATACTTCAATAAAGCTGCAATCTTTACAAAAAAGAAAGCTTTAGTAAAGACATTGAAAAATTACCCCATTTTGTTATGAGAGACCTTTATTCAACTAAATACACGTTGTAATTAACCTAAACCACAGCACTTAACAGAAATTGACTGCTTGTGGTTCAACTTTAACCTGTGGAGGCCATTTTCCTGCTGGTGTCCACAAAGGCTGGTGTCTTTCACTAGCTTCCCATTTCACCATAGACCACTGGAGGAGGGGCTTTGGATGGAAAGGATGTGTATGCAACTCCTCTCTCACTGTGGAAATCTACCAATCTGGAAACACAGACTACGTTTTTTTAAAAAGATAACAGAAAAAGAGTCATTGTCTATAACAAGAAAACACCATGTTTTAGTTTAAATTGAATAGATTTTAAAACTTTTCTAACTATAAAGTTTGATTCCTTTTTATTTGTCTTGTAAAGAAATTCAAGGCTGGGCATGGGCAGCAGCAAAACAGAACTCTGGTGAGCTCTTGTATTTATGATCAACCATGGAACTAGTTGTCTGACAGAAACTATTTCTTATAGTTTCCTCCATCAGCTCTGCCTCCTGCCTTTGCTGTGGAATCTGGGAAACTTGTAACTTGTCAGCAAGAATTCTAAGACTTTTCTGGGAAACCTTACAGAACAAGGTAAAGAGTCCCCAGCACAGAACTACAGAACTGCACAGTAATTGATGCTCTCCATTTTTCTAATTCTCTTTCTAGCTTGTAAGAATGCCTTCTGCTAGTGTTCTCTCTCTCTCTCTCTCTCTCTCTCTCTCTCTCTCTCTCTCTCTGTGTGTGTGTGTGTGTGTTTGTATGTGTTTGTGTGTACACGCATATGCACTCAGAAGATGTGGAATATTCTACTCTATCACCTTCAACTCCATTCCCTTGAGGTAGTGTTTTTGTCAGAACCCAGAGCTTGCATTGATTTTTAGTGAGGCTGTTGTCCAGAAAACCTCAGTGATCCTTGTATGGCTGTCTATACCACTGGATTTTCCAATGTATGCTTCAATGTCAGGATTTTAAAAACGTTCTGGGATCCTAACTGGAATCATCATGCTTTTGCAGCAAGTACATTTTTTTTTCTCTCTCCCTCTCTCTCTCAGTTTATTCTATCTTAAGGATACTTACACAGATTGCTTAAGGGAAGTGCAGGTTTGTGGCAAAAATTAAAATAAGGAGGATAGCAGGTACCCCAATTTCTATCTTTCCACTTGATACAAGGACCAAAATGTACAGTAAAAGGACACTTCCATGGCCATTTGCATAAAAGCATAAGTGGACTTAATGGGTTTAAAAAAATAACATGAAGTATAGGAAGAAAATAGTGAGAATATGGAAAGATGGAGGGGAGGGAGAGTTAGTGAATTCAATCAAACACATGTATTGAAACTTTGAAAAATAACTCTTTTTATTTTCAATGCATGGTTATAAAGCAAAAACATTAACAACAAAGTTCCTCGAAATGAAAACAAATCTTGGAATCTTTAATCGGCAAAACAGAAACAAGAAAGAAAAGATTATAGGATTGGCAAGCCAAATAAAAATTGATAGTATTTCAAAAGAAAAATGTTTAATTCCCTTTCTTTATTGTTTATTTTTATTGTTTTTATTCTTTATTTTTTACAATAGTTTTATAGTTATCTAGAGTTAAAAATAAAGAAGAATGTGGTAAGTACAAAAATTACAGTTAGTACACACTATGAGCAAGTCTAGGAGAATCAGTGTTACTTCAGCAGAAATTATAGTAGATGAAGTAATAACTCCATATCTATGCTGTATTTTTGAGCAGATGGGAGCTTGGAAAAGTAGAGGAAAGGACAAGTTGTAATGGAGGAGGAGAGCAAGGCAGAGGAGTGGTTGAGTTTACAGAGATGCACACACATTGGCACTGCGGTCAGCCATGCAAGAGTATACTTGTGCCTTTTCATATTTCAGAACTTTCTATTATGCCACACCACTTTATCTTTAGCATCTTTAAGAAAATATTAATCTATAATTTCTGTTTTAAAAAACACAATTTAAACTTAGAGAATTTAAACAATTAATCAAAATGTGCAATTAATGTGATAGAAGTGACTTTAAAAACCAAGCTATCAAACCCTATTTCATTAAACAATTAAAAAGTCCACATCACTTGGCTTGTATCCTTTAAAGGCTTTCAACTTCCAAAATCACATGGAACCTTAACCCTTACTTAACAGTATTGGCAGGTAGAGCCTCTGCAGAATGTTATGAAGGATTTGCTGATGTGCGTCCTCTCCTTCTCTCTTATCATCTCTTCCTTACCTCCTTCTTTTCTTCATGATGATGCAAAGAGGATCTCGTCAGGTACAGGCATCTCACATCTCATTGTTAGACACCTATGTTCCAGAAGTGTAGGACAACAAATTTTCATTCATTATAAATTGTCTGATCTGTGATATTTTGTTATAAAAGCTTAAAACTGGTAGAGGGAGTGATCAATCAACAGAACTAAATTCAAAGTTTTGCATGACAGTTTAGCACACAAAATAACTGTTATATAAAATAAGAATAGAGAGCTACCACGCTGACTGCTCACAAGGTAACCACTGGCGCATGTATGAGAAACTTGACTCTGTTAAGCTATTATTTTGACTTATTTTTAATTTATCAAGACATGAGCCAGTTCTCTACTTTCAAGAAAAAAATAATACTACAAATAATTTTAATATGCTTCAATTAAAAAAAAAAGTAAAACATTAGAGAATTTTCCTTAGAAGAACTCCAGGTAATAGAATAATACTGGGAGCCAGAGATAACAAGAAGACTGATAGGTCTTTCCAATCTGCAGAATTCAAACCTAAACATTCACTAACAACACTAATAATACTAAATAATATCAGTGTGCTATATCTATAATTATATATATTTATATATCAAATATTGAAAGAATGAGAAGATAGGGAACAGTAGTAAGGAAACAGACAGATAGAATGATGCAAATACAGCACCAATATCTTAGTTTCTCAAAACTAAAATAAAAATGTCTATTTACCTAGCATAAATTTGTACTTAATAATACAATTAAAATCTTGTAAGAAAGTATAAGGAATTTCTACAGGATTATATTTTACTGCTTCCTTTACTCTTTACCCATGAATAAGCATTATGAACTATTATACATACCTAACTAGGAGCTATAACTGTAAAAATAAATCTCTGGAGCTATACTCTACAGTGCATACAATATTAAGATCTAGAGAAACAGTGGTGTATTTATTCCACTTGCTCTCTTATCTCTAGTTCAGAATATAGTTTTTCTCTTCCTTATGCTTTCCCCTGATTAAGGTACTCATTATGATCCACGTAACTATGACACATATGACCTCAGGACTGGTTTCATAGGGTTGGGTTTATGGGCTTGCACAGAAAGAAGAAAGCAAGTGAGGTCAAGGTGTTTAATCACCTGACTGGCTGTTCCTGAGAGCATCTTGGGACTCTTTTATTCAAAAATAAAAAACTAAAAAACTACAAGAACCTTCATTTTAGTATGTGAGATGTTTTCATCTCCCAGTTTTAGGGGTGTTGTAGTCCTTCTGTTTATAATCAAGGATCTTTTAGTGTACTTTGCTTTTAGTTTTTCTATATCTATCCACACCTTTGTAATTAATTACTTTGTAAATAAACCCCTTCAAATTATTCTAATTTGAGTTTGCCATCTGTTTCTTGTTTGTATACTGATTGATACAAATTATACGGTAAGCTTACAGAAACTAACTTGCATATAAAAGCTTGTAGCCATAAATATGTATCTTTTCTCTTCAACACAATTAGCAGCATACTCTGCATACCTTGTCTGTTTCAATGAATAAAACATCTGATAAAATTTGCCATGTTAATGCATAAAGATTTGCAAAGTTTGAAGAGAATTTAGCCTGGGTGGCAATGTAGCTATAAGTATAATGAAGGGGGTAGAAGGGATAGAAGGGACATGCACACACACACACACACACACACACACACACACACACACACACACACACACACATTTATATGTAAAAATATTTGGAATCTCAAAAAAGTTTATCCTACATGCGTTTGCTTTTTTGAAATGAATAAAATTGCAACATTGCTCCCTTCTCTTTCCTACTCCAACATATTCTGCCCATTCTGCTCCAAACTCATGGCTTCTTTTTTCATAAATTATTATTGGATGCACATAGGTACACAGATATATACACACATACATAAAGACACACATATGTGTATTGTTAGATATAACTTGCTCCGTGCATGGTTCATATAATATTAAATTTATATATGTTTTCTGAGCTGACCAATTGACATTGTACAACTAACTGATGTGTTCTTCCTTAGTGAGAACCACCCATCCTGTCCCAAGCTCTTCTCAGCTGCTTACAGAACTCTGTGTAGGATTAAGGCGTCATTCAATTTTTCTCTGTACATGATGACATGTTTATTATTGGTCATTGTTGCTCAGTATACATTTTTACCTCCACATTGGTGATACATAATGGGTATGAATTCCAATATTTCTAGGAGTCGCAACCTCGAGGAAACTCCCTGATTATCTAGTTCTTATAATCTTTCCATACTCTCTTTCATAATATTCCCATAACTATTAGTGTTGGAATGTTTTTAGATGTATTTACTGGGATTGACCTTCATAACTATGCATTAAATTGGTTGGGATTATCTGTAGCTCTCTACTGAAAAAAAAAAAAACTTTGAAAAGGAGTGATGGCTACACTTTCTTGTGGGAAAAATGACAAAGGTTCATAGGTTGTCTTTAGAGATTATGCTTGTTTAGTAAATTAGTGGTTGTAGATTCTCCTCTAATACCACAATGTCATTAGCACTGAGTAGGTAGGTTTCAATGCAAGGCATGTTTTCTGTCCCTTTGAGCCAGTATTAAGTCTAATCTGAGAGCTCTTGATTACTACCAATGTACCCTTAGTATTATCATGCCATGATGTTCACTGATGTGATTCGTAGGTATCGTGTTGTCTCTGGGTAGGTAATGGTTGTCTCCATCCTTTGAAATTTTATATAGTGTCTTTTAGTACTATGAAAGCTAGTCCTCATGGAGAGGGGATTCTTATAGGTTTCAGCTCATGGGTGTCTGGGCCTTGTTTTTGAAGCACATGGGGACTTACCTCCAAATTTGTAGGGCAACCAAAGAAAACACTGATATCTATATACTTTTTAAAAAGACATTATGCAGTACTATATTAAACCAAAATTAAGGTCATACTAGCAATGGAGATTGTTTGTTAACTTTATTGAAGATGATTTTTTTTCAAACTCATGTGTCATTTTTCCTTAAAGAAAATTCTTACAAACATATGCACAGGTTTAGTAAAGGGCATATGTCAGTTTTTAGATGAAAAGTGTGCAGAAGTGTCATGGTAGGGGGGTATTTCCATTGATGGGGGATGAAAATCTCACGGATGGCAGAAATTAGCTGCTAACAGCATTGGTGCCACTTGCAGATTACAGAATCTACAGTAATCTTTAAGCAAATATGGGAATAGCTACAGGTATGGAAGGCATTTGACTTAGCATGGTAAAACTGGCTATGTGTCCTATGTTCAGTTTTCAAGCAACAGTCAGCTTCCTTGTGTAACTATCCCCATATTTCTCAGCATCATAGAGCCTATGAGTATACCTACCCGTGGGATTTCCTTTTCATGATGTCTTAAAATCTTGTGATCTATTTATTTCCAATATGCTCTAATAAAATCAAGAAAAATGAATTTTCAATTACATAAATACTCTACAGAAGTGTTGAATAACATTGACAAAGGAAATCAGCTGTCTTGAAATTCGAAACTCTGAGGAAAACGTACATATTCACAGATACAATACCATATGGCTAAGAGAATGCTAATTTTCCTAGTTTCTATCCTTTTACTGTTAAGAGTTCCATATGCTATTGTCTGAAAGTCTGGGACCATATTATGTTTATATGGGATAAATTATCTTCATTAATAAAAAAGTGACAAAACAAGAGGATTGCTTATTTCTTTGAAGATCCGTATTGTTTTGATCATCTGTACCCCATTATACTTCATTCTCCCTGGATTCCAACCATTGTGGGCTCAGAACGACATTCTTCTATACTTTGTAGAGGATTATAATCTCTTTTAGCTCTCAACCATTCTTTCCTCAGGGTTTGTTTCATTACTAAGACTTCTGGAACCTCCCTTTATGACTTCTTGATTCCCTTGACCATTTTACAACTATGTTCATATTTTTAAGTCAAAGAACAATACGGTTTCTCTATTAATTGTAGCAGAGCATAACTTTAAATCTCTGTATTCAGCCACCTTGTTATAACTACTCTAACAACCTACAGAAGAATGGCTGGAATAAAGATGTAACGTTCATTTCAATAAATTCTATAAACAAAACTTAGACCTCATAAACTTATTCAAGTGTTTTTCAAAAGCTTACGACAAGTTTAAAAAGAAATTTAGGTATTGGTGTGAAAGGATTGTATCTATCAGATTTCACAATATGCTTTGGTGTTTGGCATGGAAAATAGAATGCACTACTGTGTGATATTTGTTTGTCCTACATATATAGCAATATCATAGGTGTATTAATGATTTAATAGATATATGTACCACACTGTACTCCTTGGAAGGTCACTGTAAACCTACTCACATTCAGATATTACGAGGGTTACTGACATTAAAATGGAGAGACCATCTTTCCCTGCATAAATAGATTCAAAATTGACTCCAGAACACTTTAAAATTAAGAGATGGGGAATCTAAGATAAAACACACGAAAAAGCATGTCTCTAGGTCCAGTTTTACAAATTAGTAAATATAATAAGTTTTCTTATGGGAGCAGTAGGACTCACAGGAGTCAGTCCTCTGTCCGTCAGGGGATAGATACCCTACCAATGAGTCAAAACTTCAATCATATTTCTTATATAACCTTTGAAAGAAAAGTGCTACCATGGGAATTTCATGAAGACTCATGGGCATTGTTACTTTCTTTCTTGATTCTTTTAAACGTTAGTATCTGTGGCTTTCTTCCACATTACATTTTCTTCATGGTTTTACCACATCTGCTGTTCCACTGCTGTTTAAAGGGTGGATTGAAATAATTCTGGGGAGTATCTTTATGTCAAGTTCACCTGATTAGTTCATTTAATATTATCTATATCTTCTGTTTTCCATTTATCATATAACCTATAAACCTTTCTCAATGTTAAGGCATGTAATTTAATGAGGGGTATTATTTCTCCCACAATAGGTCCTGAATACCATAGAATAATGGACAGACATTGACCTTGATACTTATTGCCAATCTAGGCTCATCCATATTTTCCTTGTATGTATTCAGGTATATATAATATTTTCTAAACCTCAACTCTCTGAAGTACAAACTAAAATCAATAGTAACCATGTCTTGGAGTCATTTTGAAAACAAAGCTCATGTGAAAAGCTTAGCATGATGAATTTTAATATCATCAATGTTGAAAAGACAGGAAATCTATACCAGTATCTTGGCCTGTTAAATTGGAAGACACTGAATATCAAGAAGGCTACCAACAATAATTCCTCTAACTTCTTAATATGTAGTGTACTTGAAGAATAGCATGAGAGAGAAAGGGAAAAGAATAGAGTAGTGACTACATGTGAAAACGAGTTGCAACACAAAACCCCTTACTTTGTATACTAAGTGTTTTAAATTTGGTTCATGATACTGTGATAAACACCAAAACTAAAATCAACTTGTGAAAGAACAGTTAGTTATCTTCCCTAGGGTTCGAGACAGAATATTCATAATGGTGGAAGACACATGGCAGCAAACAGCCAGGTAAGGAAGCTGAGAGGTCCTGTCTTCAACTGCAAAAGCAGAGAGTGAACTGGAAACATCACAATTGTGATTTGGTCATGCAGTCGCCCTTCACGGATACATCTCCTAAAATTTCCATAATGTATCTAAATGAATGCACAAATTTGGGACCAAGTTTTAAAAACATGAGTCAATGGGGGATATTTCTCATTCAAATACTGACACTAACTGTAGCAGAAAAACAAACAAACAAAAAGCAAGAAAACACGCTACATCCGGCTAGGCACCTGCATCAGAGATCTCATGCACCCCCAAGACCATCCCCAAGCAGCTGTCTTACCTCTGTTACTGTGGCCAGTCTGCTGCCAAGCTGCTCCAGTCAAAAACCCACTCCCAGGCTAACTCTCTTGGTCTCTGCTTGCTAAGCTGACTGCGCTTGCACTTCCCAGGCCATCCACTCCCTGTGGCTGGCCTGCAGAAAGACAGCTACTACTCACTCAGATGCTCTTAGCCCCATGAAATGATAACACTAGAGACTATCTATCTATCTATCTATCTATCTATCTATCTATCTATCTATCTATCTATCTGTCTGTCTGTCTATCTATCTATCTATCTATCTATCTATCTATCTATCTATCTATCTATCTATCTCTACATATATGATATACCAGCCAGATTTATAAGGAAAAACTTCAACCCCAAAATGCTCGCACAAAGAACACAAAAGTCAATTGATATAAATACAAGCTGCATGATATTTATGGTTCCTGATGACCCTCTGGGAAGAAACGGACCTCGGCTAGAAGAATTTCTTCAAAAGGAGGTCTTTCTTAGAGACATGCAGCCGCTACTCAATGCCCTGCCAAGTGTGGGCACGTTTGACCCTGGCTTCCGGAGTCCCAGCACTCAGGTAGCCAACACCAGCCACGAGCCTCCACTCCGGATCCAGGCCTCTTCAAGCCCTTGGCTTCCTCAGCAGCCCCACTTCACACCCCTGGCCACCCTTCCCAGTATGCAGCAGAACCTTCCCATGCCAGCACAGAGGTCTTCTGCAGAGACCAGCGAGCTGAGGGAGGCACTGCTAAAGATCTTCCCTGACTCTGAACAAAAACTGAAGATCGACCAGATCCTGGTAGCTCATCCGTACATGAAAGACCTGAATGCCCTGTCTGCCCTGGTGTTGGACTGATGGCCCACGGGTGATGGAAAGGAGGGAGCTGCCAACTGTGGGAAGTGCCATAATGTGAAGAAGCCTTCCCAGAAAACATTGCTGTGTTGTATAGGAAAAGGAGGGAGATGTTTTATGAATACAGAATTCTGAGTTTTCAAAGCCAGCTATTTTCTATATATAAATTATGCTGCTATTACAGATTTAACGTTTTCTGTAAAAGGAAAGTACATTTTCTGCCTGCTCAGAACTGTTTAATAGCAGTTACTCTTGAGTGTATTAACAATTTTATGTTTTTTAAACTATTTTCCTTAAAGCAGAAGAAAAATTGACAAATAAATATGGTTAGCCTTTCTAAATAAAATTAAAAAAAAAAATACAAGCTGCACACCTAGATTGGGCAAATGTACCCCACATTAATCTATTTCCCATCTATGAAATTCCTAGCTACTTACGGCTACTTTACTTTAGGCCACATGATTCTGGTTCATCTTCTTCATCCATATTCTTCTGTCCTCTGTCTTGTCTCATCTGCCCTCTATTCTCCCCTTCTTTTCCTGTTCTGCCCAGAAGATCCTGCCTCCATATCTTTGCCCATTGATTAGCTTCCTGTCATCTTTAACAGTCAATAAAATAACTAGGGGAAATTCTCTTACAACTAATTGATGAAATATTTTTTAAAAAGTCATTTCCTTATTATTTATAAATTTCAAAAAATTATATCAAATGAGACTCCCAAGGCCAGTTCTATTGATTATATTACCAGGTTAAGTTACATTAAACATATATTGAAAAACTAAACTGAAATTTGAGAGCATATAACAAAGTCAAATACTTTAACATATACACTATAGACTTTAGTGCTGCTTTCCAAAACAGCATAACTTGCTTATATCATAGAAATCTATTGACTCACATTTGAATGATTAGCCTATAGGCAGGTTGTCTTCTTCAAAGAACATCAATGGGGACTCTACATCATGCCTCTTTCCTCTCTTCTGCTTCTTGTTGATTTCAGATTCATGTTGACAACCAAGATGGACTATCAAAGATGGTGTGGCAGTATTTGTTTTGTAGATAATAAAATTATGAGGTAGAAAAAGTGTGAAAACATTGTATCAGTATTCCCAGGTAGAGGTAGTTATAGTTAATTTGTGGGTTCTTGAGTTGTAGTCTTACTAACTGCTAAACTTAGAACTTTTTTTAATCTACATGATGTTCTAGGTATTCTATAAGGCCACTGTAAGTTAAAGACCTGAAAAAATGTCAGCTACTTTTTTTAATGTAAGATTTTTTTTTTTTTTTAGAAAATCAGCTTAATTTTTAAGGAAGGTGCATCATTGAGTTTTACGTAGAATTAAATATGATATAATTAGGAGACTGAATTGAAGAAATGCATCTGAACATAATGAAGAAAAAATTTGAATACATAGTCCAGTATGATTCCAGGGGTGTAGCAACAGAATTGACATTTAAAGATAAAAATCTATGCTTGACTTAAAGTCACAAAAGTAGAGAAGAAAATCAAACCAGTTAGGAAAAGTTATGTCTGGTGACATGAGATGGTGGCTATGATATGATGACTAGAATGGTACCCTATCAAACCAATGTCCTTCCTCTAGGTAGTCAATAATCAGGATAAGTCAAGAAGAAATAGCTCTCTTAACTTCCAAGAATTGCCTGAAGCTCAAATGTGACTTGTGGATCTGAATCAGAGGGATAAGAAATTGAGTAAAATTTACTCAAGTAAAATCATCTTGACAAGTCAGGAAAAATAAAGGAAAAAGTGAAATAATCATATTAACATACAGCCAAAGCTGATTCACTGTGAATGTAGCAGATTTTACTTTATTGAATGCTCTTTATAAAAGAATGCATGTGCTTTGTGAAAACTGAAGCAATTATATTTGCAAAGTTTTACTGATTAGCAAGTATTAATGGCTTTTTATTTTAGTAAAATACTAAAACAAGAATGAAATAAACATAATTATTAGTTAAATATGCTTATATCAACATTATTAGCTCAACATTCTTCACATTAATTTTAATAGAAATAAAATAAATGTATACCATGCTTTTATTCCATTTTCAGCCACTTAAAACACACACCAAGTGTAGGCATGCTGTATTCTTTTAATGACATGTCATTTTTGGCATTATGGTTTCATAGAATGTTGAAAGGAGAAAAGTAGTTTTAGAAAATGTAGGCATTTGTTTAAACATGGGGCACTTGATTAGTAAAGCAGAACTTATTAAAATGTCTGTACCTGTACAATCAAGGCAAAGAGACTAAATGATTTTGTTTGGTGATGTTCTCTTATCTAACATCAACTCAGGCTCTAACTCAATGACTACACTTTGATTTGTTTTCTATTGTTACATTCACGGTGATAATTGTTTTGAAATATTTAATGGAACTATTCATTATAGTTCAAAAAGTCCTATATAGTATGAGGGTAAATGAAACAAGTAAAAATTACTGACACTGAACATAATAATTAATTCTAATATTATAAAACAACTCTAAGATGATTAAAATGAGTTACCAAGTAGAAAAATTAGTTACATACATAATACAATTATATGAATGTATTAAGAATACAATTTGAAAACATATTTCATCCACTTTATTGACCTGTTTATTTTGCCACATCACTTTTATAACTTGACCTATGTTTTCTAAATCTCTAACTCTATTTTTTTCATTTTGATGTCTAGGAAATTTACTTCTATGCCTACCTTACTAGTTCATAATAAACCTCTCTGATTATACTTTTGTTTATTTGTTCTTAGTTTTATGGGGATATGCTCAATGTTTCTTACCAAATGGATTTCACTTCCATTCCTAATTGTTTAATTTGTAGACTTTTAATTCATGGATAACAGAATGATTATCAAGTATTATATCAAGGTTAATTACTTATTTGAATTTTTCATACATGTATACAAAGTATCTTGATCTTAAACATTCTTTCCTTCTTGCCTTCAAATCTCTATAGAAACTCATTCCCACACATACTAGGAATATTCTTCGCAACTTCTTGTCTTCATTCTATAATTATTTGTTGGTTTTTAAAAATTTAATCAAATGAGTTCAATTAGTACTAATTTCCACATGGCTATGAACCACCCATCAGGGAATATGAAAAATATCAGTGGCCATACTCTTAAAATAATAAGTAACTCTCCCTTCTCCCATGATCATAAACAGCCAGTAGCTCTTCAGCTGTAGGTAGGTACACAGGAGCACTGTTAAATTCTGTAGTGAAAATTTTAATGGCTTGATATTGTGCTTAGCTTATGAAGATGACTACAGCTGCTGTGAAATTCAGCCCTTGTCCACAGCACAGAGTTTCCCAACACTCCTGCTCTCTCTCTCTCTCCTCTCTCTCTCTCTCTCTCTCTCTCTCTCTCTCTTTCTCTCTCTCTCTCTCTCTCTCTCTCTCTCTCTCTCTCTCTCTCTCTCTCTCTCTCTCTCTCTCTCTCTCTCTCTCTCTCTCTCTCTCTCTCTCTCTCCATTCTTCTTTCTACAATGGTATTTGAACCTGGAGCCAGGAAAGAAAATGAAGTTCATCTATGGGTAAACACTCACAGTCACTCATAGGGCAGCACTTTGTACACTAAAGCATCTTTGCACCAACCACTTGAAATTCCTAATGTTTTAATCTGTTCTTAATGGCTGCCCTCCAACTAATAACCTGGAATTTCATTTGGGATAAAGAACACAATATATATTTTATATTATATTCTTATACTATATTATATTATTTAATATGTGCTTTATTAGTCACACACACACATACACACACACACACACACACGTATCAGCTTATCAGCTAGACCATGTTAGGACAGGTCTCATCTACCTGTGTCTTTCTTATGAGAATGTTTAGTGTATATTTAATTGAAAGGAATTATGATGACAAAGTAAGGATAAACTAGCTTCTGCTGACATTTTTAATCTAATCATAGCACATATAGACCTCTTTAAAACAAATCTGTAAGATATATTATCAGCCAATTGTCTTGGCTCTCTACAGGTACTAAGACACAAGGTGATATAGTAGCTGCTGAAACTCTAATCATTAAATAAGTAGATACATATTAATTAATTTGAACATTTTATAGTATTACTAACAGATTTCTAATAAGCTATCTCAAATAATACACAGATGCTTGGTTTAGTATATGCCCCAGAAGGCCATTTCATTCTCTGTATGGAGAGGATAATCTAGAATCTCCAAGTTTTACATTAAAGGGAAATTAAAGAAAAATCAGTGACATGAATTTAAATCATATAGAACAATGTAAGGGAAATATTCATTTAAGCAACAGTAAAATATTGTAACATTCCAGTTGTTAAATGTGTGCTACTCACAAACTACAACCTGGGTATGTTAAATCCAGTCAACTGCCATTGTGGAATTCAATAAGTTTTACTTTACAAAAATGACTTCAAAATCGTATCAGGGCCACAGATTCAAATTGGATATCAAGAGGAAGTCTGACTTTTGTTCTATGCTTGTCCTCAGAAAATGTCTCTACCAAGATCCCTATCCTACACAGCTCAGTCTACAGAGGAATCTATTTTTTTTATTCAGTATTATCCTGTGTGCATTTATGTCCATATTAATTTTTTATTTATTTTATATCCCGATTGATGTGCACCTTCCTGGTCTCCCCCCACCTAAGTCCCAACCCCATTCCCTCTCACTTTCTCTTCTGAGTGAGTGAGTGCAACCCCATCTCCTTATATATCACCACCCTGGCACATCAAGTCTCTGCAGGGCTAGCTTCTCCCACTGAGGCAAGACAGCCATATTAGGGAAATGGATTTCACAGACAGACAGGATCGGTTATTCTGAACCTACAAGAACACCAAGCTGCACATCTGCTACATATATCCAAGGGGCCTAAGTACAGCCCATGTATGCTCTCTGGTTGGTGGTTCAGACTATGAGAGCTCCCAATGGTCAGGCTAGTTGACTCTGATGGTCTTCCTATGGAGTTCCTATCCCCTTCAGGGCCCTCAGTCCATCCCCTAAATCTTTCATAAGGGTCTCTAAGCTCCATCCAATGTTTGACTGTGGGTCTTTGTATCTTTCTGAGGCAATTGCTAGGTGGAACTTCTCAGAGGACAGCTATGTCTTCAGATATAACAGAATATCATTAATACTGCCAGGAATTGAACTTGCCTGTGGGATGAGACTTTAGTTGGGTCAGTTATGGCTTGGTCATTCTGTCAATATCTGCTCTATCTCCCATTCCTTCATCTTTGTAGGTAGCATAAATTTTGGGTCAAAATGTTGTGGGTAGGTTGGTTTACCTATTGTTCCACTGAGGTCCCTGCCTGGCTACAGGGTGTGACTACTTCAGGTTCCATATTCATACAACTGTAAGCCTCAGCTAGGATCACACCCCTCATTGATACTTGGGACCCTTTCCTATCCCACGGTTGTGGCACGTCCTCAAGATGCCTCCCAACCCCCAACTCAGCCAGCTGCAGTTTTGCATTTATTCTTTATTATTATTACTATTAATCATTCCATTCATTTATATTGCAAATGACATTCCCCTTTCTAGTTACCCCTCCACAAACACCCCATCATATATCCATATTCTCTCCCCTCCCCTTTGCCTCTATGAGTGTGCTTCCCCACCCACCCACTCCCATCCCACCACTCCAGCATCCTTATGCTAGGGCATCAAATCTCCACAGAACCAAAGGCTTCCCCTCTCACTGATGTCAGACAAGGCCATCCTATGCTTCATGTGTATCTGGAGCCATGGATCCCTCCCTGTTTACTCCTTGGTTGGTGGTCTAGTCCCTGGGAGCACTGGGTAATCTGGCCAGTCGACATTGTCCTTCCTGTGGTGTTGCAATCTCCCTCTGTTTCTCTAGTTCTTCTGCCAGCTACCCTACCAGGGTCACTAAGCTCAGTCTTATGGTTGACTACAATAGTTCACATCTGCATTGGTCAGTTGCTGGCAGAACCTCCCAAGGAACATCAACACCAGGTTCCTGTCAGCAAGCACCTCTTGGCAACTGCAACAGTGTCAGGGTTTGGTGTCTGCAGACAGGATGAATCCCCAGGTGGGGCAGTCCCCAGATGGCACTTTCTTCAGTCTTTGCTCCATTTTTTTTTTGTCCCTATCTTTCCTTTGGACAAGAACATTTCCTAGTTAGTTTGTGGGTGGCACCATCCCTCAACTGAGGGTCGTGCCTATTTACTGGAGGTGGTCTCTATGGGTTCTATCTCTCCTTTGCTGTCCATTCGAGCTAATGTAATCCCTGTGTGTCCCAGAGCCTCTGGCTTTCCTGGCATCTGGGATCCAGCAGTGGCTAACCCCAGTTCCTCATCACCTACTGCTACATATTTTCTTCGATTTCCTGACCTCTGTACCTTTCTCCCAACCCCTCCGGTACCTGAAACATCTTCTATCCATTTATTCTTGTGGGGCAAGTAGACTGTGCCACCAGACAGAAAAAACTGATAAAGTTGAGTAAGCCCAAACCACATGAAACTCTGAATTGAGTATGGTAGAAGTGGGGCCAGCTCCCTGCCCAACTACCTCTCTGGAATACATAACCACAACACCCCAATGAGAGGACTGAGGCAATTAATCACAAAGCACAAAAACCTGGAGTTCTCCATGCTTAATGGAATAGCTAGATAGGCTCCTGGTGTTCAGCCAATGAGCTTCCCTTCCTGTGCATTCCTTCCCACAAAATGTATTTAATTCCTGGTTCACCCTGAGTAAGGTATATACATTTACATTCACCATCAAATAAAAGAGTTTTGAAAAGTAAGGACCCCTTTTTTAGTCAAGGATCACTTCAGTGGAGAGGCTTTGGTTGTAAAGATCTCCACTGCCTAAATCTCCAAGTGGCACCTGGGCACCCCAGCTGCTTGAGAATTTTCATGGCCGTCTGGCTAACTCCCCTGTCTCTCCCCTCATCTCTTCCTGAAATCCCCCCATACCACTCCCATCCCTTCTCCCACATCGTTCCCTCCCTCCACCTTCCTCTTATGACTATTTAACACCCTTCTACGTGAGATTCAAACATCCTCCCTGTGCCTTCCTTCTTATTTTTCCTTTTCCCTTTGGGTTTTTGAAGTGTATATCCAGTACTTTTTTATTAATATCCTCTTAAAAGTGAATATATACCGTGCATGACTTATTGGGTATTAGTTACCTAACTCAGGATGATATTCTCAAGTTCCATCCATTTACCTGCAAAGTTCATGATGTCTTTGTTTTTAATAGCAGACTAGTATTTCACTGTGTAGATGTACCACATTTTCCTTATTCATTCTTCAATTGAGGGACATCTGGGTTGTTTCCCGTTTATGGTTTTATGAATAAGCCTGCTATGGACAACGTTGAGCAAGTGTCCCTGTGGTATGCTGGGATATCTATTCGTATATTCCCAGGAGTGGAATAGTTGTGTATTGAGTTAGAACTATTCCCAGTTTTCTGAGAAACTGCAAAATTGATTTCTAATGTGGTTATACAAGTTTGCTCTCCCACCAGCAATGGAGGAGTGTTTCCTTTCCTCTGTACCCTCACCAGCATGTGCTCTCACATGAATTTTTGATCTTAGCCATTCTGATGGGTGTAAGATGGAATCTTGGAGTCATTTTGATTTGCATTTCCTTGATGACTAAGGACTGTGAACATTTCTTTAAGTGTTTCTTGGCCATTTTAGATACTCTGTTGAGAATTCTGTTTAGCTATGTACCCCCTTTTTAAATTGGGTTGAGTTGTTGGTGTTTAACTTATTAACGTTTTTTTTTTTTTTAATATACATTTTGGATATTAGTCCTGTGTCAGATGTGGGACAACATTCCAGTTACCAAAAACTGCTTATTTTTGCCATTTTGTTAATTATTTCTCTGTCTACCATTTGAAAATAAGTCCTTGTTATTTTAAAATGTATAATTATCTCCAAATGAAGAGAGAATTAAAGCTTCCAATATCATAGAATACAATTCCCCTAAAATAAGTTTGATAACTTGCACTTGGAGATTAAAGATGGTGGTGGTGGTGGTGGTGGTGGTGGTGGTGGTGGTGGTGATGATGATGGTGATGATGATGATGGTATGACAATGCAAGTGAAATAAGAATAAGTAACAATACATTAATATAAGTATCATAACATCAGAGGTTTTCATTTGTAGTTTTTTGTATTTAGAATTTTCTGTATTCTCTGATTCTCCCTTTTTTCTATATTAGTGTTTTGGTTTTGGCTGAAATTTTATGTAACAGTAGAGTGATTTCAACTGAGGCAGCCCATACATTTGTGTATTTTTCTGTCCAAGAGAAGGATGACTTTCCCACTTTTCCATCTTCAAGTATAAAATATGTACATCAAGATCAATATTCTAATTAGGATCAACTTGTCAAATAGTCTTAGTTGATGAAAAAATGCAAGATATATTAGGCTGTATTCACCTTGGGCATCACACCTGATGCAAGAGCTAGGTGAGGCAAATTGTTTATATGAAGAGCTTCTAGAGATTGTATGTCTTAACACCTTGAAAATCTTACACAACTACTCACCATTGACAATATGATTTATATAATTTTATTTGTGTGTGTGTGTGTGTGTGTGTGTGTGTGTGTGTGTGTGTGTGTGTACATGCACATTCATTACTGGTGGAAATCAGAAGATAATTTTCACGAGTAACTTCTTTCCTTCCATCATCTGAGTTCTAGGGATTCAATTCAAGTTTTCAGTATTGGGGGAGGATGACTTGACAAGTTGAATCTTGCTGATTCCCCAAGGTGTAGCCCAAGTTGGCCTCAAACTTTGGATAGTTCTGCTTCCCTCACATGCTACAGGATTGTGCTATTACAGCTCACTATTCTCTTTATTATTCCTTACTAATCTTAAACGCAACACTTCTCAGCAAGATATTTTCTCCACCTTTGTATGTGAAAAGTGTCAGGATGCTTTGTTATATGCGAATAAGGAAATATTTGAAAGGTCTCCAATTCTATCACTTAAGGATATCTGTGAAATTCAATAGTTATATTTAATTTTACACAATTGACTTCTAAGGTGAAGATAGTATAAATTTCAAGATTGACACATTTATTAGGTTCTTTACTTGCTGACACAATACATTTCCCCAAATAAAATAGCTTCAAACAATACATTGGAACAAAAAAGAAAGCATACAGCTCTCCAGGTTAGAAGTAGGATATGTGTGAACTGATAAAATCAATGCTTCTGCAAGGCTCCTTTCCTTTCTTAAATCTGGAGAGAAGAATATGTTTTTAGTTCATTTCCTTGTCTTTATCAGATCACTGCCCTCATTTTTGTGAGCTCTCATCTAAAGGTTGTTCACAGAATCTATAAGAAACACTTTGCTTTGCCAGAGCTCTCTTTGTTACACTTTTGTAGGAAGTAAGCCTTTGTCTTTTTTAAAGTCTCTGGCCTCCTTTATGCTGTCCTCTACATTCAAGGAGGTGAACTGATCTGAAATGACTAATTTGTGATCTCTAGTATAGTAGAATTTATTCTTCCAATATCAATGTTTCTAATCTTAATCATATCTCTAAATTCCATTTTCATATTCACAGTTTCGGGGAAGAAGACATAGATAGACATAGATGTTCCTGAGGGACGATATTACCCATGTAATAATAAACAAATTTCCATATTATTTCCAGAAGGATGACCTAAAATTTCTAGTTTCTATTCCTAATAAGGACGCTATAGAGAAGTGGAATATGGGCAATGTGTAAGTACATATGTATTTAGGTAGAAATTATTTTTTGAAATTTCTAAAGTCTAGAAATATCCTGTGCCCTGTTGAGAAATTGGCAACTGCAGTTTTACTTTGTTGACACCTTCTGCTCATAAAACAGCCTTCTAAATATATATGTTTATTTTCATGGATAAGTGATTGTCTTTGTTTGAGTTTTATTGGGGAGAAGAGAGACCATGACTAAGGAAATGCTTATAAAGGAAAACAATTAATTGGGGCTGGCTTACAGTTTCAGAGGTTTAATACATTATCTTCATGGTGGGAAACATGGTAGAATGCAGGAAGACATGGTGCTGGAATAGTTGAGTTTTATATCCTGATCAACAGGCAACAGAAAGGAGATTGGATGTGTTTCCCATTGTGTGTAAATTGAGCATGCTAGACCTCAAAATCCTTGCGTCCACAGTGACACATTCCTCCTTCTATAATGCCAAGCCTCCTGAGTGCCACTGAGTGCATGAGTCTATGGAGGCCATACCTATTCAAACAACCAAATGATGCGCTTGCCTTAGGTCAGAGAAGCCTTGTTTTTTTGGCAATGAAAGGCAGTATGTGAAGAGATTAATTTTTGGTAAAAGTATTAACAATCGATGATTCTAAACTGCTCAAACCTAAAGGGAACATCTCTAGCACACACTTTAAAGATCTAAGAACCTCATAGAAGGGAAGCAGACTAGAAAATACGAGTTGGAAGACAGAGAAGTGTGCTAATTTCCAGATATAAATTGATATTGTACCTATGAAGTTACTACTTCATTGCAGCTGTGATGATCCATAAGACCTGCACAAGATGAAACCTTTTAAAATCCTGTCATGGATGCTAAAGAGGCCCTACCCTTCTCTGCAATTCTATGGGTAGTTAATTAATGGTTAACTACCAACAGATATTTAGTTCTATGATGTACCTAACTGTAAACTGTCTATGTAAAAGCAAATGACTCACTATGTCCTAGCGAGCAAACCTAACTTAACTCCATGGGTCACAAATAAATAAGTAGATATATACACACATAATACATAATACATAATACATAATACATAATACATAATACATAATACATACATACATACATACATACATACATACATACATACATACAGGTAGAAAAGGACTAGCTGCAAAGGTGTTCTGTAGTAGTGGGAGGGAACGAGAGAAGGTAATGGTGGTAAATATAATTGAAATTCATTATACACATTTGTGAAATAGTTGAGAGAATTAAATTTTAAAAATAAAAGAAAAATGTAATGCATTTCAGAAAATGAGACTTCTTATGGTATTTATGGAGTTATAGAATCTGAAATCTTCATATAAACCAACATCTCAGTTGTGCTTGAGGACAAAGACAATAATGAGTTTGGAATCCACTCTCTTTGCTGGATGTCCTGGTTTCTTTCAGCCCTTAATTGATTGATGGAATATCTTCTGCTTCACCTGAAGTTTCTGATTTAAATATTGGTCATATATAAAAGTACCCTCACAGAACTAAGGTAGTTTATGGAGGTGGTAATACTTGGCACAGGGAGCAGCACTATGAGGAGCAGTGGCCTTATTGGAAGACATAAGGTTTTGATGGAGGAAGTGGTTGCTATGCAGATGGGCTTTGATGCCTCCTATGCTCAAGCTCTGCCTAGTACAGAAGAGATCATCCCTCTGGCTTCCTGTGGAAGACAGTTCTCTCCTGGCTGCCTACCTATCCAGATATAGAATTCTCAGCTCCTCAAGCACTATGTCTGCTTGCACACGGCCATGATTCCCACCCTGATGTTAATGGTCTGAACCTCTGAAACTGTAAGCAATCCCTAATTAAAAGTTGCACTTTATAAAAGTTGCCATGGTGTTTCTTCACAACCATGAAACCCAAACTAAGACACAGTTTGTGTATGCATGCATCTATATTTATATCTATCTCTATCTCTATCTCTATCTATATTATATCTATATCTATAAAATTTGTATATATACATGGCTGTATATATGCATATACATGTATATAATTTATATATATAGTTGTACATATTTACATATGTATATGTATACATAGTTGTATATATTTATGTGCATGTCCATTTATTTAAGAGACAGAAAAGTAGTTTATATGAGAGATTGGAGGGAGAAAAGGAAATGTGGGGTGATATAATTATATTTTAAATTCAAAATTGAAAAAAAATATTTAAAATTTAATTAAAAGAATTCCCAAGGAGAAGAAAATGTTACCCAGTGTAAAACAGGAAGAACTATCTATTTATTATTTTACAAGTCTCAGATCTGCAAGAGATAATCCTTAAATATTTCTGCAGTCTTCTTGCTCACTGTATGTTCTGACAATTTACCTCTAAATTCAGCGCACACTGTGTTGCTACAGCATCCTCCATTTTGTCAGTTTCCATGTACAGACAGCGAATGCTTCTGTCTGATTAATGAATAATCAAATTTACAAATTCCATTCTGAAAGATTTCTCCCTAAAACCACTTCCATTTCATACTGTCTGATTTTATGGCCTACAGACTAGAATCTGACATTGTGGCTACAAGAAACTTCCTTGGCAGATGATCTTATGAAGAGATATGAGGGTGAGAGAGAAGAGAAAATAAAATATTATAATGTCTATTAAGCTATTTAGCTCTCTCAGCAAGTAGAGTTAAATCTTACCTAGGGCTCTTTTAAGAGCTTTTCAGAATATACATCAGACAGACCTATTTTATATCCAGGGAGTTGAAGCACTTAATTCCTGATTCGTTCCCAAGGGGAGACCTACACAAACACTGCTCAGTGTTACCCCAGAATACTTATTCCTTCCCCAGCAACGATTATCTTAGCAGAAACAGTTGAGATATTCTAGCAGAGAGATAATAAATAGAACAATTTATACAGGGCACTAGCGTTTATCCTGTAAATTGGATCTCTCTAGCATGGCTGGTGGGAAACTAGGCAGAGGGAGGATTGGGCAACTTCAGGACACACGAGGCTTTCCATAGCTTCTGTTTGTATAGCAAATAGAGGTAAACTAAACAGCATGATTATAGGCAAATAGATGGGTGGCAGTGTGCTTGTGGGTGTACATGCATTTAAAGTCACTATATATAATGACTTTTATAAGTAAGTTAAATACCCGAGATAATGAACTGAGAGAAGAAATGCTTGTTTTGACTCAGAATTTTGAACTGGCAGTCCCTGCCCAGTTGGCTCTGCTGGTTTGGTTTTGTCACCGCATGTGGCATAGTACAGCATGTTGGGAGCTGATGGAGAATGAAGCCTGTTTCTAACAGGATAGCTGTGAAAGAGGGGAACTCAAAGTGTTTAGCCTCACTATTCACTCCAGGAATGTTCTCCTTTAAACAAGAAGACTTGAAATTTGTTCTAACTTTCAAATTTTTCAGCCACCTTCCTATATTGTGAAACCTTGTCCACATTGTCTTTTGGTAAACATAAACAGGTGTATCACGAATTAGTTTATTTGAATGGGATTTCACGTTCTTTTGGAATCCAATGTATGTGTGTCTGACATTCATTATTCAAAGTGTGCAATAAATTTCTACAGCTCTTTCAGTATGTTCTAGTATTTTCTCTGAGTAATAAAAGGTCTAAATTTAAAAACAGCTTCATTGTGCTTAGGCAAGGTACCAGCAGAGTTATGTTGCAGTCTTGATAGAAATGCCTTCCATAGGCTCCTCTACTTGAAGGCCCAGTCATCCACAATGTCATACTACTTCAGAAGGATTAGAAGGTGTGGCCTTGTTGGAGAAAGTATGGCACTGGCAATAGGCTTTGAGGTTTTGACAACTCATGTCCATCCCAGTGTCATTTTTTCTTCCTGATACCTGAGTATCCAGATGTATAACTCTAAGCTACTCTCCAGCACAGTATCTTCCTGCATGGTGCCTTGCTCCCTGCTATGAATGATGGTGGACAAAACCTATAAAACTGTAAGCAAACACCAATTAAATTCTTTCTCTTTAAGAGTTGCTGTAGTCATGATGCCTCTTCAGAGTAGTAGAAATGTGATTAATATGCCCAGTTGTCCCTCTGGAGACAATGGGGAAAATCTATCACTTTAGCCATATACTGTTGGCTATAGGAATGTTTGGACTTGTGGCTATACTGTGGTCATTTCTATTTTCTCCTTCTACATGTCTGTCTGCTCTTCTACATTTACTAAAATCATGGCATGGCATGCAAGAACATCAAATTTATTCTGATATATACATATGCCAAGAAATAGCTCTATCATACCAATAGACTTATAAGCTATCTCATTATTTAACTTTTTGTTATATGAACAAGTAACATCTACTCTCCTGAAATTTTGTACACACACACATATATATATATACAAATATTACATCAAAATATACAATTTATCTTTGAACTTATTCTTAGTGTATAAGTAAAATTTTCCATCTATGAGGGTATGATCAATTTAAGCCATTTGATAATATAAATAATGGGACCTTTGAAACCCCATTCCCTAACATGAACTACCCTTTTCAAGAATATATGTCCAGACCTTTTACCCTTATTCTTCCACTCCTATTATTTTCTTTTTTTTAACTTGGATTTTTCAGCTCACACACTACGTTTGTGTGTACTATGTGAAGACAGAATGGAGGAGTTGACAAACAGGAAGAGATTTTAGGTAAATTTTCAGTCTAAATTTTGCATTTAAAATATAGTTTAACTTCAGTGTTATCCGAACTCATCATACAAGATCTCATAATTCAACACATAGGAATACATAGCAGAAGACTGCCTAGTCTGGCATCAATAAGAGAAGACACACCTAAACTCTGAGATACTTTAAGCACCAAGGAGTGGGGAGGTCTGGCAGAGTGTGTGGATGTGTGGGAGTGTGAGAATATGGCGATATACTCTTAAAGACAGGGGAGAAAGAATGGGATGGGGAACTGTCGAAAGGCAGATTGGATAGGGGATAACAACTACTGGACTGTAAAAAAAGACTAAACATAATAAAAATAAACAAACAAAAGCAGAGCAGTGCAGACTCAGCCCTGACCCTGCAGTCATGGTGATGACCTTTTGCCTCTCTTCTGGAAGCTAAAAATAAAAATAGATAGATAGATAGATAGATAGATAGATAGATAGATAGATAGATAGATAGACAGACAATATATGTGGCTTGCCTATATAACATTTTTATATAGTCACACACACACACACACACACACATATATATACATATATATGTGTATGTGTATATATATATATATATATATATATATATATATATATGCTAGGTGACAATGGAAATTGGAAAGCTGTAATTTCTTTAAATTAGAAATCAAGAAAGCTGGAGGTAGAAGGGACTGAAAAATAGGTGAGCCAGTCCTATAAAGATCATAGGGATTGGAAGAGGAAATTAGTGATGCATAAAAAATACAAGCAAGCAAATAAAGAGGAAGGCAAATCCCATGTGTTCTATTTAGACTCTCAAGAGGGTGATGCCTACTCAAGTAGTGGAGGGCAATAGAAATTAATCCACATCTGCATTGCTTTCTACTTACATATTTGTTCTTCATAAAAGAATTGCAATGAATAAAAATTTAAGTTTCCGTTACAGATAGTGTCCTGCTCAGGTTGTTTCAGTGATTTCCATGATTCTTATTGCTAAAACATTTTGTTGGTTTTAAATGCCAGGATTTTCTGAAATACAGTTGAAATATCAGTGTGTGTCATTGTCCTAACTCTGCGTTGTTTTTTTTTTTTTTTCTTTTTTTTCTTCCTGAAATTTATACAGGTTTAAAAACTTGTTGAAGAGTTTTCCCCATTTTCTCTTCTATTAGATTCAGTGTAACTGGATTTATGTGGAGGTCCTTGATCCACTTGGACTTGAGCTTTGTACAAGGAGATAGGAATGGATCAATTTGCATTCTTCTACATGTAGACCGCCAGTTGAACCAGCACAATTTGTTGAAAATGCTGTCTTTTTTCCACTGAGTGGTTTTGGCTCCTTTGTCGAAAATCAAGTGACCATATGTGTGTGGGTTTATTTCTTGGTTCTCAGTTCTATTCCATTGATCTACCTGCCTGTCACTGTACCAATATCATAAAGTTTTTATCACTACTGCTCTGTAGTACATCTTGAGGTCAGGGATGCTGATTACCCCAGAAGTTCGTTTGTTGTTAAGGATAGCTTTTGCTATCCTGGATTTTTTGTTGTTCCAAATGAATTTGAGAATTGCTCTTTCTAAGTCTATGAAGAATTGAGTTGGAATTTTGATGGGGATTGCATTGAATTTGTAGATTGCTTTTGGCAGCGTGGCCATTTTTGCTATATTAATCCTTCCAATCCATGAGCATGGCAGATCTTTCCACTTTCTGAGGTCTTCTTCGATTTCTTTTTTCAGAGACTTTAAGTTCTTGTCATACAGATCGTTCACTTGCTTGGTTAGAGTCACACCAAGATACTTTATATTGTTTGTGACAATTGTGAAGGGTATCATATCCCTAATTTCTTTCTCAGCCTGTTTATCCTTTGAGTATAGGAAGGCTACTGATTTGTTTGAGTTAATTTTATATCCAGCCACTTTGCTGAAGTTGTTTATCAGCTGCAGGAGTTCTCTGGTGGAGTTTTTCAGGTCACTTAAGTATAAGATCATATCATCTGCAAATAGTGATAATTTGATTTTTCCTTCCCAATTTGTATTCCTTTGACCTCCTTTTGTTGTCTAATTGCTCTAGTTAGAACTTCAATTACTATATTGAATAGGTAGGGAGAGAGAGGGCAGCCTTGTTTAATCCCTGATTTTAGTGGGATTGCTTCAAGTTTCTCTCCATTTAGTTTGATGTTGGCTACTGGTTTGCTGTATATTGCTTTTACTATGTTTAGGTATGGGCCTTGAATTTCTGATCTTTCCATGACTTTTATCACGAAGGGATGTTGAATTTTGTCAAATGCTTTTTCAGCATCTAAGGAGATGACCATGTGGTTTTTTTTTCTTTGAGTTTGTTTATGTAGTGAATTACATTGATTGATTTCCGGGTATTGAACCATC
>CM052712.1:44319929-44360084 GCA_028551405.1 Uromys caudimaculatus
CCAGCTATACCACTCCTGGGCATATATCCAGAAGATGCTCCAACATGTAATAAAGACACATGCTCCACTATGTTCATAGCAGCCATATTTATAATAGCCAGAAGCTGGAAACAACCCAGATGTCCCTCATCAGAGGAATGGATACAGAAAATGTGGTACATTTACACAATGGAGTACTACTCAGCTATTAAAAACAATGTTTAATGAAATTTGCAGGCAAATGGATGGAACTTGAAAATATCATCCTGAGTGAGGTAACTCAGTCACAAAAGAATCAACATGGTATGTACTCACTGATAAGTGGATATTAGCCCAAAGGTTCAGAATACCCAAGTTTCACTTAATAGTAACCGCAGGACTGAAAGAGAGGTCCCAGAGGGAGGAGTTGGAGAAAGGTCTGAAGGAGCTGAGGGAGTTTGCAGCCCCATGGAGGGAGCAACAGTGTCAACTGGCCTGACCCCCCCCCCCCCCGGTCGTCCTGGAGTTTGAACCACCAACCAAAGAATACACATGGCGGGACTCATGGTTCGGACCATATATGTGGTAGAGGATGGCCTCAATGGCCATCAGGGAGAGAGGAGATGTCCTTGGGCCTGAGGATGTTAGAGGCCCCAGTAAAGGGGAATGTCAAGGTGGGAATATGGGGATGGGTGGGCGGGTGGGTGGGAGGTGGAATTCCCTCATAGAGATGGGGAGTGGGAGGGGATAGGATGTTTCCAAAGAGGATACCCTGAAAAGGGGAAACATTGGAAATGTAAATAAAACATCAAAAAAAAAAAAAAAATAAGACACCCCAAGAAGTTAGACACAAGTGTGCTGAGGTCTGAGAGAACACAGGCTCGTGTGTTTGGTTACTTGCTAACCAGGTGGTGGTGGTACATACTGGAAACGTGTGGGAATTTTAGGCGGTGGGACCTTACGTGAGGCAGTGGGTTGCTGGGGCATGTCTTAGTGGTGACAACCAAACCTTACTCATGGTGGATCTCCTCTCTGCCTCATAGCATCCCATGCCTTTTAGCAGCCATTCCCACTGTATTCCCCATAGCTGTGAACTGCCACAACCAGTGTGCCTTCTCTGCCATAATGGGATGTACTACCTCTAAAAATAAACCAAAATAAATTCTCAAAAAAAAAAAAAAAAGAAAGAAAGAAATTACAGGAACAAGCCGTGTTAGAATTTCCTTCAGTTGGCTAAAAACAAACCTGTATTATACCTTAGAGTCTGCTGCAGCAGAGGACCCATATTAGGTAGGTTATAAACAAGAGATGCTTAAGAAACCCAAAAAAGCTACAGTTCATGTGATAAAATATCAGCAAATTTAATTATTGATCATGGTTGAAGTAAATGTTGAGTTAAAATTTTCTGGTTAAAATAATTTCTAAGAGTAGGTAGTTAATAAGAAAATGAGTTGAATCAGCTGTATGTCTGTGCATTTATTCCCATTTTGTCAGTGATTAGAATGCACAGGTGAGCATGTAGAAGGGGCTATTCTAATCAGCATTCAAATTCCATGATTAATACTCAATTCTTGCAATATATTTCAAGTTTATTTCTATATATAAATTTATAAAAACTTGATTAATTTGTTGTATTTTAGATTTTCTTACAAATGACATTATTTGTTTTCTCAAATTAGATTAATCATTTAATAGAGTCAATTAAGCAATTATGTATGGTAAACACATATGTGATTATATGAATATTAGGACAAAACTTATAAAACATATGCAATTGAGAACTACACTTTCAGGAACATAGAAGGATTAGAACTAATTTTTAATTATCAAGGATATTATTATCATAGTATAGCAATTAGCCACATGCCTAGTTTGATAGTTATTGGGAACTCTGAGCTACAATTCTAAGAGAGACAAATTAGATAAAGCTTGAATTTGTTAATGTTTTACGGATTTATCTGTACTGACATCAGCTTGAAAGAGATAAGGCTTAAAGCATACTACAAGGGGCTAGCCATTGTATTTCAGTAAGTCCACCTAAAACCATCTGGAGTCAGCATGATTCTACAGATGGATGATAATTTAGTCTTTATTTCATCACAATGAAATCTCCGTATAAGTACTCTCCGGTCATGTATCTGATGCCATGGCATGACCTTAAAATTCTATAGAAGATCAGAAATGTGCAATATATGGTAGTGGAAAATTCTGACTCACGCCAGGAAATTGACAGCCTTTTTTGTTTGTTTGTTTACTTTAACTGCTCTTACAATAGTACGATTTACCTAGAGAGAGCAATCGTTCCAACATTTAGTGGCAAACTTTTCAGATACCTGCATTTAAACATTAAATGAGTACCTTTACGCATCCCAAAATGTTCTCTCCCCACTCTGCTTCCTTTGAGTTCCCTCTCTGAAAATTAGAAGGCAAAACCAAAACCCACATAGAGGTTTCATTTCTCATTCTTCATTTCTACAGACACCCAGTGGTTTTATTGTGAACAATGATTTTATAAACATATGCTTTTGTTTTATGAGCTATTTTAATGACATTTTCCTATGGTATTTTTAGCTAAATATTTTATTAATCTGATTATATTTAAAATAATTTATCAGCTTTAAAATCTCATCTTTAAACAGTAGTATCAGGTTGAACAAACAGTTTTTAAAGGTGTGAGAAAAATAAATGTTAACTGTGTGTGCTATCTTGGCAGTTTCTTAATTATGTAACTGTGAAACCAGAGAAATTATTTTATCTTTTTTTTTCTCCTTTAGAAGAGAAATTGGAGAAACAAAATCAGTGGCTGCTTTGCAAAATAAAGAGCTGATTACGGATTTAGTCAATAAGTAAAGAATGGCTGCCTACATGTTTAGTCAATAAATAAAGAGTGACCGGGTACATGTTTAGTCACTAAATAAAGAATGGCTGGTTACATGTTTTATCAATAAATAAAGAATAGCTAGCTACATGTTCTGTTTTGTTCATTTATCTCCCAGCTATTGCTGCAAGATTTTTCTTTGAAACTGCAATAATATGAGATGGTTTCTGGGTACAAAATAGAAAAAATAAGTGCATTTTCTCTTGTACATAATGGTTTAAAATTGTACAGGATGTACAAGCAGCCTGAGTTCTGAGGAACTCATCAAGGAAAGATGTCCTGTCATCAAATTTATAATCTACTTAAGCAAGCCCCAGTATGAGATGAGTTGGCCTACATGTGAACACAAGATTGCACTTAAGGGAAATGAAGATAAGAATTGCTAGTAAATATATAAACTGAGAGAGGGGAAGCAAGCAAAGGCATTTAAATATTTTCCTTTTTAAGGATTCTTCCTTATCCTCTTTCATACATTCTTGTAAAGATTTCCAGATCATTTCTTCGAGAAAACAGGGTATGTTCAGGAAACCACACAGGAAATGAACCTGAGCAAATGCATGTTATGCTCATTTCCCACCGGAAGGATTCCAGACTGCCACCTAACCCATTTGGACTCATATCCCTGAATTCTTATACTGAAAGAAAGGATTCAATTTTATAATTTTATAACAAGGAGCACACTGCTTGAATGTTGAGTTTGTAAACTACTGGTTTTTAGCTACTGATCAATTATTGTAATTTGAAGGCCTAGTGGACAAATGGTGAAGGTGTAGGAAATGTCACTTTACCCAGGGAAAAGTATGAGAAATCTAAACGTATGGAGGCAACATGAGGATGAGTACTTAATGAGTACTTGGTCTCAGAAGAGGGGGCAGAATGGGCCAGTGAGCCTCTCATCCATTCCTCTCACAGAGGGAAAGAATGGTTGAAGAAAGTAGCAGAAAAACAAGTACAGGCTTGGGAAAGTGGAACCTAATAAGCAGTTGTTAGTTCATTTGTTCGTTCATTCGTTAGTTAGTTACTTACTTAGATAGTTAGTTAGTTAGTTAGTTAGTTAGTTAGTTAGTTAGTTAGTTAGTTAGTTAGACTATAGAAACTGAAGCCAACTTAAGCAGAGTTTAGTTCCCACTGATGCTTCTTTGTTAGATTGTTTTACTGGTTGAATGAATAATTACTAACATAATTCTTACCTTGAGCAGTTCAAATTTGAGATAATAAATACACAATTGCATATAATAAAATACAAAGCCCCAAGAGCATTAATTTTAAATAATCCTATTATCAGAAATTATGAGACAAAAAAATTGCCTGAATCATTTTTATTTCCCTTCCTTTTCCTTTATTTTCTTGCCCCTAATTCCCTTTGGATACTAAACTTGCTACTCTTATTGTAATAGGCTCTATAAGAATAATATCACATATTTATCAGAGGTTATTCATCAATTTTGATGACAGAATGCTTTTAGATTACATATCTACAGCCATTCAAATAGATTCTCTGTCTGTCTGTCTGTCTGTCTGTCTTTCTGTCTCTATCTCTGTCTCTCTGTCTCTCTGTCTCTCTCTCTGTCTCTGTCTCTCTCTGTCTCTCTCTCTCTCTGTCTCTCTCTCTCTGTCTCTCTCTCTCTCTCTCTCTGTGTGTGTGTGTGTGTGTGTGTGTGTGTGTGTATGTGTATGTATTGAATAAATATATAAAACTTGTAGGTTTGCACTAGACTCATAGGATTACACTGGGCTATTTTAAATAAATTTTGATTTAAATAGAAGCCATCGAGACTTGAAATTTCAAACAAACATTCTTTCCTACATCCTTGTAAGAATAAAGTACTTTTGCTGTGATTGAAACAGAAAGGACAAAAGTGACTTGAGGCTTTTCTGTTTGACTTTGTAAGTAGTGCTTTCTTTGTTACCTCAGCCTTAAAGATCTCCACTTCCATAAACTCACAGTAGATTATGTGCCTTAAATCTGAGAGGCCAACCATCTGGAATTTAAAACTTCTTTATCCTTCTGCCCTGGCATCATACTGGGATGAGTCAAACCTTCAGACACTATCTCATTGGGGAAGAAAAATGATCATGTCTGAGTGCCAGGAATAAAGATTCTAAATATGGACACATCTAATTCATTGAAACTTTCAGTATGGCCAAGTGACTCATGCTGAGAGGGCTCAACCTCTACAGCTGGAACATTTAGCTCTCCAGAAGGAGGTGGCAATGTGAAATTGTAGAAGATGAATTAATACCATGTTTCTGGAATGAATGGATTGACTGTTAACAGAGGAGCTTTCAGAAATCTCAATAACCACACTCCTTTTCTTAAGTGTTTGATTCTTTTTATCCAAAAAAAAAGAAAGAAAGAAAAGGAAAGTACACTGCAACCCTCATCAATACCATCCTCTCATTATTAATTTGTAAGAATGTATGATTTTGTATTATTGCTCTACATGTCTACATTTATCTCATTTAAAATTAAATGTGTACTTCCATAAACAAGTATAAAATATGGAAAGGAAATTAGCTTGAACAACATTACATGGGCAGCTATGTTAAAAGGAAATGATCTCAGAAACATGAACTATGTAATATACAAATGGTATACCATGTAGATATTAATAAAATAATAAAGTCTACTTCCTCACAAAGGTAGTAGATAAAGCATTAAGAACATAGTCAACACAAACGAAATTACATACTGTAACCTGATAATGTACAGCACTAGGTTGCCTGATTTGTGGTACTCTGAGTCACTGTAAGAGATGCATCTTAAATTTACAGGTCTCAGTGACTTTGTACCATGGAAAAATATGGAATTAATGGAAGAATAATGCTGACTGAAGAAGACAGTGCCCTGGCAAAATCCACCATGCTGCTGGACATGCTATGTGTTCTACCAAAACAATGATATGGTTACATCTGCTATAGCATTTTATATTTTTTGCTTGATTCCTAAATCATTTTTATTATAAGTCTCCTCAGTTCTCCCAGTAGATAATTTTGTATGTCAGAGACGAAGGAAAGTACACACAGATAAGTCATGCATATTTGAGTTTAAAAGGAAGTTAGAAAACAACAAGTGAAATCTTAAAAGATTTGTAAATATACATATTTCATATTATAAATTTTGCTATGCCTCATTGTTTTCCTTGACATAAATGTTAAGTGTACATGTGTGTGTGTGTGCATTTTCCTGCTGTGTTACACATATACATGTGTATTTTCTTTTGAAGGAATCATCAATGATTAAAGTCTAAAGAAAAAAGGCTAGAGGGTAACTCACTAGATGGAAAAAAAGGCTTTCAGGATCATGGTAATTGTAATTGACAGAAAAATAGTTGACACTTGCTTTCCCATTGAAAATACAATTTGAATTTCATCACAAATTTAAAGTATTCATTATAGATACTACCATATGGGTATAATAATATTATTATTAATATTATATCCAAAATTATCTAAATTACAAAATATGAACTAATTGACATTTTGCTGAATCCCACGTAAAAGTGAAAAGAATTACATCAACTATAATGTGAAATAAACTTCCAGGACTTTAAAGCATAGGAACTTTTTTCTGGCTTGTTATTAGTAGAGTGTAGACTTACACGTAATTGTGTGCCAAGTGCATCATTCTTTGCAGATGCTCTCTGAAAGGCAAAGAAATAATTCCAAGTTTCTAGATCTTTATGAGGTAGCCCCAGCAGTATCTTTCATTTAAGCACATAATTAATTATATGGTGAATAAAATGTCGTGAATCTATCATCAACACTGTTCATCGGTTAAGAAATTATTGTGTTGTGGATTTGGTCTAACTCATTTTGTACAGAGAAAAGACCAATACCAACAATGTCAGTCTGTCGTTCGTCAAAGCCTATGAAGATTTTATTTTTAGTATTTGACAGATCTCAGAGTTGCTATTCTAAGGATTTAATTTGCCTTGGAAGGAAGATGTAGTTAACTGAGCAAATTCAGGCTTTAGACATCTGGAATCAATCCACTGATTCCTAACTAAGAAAAATTGATTAAAACCCCATTAAAATGTCACTCTCCCTATGTAGCCAGAGAAGTTTCATTTGTAGTCATTCTGTCAATAGTCTTTCTTTCTTTTTATTTATGTTTGGATAGTATTTCTGAAATGTTTTTAATATGTAAGTAAATATTGATTCTAAATTAATCTTATTATTTGAGTGTTGAGTGTCATATATGTGAATTTTATGAATTTGATTTGTGTCATTGCTTTATGTATTTTATCTAAAGCAATACTACAAAATATATGCAGGATCATTTAGATGACTATTCAGTAAGATAGTAATTAGGCTGAAGTTCAAAACTTGGATTTTTATTTCTATTTTTCCTTTAATATAAGAATAGTTATACTCAACAGCTAGTATGTTTATTAATAATCATTTTTAGCTTGACTGAATTCGAATTCTCCAGATAGATAGATATCTGGATATGTCTATAGGGACAATTCCAGAGAGGTTTATCTGAAGATTTTATAAACTGTCAAAATGACCTCTCTATGCTATGATTACAGAAAAGGATTTTATTGTAAATATGAGACCATGAGAAAGAGAGAGAAAGAGAGAGAGAGAGGGAGAGATAACATCCAGAGGTATCTAGAAGACCAGAATAAACATGACCATCAGACAAGGTCAGGACTGTCTGTGAGGGAAGGTATCAGAATACCAGGAGATAAAAAAATCAAAAAAATATAGAGAGAAGCAGGAATGGAATGGTGTATAACTGGATTATAGAGACAATGAGTACCTAGGGAGAGGGAAGCCTTCTAGATTGAAGGTGCTTAGGGTATGGAAATAGGTAAGAACAAAGATGTTAGGATAGACTTTGAAATATGTAACAGGTACCTGTGATACTCAGGGAGCCTTGAGGCCAGCATGCAGAATGATATGCTGATAGGATCCACAGGTAGATGGGAACACACACACACACACACACACACACACACACACACGCGCGCGCGCGCGCACACACACACACACACACACACACACAAGCAATTAAAGAAATAGGCCAAGCAGCAGGATAAAAGAGTATTGTTTATAATTTGTGTGTGTGTGTATGTGTGCGTGTGTGTGTGTGCGTGCATGTGCATATGTGCGTGTGTGTATGTGAGTGTGTGCATGGTGTGTGTGTGTGTGTGTGTGTGTGTGTGTGTGTGTGTGTGTGTAGATATCCAGGTGTGGAGGTCAGAAAGCAGTTGTAATACAGCTCTTTCCTTCCACTGTGGGATCTGGTAATCAAACTCAGGTTGTCAGGTTCCTGTGACAAACGCTTTACCTACTGAGATATCTCACTAGTGCAATATGTTTTCCTGCTAATTAATTTTGACTATGGAGAAGCTGAAGCACAAAGAAGCTGAGGAAGCTGCTTCTCTGTGAGCATGGGTCATTTACAAACTTGTGTACATTCTAATTAATAATCTAAAGTCATGCTCCAATTATGTGTTCTTCCAGTTTATTAATTATAAAACCATATTTTCAACTCATTAACTGAATACCGAGGAACAATACAGAAGTTGTCAATGTTTATTATGTTCTTTGTAACTGTTTCTGCAAATGTTATGAATTTAGTAGTGTGAACACAGATGGGAAAGTTCTATTGTTTTTGGAGAAACTGAGTTTCAGAGAAGCTGTTAAACTTTCAAGAGGTCACACATCTGAAAAGCAAAATAAAATTATGCAAATAAGTTGAATTAAAATTATTAGAATATTTATTTATTTGGAAATGTTACTTGCTATAGTCTTAGGTGCCAATATGAGACCTTTAAATTTAAAAGTTGGTTCTAGTACAAAGCTTGATATTTTTGGCTTTGAGTAACAAATTTATTTATTGTTCCTTTACTGCCTAAGACCCATAGGAATTTTCTATTTACTTCTCTGACCAGTGGAGACAGTAATATGTGTTGACTCAGGTGCATGAGAGAGTGTGACCTTTTTTCTCTCTTTGGTTCTGGTTTTGACAGAATGTACGCTCCACACCTGCTTCTGCTTGTATTCTGAACCACTGTTCGCATTTAATTTTAAAGTATCTCTGTCTACTATCATGTTTAGTTCTGAGTTTTAATGGTGTATTCACTTATACTTTTCATTCTTTCCAATTTATTGTTTTGCTTTTAAATTGTAGCCAAAAATATAAGGGAAGAGATCAACAAAGAATGAACTCATAAAAAGAGAAAGGAAGATAAACATTGTAAAGTAAATTAAATCAATAAGGAAAAGGATATGACAGAGTTGTAAGGAGCAAGTTCTTATGTATGCTCCATTGCCAGATACGTAAGGACTGAAAAGGATATCAAAGTCTGCCCTTCTGAGTTGGCAAGTTCTAGAATTCTTTTAAAAACTGATCCATGGGACAAATAACTGACTAGGTGGACAATCATAGATACTTCTCTTCCATTGCCAAGGCTTAGGTAACATGACTCACAACTTCCTGGAACTCCAGCTCCTGGAAATTCAACTTCTTTGTCCACCATGATCACAGTGCTCACATGTACATACCCACCCATATCCATTTTAAAACAATAAAAATTAATGGTCAAATGTTTCTTGTATATTGTTTTGTTCTGCTCTACAATCTGATTTTAGGGACAATTTCAATGACTGCTCTTTCTGACATACATATGTTAATATGCCTAGTTAAGTTCACCATATTTATTTGTGTGATTGAATTTATTCTTTCTTCTCATATTCTGTTAAATATTTCAGATTTATTTTGATTAATGTTAGCATGCCATGTGCCTTTCAACCATTAACTTATATTACTGGTAAAATTAGTAGTCTAAAATTTAAGAATCAAGCCATGTACAAACAGATGGCCAAGAAAATAATTATTAGAAAACAGGATAGTCTTGTCAGTATTGAATTGAATTAAAACTTAAGAAGAAAATTACTGTTTTAACATAATATATTGATGAGTATTTTAAAGATGAATGACATTCTTCTATTTGAATTTCTTTTATAAGTACATGATAAAACTAATTTATGGATTTCTGATTGAACTGTACATTGAACTAATTTTTTGTGTAAAGAATATACAAATATCAGCTAAAATAAACTTTATTATAAGAAACATGCAACAAAAGCCACAAGAATACTGATTGAAGCAAATTAACTGGAAACAAACTGTCAAAACCTAGACTCATTAAATAAGTGAAGCTACATTTGCAATCAGAAAACGCAGTAATTAAGTAAATGGTTTCATCATTTATATATGGATGTCGAGCTGTTCATATCAATTTTATTTGGTATTAGGTAACTATTTTAGAAACCATAAAATTCAAAAAAGAATAATCCTACATGGACATATATTTGTACACTAAAAATGATTGAATGCAGAAAATTAAGCTATTAATACTGCTTTGAGATTTCAAGTTTAATGGAAATTAAAGTAATGCACAAGTGAAGAACATTAGCACTTAAATCATAAGCGTCTGTAGTTGTGGATCTTTACAGGTGTGCATTTATTTTCTAATTATAAATGAAAATAAAGCTAAAAATCTTACAATAATACTACAATAGCATTTCTATTGAATGAATTATATACAATCTGGAAAAAATGTTATTTTCTAATGTGTGAAAGTTTGACACCAGGTAGATCAATAATAGAAAGTATTTATAAATCTTTTCATGTAAAATTAATAATGAAGCTTAATATGTGGTATTTTTACTTTAAAAGAAGGTATCACACCGTGATTCTTTATTATTATGCCATTTTAATTGCTAGAATCTGTGTGCTTTATTGTGAATGCGTTCATTTTGAATTCTTGACCCCAGGCAATGTCATTATAACTTGGAGTTCCTTTCATAGATGAGAAAATGTTACAAATCAAAAAGATAAATTATAAACAAAAAGAATTAAATCTGACACTAAAATTTTCTGATTCTCTTTGTCTTTTTGGAACAAAGAACTTTTAGTGAGTTCATAACAAATGAGTAATGAAAGAAAAAATCAACAATCTTGTTATAATGAAATTGAGGAGAACCATCTCGTTGATTAATAAAATAAGAAAACCAAGAAGCAAATTAATGTTAAAATGTAAAAGAAAAAATTCACAACCAAGGAAAACATTTTGCTAGATCATCTTCTAGCTAAGGTGGGACTTGCAGGTCTACGTGTCCTCAGATTTCAGGATATAAGCAGAAGTATAATGTGAAAGTCAGTAGTGAGATGGAGATCTCTGATCCCATCTCATTCACATGTCGTCCTTGTCTATCATGATTTAGATAAATATTTATTTGGGGGTATGGATGGATCCTGTGTCTGCCGAAGAAAAATGCATTTGGATCTTTCTATCATTGGATGCCTCCATGTTCAAAAATCACACACCACCATTAAGGTCGAATTCAGGACAGAATGTGATACTTCCCATTTGTAATAGTAGATCTTTGGAGGCTGTAGCAAGAGGATTGCAGCAAACTGATTATATCAAGTGGAGTTATACTGAGGTCTATGATAACCTGCATGACACTAAAGGTCCTGTCTCAACAAACAAAACATCCCCAAACAAGTAAAACCATGTTCTAACAATAAATCTTCTTGACTCTCAAACTATGAAATACTAAGAGCAATGATTTTGTTATTGAACTTGGAAGGTTTAAGATATAGGACAGCACTCAGCTCATAGCCAACACTGGAAAAAATTGTTAATGTTAAAAAATTGATAGGTTCCCATAGCATTGCATGTAGCAGGGGGATTGATGTGAGCTGGGGACTTGTTAAGTTCCTACTATTCTGACCATGTGCTGCATCTCCTGTATCCTCAAACCACACATTCTTCAATTACATTTCGATCCGCTTTCTTTTTCATTTTCAATATATTCCTCTTTGATAAGCCTCAATACAACATTGAATGTATTCAAAATTCAAGTGGAGCTCCCAAATTCCAGTGGAGCTCCCAAATTCCAATGGAGCTCCCAAAGGCCAACTGTAGCCTCCGTTGTCTCCTCTTTGTATAGGTTAATAAAACAAATATCATCTCTTCTACTTACTTTATCTAGTTATGTGCCAAAGGTATTAACTATGATGACAATCTTTTCATCTATTATAACATCCTTCCACAACACTGTGTTTGCATTAAGTACATGTTACTAATACCATTTGTTCCTAAAATATATTTTCAAAACAATAGATATTTATTACCTTATATTATTAGACATGAAAATTCTAAAATCAATTTTTTTGTAGTAAAATAAAGTAAAAGCCAATATAAAAATAGGAATTTTTAATTGGGGGAGTATATAGTTCTATCCTTTTATTTCTGTTTATATAAATTTTCTTGAAATTATTGGTTCATGGCTATATCAACCCATTAACTGTTATTACCACCATACTTTGATTTTTGCTGTTAATCCATGGCTTCCTACTTACACAATTCCTTGAGATTATGTTCTACTTATGTAGAAATTCCAGAAAAATATTTTCAGATCTAGTATCTTAATTTAGTCATATCTACAATATTTCTTTTTGCATTTGGAAAGGTAGTTACAGGATGGATCTATCAGCATGTATTCAGACCACTAGTTACCCGAACACTGTCAGTATAAAACACACTGTTCTCAGCCATTGTAAAGGAGATTATCTATAGTCTGTACTTCACTCCATTTTATCTATTGTGATTCTCACACTTGTGTGAAGTTTCTATATTCTCTAAGCTTTACAATTCACTAATCCCCATAATTCTAGTAGTAAGAATTCTTGGTTCTTCTGTCTCAAGGAGTCACATACTGTAATTACCATTTCATGTATGGTTCTTAATAAATATCTCAATCATTCCCTTAAATTCTCCTAATACACTTTTCCTATGATTTGGGAGTCTCTTTCTAGAAGAGCTAGTTCTTTTGACAGAGAAAATTAGGTGATTCCACTCTATTCTACATTTAGAATTTTTATTATTTATAATAGTACCTGGCTTCATTTTCTATTTTTTTTAATATCTACTTTTTCTTGCCACCCTAAATGGGATAGCTATGAAAAAGAGAAACTACAAATATTTTTATTGATATTTTAGTTTAAGAACAGTGCCTGATGTAAATATCTGAAAATGTAAATGACCAATTTTCATCTTATTTGGCAGATTGCCTCTAAAATATATCTTGTATATTTATAAAAATTACAATTATGATTAGATTTAAACATATAGTCAAATAGTGGATTGGCCACATTCCATATATGAGTCCTGGGTTGAATTCTCAGTATAAAAATTATCACTTGCTTATTAAATCTGGAATTATAATAACCTAAAAACACTGATTTAAATAAGAGTGAAATTTATTTTTCTACAAACAAAATCAATTTAGTAAATGTATAATCTCAAAAGAATTTGATTTCGGAAATTTATGTACAATGTGAAGAAACAAACAAGAGGCTTATGAAGTAGACAAAAGGTAAGAATTTTAAGAGTATATGTAAGTGTGAATATACATGTATTTATATGAAAAGATAATTATGGCTCCAAATATAAGCACACAGTACCTATATAGAAGGGCACATATGTACATTTTATCTTGATATTTTCAAAGTAATATTTTTGACAACTATATGACATTGTTATCTCACAGTGTTTTCTAAGTTACAAATTAAGTATCAAAACCAAACTGATGTTTGTGGTTTTGCCTAGATTTGCTGTTTCTACTAAGGCTGAAGATGATCAGTATTTTAAACTTCACCTGAATTTAAATCATATCTTTGGGGAGAAGTAAGCCTCCGGCATTTCGGACAATAAAAATCCAGGGACTTTCACAAGAGGCTGCTCTGCACAGTTGCATTCCCTCACCAGGACGTCATCCAAAAGAGTATCTACAGGCTTCACTGTGTAGAACAACAAGAAAAAGTGCACCAAGTCAGTCATGTCTTTCCATCCAAAGAGTTTGCCTGTGGGGAAAAGAAACTCATGAGCAAGTGTATGACATAAGCACTGTCTGTTACATTCAAAGGGGCAAGCATTATGAAAACATGGCTCTCCTCTCATTTAGCAATGAAGTTTAACACACTGCCTAGTTTGGAAGACAACAACGTAAAGCATCATGTTTGTATAATAATGTATCAAGTATTAGCAGTTATAAATAGAAAAGTCTGTGAGCAACTTTATATCCTGCTGTTCTCTCATGAAACCCACATTGATCTCATGTAAACTGATTATCTCAATCACACTGAAGGCAATGAATGGACTGTGGCAGAGCCACCATCTCTCAGTTCTGTACAAATGTCCTTTATCTGTCCTTGGTTGTAAAAATAACTTTTATTTGCCTGTTGTGATTGCCATCTCTGAGATTTTCTACTTCCATCAGTTAACCTAGGCCTAGTCTTGGAGGTTTCTCGTCTCCATACAATCTTATGGAGGCTAAAATGTATTCATCCTCTGTGACTTACTGCTAAATAAGCTCAGCTTTTCTAGTTCTTTCTGAGCTCTGGCTGGTTGAGTACTCAGCTGATCTGGCTCAAACTCCTCTCCCAGCTGACTGGTTCAAACTACCCTCTCCTGATTTGTTCTGCTTAGTCTCATCCTAACTCTGGCAATCTGTTCTAATCTTCTAGGCCCTGCTCATTCTCTGGATTCATTCTGTGTTTGCCTGTCTTGCTCGTCCTCTCTTTGTAACTTGTATCTCTCTGACCGCCCCTGTAAACCTGCCAACTTCCCTTTTTCCTCTGTAGTAGTCACTTTTAAGTAGCCTCCTTTTCCTCTCTTTTCTCTTGAGAATTGAGCATAACCCATTATGTCAAATCTTTCTCTGATTGGTCGTGTTGTCTGCCACATAGTTATCACATTAAAACACGAGTGCTTCTTTCTAACCACTAACATTATCTTCATTGTTTGGGATTAAAGGTGTGTGCTAAGGCTGAGTCAGACCACAACTACAAACAGCCTTTTCTCAGTAACTAAATCAATTCTGGGGTTCACAGTGTTATCAAATATACTACAACTCAAAAAACCCACTATATATTTAAATTTATAAAAAGACTATATATTTTAATTGCTATTCAGACTGTCATGAAAATATTCCTCCTGATCTCCTGTAGTTTAAAATTATGAGACCCTATGAAATTAGCATGATCAACAGAAAAGAAACCTAGGTTTGTATATTGTTACCAGCATGTAAGGTTTAGCAAAATAAGCAGGAGAAATTTATAGAACTGAACTGTGTCAGGCAACGGTGTTCTCCACGGCATACATGATATAATTCTCTTACGTGATATAAAAAGTATATTTTGTTCAATTAGTATTAAAACTTGGAAAATATTGAATCAGAGGAATGTAATGTAATTGATATTGAAATAGAAAGGTATACATTTTAAAACCATAAAAGCATTATCAAAAGATGAATTTCATTTCAATATGAATTAGTGTTTAATAACTTTATATAATTTTTTATAAAATGTTATTTGATCATATTCTTTCTCCTCTTCAACTACTTTCAGATTCTCCCCACCTTCCTGTTCACGGATATTCTTTCTCTCTTTGTCCAAAAAAGAAAAGAAAAGAAAAACCTATAAATTAAAGAGAAATTAAACAAATTACGCAAAACCAACAAGATAACAAATATGCAAACGAAAAATGCACAGGTACACACACACACACAGACACACACACACACAGACACACACACACAGACAGAGAGACACAGACACACACACACACACAGAGACACACACACACACACAGAGACAGAGAGACACAGACACACACACACACACACACACACAGACATAGACACACACACAAAGACACAGATACAGACAGAGAGACACAGAAACAGGCAGAAGATACACACACACACACACACACACACACACACACACAAAGACACAGACACAGACAGAGAGACACAGAAACAGGCAGAACACACACACACACACACACACACACACACACACACACACACACACCAACCACCAAAACAACAACAAAAACAAAAAACGTGGAATTTGTTCTGTATTAGTCATGCCCTGAAGTGTGTATAAAAATTCTGCCAGTAGGAGGATATTACAATTCTAAATACTTCTATGCCACACACAGCAGCATATAAGTTCATAAAAGAACCGTTGACCAGAACCAGTGTGACAGTGGCTAAGTTTAGGACTCAACTCTTGCCAAAACCCCTTCCAGCTAGACACAAAATTAATTACAAAAGCTGTAGTAAAATTGTAGTTGATTGGCCTCACTGAGTCTGCATTCTAATGCTGAGTGTTGGCCTCCAAGATTTGGAGTCTAAAAATAGCTTTTTGGGCCCTGCCCCTAGTTAATTTTGATTGATAAATAAAGATTCCAATAGTCAATAGCTGGGGAGAAGAGACAAAGATGGGCTTTCGGTTTGCAGGGCTTTAGACCACAAGGAGGAGAGAGAGGGACAGAGCTTCCATGCCTTATAAGAGTGTGAGGAAGAGAGATAAAAAGCTGCCATGGAAGAGTAAGAACATGCAGAAGGGAGAGTTGCCAACAGAAGAAGAACATATAGGAGGAGGAGGAGAGCCTCCACTTGAATAGCCAAGACAACATGGACCAGAGGGCTGCTAAATTGGGTAAAAAGCAACCAAGATGCAATATAGTAGTTAGTAAGTAGTAACTCAGAGTTATTGATGGGAAAGTAGATTCTAACAACATAGAGGTTAGACAGTTGCCCAGCTATTGAGATGCTTCAGGCATATTAAAATATAAGGGTGTGTATATCTTAAACACTACACCAGGAGAATTAAATATTCTTACTACATAAAATAACAGAATAAAGCAAATGGACTTAACAGTCATCTATAGAACATTCCACCAAACATAAAAGACTATGCTTTTTTCCCAGCGGCCTAGGAATTGAATTCATAATTGCTTGATATTTTAAAGATACAAATTAACTAATACATATGGTTTTTCATTTGTATTCTTTGATAAGTCTTATGAATCAAGGGATAGCTGATGCAATTAATAATTTATACCAATATTACTCTATTCATGTTTTCCTGATATTGACAAAATATTAGGGAATACTTCAGCGTCTTTGTAATTATTAAGGTAATAGCATTCACCCATACTAGCAGAGAGCATATGTTGTACTGCCATTTTCATAGGAATCTCATTACACACATACACACATACACACACACACACACACACAAATGTGTGTGCACGTGCACACACACAGAAACAGTGACAAAGACAGACAGAGACAGAGAGAAACAGAGACAGAGAAACAGAGAGAAGACATCAACTATTAATATTTCTCAGTAGAAAAATACATAAAACATTTCTTCTGCTAACCAACGATCTTTGTTTGATTCCATTGCAGGATATAACCAACAATATTCCCAAGAAAATTAGTCATTAAACTATAATTACAATGATTTGATAATGAACTATCTCACCAAATGATCCATGATCTGAAAGCTTAATTCCCACCAGGTGTGTACAGCACTGTGGGTGATGGAGACAAGAATGTTTTGCTCTATTGAATGAACATATACACTGTTGCAGTCATAATTTGTTGGTATTATTGAGAAATGATAGAACACAAGACTTGACTTTTGGTTGGCAAAAGTGGGTCACCAACGGCATACTGTTTCTAAGCCCTTATTCTTGATCTGTCTCATGAATGCCACATACTGGACATCTCTGTTCTATGGTATACTCTCTTACATCTTACTCCATGTGATATTCTGACACATTTCAGTCTAGAAGCATTGGGGGCAGTTGACTATGGATTGAAGCTTCTAAACTCCTGAGATAGAAAATGGAGTTTCCTTAATTTAAATTGTGTCTCAAGTATTTTGACAGCCATGAAAAGACTAACAACAATTAATGGAAAGAAATATCTATCCAGTTTTCGGTATTTGGCAAATATTTAAACTCGTGCTTTTCATTTATACTAGATAGCTTCCCTGTATTTAGAATTTTTTTCAGTGAAAAACATAAAATGTATCAACAATTTTGTATTTTATGACCTAATTGGATTCTATTGAAAAACTTAACTATCAATTGTGAATTGTTCTGCAAATGAATGCACAGGTCAAATATCATTTTAAATTAAAAATAAGCCAAAGACTTAAATGTCACATTGCATGAGTGTATTGGTGTGGCTTTACCCTATTATGGGAAGTGATATATAAGAAACCATCACAGTATACTATATATTTAAGATCACCATTAAAATAATTCTCTTTAGAAAATAATTATTGGGGAACAGTTAATTTCCTTTGTTTTTCTTTTGATTTTCCTTCATTTTCTCTAACACAAATGTCAGAATTCCATTAACTAAATGTAGATGGACATATGAGAATCTATAACTCTTCTATAACATGAAAATCAAGGGGATTTATAGAAATATATAAGGGTGCCAGATTTTCCGTTTTATTTTCCAATTCATTAAATTTCCAGAACTATAACATAGGCAAAATCACTCTGTGTCACTTTAGAATTTTATCAGCTAAAAAGTGAACCAAATTATGTAATATGTGGAGTTAAGCCCTTTGTTTGATTGGAACTTGCAATGTTGGACAGGCTGACTTGGAACATAGACCCACCTGCCTCTGTCTCAGAGTGCTAGAATTAAAAATTGAGCGAACACACTGAGCTCTGTGAAGGTACCTTTAAAACACCTTCATAGTTTAAAAACAATTCATTCTTGAAATTTAAGCAAATAGGAAAGATACAGTGTATTGCTTGACTGTGGCCAGAAAAGCTTATCAGCTAAAAGAATAAATGCATATTTAATGCTGAGAAGATTGAAAAATATAGGAGTTTGCATATTGCTTTCTTTGAACATTACTGAAAAGAAGTTAATTTGATTTGATGGTGAACTAAATACATATTTTTAAGGAATAAACAAATTTATATGTATACTGTAAGAATTTTATTGGTGGATTACATTGACATTTGAATTCACAATGAATCTGATAGAAGTTTATTCCATTGCTTACAAATAAGTCAATCACTTTGTTTATAGGCAGAATGAATCTACCTGAGCAGAGAATGCATATTGAACGGAATGGAATGACATAAAGCAATAAGTTCAGCATTTGCTTACAGTGCCAACAATTACTAAATTCTAAAAATAAAACAGCTAAAGTTATCTGAATTTGAAACCAGATGAATTTCTTTTTACTATAACATTAACAACACATTTCCTTCTTAAGAGCACATTGCCTTTGGCAGTCTAAGTGCAGTATTGTACAACACTCAAGGTTTTGAAGCCCTTAAGCACACTGCAAGTTTCCCACCAGAAGATGAGCAAATTCCTATGCATAGAGAAGCACCTATAGAGGCATATGGTGACATCTTACTCCATGTTGATGCAATGCTTTCTGGTAGTCTCACAAAGAATTTTGCTTTGCTGATTTGATGGCAGGTTAGTTTGGGTCATATTTTTAACAAATTCCCTTTCTGTAGCCTTCATGTTTTCATTCTCTAGAGCTTTCTTCATCACATACATCTCCCAGAGAATATGTGTATGGTATAGAATGTTAATATTTTTCAATGCTGACTATTCTGACCATTGAAAGCAGACACTTGGTATTGATAATCCTGCTTGTGCTTGGTTCTCTTGAAATAGTGGCTAATGGAGGGCTACCGGTGATTTTTTAAATAAGAACAGGAGGCACAAGTTAAAATACTGTTAATTCTTCCCTGTGAGATGTCAGTAAAGCCATGATAGGTGGTGTTTTATTACTTTTGGAGCCTCTCTCATTGTGTATACAATATCTTTCATTGTATGAGAAATAAAATCAGCAATACATTGGCTATCAAAAGTTTATTAGATTTTGTAGATTCAATATTTTTTGAAACCAATTCTTTTTTATGTAGTCTTTGCTGGCCTGAAACTCAGTATGTATACTAAGCTGGCATTAAAACTCGTTAAGCTCTACCTGCCTCTGCCTCCCACTACTGGAAATCTGCTTGAATTAAAGACACACACCACCATATCTCACAGATTATTGATTGGTTGGTCGATTGATTTTATTCCTATGTTATATATTACATCTGGACAGCAGTTTCTTCTTCCTCAATTCCTTCTAGACACTGTCCCATACCAACTTTTCCTCCTTTTCCCTTCAGAAAAAGCAGGCTTCTCGGGGATATCAACTTAATGTGGCATAGCAAGTTATAATACGACTGGGCACGTACACTTACAGCCATAAGGCTGGACCACACAGCCCATTTGGAGGAAATAGGTCCCAAGTGCAGGTTAAAATGTCACAGTCAACCACTCCTACTGTTAGATTTCTCATTCCTGGCTATCCAGGCCCTGTTAGGCATGGAATCCCTCTGGTGGCATGGAATCTCTCTAGGCATGGGCCTCAAGTTGGACCCCTAATTGTCTGGCCACTCTCACAAGTTCTGTGTCACCGTTACCCCAGCACATCTGGCAGGCATGATAAGTTCCAGGTCAAAGGTTTTATGGTTGGGTTGGTGTTCCAATCCATTCATAGGGAGCCTTTCCTAGTAACAAAAGCTGGCTGGTTCCGGATCCATATCCTCAATTATTAGGATTCTTCACTAGAGTCACCCTCATAGATTCCAGAGATTCCATTGTACTAGGTTTCTACATCACCCTAGGAATGCCCCCTGATCCCAGTCTCTCCTAGTACTTTCTTCCTTCAGTTCGCCTGATCTCTCCTGTTGCCATTCCTACTTTCCCCTAGTCTGCCTGCAAAGTCTATTCGTTTTTCCCCTCTGAGCCTCTATCATAATTATCCTTTTTGTACCAGATAATAGCCACTTGTAAGTGAATACACACTATTTTTATCTTTCTGCTCTGGGTTACCCGACTCAGGTTGTTTTCTAGTTCCAAAATATTGACTGTAAGTTTCATTCTGTTATTTTTTTTTTTTAAGCCCAGAAATATTCCACTGTGTAAATGTCCCACAGTCTCTATCCATTCTTTGGATGAGGGACATCTACATTGTTTCCATTTTCTGCCTACAACAAATAAATCTACTATGGACATAGCTAAGCAAGTGTCTTTCTGTGCAAAAAATTTCTCCAAAATACTGAAGAAGTTCAATGTTTTAATTTTTGTAATGGCATCTAAGTATCTACTGGAACCTGGGTCATCATTACAGAATTAAACAGAAAACCTCAGCTAGCTAAGTCTTGATTCTAAGTCAGCTTTGGAGTGCCATATGTATTATAACACAAAGAGTATCTATTAACACTGTAACCTCTAATACTCCAGAACATTAATAGTTTGGAATAGGGCAGGAACTAGTTACTCATCTTGCTGCTCTGACAAAATAACTGACAAAAGTAATGTTAAGAAAGTAAAGAATCATCTTTGTTCAAAGTCTCAAGAGCTACATTCCAAACTATCAGAGTCAGCAAAGTGACAGGAGAAGAAATCAGCCGGTCACATTACATTGTCCACCCAGAACCAGGTTGTTCCTCATGCTAACCCTCAGCTCTCTCCTCCTATTCAAGAATTCTTGGTCCAGTGCCCATCAAATGCTGTTGCCTGATTTTAGGGCCAGTCTTCCTACCTCAGTTATCCTAATTTAGAACGTATCTCATAGACTTGCACAGAGATTTTTTTCATGGTGATTCTCAAGTCTGCCATTTAACAATCAAAATTAACTATCACATAGTAATTTCTGCTATCCTTAATAAAGTTAAGATGATTGAAACAGTTGTGCTCCCATACAGTTAGGAGTGTTGCATTAATGACACAGAAGTAATGAGATCCAATGAGATATATGTGTGAAGATGAAGGCAGAAATTGTAGACTGAGATCCATAAGCCAAGGGACCATGCAGACTGTTAGTGTCACTAGACATAAGGAAAGGAATACTTGTCAGATTCCTCCAGCATCCTCAGTAAAAACCAGGCTTGTTCACAATTCTTGCTTCTAGTCTTTAGATTAGAGCAGTAGCCTGCTCTTTTATGTTTCTTAGTTTGTAAGTGGCTATAAGAAACTGAGATTAGAATTTTCTACGAAACCAGAAAAGAAGTGGACCACATGATGTTGAAAAACATCCAGGTAAGCCAGCTATTTTGTTGCTGTTATGCACATAGGAGCACTGAGTGTTTTGGAGAACATGTGTCCAAGGGCCACATATTTCAATCTACATCAAACTCCATAAGATTTCAATGCTTTTTACATGTGTACATTTTATATATGTCTGTGCTTCTATGTAATTGGACCCTAATAACATTCTGTTTTCATAAAATTCATTGCAAGTTTGAATAAATGATCTTGAGATAAGGAGGAAACCACTAAATATTTAGTGAGTCCTTATTCTATTTTTGTCAGCCTACATGAGTCTGAATGAAAGTGTAGGACTCCAGTTCTAATGTTTTTATTGTCCTTTTAAGGTCGAGTTATCACATGTAAACAAAGCTGCCCTAATATTCACTCCAGTTTTCATAGCATAACCTACATGCTGGCTTTACAGATGTTAACCACCATGTTCTAATTATCTGAGTAATAAGTAGTGTCTATAGACAGAACAGCACATGTATACAAGATCACACCATTTAAGGACACTTATCGACATGAATATTCTCAAAGTGTTTTACCTTTGGAATAATCAGTAAGAGAGGATTAGTTTCATTTTCCAGAAAACTTTATGTTAACAAAATAGGAATAAGGATTGTTTTATATCTGCTTAATGTAGATATGAAAAAATGCTGAAATTCCATCTATAGAAACATCCAACACGTGCTATCCAAAACCTTTTGGCTATATGACACAACACTAGCACATGTGCAAACTACCATGGGCTACAGTAGTAAATAAAATTCATTCTTTCTTTGTCAGTAGCTATCAGATACCAACAGTTCCTTCACTCAGGATGGGACTTTGTAAATGTCCCCTTCTCCATGTTGCTATCTTTCCTGTCTGTAGATTGTGCAGCACTAGCCTTGGTGACCTAAAGCATCACTGGCAAAACAAATCATGCAATATTTTATTATTTAGATATATAATGTTATCAATAAATACAACAAAAACTCCAAAGCATATATTTGAATGATTAATTTAATAGAAAGCTTGTAATATTGAAGCTTATTTGTTATCTTAAAATTCTGTACATTGCTAAAGATACCACATATTTGAGTCAGAAATCATGGAGAAACTTAAGAGGTTGATGACCTGTATGCTACAGGTCTACTGGCTTTCTGCACTAACTTTAGTAGTGTAAAAAGTTGTTTTGCATACTACTGAAAGAGAAAAATAATCATTATTCATACCCAACCACGAAACCTGGAAGCTAGAGCAATGACTTGAAATATGTCTGTTGGTGAAATAATGACTTGAATATTATGGATATATCCAAACATTTTCTGATTTAGTTTTTTATCCAAGAGATAGAACTATCCTGGGCATCATTATCAGGACCAAGAGCCTGTGACTAGATGTCTCACAAGTCCTAGGGGATGGGAGTAATAACATTATTTTTTAAATGGACTGAGTCTTAAAATGACTACTAATATTTTAGTACTATATCCATAGATTAGTGCATCTCTCAATATGCAGAAAAGAAGAGACTATAGACTTCTCAGCACTAAATAGTATATCCATATTACTCCTCTACCTCCAAAGATCAGGGATCTTAAGAATCATTACAAAGAAGGATAGAAAAGATTATAAGAACCAGAGGGATTATATCTTTATAAGAACACAGTCTCTTTCAGGCACAACAGTGTAGGTGCACATGGGAACTGACAATAATTATGATAGCATGCACATAGCTGTATAATCCCAAGCAAGTCAAAAACCACAGCAAATCATTAGACTAGCATTTTATAGCTTCTAGGAGAGTCCGTTTTAAAGATGCAGCTCCTGATAAGTCAATTGCTCTCTATGGCAGTCCACATACTCAAGTATGTTTTAGAAAGAGAAATTGCACTGTTTTGGTATTAAAATGAAATAGAAAGAAGAGCTCATGAACTTGGGTAGGTAGAGATATAGGGTAGATCTAGAAGGAGTTAGAAGCAGGGAGACCGAAAAGGATCAAAACACACTGTTTGAAATTCTCAAAGAATTAATATAATATAAATTTTTCAATGTAAAAGTAGATGATCTTGAAGTTAACTTTCTGTCTGAAGAGAAATAGAGTGCAGCGTGAGCCTGACATATGACCTAGCAGTGTGGATGCAATGCATATTTGTAACTGACAGTGCCCATGGCTCCATTTAGAGTTTACTCATCAGTCATGTCAACTTTGGAGAGTTCTAGAAATAGAAGGAAATCTGAAGTGCCTTTTGAGATGTCCTTTTACACTTCTATAAGGTTATTGTATATCCATTAACTTAGATGACAAAGAAAATGTCATCTGAGTTGAGTGAGTGGATGCCAAGATGCTGAAAGCTCCATTGTCTCAGGTGAAGGAGCAAATGTACAGCCTCGAGGGAGAGACACTCTGACTCTCTGTCTATGTGGTGACACATGAGGCATACTATCATTACAGATTTGGGAGAAAGAGGATCATAAACCATCAAATAGCATGATATATAGAACCTGGCCTTGGAGCTGACCCAGATTATTCTTCATCTATTTCTAACAGATGGTCTCTGTCCTATAATAAATATCATTCACCCAGGGGTACAAAGAGACAATGGGACTAAGAAAAAATACATATCAAATAAGAACACTCTTGAAAAATGGAGAAGTAGAATCAGAATTTTCAGTGTGGCTTTAAAACAGAGTTGATAGAACAGATATGAGAATCCATGTTTAACAGCCGATTGAAATAAAATACGCTCCAAATGAATACTGCTAAACTGAAAATAACACAGTGTTGGATATTTCCCACCAAAGAATATACTCTATTTTGTAATATAAAGTAAATGCTTAAGGTAAAGGAGATAGCTCAGTGAGTCAAGGAGCTTGTCATAAAGCCAGCCCATCTAAGTTCCTGGGACCCACAGAGTATAAGGCAAACCTAACTCCCATGAATTGTCTTCTGATATCTATACATACACTACATCATGTATGTATCCACACATACACACATACATACCCATATATACACATGCATGAGAAAGTGTCAATAAAAGTTAAAATAAATACTAATCTTTGACAGTTTCCAGTTGATGGATAAAATAAAATCAATGAGCATTACTCACTAAATAAGGAATTCAAAGAGATGTGATAATAATAAAATGTAAGCTAATTATTTTATTTATTCTTCTTTCATATATATCATTCTAACCAGAGCTTCCCTTCCCTTTTACCTTCCCAACCCACCCCCCCCATTCTCCTTCTCTCTCACCAACATCTCTTCCATTTCCCTTCAGAAAAGTGCAGGATTCCCCGGGATCTCAACCAAACATGGCATACCAAGTTGCAATGAGACTAGGTACCTCCTCTCATACTAAGGTTTGGCTATGCAACCCAGTTAGTAGAAAATGGTTCCAAAAGCAGGCAGACACTTCAGAGGCAGTCCTTGCTTCCACGTTTAGGAGTCCAACAAGAAGTTCAAACTATACAACCATAATCTGTAGCAGAATACTAATCCAGCAACATGGATGCTCTGATAAGAGATCACATCCAAAGACATTCTAGGTCTGTGTGATCAGGCTGGAATACAGACATGCCCTTAGTACACACCTCTAATCTCAAACAATGAAGGTAAAGTTAGTTTGTAGAAGGAAACAGGCATGTTTGAAAGTGACTTCTAATTGGGGGACAGACAAAGTAACAATCAGAGTGGATAGGGAGGGAGGGAGGGAGGGAGGGAGGGAGAGAGAGAGAGAGAGAGAGAGAGAGAGAGAGATTTTTTAAAGTCAGGGCAGTTTTACAAATACAGGTTGCAGGTGAAGACAGAATGAGCCAGACAATGAGAAAGAACCAGAAAATTAGAACAGATTGCTAAAGTTAATCTGAGGGCAAGCAGAGCAATTTAGTAAGAAGCCAAAAGAAACTGGATTTAATCAGTTATCTTGAAGAGGTGTTTTGTCCAGAACAGCTGAGTTCAACCATCCAGCCAGAGTTCAGAAAGAATTAGAAAGTGTGAGCTTATTCAGCAGTAAGCCTCTGAGATAACAGTTACATATGGCTAATGAAAGCATATTTACAATAACCTATATGTAGAGGGCCTATGTTAAGCCTATGCAGGCTCCATAATTATTGGTTTTATTCTATGTGAGCCCACAGGAGCCCAGATTACTTGCTTCTGTGGACTGTTTTCTTTTATTGTCCTTGACTTCACTGGCTCCTACAATCTTTCCTTCCCTTTTTGAAGGATTTTCAAAGCTCTGTCTAGTGTTTGGCTATGGTTCTCTGCATCTGTTTCCATCACTTCTTAGATGAAGCATCTGTGATGACAATTATGTTAGGCTCCTGTCTACCTGTCTACAATTATCCTCCCCACGCTTTTTTTGGTTCTATCCAGCTTCTTGTTCCTGACCCTCCAGTCAGCTTCTTCTCCTGGCGTGGGTTTCAAGCCAGGAACACAAGAAGGAAAAATGAATGTTTCTTCAACAAATGGTGCTAGTCTAACATTCAGCTGTTAAAAAGAAATAACATCATGAACTTTGGAAGCAAATGGATATAACTATAAAAAATTCACCCTGAGTGAGGTAACCTAGACCTAGAAAGACAAGCATGGTATGTAACCACTTATAAGTGGATGTTAGCTTTAAGGCAAAGAATAATTGTGTTGTAATCCACAGACCCAGAGGGGCTAAGTAAAAAGTGGGAATCAAGGTGGGCACATAAGCCTGTTAGGGATGGGGAAATAGGTATCTCAGGTGGACTGGGGGTAGGTTGGTGTGTAAACAGGAGGGATCAGGTTGAGGTGTAATGGAGAAAGAGGGTACGTAAAAAGACAAGTGGAATGCTAGAGCATTTGGGGGCTGAGGAAGAAATGTCATGCAATGTAATCTCTGAGAAATCTATGAGGGTAACCCTAGCTAAGACTCCTAGTAGTAGAGGTTCATGGATCCTGAAAAGACCTTTTATTTAACTAGATAAGACTTTCAGTAGAGTGATTGTGACACAAACCCAGCCACAAAATGTCCTGCCTAACAGATGGACTGGGGTATAGGTAGCAGAGTAATTATGGGAGTGGACAACCAACTTGGAATTTTAGCTAATTCTAAAAAAGTAAGTTTAGGGCTATATTGTTGAACAATAGAAAAATTAGATATAAAAATTTGCTTTAATGTTACTTGCTACTGAATATTATCAAAGCATAAAGAAAACAGTCTTGATTTTTTTTCTAAAAAAGACTGTAAGTAAAACATATCATGAAAAACTGTAAAAGTATTGAAGAACCTTGGTGTTGAAGTCTAGCTTTTCAATAGAAAACAGGAGGCATTCCCACTGAAATAAAAAGTAGGAAAACAAATATTTGTTCAGCTTGTTGAAATATATAAAAATTAAGAACACACTAACACTCATATCAGTATTTGTTGTAAAGTTAACAGGATTGTCAAAAGTGAGCATACTTTTTTTTGTTTTTTTTGGTTTTTTCAAGACAGGGTTTCTCTGTGTAGCCCTGGCTGTCCTGGAACTCACTGTGTAGACCAGGCTGGCCTCGAACTCAGAAATCTGCCTGCCTCTGCCTCCCAAGTGCTGGGATTAAAGGCATGTGCCACCACTGTCCGGCGTGAGCATACATTTTTAAACAAGTATTGCATGTGTATAAAATTAACTTATAAAGTTGTTTTTCCTCTTTTTGGTATTTTCCAATATTTTTTTTTCAACGCAGCACCACCTACTCTGCTCTTCTGTATCATTGTCCCATCTCTGTTTATTCTTCCTTAGGCATAATTCCAATGCTGTTCATAATGTTCTTTTCCTCTAAGTCTGATTTAAATCTCTATTTAGAGAATGGTTCTACTTTTGCACTCCAAAAGGTCAGTGTACTGTGCTATTAACAGAGTTATCTTTAGAAGTAATGTGAACTCATTTCTATGAAAATATAAGAATCAAGCATTTTAGCAGAACAAAAATATTTGATAACACTTATAGCCTCATTTAGCACATATTTTTACAAACTACTTACCATATATTAATACTGTAATAATCAGTTTCAGAAGTTAACATAAGTAAAGGCAGTATTATTTTTCTACATTCTAAAGAACATATTTATATCTAGACAGATGAGGAGGTTTTAGGCATATGTGTATGAAAGTGATAATTCTTAATTTCCACTTTCAGCTGTAAAGCTGTTGTCAAATTATTACATTCATCCATATGAAAGCCCAATGTGTCCTCATATTTACAGGAAAATGGTAAGAAACTCTAGTGTAGTTCCTGTATAGACTATAGTTCTTATATCATATAAAATATTATGTCTACTTGCTTGATTTCTGTGACACTAACAATATATCCAACAGTAGATATTTCCAAAGAGATTTACTTGACTGACAGTTCTAATATTTGGACTGAAGTTTGAAATGCAAGGCTGTTTTCCTAAATCTCCATGATTTGATTAAAGGGAATCTTTAATGGAATTGAAGGTTTGAATATACTCTAATTATATAACTTGTAAAACTTCCCTTCTTACAATAAGGATATGATATGATATTCAATAGTCAGGGTAAAATCACAAAATAAGAAGGAATGGAAATTGCAATAATTAACTTAGAGTAAAAGTATAAACTGAAATGGACCTCTAATAAGATGTATTTATATTTTGTATTCACATTCTATTTTCTTCATTTTATCTTAAGCTCCAGCCAAAATTGAATTTAATATATTATAAATTGATGGGATAATTATCCACATAATATACTCAAAAATAGAATTCCAAGCAACAGTATATCATCCCACACAATGATTTTTGGTTAAAAACAGAAACAATAAGAACAAAAACAAAAATTAAAAAGTAAAATTTAGGTAGAGTAAAAGTTTAATAAGAATCTTGAAAGTATGTTATTATATGTATTATCAAAACTCTGACAAAAAATTCTAGACTGTTGTATAGTTTTCAAATTACCTAAAATGATGAAAACTTGCTTAATATACTATGTACTTATTGTGTAGGCAGAAAAAAAGTGGGCAAATAGTAGGTAAGTACAACTATGTTTAGTAATGACTAACATAAATTAGCCTATGGAATAGTGTGCCACATATGCCAGTATAGCAATGGGTATGTATATGAAGAAAATATATACTGTCTGGTCAAAATGTCTGTGTTCTTTCTGGAGAAAGGCAGGCAGGGATTAAAGATAGATAAGAACAAGATGCATTTTATACAAAAATAAATTATAAAAAATAACTAAAAGATGTTTAAAAATATTTTTCAATGTCACTTCTATCATCAAAAATTTGTATCATCTCACAGTTAAATGACAGCCTATTGACCTGGTATCACGTATGTTAATATTTAGAAGTAAGGCTAAGTCAGAAAATAAGATCATGATGAATTAAAATTAAACATAATGACATTTACCTTAAATGTATAACAATGGAGTAATAAAGAAGTGCTCAAATAACAGATACAGAAATTTGTAATCACATTAGTACATTTTACTTAAAGAAAACACTTTAATGAGTCCAAAGAGTTCATGACTTTTAGAGTGACAATAGTAGTTCAGGATAGATTAATGGAATGAAAGCTGGAAGGAGACTGTGTGCAATCCTTAGGGGAAATACAAAGTTAACTGTAGGAGTCAAGAATAAAATGAAGGTAGTTCTGGGAGATGGTGATAATGGAAAAGTCAAGAATAACATCCAAAGTTATGACATAAATAGTGTTAGAAGTTTTTATGATAATGGGTTACAGAGAGATTGTTTAGAAAAATGAACTGTTAATACATCCTGATTTTGAAGTTTATAGAGTGAAGTGATTATAGACCACTGAGAAATAATGTTTTCATTGCAATTAAAAATGTATGAGGATACATAACTTTAAAGAAATATAGTTCGAATTGATCATGACTCTGGATGTTCGTGGGCTTGTCAGTGCCATCAGTTCCATCCTGAACTTAAAGCACTTCATGATGAGTCTCACTATTGTAGCAAAAGCATACTGGGTAGGAAGTATGGCACATGGCAAGACTGGAGATGACCATGACATAGAGAGACTCAGACCTGTATAAGAACTTACCCTTGTGAAATTATATATTGAGGGACCTGTTTTTAATTCATTTTCAGTATTAATTATGTATTTTTGCATGTATTGGGGCAAGTAACAGTGAATTTGTATGTGTGTGTGTGTGTGTGTGTCTAAGTTTCTGGGAAATTCGTGGGAATCATTTCTCTGCTTTCACCATGTGTGTTGAACTTGATCAAGATCACCATATTTGATCAAGACCACCATATTTACTTTCAGACACCATATTTACTTTGGAATCCATTTTTCTGCTCACCCATGCCAACTGTCTTCACTCCTTCCTAGAATAGTGACTCGGATGTTGAAAGCACTTTCTATTAGGCTCTACCTCTGAAGCACATCTGGCTCCCTTTGGAAAAGTTTCTAGTTCATATTAAGCACATTGAGGGGGAGGTTATATTGACGTACTTGATAGCTTTATGTCAACTTGACATTAGTTTGAGTCATCTCAGAGAAGGGAAACTCCATTAAGAAAATTCCTCCTTGGGAAAACAGAGGCAGAAATGGGAAGGAACTGAGAGGAGTCAAGAGAGGGAAAGCTGTGATCAGTATATATTTATGAGAGAATAATAATTTTTAAGAGTCATAAACAGGCAGATCTCTGAGTTAAAGACCAACCTGGTCTGCATAGTGAATTACCAGTTAGTCAGAGGTAATTTGTGAGACCTATCTAAAACAAATAAAAATAAATATCTATGTTTTACATGAATAAAGACAAGAAAAAGAAAGGAAAAGAAAGAAAAGAAAAGGAAAGGAAATAAGAAAAGAAAATATCTGAAGGCTGGGGTTGTAGGCATGCCTGTAAGGTATTTTCTTTGTTAATAATTGATAGGATGGAGCCCAGGCAACTGTGGTTGTTGCAGTCCCTGGGCTGGTGGTACTGGATAAAATTATATATATACATATATATATATATATATATATATATATATATATATATATATATACACACATATATACACACACACACACACACACATGCATACACATATATATGTGTATGTGTATGTGTGTGTGTGTATATATATATATATATATATATATATATATATATATACATGTATTTTTTTTTTAAAAAAGCAAGTTTCATGTGCTATGAGGACAACTTAATTGCAGCACACCTCCATGATCACTGCATCAGTTCCTGCCTCCAGAAATCTACCCTGTTTGAGTTCCTGTCCTGACTTACTTTGATGATGAATACTGATATGGAAGTGTAAAACAAATAAGTCCTTTGCTCCGCAGTTTGGTTTTTGGTCATGATATTTCATCACAGATAGAGAAACCTTAAGACAATTGGATACATAGAAAGACAGAAATAACAAACCTGAAAAATGCCTTTGTTTCTGATGAAGGAGGAAATTCATTCAAGTTATTTTTATTAATGTCATATAATATGGTAAACCATTTAAAGCGTTGGATTCATCTTCACAGTGTGTTGTGTATTTATTTTGCTCTCTGTATTCTCCCCTATCACTGAAGCTGAAAGCACATAAATAAACCAGAGGGCAAGAATCAGGATTACTGGAACGCTAAAAATTTCCAGGGTTTAAAACAATCTACATTAGTTCAAGAGATTGAATGACCTGTGTTATATTTCATTTGAAGACTTTATACATTTCTATGAATATATAAACACACGCACACACAAACACACAAGCCTCTGAACATTCAAAGTGCAGAATGATGAAGGCAAATTATATATATTTTATGTATATAATATATTAATATATTATATAAACTATAAAACATAAATGTATGAATATATGTAATATATTATACATAGTATATATAAAATGTGTGCATTTGTAAAGATAAAGAGAGTCCCTATAGCTCATATTTCTGTTATGAGACTCACTACGTAGGCCAGGTCGTCTTCAAATTTCCAGATTCTCCTGCCTCAGCCTGTGATTCCTGGGATTGAAAATACAAGCCACCACATGCCTCCTATTGACTATGATTTAAATTTCAATGCTAGTTTTATATGTTGGGATTGAAAGTATGAGAAATTGCCTTTGTCTTATTCTATGTGTTTTAAATATTTTAATTTATTCTATACATTTTCTATAAGCTCTCTGGTGGCACAGCCTGAAAATCTGGAATTCATGAGCTAGATGCAGGAGGATTGCTCCAAGCTCAAGGACAACATGATCCGCAGGATGAGTCAGCTAGGGTTACATACTAAAACCTTGTCTCATACAAATAAATACACATGTAATACATATAATTTAATGTGAAGGTTATTAATAAATAAATTTCACCTTAAAATAAAAAGAAATATTATCTCCCAATGTGAGTAGGTAGCAGATATTACTACGTGCATGCTAGTATTATGACTGATACTAGTCATATCCTTCTAGTATGAATCCTGATACTCTGTATTAGTCCATTAACTCTGAACTGTGCAAACGTTGACTAGTTGATATTCCATATTGTCATCTGAGATGTTCATAGCAGTCTAGATTGGTCTCAATCAAGTCAGCAAGAAGAAAAATAATAAGGGTGAATTAACCAATATATAAATAGATGCTATTTGCTATTTTCTGTATTTGTATAATATTAGTATGTTCTGGAAATGTGGTTGTCAACTTCACTCTCAGCGTACATATAACAACATCCAGAGAAATCTGGCTGCCATTAATGAAAGGCTTAACTGGTGCTCTGGAATCTAGCATGTATTCTAGGTATACTCCTCAAATAACAAGAATAAAACTGAACTTGATATTGAAAGGGTCCTAAGTTTATAGAGACATCAAGCTGTATTATCTATACTAAAATACTCACTGTTAGCCAGAGGGTTAGCCACAGAGTTGACTGTGGATATAGTGAGAATGGAGCCAGATTAGACAAATCCCCAAATCTGGAGTGCTGGGAGGAGCGAGGCGGGAACCATGTCAGGCTTGTGTAAATCATCTTAGCGGTGACTGAAATAATAAGCAGTGTGTTTTCTTATGTTCATATATATATCCATCCTCGGCCAAAGCTGGGAATATACTGTCATAGTAACCATTAGGTTATTATTATTAAATTTTATAATATTAATTAACAAAAATTCAAAGATAACTGGAGCCATTCTTCCATAAAATCAAACCTAAAGCATTAAGTATTTGCCTACATCTTTATTGAACAATAAAGATTCCAGCACATCTCTAAATATAAATCTTAATACTAAATTTAAAAAAGAGGAAAGAAGGTAAATTGGGTAAGAGTGAAAAAGAGAAAAAACAAAAAACAAACATGTAAGTAAAGATGCAACATTCAGGACTTCTGTCTGAAAGAAAAGAAGTAAGAAAGAGAAAGAGATCACTTGCTCCAATGATGTACTTGTTATTGGTGACATTCAGGTTACTTGAGATTGCTGGTCTTCCTATGAGGTTGCCCTCCTCCACAACTTCTTCCAGCCTTTCCCTAATTCGAACACAGGGATCCCTGACTTCTGTCCATTGGTTGGGTGTAATTATCTGCTTCTGTTTTGGTCAGCTGCTTGTTGGGCCTCTAGGAGGGCAGCCATGCTGGATTCCTGTCTGTAAACACACCATAGCATCAGTAATAATGTCAGGTCTTGGAGCCACCCCTTGAGCTGAATCCCAATTTGGGCCTGTCATTGGACCTTCTTTCCCCCAGTCTCTTCTCTATTTTTGTCCCTGCAGTTCTTTTAAACAGGAACAATTCTGGGTCAGAGTTTTTGACTATGGGATGGCAACCCCATCTTTCCACTTGATGCTCTGTTTTTCTACTGGGGGTGGAATCTACAATTTCCTTCTCCCTACCGTTGAGCATTTCATCTAAGGTCCCTCCCTTTGAGTTGTAATATTCTCTGTCCTCCCAGGTTTCTGGTACATTCTAGAGAGTGCCCCCACCTCCCACCTCCTAAGGTTGCCGGTTTCCATTCCTTCTTCAGGGCTTCAGTGATGTTCCTCCTGCCAATACCTTATCATGCTCCCCTTTTTCCCTCTACCTCCTCTCTCTCACCCAGATCCCTCCCTTAGGTCTACCCAGTTATACCATTCTTGGGCAAAAGATTCCCCACCATGCCACAGGGGCATGTTCTCCACTATGTTCATAGCAGCCTTATTTGTGATAGCGAGAAGTTCTAATAACCCAGATCTCCCACAATGGAAGAATGGATACAGAAAATGTGGTTCATTTACACAATGGAATACTATTCAGCTATTAAGAATGAGGGAATCATGATTTTTGCAGTCAAATGGATGGAACTAGAAAATATCATCCTGAGTGGAATAACTCAGACCCAAAATGACATGCATGGTATGCACTCACTAATAAGTGGACATTAGCCCTAAAATAAAATACAGAATACCCAGAATACAATCCATAGAACTCAAGAAGGCTAACAAGCCAAAGGGCATAAGTGAAGCTGCTTCAATCCCACTTGGGAGGGAGAAGAAAGCAATCACCTATGCTGCTCTTTAGTAGCCTCTCCTTCCTGTGTTATTCTACTAAGAATTAGGCATATCAGGTCTTTGGTCTTTGGCTCTTCGGTCAAATCTATCTCTGATTGGCCACTTTGTCTTGTCTTAAATAGAGGGCACTTTCAAACAAGACTGCGTTCTTTTTCAAACTAACCTTATGTTCATTGTTAAGGATTAAAGATGTATACTATGGGTAAATCTGTATTCCACTCAGATTATACTGTAATCCATAGGGTGTCTGCATTCCAGTTGGATGACATTCCAGTTGGATGACTTAGTTAGATGTTCTCTGGATGTGATACCTTGCCGTGTTGCTGGGTTAAAATTTCTCTGCAGATTAGAAAAACAGGATTAAGTCAAGTTATTTGCTCAGTAAAGTTATAAACAATAATTAATCCATAAACAGAATGTTTTGCAGGCACACTCAGCAAGTAGCCTGAAACTCACCAATTTGTAATATTATCTGACCATTGGAATACTGTATTTTATACATATTAAAATAATTTAAAAGTTTCCATCATCCATATCTGTAGGAAAATCTTTAACAACAAAATTATGCATTGGCTTTAGAAATGTCTGTCAATGAGAAGGTGCAGAATATTGTAAAATTATGTAAGTTGAACACAAGGAATCACATTGTCATGCTGTAATAAGAATTTATATAAAGACTCATTTTTACCTTTTACTTCTCTCAAATCTTAGGCTATACATATGTTTCTATTTTTATTTTTATGTGTTTTTTTAATTTTTTAAAAATAAATATTTATTTATCTTTCCCTATGTCAAGAATTCATGGATACTTAGGGAAAGTTTCCTTACACTTAAAATAAATTCATCCATTGCCTATTTATTTACCCATGAAATCAGAAGATCAGTATTATCTTATAATAAAATATCTCATGTATCAGTTTTATGAAATTTATTGTTTGGGGGTCTGATTACCATTTACACAGTTTTCCTCATTTATTGTATTTTTCAGTATATTGACACCTCTAGCAACTTTCTGGAACCTGTCATCTTCATAGTTTCCAAAAGTATTAGATATGATTTCCAAATACATCATGTCACCCCGACAGTGTCATTTGACCTGCACAAGCTTCTCAGTGGATGTGAGTGAAAAGGTGAAGGAAGTTAGCAATTTGTACAGTACTTAAACACTTTGAAGTATGTTATATCTTTGAATGCCATACAATTAAATTACACTGCTATAATGCTTTGTTTACATTTTAATTCACATGCTTCAGTTTTTCAAATTCTCATTTCACAAAGATTCAGGTATTTCAATGGTTAGACCCTTATGAAGAAACACAGAGAGAGGAGGCAGATATTTCTGGAGGTATAGTTTGCAGAAAACATACTTGACAGACAACCACTGGTGTGTACTGTATATCACAGTGTGGTTTCTGAGCTTTTCTTTTTTTTTTTATTATTATTATTTTTGATACTTTATTTACATTTTCAATGTTTCCCCTTTTCTAGGTCTCCTCTTTGGAAACCCCCATCCCCTCCCCCTCCCCATCTCTATGGGGGAATTCCACCTCCCACCCACCCGCCCACCCATTCCCATATTCCCACCTGACATTCCCCTTTACTGGGGCCTCTAACGCTCTCAGGCCCAAGGGCCTCTCCTCTTTCCCTGATGGCCAACGAGGCCATCCTCTGCCACATATGTGGTCCACACCATGGGTCCATAGATGCGTATTCTTTGGTTGGTGGTCCAAACTCCAAGACGACCGGGGGTGGGGGGATCAGGCCTGTTGACGCTGTTGCTCCCTCCTTGGGGCTGCAAAGTTCCTCAGCTCCTTCAGGCCTTTCTCCAACTCCTCCATCTGGGACCTCACTATCAGTCCAGCAGGTACTGTAAAGTGAAACTTGCGCATTCTGAACTTTTGGGCTAATATTCACTTATCAGTGAGTACATACCCTGTTCGTTCTTTTGTGACTGAGTTACCTCGCTCAGGATGATATCTTCAAGTTCCATCCATTTGCCTGCAAATTTCATTAAGTCATTGTTTTTAATAGCTGAGTAGTATTCCTTTCTGAGCTTTTCAAAGCTATAGATTAATACATTCACATGACAACATGGGGTTTTCTTTGGTGTGCCAGACATTACTACGATCTTGTAAAGAAACCATAATTTTCCACACAGAAAGGCAAACTTTAACTCTTCAGGATCATAGAGATTGTATATGAACATTTAAATCAAAGACCTTAATCTAATCCTATTTTATTTCGTTTCAATTGTATAGTTTCAGGTTTTTTTGGGTTTTTTTGTTTGTTTTCCCCTTTGAAATAGTTTTCATTGCAGATGAAGATGTCCTCAATCTGACCCTGAAGATGAACCTGAACACTTTGCTCTCCAGCCTCCATCCATATGCTAAGATTACACAACCTCGCACTGCTTTTCCATTTATTTTATAAGAGGTATATGTGGGCTCTGTGCCTTCTGGCAACACTCTTATTTTTATAAGTACTTTTGATAACATAGAGGTCTATAAACTCATTTCTGCAACCTTCTACTGACATACCTTCTTATCATTGGTAAAATGTGTTAGTTCCCGAATTTTATGAAAAATCATGAATAGATGAAAAGGTACATAGAGACAGAAGACAAACAAAGTATTTTTTAAAAAAGAAATTTTTTTGGCTACACCAGAACAGAGTATCATACACTAAGTGTCTACCTAACAGATGTGTTGTTTTTGCAATTCTCGGGCTAAGTAATTTCAAGATGAAGCTCCCCATAGACTGGATGGCTAGTGGGGCTGAGCACATATTTCACTGATAAATATCTTGTTATGCCTTCTTAAGACTGAAGGGACAAAGGAACAAATACGTTTTATAAAGTCACGATATACATAAGGGCTCCACTTGTGTTTCTGAATGCCCTGTTAAAAACTTCATATTTAAACAACAGCACTGGAAAATTGAACTTAAAGATTATGATTTTGATAAACAGATAATTTCACAGATAATCTTTGTAGAAATAAAAGACAGAGAGAGAGAGAGAGAGAGAGAACAGAGACACAACGACAGATTTTCTAAGATAAAGAAATATGAGGCAGTTGTCTTGTAGACAGTCTATACTCATCCTTGAGTTTACAAATCTTGTCTGAATAATTTGATCTGAGTCTGACCTTTTCCCTGAAGAGGAAAAATTATTATGGGCCTCCTTTACAGATATGCTCTATGCGCTGTTTACTCCAGCAGTGTGATAGGACTCCAGTAAAGGAACAAAATTTGAAATTAATATTTTACTAATATTTTTCTAAGAACACTAGGAAAATTCTAATTCTTCCACTAAAACAATATTTTGTAATTTTAGGGTTTTAGATTAAGGACAATGTGACTCAATTATATACCACCCCATTTCCCCATCTCTTCCCAGGCCTACACCCCTTTCCTATCCACACAATCTTGTATCTTTTGGTTTTTTTGTTTGTTTGTTTGGTTTTTTTTTTTGTTGTTGTTGTTGTTGTTGTTTTTGTTCCAGAACAATTTGTACTGCTCAAGTATTATAGGATGTATGGTTATCATCTGGAGCCAATCAACTTATCCAGAGTTACAATATTAAAGAAAAGTGCCTTTCACATCTTTAGCTGTTAAAATTTGTCATCTGCTCCATAACTAGGGATGGGATTATGAGAATACCTCAGCTCTCCGTGCTGGGATTCGGTCTGGCTTCATCTTGCAGAGGCTTGTCCATGCTGTTACAATTGTCGTGAGCTTCTGTGTGCAGTCAACCTGCTGTGAGCCGAAGATCCAATGCTTCATCTTCTATTGTTTATTTTGTATACATAATACGAATACATATGTATTCATTATCTTAAGTATTTAATAATGAATATAGTAATCAAATTGAATTTTTATTCTATATCAGAGAGGGCAATTCATCATATGGGAATGTAAAGCTAAAAAAAAAGCTCCAAAATATGATTAAGTTTAGAAATCTCCAATGCATTCCAAACATAAAAAAGAAACCTGCAAACCTGCAAAATAAGCAGAAGAGTGGAGGTAATAAGGCATTATTTTGAATAGACTCTTTCAAAATTGTTAATAGTAACTTGTGTCTTGCTGCCATGTCATTTATAAAGACATGGCTTTAGAGTAGATAAAGTTGAAAGAAAAAAACAGTGCTAGCCATAGAAATCAAAACTGCTCCATTTACTTTTTTAATTGAGAATAGATTATTCTCTCATACAATACATCCCAACCAAGTTTCCACTCCCTCTGTTTCTTCCAGCTCCTCCTCACCTCTCCTCGCCCACAGATCCACTGCTTCTGATTGTTCCCTTTCAGAAAAGTGCAGGCAGGCCTCTAAGAGACAACAGAACATGATAAAACAAGACACAAAACACAAGGCAAATGCCGCCATATTGAGATAAGCCAAGACAACTCAATAGGAAAAAACAAAAAACAAAAGCACTCTCTAGAGTAGGCAAGAGTCAGAGACTCACCTTCCCCCACTGTTTGGAGTTGCACAAAAACATGCAGGACCTGGAGCAGGTCCTCGCGGTCCCTGAACTTGCAGATTCAGTCTCTGTGAGTCTATATGATTCCTGCTTGGTTGATTCAGTGGAACATGTTCTCCTGGAGTCCTTCACATCCGCAGACTCCTAAAATCTATTCTCCCATCTTCCTTCGGGTTCCGGGAGATCCATGGGGAGGGACTGGATGGAGACCTTCAGTTTAGACACTGTCTTTACATAGAGTCGCCCTGTGGTCTCTGCAGCTTATCCCAACTGCTGTCAGAGGAAGTTTCTCTGATGATGAGTGGGTAAGGCACTGATCTATGAGTATAGCTTCAAACAATTAGAAATCATGCCACTGATTTTATTTGTAGTCATGGTTCTTTCCTAGGTCTCAAGCTTATTCAGTCTTCAGTTCCTGGCATCCAGGTAGCATAGTGCATTTGCCTCAAGTTAAGCCAGACATTGGTTGGCCATTCTCACAGTCTGCCCCACCATTGCCCCAGCACATCTTGTAGAAAGGACAGAATGTAGACTGAGGTTTCTTTGGCTGGGTTGATGTCCAGGTTTCTCTTTCTGTAACCTGAAGAATATCTTCCTGCCCCAGAGGGGCAAGAATGAAGGGGTAAAGGCTTCATGCAGGCACCAGCTCTATCTCTCTACTTTCAATGAGCTGTGTGGATATTACCATTTATATAGTAAATCAACATGCAATTCTGAAAGAAAATGATGCCCAAAATTTCATAGATCTTATTTGACTATGAAACAATTATCATCATTAGCAAAAATAATATCTATTTTGAAAGAACATTTATTCTGAATTTATGTATAACCTATTCAGAAGTAAAGCTACTGGGTTCACAAATGTAAAATCTCTTTATTGAAAACCCCATTCACAATTCTAGGTTAAAGGAAAGATTGTCACAGATTTGCCTTCTGGTGAACTGTTAGGTCTGAGAAGGATTTACTGCCATTATTCATGCTGTGATTTAGATTAAGCCACTTGCAGCTTCAATTGACAAGCACTTATGAGCATTCTGGTTCAGTTTACTTAAAAGAGTCCCTTAGAACTACAGCCTGCTATAGCGGATAATCAGAATAGCCCATTTATTCCAAATGCAAAACAAACTCTAATGTAAACTTTAACAAACTGCACAAAAGTTAACTAAAATGATTTTTCTTCTGAAGTTTAATAAAAGTTTGCTTTCACCTGAATTTGGTCAAGCTGAGGTTAGTTGGCACAATCGTATATCATTTAAAGCAGATTAAATTTAAATGTTTATTTTTTATCCATCTTATAGGTCAATAACTTAGCTGCAATTACTGGAACAATGGAGTCTTGTTTTGCTCCTTACTGAGAAAGAGCCCTTATGTCAGCTGCTTTTTCTTCTTCCTCTTCTTCTTCCTCTTCTTCTT
>CM052712.1:44360184-44374405 GCA_028551405.1 Uromys caudimaculatus
TCTTCTTCTTCTTCTTCTTCTTCTTCTTCTTCTTCTTCTTCTTCTTCTTCTTCTTCTTCTTCTTTTAATTTTTCTTTAATTTTGTTTCAGCAAACTGAGGGTTGTGGTAAGTTTGACAGGCTAATGCCTGCAGATCAGAATGTGCCATCTTTAAACTTGTTTTCTTCTCTCTCTGCCCCCTAAGTTAACCTTCTGCATGCTGTTGTGTGTTCTGCCTTTGTGACCACTGGTGCATGAAAGCCCTCCTAAGACAAAGTTTCTAGCTTTCATTGTTAAAGTGAGAACACTGGCAGGTTACATCCAGCAATTCATTCTGTAGCATTCATCCCAAAGGAGAATTACATTCCCTTAATCCCCCAAATACAGAAACTGATTTGTTTGTTAATTTCTAGTGTGAGTAAATTGTGTCTGGGCTAGAAATACAGTAGTAGGTGCCTGAATATCTATCTGGACCTGCTTAATATTATCCTTAAACCTGCATGCTCAAATATCAATAGTAGGAAGAGAGGTGATTTGGTTCATGTTGAAGATTTGTAAATGTTTATGAGTTATAAAACATGATTTCTATGATAGAAATTAGCTTGTTAATTAATTCTTCTTTGGATTATGGCAACAAAGTACATACATTCTTACACAGTGGAATCTGGTCTTATTTTTTTTGTGATTCTTCATTCTTCTAAAATAGATAGTGGGATTTCAGACAGAGAATAAGAGACAGTTGCCCCTTTGTGGCTTGGCCTTAATGTAATTAATTGAACTCGTGACTTAGCTTTTTCTGGGCTTGGATAGACAGAAGCCACAGTAACTTATGTGAATCTTGATTCTGCATTTTTAATTTTTTTTTTTTAATCTCCATTACACTGGGTGTTTTCAACATGCCAAAAACCCTGTCCAGCCTGAGGAGTCACATTTTGAGATTGAAAATGGCATCTATCAACCTTTATAGGTCAACAAGAAGAATTTTGACATTTATTTTAGGGTATTTGAAACTTGTTGAATTAATTTAAATAAAAGGGTAATTTCATATCTTTTTTTAGTTTTAAAAGTCTGTATTGGAAATGTGAAAACTAGATTATATAGAATCAGAAAACAAAATAAAAAATCAGCTTAAAGGGTAGGACAATTCTTCAAGGGGTGATGCAGAATTGGTATGATAATTATTTAATTAATTATAATTATGGGATCTAATAAATGTGAGTAAAATTAGAATGTAGTTTGGAAGTATTAGAACAAATACATATCAAATAAACATATATATATATATATATATATATTATATATATATATACACACATTCAGTTTTCAGATATTTGTTAAGGATAAAATGTGTCAATGTGACTTAGAGTAGGTCTACCACGTGTGCTTACATGCCCAATAGGAACAAAGATTTGCCAAAATCTATATATTTGAATCTGATAGTCTTAAATGAAATATCATTTGGCAAAATGGTGCATTTTTTTATAATATGCCATGATTTAAAATAGGTTTTTTTTCTTTTTTAAGTAAACTAAGAGTTTATTAAGGAAATGTTTCAGCCTATGTTGATGTGTGGTGTTGATAGACTGGTAGGTGCACACGGGGGATGACAGCAGCACAACCTTTAGTGATATTTTCATCCACTAGGGCATCACGTAGCCTTTGGTTGTATCTTCTTAAATATTATTAACAAATTAAAATGGATTTCCATTTGTAATTTGGTTTTGCTTTCTGTTTTTATCATACTTGGCTTTGTTTTCATTTTTATTTCTCAGCTTTTCTTTTCTACTTTGTTTAAATCTGGCAACACGCACAAGCAACCTTGACATGCTTCCTTCATTATGTCATTTCTATTAACCCTTCCATCTGCCATGAAGATTGTCCTTTGACACTCACATCTTGAGTTTCTATTTTTACTAAATGGGAAAATCATTTTCCCTATCAAATCTTCTTCTATGATAAGATGATTTTCTTTTAATCCATTAAAGGGACATAGGAAAAAGGAATAAACTATATACTGAGAAAAAATGGGAGTTTACAAGTTTTCTGAGGGTAGTGAGTGGGGTTCATAACTTTGTTATGTGGTGCAGTCAATTTCTAAGATTATAAGGAAGACATGATAAAAGCAAGTAGCTCTGGGAAATGCCGCAGAAATCCAACTCATCCACTTTTCACTGCATTGCGCACTCAGCTGTTTCCAGACCTCCTTGGACCAACCGGTGTGCAAGGCCCCAGAAACACCATGCCACTTGCTTACAGCACTGGAACAGTCCTTTCCTCCTGTTGTTTTAATGAAACAATTCTAACCTGTTGCATGTGTGCCTTTATTTTTAATTTTGTAAATAATAATATAAGAGAGCCAACTGGATACTTATTGGTATAAACCATGCATCAATGGTCATATATGTGTGCACACTCATCAGAATATCATGGAAATCCCTTCTGTATAGAAAATAAAACAATTATGGAATGTTTTTCTTCATTTAAGATTTTATTGTACTTCTATTGCCACTTGATAATTCTTGTTCAACAACTGATAAAACAAGTTATCCTACTACTTGACTTGGTGTCAGTAAAGTGAAAGTAGGAAAGCCAGCACTATCCCTTTCAAGCCTCCCACAGTTTGGAGTAATATGAATAAATACACTCAGAACGTAAAATCACTCTCTGTATTGTTCTAAATATACTATGCACATGTTCAAAAGACTGAACCTGCAAAATTTCTCCCAGTAGTTCCAAAGAGATTAGGTCAGTTTTAATTTCATTTTAATAATTACTCATATTTGTCGTGTAGCACATTGAATACTTTGCATTGTGGAATATTTTTTCTTATCTTTTCACATGTGTGCCAGATAAAAGTTTCTTAGACACAAGCAAGACTGTCCATATATTAACATTATTAGACATCAATAACAAAATAAATCCTCGTTTCTTCCAAAAATTTTTATAGAGAACTATGGCTTATATTATCTTTTTTACAAATTATATACTCCTTCCCACATATGACTAAGTTTTGGAAAACAATGTGATACAATTTCCCCTAATTTTTTTTTTTTTTTTTTGCCTCAGAAGACAATAACGTCACTGCTGTTCCAATATCATAACAAACAAAAGTGGGAAAAACATTTTGTAGTGTTTTAGTGTTTAATTGCCTTTTGAGATGGAGCTTTTCCATTAACTTTAATTAAACATTTAATAGAGATTGCAAACAGAAAATATATCTTTCTATATAAATTAAATTCCTTTCCCTATAGGCATATGGAGATATATAACAGGGCAGGCTGAGTTCTCAATAGAATCTATACCTTTCAGAATGATTACTGACCTGCTATTAATACTCCAGAGAAAACCCTTTCAATAGTTCACATTTCTGGATCATTGTCCCTTTTGTTTGACACTGCACTAAATATGGGATTTATTCCTTGTTCAGCATGTGCAGAGATAGATGCTTCAGCTGTTAATTCTTTGTTTCATTTGGAGCATTAAAAATAAAAACTAGTCTCAATGCATACAAAGGCTCTCTCCTCAACCGCAAGCCATTTACAAACCTTGGAGGTATGAAACTTGAGAGGGCCTCTGCACTCTGCACTGAATGCAAGTCGTGCAGGTATTTGCATACTGACCTGAATAATTGTCACTTTATATCTTTTCTACCTAGGCATTGCTTCGTTTTCTCATCTATTGTCACTCCTTAAAGTGCTGATTCGGAATATTATAACAACATTTTTTCATAGCTAAGAGTTACAGTGAGTCTCACCTTTAATTAAGCCTTATATTTTGGGGGGCTATTTAATTTATAATATCATTGTAAAGAAAAATCAACCATAATTTACTTTATTCAGACTCAAAATGTACACCAGGCAGTTCACTTTTTCCAAAATGCATCATTTATAAAGAAAGAATACAATTTTATTCCTGGAGAATATATTTTACTTTGAATGCAATGAGATAATGAATTTTTCATAAATTATCTTAAAAATATTATATTTGAAGAATATATATATATATATATATATATATATATATATATATATATAAGAAATCACATGAAATGGCACCATGATATGATGATATTTAGGAAGAATAAACAGTTTTTAAATGAAGAATGCAATTTCCCTCTATTTAACTTGAATTGAATCATTGATAGCTATTTGGGAGTGCTTTCTTATTTGGAATGTAATTTACTTTTTTGATATATATTAAAATTCTGAAATCATGATATTTCTTTTGTACAATAAAATTTAACTCTACTAAATAATCTATTTCCTTTATAATTTTCCATAACTATTCATGGGTCTTCCACTTTTATTTTAGGTTCAAATACTTCTTTTGTAGCATTGTAAGATGAAAGTGCATTTATGAATGTCCAATTGTCAAAGTCTAATACTATTTTTCCACTGTTAAACAACAAGATTAAAGAATATTAACAAGATAAATAAGAACCTTCTTGTTCAATAGCATTATTTTCACTTAGACAAAATATCACCAGGTTGCAGACAATATGCATTACCATATTAATAAACTTTGTGTCTTTTATTATTTAATAATTGTTAAGACTGTTGTGTTTTTAATGTGTGAGCAAAACGGCACCCTGATGGTACTTAAAATCTGGTGGGGTAATAGATATTCATCATATAACCACTTGAATAAATACAAGATTTAAATGATGACAAAGACAGTAAAGAGGAGAATATGTGACATTCATACCTATTATATAGGAATTTGAACAACTAATAAGTAGCAAGAAAAATTTCTTAGAGAGTGAATTCCATATTAAAGATCAGCAATATTCTTTCTATGGGAAGCAGGAGGAGAAGGGTATTATGAATACACACACACACAGACACACACAGACACACAGACACACACAGACACACACAGACACACACACACACACACACACACACACACACACACACACACACACACACATTTTTTCTAGGGATTCAGCATCCTAGGGTTTATCTGTTCTTCTGTGTGTGTGCATTTAATTTTTTGTCTTCTCCTTCTCCACTGTCACTATCCCAAAAGCAATTTCATTAGAAACCATTTTTAACTTCTTTCTTGTTATACAAGTAACCTTTATTTTTTTTCATTGTGAAATGTACACATTATCAAAATCGATGCTTTATATATTACTTTAAAATGAGTTTGTCATGAGTGTGGTGTTCCTAAACCCTCATATGATTTTGGAGACAGACATCATATCCTTAATTCTTCATATGTACTTGAGCATCTTAAGCACTTCAGAAATGCTAGCTTAATAAATAAATTATATAGGAGAAAATGTAGGCATGATGTGGTGGCCAGCCTACTTTATATTTTGTGCTTCCTGTGTTTCTAAATCAGCAGCATGGCACAGCATGCTCCTGAAGCCAGTGCACTGAATTCTTAAGTAACATGAGTAGCTGGTGCTTGGGCTGTGGACTGGTGTACACTCTCCAGGTCTCCTTTAATGTGCCACCTCCTCATAGAGACACTGGTCGTATGAGCATGGCTGCTCACTTACAATAAGGAAGAAGCTGTCCCTGAAATTGTCTTTGGAGTGGTTTATTTGGCCCTTTACTGAACCACCTGTATTACTGCCTTTTATGGGACACCCTGGCAACAACAGAAAAAAAATATGTGAAGGAAGGATTAAAAATTGAAAAGGAAAGTGAGAGAGAAGTGGTGTGAAGATAAGGGGGAAAGAAGAATAGTTTAGAACATAAAAGAATTAAAACAAAACCAATATCTGTGTAGTTATTGGGATGATAATGTTTCTTGTAGTCTAAGGCACTAACACTTGGTACTCAGTTGATAGCTTTTTGTTTAGATGTTTATGAGGCACAGACTTATTGGAGCAAGTATGTCACTCCAGTCGACTATGTGAAGCTGTGAATATAAAGCTTAGAATGAATTTCCTATAAAAGATCAGCAGGAAAAAAAAAGTCTTTCTATGGGAAGCAAGAAGAGAAATTGGAGATGAAAGCGTGGAGACGGCAGGTAGGCACAAAGTCCATGCCCTAACTGAGAAGCTATTCAAGATTGATTTCTTTTGGGAGATGGGGCGTCAAATCTGGTTAAGGAAGTGACCACTACAATGGAAACCATTCTCCAAGACAGGTGCATAGAACCTGGAATATATGGGTAGCAGAAGGTGGAATTGGTTGGTTTTCAAAAATAGAAAAAGATCAATGATGAGGAGCAGTAGCAGTATCAAGAGAAAAAGGGAGGGGGGAGGAGAGGGAGGAAGAGGAAATTAAAGTTGAATACATAGGGAAGATGTGTTGGATTTTGGTTAGAAGAGATGAATATGCTGAAAACATAAAGTAATTCTCAAAAAAAAATAATAAAAGAAGGAAAGTCTGTACCTCATAATATTTTATAAATTAATAACTAATGATTATATCTCCTAAGAATGATTTTAAAACATGTATTCCAGTATGTGTGATGTTATTGGTGCCCATGGAGACCAGAAGAGTGTGTCATATCCCCTGGAACTGGACTTAAATTAGTTCTGCACTGGTATGTGGTTGATGAGCACCAAACTCTATCCTAGAGCAGACAGTGCTCTTAACTGTGTAGCCATCTCAACAGCCCTGATACAGGACTTTAATCACAACACTGTGGAGGCAGAGGCAGCAAATCTCTGAGTTTCAAGTCATCCTGGTCTATATAATGAATATAATGACAACCAGAACTATAGAGACACTGTTTTCAAAAATATATTATGACCTAATGGTATACTGCTCATGGCTTATGTACAATTCACCACTAAATCAATTGGTCACTAGAATTACTCTGTAACTAATAATGAAATCATTTAAAATGTATACATATAAAATTCACTCTATCCAAAAATTTAAGTGTTAATTCCTTTGCTAAGTTTTGGATTTTGCTTCATCCGTAGAATTATTTTTTCATGTTTTCTTCTTTTTCTTGAATGATTTGATTCTGATTATTAAGACAGGATATTAAAGTAGACTGAGAAAACACTAGCACAGTTATGGATTATGGAAGTCTTAAGTCTTAAACACCTTCAACTCATATAGATCTTCTTTTCCATCAGCAAATGAAAGTACAAAGATGTATGTCAAAATTTATTGCTTTGAAATGGTTATAATTTTAAGTATTTTTCCTGCATTATATTTTGTTGATATTTACAGCCTATTTTGGCTAGAAATCCTTGTAGATTCTACAGATAAAGTTCTGTAATTTAACCTTCTGTTTCACCTTTGAGTCTTGTTATGATAATTTTTGTATTAAGATTTTTAATTTGTATCTTTATCTGTGTAACATATCTGGACGTATGCCCAATGGCTTTATAGTTTTTGTATGTACTGAAAACTATTATCAGAATAAAAATATCATTTTATAAACTGAAAATAATTTTAATAATTCAGTTCAATATAAATAAATATCCTTATTTCCTATCATCTCTGCCTTCTTTCGAAGTTCTGCACAGGGACTGAAAGTAAATTTTGAGACATGATTAAACATCGGAGACAGGGCTGCCCTTGTTTTGGAAACTGTAATTGTATTTATGAAGTCAGTCTTAGGTTTTATTAACTTCAAGGAAATTCAATTTAGTTAATTCAATAATATTAATAGATTTCTACTTTGTTGCAGCTACCACGCTAGGTGTGAAAGTTACAAAGTAAATACAGCATGATCCTACTCTCAGATGTAAACAGTAGACCTCCTAAATCAATACAGATAAAAACTAATAAAAAGGAAAAACTCTTTCTAGAAATTGAAATTAAAGATTTTTACCTATATACATTTTGGATGACAAGGGTGTTTTGCCAAGGAAAAGAATTTTTTTAAAAAAAAAATCTCTTTTTTTATGGAACTACAAGCAGGAAGGGAATATACCAGAAATGAATGGTTTGTGTTTTCTGAAAAGTAAATGATTATTTATTTGGGTTATAGAACATAGGGTTAAAATGGTAAAAATAAAATTCAGAGTGCTTTTATAAAAAGCTATATGTACAGTTTGGAACATTCTTTTGAATGTTTAAGAAAATGTAATCAAGACTGTTATAATGAGTAGAAGAAAAACAAAATTTCTGACTTCTGACTTCACCGAGTTTGAGAGATTTTTAACATGTTCCTGTTATCAGCATTGTCTTTGAGACAAATTGGCTCTGCCAGAGCCTGACAAATATAGAGGTGGATGCTTGCAGCCAACCATTGGACTGAGCAGGGGGTCCCCAATGGAGGAGTTAGAGAAAGGACTGAAGGAACTGAAGAGTTTTACAACTCCATAGGAAGAACAATATCAACCAACCAGACCCCTCAGAGCTCCCAGGGACTTAACCAAAGAGTTAACATGGAGGGACCATGGCTGCAGCTGCATATGTAGCAGAGGATGGCCTTGTTGGATATCAATGGGAGGAGAGGTCCGTAGTCCTGTGAAGGCCTGATGCCCCAGTGTAGGGGAATGCCTGGGCAGAGGGGGATGGGATCGAAGTTTCTGGGGAGAAACCAGGAAAGGGGATAACATTTGAAATGTAAATAAATAAAATATCCAAAAAATAAAAAAGACAAACTGGATACTAATAGCACAGCACCTCATTATGTTTAAAGTCATATCTAAACTCATCTTCTTGAAAGAAGTGGCTTCAATTCTTAGGACAGATTCTTACAGGAGACACTGAGTTACATGCCTCTCCATGTGTCAATCACAGTATAGAATAGGGTGCTTTGTTTGTATGTATCTGATGACACAGATCACGGGGAGTTAAGAGTTGTGATAACACTGTCTTCTAAAATGGGCAAATGGAATTTTGGCATTAATTTCTCCATTCCAACCTTCCCATGTATACCAATTTCTGATAGAAAAAGAATTTTGGATTCTATGGTCAGAAGAGATGAATCAGAATTTAAGAGAATTTGCTGTTCTTAGATGGGAGGCTCTGCCACCATTTTCTACTTCTACATGTACCCCTCCCCCACCTAGAGACATAGTATGACACAGATGCACAAAAACATAGATTTGAAAAGTAGATTTTAATTTATCAAAATTGTATATGAAGAACATATAATTGCATTGTGTGGTATAATTTATAGGAGCATACCAATATAATCTCTATTGATTTAGTAGCTATTATTTCATAATTGTGTATAAGACATCATCTATTATCTTAAGTTTCCCTGTGGTTGTAAAACTTTGTATCTATTTTGTAGCTGAGGAAGAATATACAGTTCAAGGATAAATGAAAATATTAGAATCTCCAGTAATTAGCCTCAAATAGTGCTTTTTATTCTACATGCTAAAATGTAATCTTAATGTAATTATATTTATTTAAAGTATCTGCAGCTCTGATTAGTTAAAAATAATGATCTACACTAGTATATATCAATCAGGTTTTCAAACTGGAGGTCTATGTGTAGTTTTTAGAAACAGTTTAGTTCTGTTTTTGAGTGCCTTCAATTTAGATATGTTTATCAAAATTGATGAAGCATGGACATAAAGTTTTCAGACATTTAAAAGTGTGATCAAAACATGGAACCATACTTCACAACAGGTATACAAAGGAATGGAAGTTAGACATAAGCATCTCTCCTAATTTTACATTGAAAGTTTATGGAACGTAGATTAATAAAAATCAAGGAAAATCCTGAACATGATCTCATGTAGTTCTTCATAATGAATCCTGTGTATAGTCAGTGTCATTAAAATTACTTGTTTCCTTTTCATGGTGTTACAATAAAAATGTTAGTTCTCTCTAAATTTATATGCTGAAACTCAATCCATAATTATGAATATACCTAATGATAATAAAATATAAGAGGGAAGTGTATCCTATCTCCTTCTATCCTATTAGGACCCTTAGAAGGTGCCATTTGTGAAGCAGAATTTGATCAGGTGTAACAATTGTCTTCCTTTATCTGAAACATCCAGAAATATTAACTATACATTCACCCAACATTAATTGCCCAGACCAAGGGATCTTGACATCACAGTTGAATGTACTAAGAAAAATTGTCATTTTATTAAGCAAAGTTGAACTGAGTCCAAAATACATATTCTCCATCACTTACAGTCTTATTTTTATTTCATCCAAAGAAAAACCCTTTCCTAAAATTTATCATGGAAAAGTGAAGTAAATCTGAGAAGGAAATAAAAATGGAAAATTCTGCTCAGTTTTGATCTATCCTTTTCTTTGTCAGTGATATCATTTTGCTCAAACTTGGCAAGGACATTTTACAATTTTTTTATTTACTTATAAATTGAAGTTGGGATATGACATTCAGAGGATAGTTTCTGGGAGTTATATCTTTCATTTCACAATGTAGGTCCTGAGGATCAATTTAAAGTCATTGAGTTTGTTGAGGTTGGTGGCAAGTGTAATTATCCTCTAAGCCATCTCTCCTGATCTAGCTAGGATAGTTGAAAGCCAGAAAAGAAGACTAGCCTTTGTGATCTATGCTTATCTGATCTCCCTTTTCCCAGTAATGTACCACACAAACCCACCAGTAAACTGTCCTCTACCACACACCCCTCGTTTTTTATTTAGTCGGTTTCTATCATATGCATTTTACCATCTTTGAGGAAGTCAGTCATGAAAAAAATAATGAAGTCTGAAAGACATTTGTACTGTCACTCCCCACTGGTATTCAAAAGCAGAAGAATATAGACAAATAGAGTGCTGGAAAGCCTATTTGCAAGGATGCTATAAGTGGAATAAAGTCAGTCTTCATGATCAGTTCATGCTATCAGTCACAGGAAGGATAATGTATGAAACTCCTTGACTAAATGCCTTAAATTCATTTAAATGTTTACTAAAGAAAAAGATAGGCATAGGTAAAATATGAGCCAGTTGTATGCTCAGAAGAGCGTCATATTTCACTAGCATAAAATTTCACAATATGGTCCTTAAATGTATTAAAATGTATGGTGCAGTATGGTATACCAAGTGATATTCATATTCTTGCATAAATTCTTATATTAAGCTACAATAAGCGCTAAAAGTTAATGTATTTCTTCTGTTATTTGCATTCTATTTCCATAAAGAATATATTTAACCCTTTTCTAAAGCATGGTAGCATATTCTTTAAATATTTAGTTGAGAGTTTCACTTTCTACGTCTGACAAAAGTTAAAACTTGTGTTTTAGTTCTTTAAGCATAAAAGAATCATTATCATTCACATTGTCTCCCAGATAGTGCTCACAAGTTATCAAAATGAAAAATCTACTCTTCTGTAACTGAACTAACTCTTCTGACCGTAAAAGCATTAGGGACACAATATTTGAATATCATAAGATAAATGCATAAAGACCATGATTGTTTTCACCCTCTGATCAAGAATTGTGTTATTTCCTTCATTAAGAGTTACCCCCAACTCCTTAAACATTCTTTGTCAGTTAAGAACATTGGTGGGGAAAGCAAGATAAACCCTGTTTATGCTCCAATGTTTCACACTATGATGTAGGAATAAAGGAATGCCGAGTCGTCTGGAGTTATAGAAGACTGGCAAATATGGATTGTAAACACTATATGGGAGAAGATCTAGGCCAGCTTCAAAATATCCATAAGATATTCAGAGAAAACATAAAAGATTTTGGACATGATTTTTTTTTTAACAACAGTAGGTATTCTGTGATATAAAGAAAGGCTAGAAATTATGTTGTACCATTCATCTATATTATGCTCTGTCACCATTACATTTTATTTGCATTTACTTTTACACACACACACACACACACACACACACACAAATACACAAACAATTATAGTTCTGTGGGGGTTGGTGTTCTTTTAATTAAGTGAGGCATCAATAGTTTCATATATGGGATGAATGCATTATGAAAACTCATTCTCCTATTCTCTCTTATTTCTCTCTCATCAATACCAAATCCTACTACCCATCCTTTTCCCAGACTCATCACTTTCACTTCTGTTTTTTTCTCATTATTACAATAACCATCTATGTCACCATTAGACTAGAATTTCCACTGGGTTCTGGTGAGATCACTGGTAGGAAAATAGCTGAAGTCAGTAGCTTCACATTCCATGTGTATCTCTCAGTATAAATAATAAGGAATAAGTAGCATCAACAGGACCTCCCCTCAATCCATGCCTGCCTATTAATGGACCTATTCATGTGCATATCTTATGTCACCATCTGTAGTTATTGAAAGACCATTATTATAATGGCTGTGTGTATTCCCTTCACACCGAAGAATGTCATTTCTTTGAACTCTCTATTTTCTATCTCTTACATACTTTCTGTTAACTCTTCCACAGTGTTCCCTGAGCCTTGGAAGAGAATATTCTTACAAGAGATAATGTTTATGGATGATCACTCAACCACCATTTACTTTATGCACCCGGAAATCTTACAGTAGTTCACTGAAAAAGAGTCTTCTTTGATTAATGCAAATGATAATTGTCTATGTGTTAGAACATATATTTAGCAGGTAATCCTACCTTATATCAATTAAGCTAAACAAAAGAATTAAGTTCACCCTTAGAGCCTATGAACTACTCTCAATGTTCTTTTGAATAGGTCTGAAGTACCAGGAACAGATTCCTTTTGTCTGGTATGGGACTCAAATCCAATTATAAAATGTTTATCTCTCCCACAATACAGTCATTTCAACACTAAATAGATGAGGATTTTTTACCTGGTAGGCTAGAATCTTAATTTCAATAGGTAAGATATGGGATGTTTTCCTTCCCCCAGCACTATGAAAGCTAGCTACTGCAAAAGATATTTCCTATGTAGTTTCATATTAATTTCTCTGTAACAGACTGCCATGATGTGTTGTATCTTCAGCAGCTAGGTTTGGACAAGAAAAAGAAATGACAAGAGCTTGTGGAACTCCTGACAAGAACAGTAACTCACACTCCGCCTTGCCTAAGGAAAAACAGGTTATCAGGTCCAGGAAACTCTGTGCCCACATCTTGTAGGGATATTCTTCCTTTTGTTCTGTTACTGCTGTACTATAATTTTTTTTTTCGAAATTCAGTATGTCTGATAGAGGAAGATTCTAGAGAAATCTTGTGAATAGATACAAGAGTCTCTTCCTTGGTATCAATATTATACAACACATATGTGATTCCATTAAGGACTCTGAGGCATAAAAACAAAGAGAGATGTTTAAAAAAAAAAAAAGGAACAACAGTGTCAGATAATGTACATGCACATTTTTTGGAAAGAAAATTTACACTTAGTAGAGTTATAAATCAGATGCAGAATTTATTCCAGATTAACACAGCAGGGAAAGGAGATTAGAACTCCAGAAAGACAAAAGTGTAGAGATGTTTGAAGTTCATGAGTAAGGGAGAGATGCTCAAATATACTGCAGAGTAAGCCAGGCATGATGATCAGGCAATCTGTTTATAAGGGCTACTTATAGAATGCAGCTTCAGAGAACTGAAGGTAAGTACCACATAGATGCTGCACATTCTCCTGCTGGAACTTCCAAAAGAACAGCTCCTAAGTCCTTGAGAAAAAATGTTCCTGTACTATAAAACTAATAAGAGGCAAGGTGGTGAAGATTTATATCTCAAAAGAGCTGAGGAAGAATTTAAAACATCAAGTTTTCGAAAGTATAAGCTCTAAGAAAAACAAGCTTCAGGTCTTAGATTCTGGAATAAAATGCAAGTCAATATAGCTTGGTAAAAGAAATGGTCATTTTTGGGGTGTGTGTGTGTGTGTGTGTGTGTGTGTGTGTGTGTGTGTGTGTGTAATATTTACAAATATGTACTAAGGTGAGAGCAAAGTTTCTCTCCTATGGGACCATTTTGTCAGTTCTATTTTTGTTTTGTTTTGTTTTGTCTTTTTGTTTGTTTGTTTTTGCTGTTTCAGTTTGGTTTGGTGTTTTTTGTTTGCTTGTTTGTTTGTTTGAATGGGTGTTATTCTGTGTTCAAATTTAGTATCAAGCTTACAGTATTCCTTCTAGGTCTACTCTCAAGTACCTTGATTACAGGACCAAATTACATCTAAGAATAGCTACATTCTGAAAGTAGTATGCAACATAAGCACAGGAAAACTGGTGTATTGTATTGTAATGTGGAACATGAGAAGATGTATAAGGATTTTAATAAGCTCTATTAGTTATTAGTATGACCTGGTCCAACACCACACTCCCCCCCAGTGATCAAGTCAGATCCAATGGATTTTTTAAATCAGCTCTAGTAAAATTACTTGGCGAATTATCCCTAATCTATTTTTCTATATGCTAGACTGTTAATTCCCTATTTGTGCTCCTTGGGTACTTGCTGTTTGGGGCTTGCCTAGGTTATTTCTG